>OX465097.1:42784391-43439072 GCA_949987625.1 Chalcis sispes | reverse complement strand
GAGAGAGGAAGAGAGAGGAAGAGAGAGGAAGAGAGAGGAAGAGAGAGGAAGAGAGAGGAAGAGAGAGGAAGAGAGAGGAAGAGAGAGGAAGAGAGAGGAAGAGAGAGGAAAGAGAGAGGAAGAGAGGAAGAGAGAGGAAGAGAGAGGAAGAGAGAGGAAGAGAGAGGAAGAGAGAGGAAGAGAGAGGAAGAGAGAGGAAGAGAGAGGAAGAGAGAGGAAGAGAGAGGAAGAGAGAGGAAGAGAGAGGAAAGAGAGTGGAAGAGAGAGGAAGAGAGAGGAAGAGAGTGGAAGAGAGAGGAAGAGAGAGGAAGAGAGAGGAAGAGAGAGGAAGAGAGAGGAAGAGAGAGGAAGAGAGAGGAAGAGAGAGGAAGAGAGAGGAAGAGAGAGGAAGAGAGTGGAAGAGAGAGGAAGAGAGAGGAAGAGAGAGGAAGAGAGAGGAAGAGAGAGGAAGAGAGAGGAAGAGAGAGGAAGAGAGAGGAAGATAGAGGAAGAGAGAGGAAGAGAGAGGAAGAGAGATGAAGAGAGAGAGAGAGGGAGAGAGAGGGAGAGAGAGGGAGAGAGAGGAAGAGAGAGGAGAGAGAGAGAAGAGAGAGGAAGAGAGAGGAAGAGAGAGGAAGAGGAAGAGAGTGGAAGAGAGAGGAAGAGAGAGGAAGAGAGAGGAAGAGAGAGGAAGAGAGAGGAAGAGAGAGGAAGAGAGAGGAAGAGAGAGGAAGAGAGAGGAAGAGAGAGGAAGAGAGAGGAAGAGAGTGGAAGAGAGAGGAAGAGAGAGGAAGAGAGAGGAAGAGAGAGGAAGAGAGAGGAAGAGAGAGGAAGAGAGAGGAAGAGAGAGGAAGAGAGAGGAAGAGAGAGGAAGAGAGAGGAAGAGAGAGGAAGAGAGAGGAGAGAGAGAGGGAGAGAGAGGTAGAGAGAGGAGAGAGAGGGAGAGAGAGAGGAGAGAGAGGAGAGAGAGAGGAGAGAGAGGGAGAGAGAGGGAGAGAGAGGAGAGAGAGAGAGGGAGAGAGAGGGAGAGAGAGGGAGAGAGAGGGAGAGAGAGGGAGAGAGAGGGAGAGACGGAGAGACGGAGAGACGGAGAGACGGATGAGACGGAGAGACGGAGAGACGGAGAGACGGAGAGACGGAGAGACGGAGAGAAAGAGAGAGGATTTTTTGCGCACCACTAGATTCTGAAATAAAAAGTGAGTTTAGATTTAAATGTCTTAAAATCTTCTCTTTAACTTAAAATCCTCCGACCCAATTATTGGCTGAAATGCGGCGGACTATTCTGCTATCTACTATCATCTCAGTAGGAGTTTATTTATAGCAGGGCTTGAGGCTGATTCTAATTTCAGGTATCGAGCCTCTTGCATCTGTTCAATCCTAAAAACACATACGTCTCCTAAACAAACGCTTAAAAACCATATCTTTCGCTGCCCTGAGCCTATAAGCTTCAATGTTGAGGCTGCAAAAACGGCAAAATAGCTGTGTAGCTTAACTACAGCTAAAAGAGTAACACTTGACGTTTATAAGGTTAACGTATCTTTTCGACCTGAGTATATATTTGAACGTAAAATTTCCTGCTGTTTCGATTGCCAATGTCAAAAAATATTTTAAGCTTATACTTGGCATGATATTCTACTTTAATATAAACTGAAAGTTAACAAATTTTCCAAAAAAAAAAAAAAAATAATCGACTCCGAAACAAAGAATTCATAGGAACGTCTTACATGTTGTTTACATACATGGTTAAGTATATCAAAATATCGAGTGCAGAGTAATACACTCAGTCATACGGCCAATACACAGACAAATGTAGCGTTGTGTGCGTTACTATCTCTACTTACAGCGAAGCGCAGTGGAGAAGGAAGCGCTGCCTACAGGCCAGGCTACTATCACAAGCGCGCGCACGAAACATACAGGTACGCGTATAGCTGTATGTAGCAGCTTCGCTTGTTTGAATACATCGTGCGAGCTGTTTTCGTCAGCGTATCACAAGACATTAGAAAAACATAAGAACGCGCGCTGAATTACGTATTCTTTACCGTTGCGTGTGTATGTATACACTCTGACAAAAAAGAATCCGGAAATTCTTATTTAAATCACCCGCGTTGAGTATTTCTAAGTATTAGAAGTTTCTGTATGCTGGTAGGACTGTCCGTAATTACTATGCCAAACATGAGTGCAATCTGTCAACTAGTTTGTTTACGACAGCTGTTGAAACCAGTCGACCTCAGTGGTAGTCTGCGAATGTTACAATGGAAAAAAATATTGAACCAAGAGTTTGTCTCAAATTTTGTGTTTTGAACGAAATTTCGTGTGCTGACTTGTTGCGAATGCTGGAAAAGGCTTATGGAGACTTTGTTTTATCAAAAACTCAAGTGGACGAATAGTACAAAGCCTTTAAAAACGGTCGGGAGGTCGTCGAAGATTTGCCTCGTTCAGGACGACCGTCGACTTCTTCAACCAACGATAACGTCGAAAAATTCAAGGAAATTGTGCTCAAAAATCGTCATGCCAGTGTCAGAGAGATAGCTCGTGATCTCAACATCTCTCGTGAAACCGCTCGTTTGATTTTGGTGAACCAATTGGGCATGCAGCGCGTTGCCGCTTGGCTCGTTCCGTTAGAGCTGAATTTTGTTCAAAAACAGTACCGGATGCAGGTAGCTGCAGACATGCTGGATCGTGCGAATTCTGATCCTACATTCATGGGACGGATTATAACTAGTGACGAGACATGGGCCTATGAATACGACACACAAACGAGCCAACAATCATCGGAATGGATGGGAAAAAATGAGCCGAAACCGAGAAAACCTCGCAAAAGTCGTTCGAAAATCAAGACGATGCTTATTGTTTTCTTTGATATTCGTGGTGTGGTTCATCGTGAATTCGTTCCGCAAGGTCAAACGGTCAATAAGGACTTCTATTTAACTGTTTTAAGACATTTGCGTGAAAATATTCGCCGTAAACGGCCGGATTTGTGGCAAAACAATTCGTGCATTTTGCATGACGATAACGCACCATCTCATTGAGCCACGATTATTAACGATTTTAAGACCAAGCACTTGATAAAAACCATCGACCAGTCACCTTATTTGCTTGATCTAGCTCCGTGTGACTTTTTTCTTTTGCCCAGACTGAAATTACCGTCCTGGGAAACCAGATTTGACTCCATAGATGCCATAAAAGAAAATTCGCATGAGGAGCTAAAGGCCATCCCTGAAAGCGCCTATAAAAAATGTTTCCATGATTGGAAAAAACGTTGGCACATGTGTATCGCTTCAAATGGAGCATATTTTGAAGGAGATTCAATAAACATTGAAGAAGTTTAATATTTTTGCATTTTATTTCAAATTTCCGGATACTTCTTTGTCAGAGTGTATAACACATCGTTCAATAAGTCCCGAAACTAACAACGAAAACAACATTTTTTTTTCAAAAATCTTTTTTATTCATCAATATAATTTTCTTTTAGAGTGATACAATCTTTCCAACGCCTTTCTAAAATTTCTATACCATGTTTATAGAAGGATTTATCCTTTGCTTCAAAAGAGGCTTTAGTATCGGCAACGACCTCCTCATTCGAGCCAAATTTTTTTCCCTGGAGCATTTTTTTGAGATCAGCAAAGAGCCAGTAGTCGCTGGGGGCTAAATCTGGCGAATACGGGGGGTGGGGAAGCAAATCAAAGCCCAATTCGCTCAATTTTGCCATTGTTTTCATGGACTTGTGGCATGGTGCATTGTCTTGGTGAAAAAGGATTTTTTTCTTCTTCATGTGCGGTCGTTTTGCTGCGATCTCCTCCTTCAAACGTACCAACAAGTTAATATAATAATCACTGTTGATCGATTTACCTTTTTCCAGGTAGTCAATGAAAATCACGCCATGTGTATCCCAAAAAACAAACGCCATGACTTTGCCAGCAGACTGCTTCGTTTTTGGACGCTTTGGGCGGCTTTCGCCAGCCATGCGCCACTTAGATGATTGCCGATTCGACTCCGGAGTGAAATGATGTATCTATGTTTCATCCATGGTCACGTATCGACGCAGGAAATCCTTTTTATTGCGAGTAAATAGCGATAAACAGCTCTCTGAATCGTCGACTCGTTGCTGTTTTTGTTCCACTTAAAGCAATCGCGGCACGCCCTTGGAAAAAACCTTTTTCATCCTCAATTTTTCATGAAGGATTGTAAATACGCTTCCAGATTATATCTGTGTCATTTCTGCAATCTCACATACCTTCACTCTGCGATTTTTTATTACAATTTTTAACACTCCACTCACATTTTTTTGTGTGACGGCTTCTAATGGCCTACCCGAACGTTCCGCATCGTTTGTGTCTGTACGACCACGTTTAAACTAAGCATACCAACGACAAATCGTTGGTTTGGATAAAGAGGAGTCCGGATAATGTTTTTAAGCTATTGCTGGGCTTCTACGGTGTTCTTACCCATTAAAAAACAATGTTTTATCAACACGCGAAACTCGCTTTTTCTCATTTTTCAAACAAATTACAAAGAGACTCTACTCTAACCTCGATAACTCTGCTGTCTGTGATCCGATCTACGTGAAATTTTCACACGTTTTATGTAAAGGTTTGCACTCTATGGAAACGTGGCCAGTTTGGTACTACTAGCACCATCTCTGGGTTAGTCTCGGGACTTATTGAACGATGTGTTATATACTAGGTTGTTCAAAAAGTTTTGAAAGCGACATCTATAAAGTAGTAGAAGAACCAAAATTTTTACGCCATTTTAATATTTTATCTTTTATATAAACATACCCAAAGTTTTGCTCGACTCTGTCAATTCATTGTTTGTTTACAAGCCATTTGAAGTTAACGTGTCAGTGTATTGTTCTTACAATGGAAAAAACCGAATATCGTGCAGTAAGAAAATTCTTCGTTTTGGAAGGTTTATCAGCAACGGAAATCCATACAAAAATGGTGAAGGTGTTAAAGGAATCTGCTCCTTTATTTTTAACTGTGCATCGATGGGATTCAGAGTTCAGACGTGGTCGAAAAAGCGTTGAAGACGATCCACGCTTAGGACGTCCAAAAAGTGCATCAACACCAGCATTCATAGCAAAAGTACAGGATACGGTTTTGGAAAATCGTCGATTGACGGAGAAAGATTTAGCAGAGGCCCTAGACATCTCATTAGGCAATGTGAGTCATATTTTAAATAAAGTTTTAGGTTTCTAAAAGCTCTGTGCACAATGGGTGTCGCATCCGCTCACAATGGAACAAAAACACGTTCGAATGCGACTTTCCGAGCAACATTTAAAGCGTTTTCGAAAGGATAAAAAGGATTTTTTGCGTCGATTCACCACTATGAAATAGACTTGGGTCTACCATCATGACCCTGAATCAAAACAAGAGGCTAAAGAGTAGTTTTAACCAGGCACTTCGGCACCGAAGCGAGTTCGTATCCAGAAATCGACGAAGAAGTTGTTAGCGTCAGTTTTATGGGATGCAAAAGAGATTTTGTTGGTGGATTATCTCCAAACTTGCAAAACAATAAATTCTGATTATTATTGTAACCTTTTGGACCAATTGGATGAAAAAATTAGTGAAAAAAGACCCGGTTTGCACAAGAAAAAAATCATTTTTCATTAAGACAATGCACCCGCTCACACAGCTCAAAAAACCATCACTAAAATAACCGAATTAAAGTACAAATTGTTGCAGCATCCACCTTATTCGCCTGATTTAGCTCCCTTTGACTTCTGGCTGTTTCCACACCTCAAGAAATTCCTTCGTGGGAAGCATTTTTCATCAAACGAAGTGGTTATAGCCGTCGTAGAGGAGTATTTTGCAGGCCTTGCAGAAAGTCACTTCCATGATGGGATAAACAAGTTGGAAGACCGTTGGACCAAGTGTATTGAACTTATGGGAGATTATACTGAGCAATTAAAGTGATTTTACCAACAAAAAGAAGTATCTTCCTTTCCGCTTTCAAAAATTTTTGAACAACCTAGTATATATGTAGACACTCACTTGCCATAAAATTGCTATTTTTAATGAAACAGTGAATGAAAAAATGACTTTTTTTATTGGAAAATTAATCTTTTATTCATTATAATAAATAACGTCAAAAGTAATAAAATACTATTACAAAATTAATTTTAATTTTATTAAAATTTTTTTTAATATACAAATTATTTATATTTTTTATAATTGATCAGAACAGTGTTATAAATTGTTAATAAAAATTTTAATATGATATGGCATTTTAGATTTAAATATTAAGAGCTTTAACATTTAAAAATATAACAATTAAGTGTTAAGTGATAACTCATTGACATTAAAAATGCATTTGTCACTTAAATCAATAACTATTTTATACACAATTAAATTACCTAAAAATATTTTTATTAAATACACTACTGAATATATATATTGTCACAGAGAACACTCCGTTTTCCGCGCGTGTTTATATTTCGCGCGATTCCGCGGTCTGCGAGCCTAGTTTAATTTCGGTAACGTAATGGCCCTGGGCGGGAAAATATGGTACACGCCGATAGATAGAATAGTCGTGTGCCATATAGAAAAGATAGGCGAGTTTAGGCTAGGCAAGCTAGCTTTTTCCCGCATTTTTCAGTTGAGTTCGTCTTGCTCCGTCAATTAGATCGCGCATAGATTCGTTTAGTGCGTTCTTGAATATAATTCGCCATTTTTGGGACACGCTTCGTCCCATTTTTCCCGCGTCCTTTTTTTTTTGTGTGTTTCTTTTTGAGTTTTTCTCGCGCGCGAAAATCGTGCAGTGCTGCAGCTCGTCGTGTATCGGCTACGCAAGTCGTAAGCGGAAACTCACCGGCCGACGGCGGAGGCATCCAACACCGGCGACCGGAAAAATCCAGCGAGGCTGATCAGGGCGACGGTGCGTTACCGGTTCGCCCAATCTGTCTCCCGTCTCCGCGTAGCGTGCGAGGCTGGCCAGCCGAAAAGAGTAAGTAGCTTAAAACTACACTTTTGCGCGCGCATCTCCTTTTTGTTTCATTTGCGTAGGAGTAACCTCCGCCGGTTACCCCTTCCCTTCGCAAGTTCGTTTTTTAGCGGTTCGTGCGAGTGAGAGAGCGCTATCTCTCTTACTCTCGTATACAGGGCAAGAGAGTCGCGATCTCTCTTACACCTATAGAATAATAAGCGCGCGTGAATGAGAGAGCGGTATCTCTCTCACTCTAGTGGCAGCAGTGCGGGAGAGTCGCTTTCTCTCTCGCACTTGCAGCATATACCGCGCGCGCAAGTGGGAGAAACCTCTATCTCCCACTCGAGTTAGACCAGTGCGAGAGAGTTGCGTTCTCTCTCGCACTCGCGTAAGGCTAGGCGCGCAAGAGTGGGAGAGCGCTTTGTCTCTAGCTCCTACGGCGCAGTACGGAAGACTCGTTGTCTCTCTCGTACTCGCAGTAGACGCGGCGCGCAGGAGTGGGAGAGCGTTCTCTCTCTCGCTCCAACGGGCTCCGTGCGGGAGAGTGCTTTTCTCTCTCGCACCCGTACGGTAGACGGCGCGCGCGAGTGAGAGAGGCCTTTCTCTCTCACTCTTATAGGCGTAGTGCGGGAGACGTTCTTCCTCTCTCGCACTCGTATAGTACGCTGCGTGCGGGAACCGTTTTCGCGCGTTATAGTTAGTTCAATTACCTGCGCCCCTCGTCCGTATTTCATGTAATTTCTTTTTATTGTTTTCTTATATTTATTTTTTTTGTATAATTTTTGTTCTCTATTGTTAATTTATTAAATTATTTTATTTATTAAATTTATTCTTTTCCTTTTTTTCTCTATTTCTTTTCTAATATCCTATTTCCCTACATTCTTATTGGATTGGTTTGTTTCTTTTCCTGTTTCAGGTACGATTTCGTTTTGCTTAATTTATTTAACTTTTTTCTTTCTTTTTATTTACTTTTTTTTCTTTTTAATTTTCTTTTTTTTACTATTTGCGCGACGAGGAGCTGTCAGCTCTCCTCCCGAATACCGCCCTCTCCGAGATTCAACTAGCCAGGTGAGGACGACGCACGAGCCGCGCAACGACGTTTGCGCGGTGTTGCAACGAGTAAGTTGGGTTCGTAGACCGGCTTCTCGTGCCTGGACCTGGGAGCAAAGTCGTCCGAGACTTTAGCTTCTAAAAAGGGGGCGCAAAGTGCATTTTCGCACCTTTTGCGAATTGCGCGTCCACTGAAGCTAATTGCTCCTGTGGCGGTTAATGTTTAAAACTGCCACCCCGTTACAACTGGTAACGCCAAAACTGCCTCGCCGTTACAATATATATACATATATATACATATATATATATATATATATATGTATGAACAATATTATTTAACAAAAATAACTTAATTGTTAGTTATAAAATGTCATTTAAATTATGCATATTAATTAAGCAGACAATAGTTCTTTCCTGTTAGATTCAAATTTCTATTTTTATACAAATAATTCTCAATAAAATAATATATTGCATAATAATTTAACCACATTAAAATTCTTTCGATAATTTCGTAATAAACTTTTAAATATAAAATAATAAAAAAATTTGTTGCGGCGCAAAAATAATTTTTATTAACATACAAGAATATTGTGATTAAATAATTTTAATAAATTCAACTTAAAATATATTTTAAACATATTAAAAGAAAATGACTATTTAATATTAAAACATAAAAATTTATTATTATCAAATTTTTGAAGATAATTGAATTATATATGAAAAAAAATTTTTATTTAAGCGACAAATACGTTTTCAGTGTCAAAGAGAAATCAGTAAACATGAAATTGACTGTGTATTTTATAATGTTTAAAAAGTTGTTTATATTTTTAATTGAAATAGAATATTATATTAAAATTTTTATTAACCATTTCTAAAACAGATCTTATCGATAATAAAAAATTTAAATAGTCTTCATAAAAATAAAAATTCTAACAAAATTGAAAATTATTCTGCAATAGTATTTTATTGCTTTTCACGTTATTTGTCACAATAAATAAAAATAATAATTTTACAATAAGAAAAAGTTATTTCTTTATTTATTTTGTTTCATTAAAAAATTGCCTTCTTATGGCAAGTGAGTGACTATATAATATATATATATATATATATACATAGATATATATGTATACACGCAAGGGCAAAGTATCTGCATTTTGGCGCGCGTTCTTCTGTATTTCTGATGTCATGTTATACGCTGACGAAAAAGTAGCACGCACGATGCATTCAAACAAGCAAAGCTGTCTGCTGCGCACGCGTATGGTTAATAGCACGCCCTGGCGCTTCAAGGGTAATTCAAAGATGAAAGTTTAAAATTGAAACACGAAATAAATTCGAGACGCTGCTTATACAATGTACGTATACGCGTGCTTGTATGCGCGCGCGCTTGTGTGCATAGCCTCGCCTGCAAGCCGCGATTCCCTCTCCACTGCGCTTCGTTGTCAGTAGAGATGGTAAAGCGCACAAAGCAGAGTATGTGTGTGTATTGGACGTATGACTGAGTGTATTGCTCTACACTCCATTTCGATATACTAAACTACGTATGTAAACGACGCGTAGAAAAGTACGAGGGTAGTCCCAAAAGTACCCGACCCGACAAAGAAAACAGTAAAAAAATTGCGAAAATATTCTTTATTTCTCAACACATTCTCCTTTCAGTTCGATACACTTTTCCCAATGATATTCAATAGCTTCGATACCCGCCTTATGGTAGGAACTGTCAAGCTCCTCAAAATACCTATTAACCGCAGACCCTACCTCTTCATTGTTGGCAAATTCTTTGCCGCCGAGCCATTTTTTCAAATTCAGAAAAAGAAAATAATCCGAGGGAGCCAGATCTGGCAAATAGAGTGCGTGAGGGAGCAGTTCGAACTTCAACTCATTCATTTTAGCCATCGCAATGACGCACGTGTGGGCTGGTGCGTTGTCGTGATGAAACAACACTTTTTTTTTCGTCAGATGGGGCCGTTTTTTTTTGATCTCATAACTCAAACGCTGCAATAAGGCTGCATAATATGTGCCGTTGATTGTTTTTTCTTTTTCGAGATAATCAATAAATATTATTCCACGCGCATCCCAGAAAACCGATACCATGACCTTGCCAGCTGACTGAACTGTCTTTGCTTTCTTTGGAGCCGGTTCTCCCTTTTTAGTCCACTGCTTTGACTGCTCCTTGGTCTCAGGTGTAAAATGATGGACCCATGTTTTGTCCATGGTTATGAATCGACGCAAAAACTCGGCCTTATTGCTGCGAAACATTGTCAAACACTCGATGGAAACATCCTCACGTTGCTGTTTGTGCTCCATTGTGAGCAAACGCGGCACCCATCTTGCGCACAGCTTTCTCATGTCCAAATTTTCGGTCAAAATGCGATGCACAGCACTTTTTGAAATGCCTACCTTGTCTGCTATCTCGCGCATTTTTAGTCGACGGTCATCTAATACCATTTTGTAGATTTTCTTCACATTTTCTAACGCAGTGACCTCACTTGGTCGACCTCTGCGGTGTTCATCTTGGCAGCTCGTACGACCTCGCTTAAACTCAGCTATCCAATATTTGACCGTTGTAAACGAAGGAGCAGACTTCCCCAGAGTAGAATCTAACTCGGCTTTGATATTGGTCAGACTTAGACCTTTCATATGAAAGTATTGTATCACATAACGATGCCCGATTTTTTTCATATTTACAAATTCACTGAGAGCGTTCACTTTGGATGTCTGTAAAAAAAATAATAATAAACGTACCGTTATGAATTTTTCACATTAAGTTGTTGAAAGGTGGTATTGTCAATCGCAGTAATTGTTTTTTTAAAACTACCTGTATTCATAAGTCAGGTCGGGTACTTTTGGGACTACCCTCGTATAACATCACACAATTAAAAGAGTAATTTAAAAATTTGTTTAATTTTTCAAGTTTTAATTGTACATAGTGTAATTATATTAATCGAAAAATTCAATAATATTTAAGTATTTTAGAATTTAGTATAACATGAAATGCTAAAAAAAATTATTTCTCTCATCCAATCAAAGTAAATTTTGACATTTTATCCCTCTAAAGGGTGAGTTCCGGACCATTCTTTTTTAAGCAAATTTTTATAGATCTCTCATGTTCTCAGAAATCATATACACTTTTTATTTTCGTGCTAACGGCTTTAGGGAAGTTGTCTGATTTATTCGTTAATTTCGACATTTTATCCCCCTGAAGGGTAAGTTCCATAGAGGTTTCTTAAACACCAATTTTTTATAGCACTGTTATGTCCCAAGTAATGATACTGACTTATTGTTTTAGTGCCAACGGTATTAGGAAAGTTGTCAGATGTTTTTTTCGTAAATTTTGACCTTTCATCCCCCTGAACAATAAGTTCTGGAACCGTTTCTTTAACGCCAATTATTTCATAGGATTTTTATGTGCCAAGTAATCATATACGCCTTTTATTTTTGTGCTAATGATATTAGGAAAGTTGTCAGATTTTTTTTTGTAAATGTTGACTTTTCATCCACCTGAATCGTAAGTTCTAGAGCCCTTTTTTTGACGCCAATTCTTTCATAGGATTGTTATGTGAAACTGAATTTTATACGCTTTTTATTTTTGTGTCAACCGTATTAGGAAAGTTGTCACATTTCTTTTCGTAAATTTTGACTTTTCATCCCCCTGAACCGTAAGTTCCAGAGCCGTTTTTTTTAAGATAATTTTTTAATAGGATTGTTATGTGCCAAGGAATGATATACGCTTTTTATTTTTGTGCTAACGATATTAGGAAAGTTGTCAGATTTTTTTTTCGTAAATTTTGACTTTTCATCCTCCTGAATCGCAAGTTGCGGTGCCGTTTTTTTAACGCCAATTTTTTTATAGGATTGTTATGTGCCAAGTAATCATCTACGTATTTTATTTTCTTGCCAACGGTATTAGGAAAGTTGTCAGATTTTTTTCTCGTAAATTTTGATTTTTCATCCTCCTGAAGGGTAAATTCCGGTGCCGTTTTTTTACGCCAATTTTTTTGTAGGATTGTTATGTACCAATGAATCATTAACGCTTTCTATATTAGTACCAACGGTATTAGGAAAGTTGTCAGATTTTTTTTTCGTAAATTTTGACATTTCATCCCTCTGAACCGTAAGTTCCGGAGCCGTTTTTCCAACGCCAAATTTTTATATGTTTTTTACGTGCCAAGTGATCATATACGCTTTTTGTTTTCGTGCCAACGGTATTAGGAAAGTTGTCAGATTTTTTTTTCGTAAATGTTGACTTTTCATCCACCTGAATCGTAAGTTCTGGAGTCCTTTTTTTAACGCCAATTCTTTTATAGGATTGTTATGTGAAAAGGAATTTATTACGCTTTTTATTTTTGTGTCAATGGTATTAGGAAAGTTGTCACATTTCTTTTCGTTAATTTTGACTTTTCATCTCCTTGAACCGTAAGTTCCGGAGCCGGTCTTTTTAATGATAATTTTTTAATATGATTGTTATGTGCCAAGGAATCATATACGCTTTTTATTTTTGTGCCAGCGGTATTAGGGAAGTTGTCAGATTTTTTTTTCGTAAACTTTGACTTTTCATTCCTCTGAATGGTAAGTTCCGGAGCCGTTTTTTCAACGCCGATTTTTCTAGATGTTTTTAATGTGCTAAGTAAACATACGCTTTTTGTTTTTGTACCAATAGTTTTAGGAAAGTTGTCAGATTTTTTCTCGTAAATTTCGATTTTTCATTCCCCTGAAGGGTAAGTTTCAGAGCCGTTTCTTTAACGCCAATGATTTCATAGGATTGTTATGTGCTAAGGAATCATATACGCTTTTTATTTTTATGCCAACGGTATTAGGAAAGTTTTCAGATTTCTTTTTCGTAAATTTTGACTTTCTAACCCCTAGAAGGGTATGTTTCGGAGCCATTTTTCAACGCCAACTTTTTTATATGATTGTTATGTGCCAAGGAATCATATACACTTATTTTTGTGCCGACGGTGTTCGGAAAGTTTTAAAATTTTTTTTTCGTCAATTTTGATTTTTCATTCTCCTGAAAGGTAAGTTCTGGAGCCGTTTTTCAAACGCCGCCCTTTTCATAGGTTTCTTATGTTTTAAGAAATCGTATACAGTTTTTATTTTCGTGCCAACGGTATTAGGAGAGTTGTTAGATTTTTTTTTTAAAATTGTGACTATTCATCCCCCTGAAGGGTAAGTTCTGCACTGCCTTTGTTGACGCTAATTTTTTTGTAGATTCCTTATGTACCAAGAAATCATTTTCATTTTTTTTTTTTTTGCCAATGTTATTATGAATGATGTTGGAATTTTTTTAATGTTGAAATCTTTCATCCCTCCTGAAGGTTGAGTTCCGGAGCGGTTCTTCCAACGCCAATTTTTTCATAGGATTGTTATGTTCTAGGAAATCATATACACTTTTTATTTTCGTGCCGATGGTTTTATGAAAGCTGTTAGATTTTTTTTCCGAGAATTTTGTCTTTTCATCCCCTTCTAAAATTATTTCCCAAAACGGTTGACAAATTTTTTTTGTTGTATACAGTTTCTGGGACCTCATATATTTTTTATCATACTGTTTTTTTCTCTTTAAATTATTAAAAACGGTTGTATTACTTGATTTTTTATTCTTTTTTAGACGTATTTTAGGGGTTGAATTTTCTGAAATTAATGTTCATGATTTATCTTAATACATATTTATTTATTTTATATCCATTTAATTAAGAAAAAACGTATATGAAAAATTTTGATTTTTCGTTGGAGTCCAACGTTGCAAACTTCAACATCATTACATTCGAGTCTTTCTCACTTAGTCACTTCATATTATATTTTTATCAATTTAACATATAAATAATAAGTCGCAGCATTTTTTTTTTTTTTTGCTAATTTTAGTTTTATGAATAAATGGACATTACAATAAAAGATATAGTTCAATCAAATATAGTGTGAAAAAATTATAGTTAATTAATGATCTTATGCATCAATTATAGAAAAAATTAAAAAACTTTTTAATATATTGGCTTTTATCGAAATACCTAAAAATGTTTTTTTACAGAAACTATGCGAATAAGTTGGTGCATTGTAAGTTACGAATTGAAAAAAATCAAATCGTATTTACTATAGCTTTGAGTATTTCAAAGTCCATTCGTTTAAATTATTATTTTATAAACGATAAATTTCAGTTTATTATGTTACTTAATAGTTAATGGAAAGTTAAAACAAAAAAGAAAATGTAAAATTGATCATCAAAACTATAAACGAAATAAAAAAAGATTTATTTTATTATACAAGAGAAAAAAATATTATCAGTATTCAAATGATTTCAAGAAATCAGGAAAAAATTCTTAATATTCAAATAAATTATTATTTATAAAATTTGAATCTATAAGAAGTGAGCATAAAACAATTGAATGTGCAAAAGCTACGCGGTGATCTGTGCGTCTCACTGCTACGCTTGTTTCTCCCCACTCCGCCGCGAATTTCAGTTCTGCTCTTTTTACATTCTCTTATTCGTAATATCTTCGAATTTATTCAAATGATAAATGACTGATTAATTTACAAACATTTAAAGTATGCAAATTTTTTATCTACAAATTATATGTTTGAAAAATGTAAAAATAATGATTTTAAAGTGGGATATAAAACAACTGCGACTTGCCACTATTCTACCTTTTATAAAAGGTTTATTTTACTTTCTATAGAAGGTTTTTTTTAAGGAGATATACATCATATAATAATGTAAACAATAAATATATTGTTTATATTATTAACATGTGAAATAAACAAAAAAGTATATTAGTTATTAAATTATAATAGTTAAATAGTAATAATTATAATATTTAGATTATAAGATAGGCTGTATGATGAAAATTGGGGCAGAGGCGTCGCAAATATTTCGTTGCAATTATATACACGTCATTTACAAATACAGTTACTTGCTCCGCGTTTTTTGCGTTCATTTCTAACAATTTACAATCAACTTCCCTTGTTCTGCTGTTGTATTTGGGCAAGGTATGGAAATCGGAAAGACATCCATTTCCAACATAAATTTGATTATTTGAAAAATTGCTAGTCATTTGTCTTAGACGAGAAAGAAGTGAAACACTGGTTAGTTGGAAGTTAGTAGGATGTAGATCGTTTTATTGAAAAGATTATTTTTGCCTTGACGCGCCCGCGCCTACTCTTGATCAAGGCTGATGAATACTTTAAGCGGTAACGATCCTTTGCATCTATTGCAATGGATAGGGTCTTCTAATTGTTGCCTATGGTCCGAGTTTTTGCATTGGTTCAACACCAGATCCACGTCCAACGCTCTGTTGGCTATAATCGTCATGCAGTCGACGCAACTTTTCCAGAGAGTCAACGGCTACTTGCATTTCTCACACTGTCCTTTCTATTAGGGCGCCAACGGAATATTCTCGGCACATTTGCGAGGGCTCTTCCCCGATGATGCGTGGTGCTAATCGGCATAGTCGTCATCCCAGGGTTCCTCTCGCGAGATGGTAATAGGCCGTAACTTCTCGCACCTTCTGCATAAGATTAACATCATCAATTCCTTTTGATGATGAGAATCTTCACATTCTCAGGCACTTAGGTAAATATTCTTCATGTTTCCTTCTAACCAATCGGATAGACATATCCCGCAATTTTGTCAGATGAGTAGCGGCTGCTGGCATGCTATGCATACACCCTCAATTATGGTCGATGCGAAATAATGCGTTCCATAGGTGAGGTGGAGCGTGGATAAATGAGTTACCAAATAATAGTTGTATTGTAGGGTTTGTCTAAGTTGGATTTTCTCCTGCCAGTCTTCGGGATCCATTTCTGCAGTGAATGAGGTAAGGTCGGGGTATTGGTGCATTTTGTTGTTAGTCCGTAACCCGTACCTCCAGGTTTGCTGCTGCTTCATATTTTTCCTTATTAACGAGGCTAAATCGATGTCTTCATTCTCCAGAATGTTTAGGAGAAATTTAGCCCTCGGTCTCATAACGGGCTGGTTTTGGCCCAGTAATCTCTTAATGAACAGGAGCAATATTTCATTGAATAATATCTCGTTCATACTTCAATAGATATTCCTTCTATCTTTGAGTCCTTACCCGTTTGACGCTCTTCGTGCGATGGTATTGCACCACCTCCTTCACGATGCATACGCTTACCAGGACCGCCAACTCTTCCATGGCTATTATTCTTGGTATTACCTTTTTCCTCTCCTTTTTCTTACTGACCCTGTTGTGAATAGAAATGGAAAATGATAATAAAATTTTGATGGGAACAGAACAAGAGAATGTCAAATGTATTAGGTTGGAAACTATAAAACGGGTGTGCAGCTGAACACAGACTGAACAAAAAACACCAGTTTCATAGTCTCCAACCTAATATTCAAAAAGATGCAATATACGATTAATAACAGAAAGGTAGCGCGAATGGGGAAGGAAAATTAATTTTAATTTACCTTTAAGTTGATGCTAATATTAATTTTTTTTACTTTTTTAAGGATTGATAGTACGCCGTGTAATCACATGTGCTGATTTGCGTTTTAAGTTAAGTTGTGTTTTGATTTTTGTGTTATTCTAGTTCATAACAATCATTTTTGTTTTTACGCTAATTATTTAGTTTACATGAAAAATCCTTTTATTTATTCAAGTTCGTTATTTCAAAATACAAAATACGTGTGCTGGAAAATATTTGACAAAAACTGGAATATATATTATATATATTGTCACGAAGAGCACTCCGTACTCCGCGCGTGTTCGTATTTCGGTATCGCGACGGTTTTAGACGGTAGATATAGTATGCATCTTCCCGTCTAAACATTAAAAGATAGGCGTGTATCGCATCACAGAATAATCAAGTTTAGGCTAGATAAGCTAGTCTTTCCCCGCGTCTGGACAGTCGAGTTCTGCCATTGTTCTTCTCCGCACGCGCTTTCACCTTTTCCCATTTAAGAACCGTTTTTTTGCGCGTAGCGTTTTGTTTTCGAATATCCCTTGTCGCGCGTGGAGTTTCTAAGGGCAACGACGCTGATTTAACGTCCCGTGCACCGCCACTTTGCCGTAGAGGCGAAACAGCAAGGCGATGTGCCCCGCTACACATCCTCCACCGGTGGCAACGGCGTTTCTGCTTCTCGCAGCTGTTTTAGCGTGCGCGGCTGGCCAGCCCTAATTGTAAGTTTTTTTTGTTCATAAGCCAGCGTGCGTTTTATGTAAACAATTTGCGCTGGGGTAACCTCTGCAGGTTACTCCTTTTTTTTCTCTCTCGCACCCGCATAAGGTTAGGCGAGCGCGAGTGTGAGAGCGCCTTTTCTCTCACTCCTACGGGCACAGTGCGGGAGAGTCGCGTTCTCTCTCGCACTCGTGTAGTCTACGCCGCGCGAGAGTAGGAGAGGCATTTCTCTCCCACTCCTAGGGTTCACCGCGCGAAAGTTGCGAACTCCCTCTCGCAAGCGTGGGGACGGTAGAGTCCGTTGCGAGAGAGTTGCGGACCCTAGCACCTAGAGCTCGTTCGCGTAGAGTAACGCGCACAAGGACTAACACATCGTTCAATAAGTCCCAAGACTAACCCAGAGATGGTGCTAGTAGTACCAAACTGGCCACGTTTCCATAGAGTGCGAACCTTTCCATGAAACGTGTAAAAATTTTTACGTCGATCAGATCATAGACAGCAGAGTTATCGAGGTTAGAGTAAAGTCACTTTGTAATTTGTTTGAAAAATGGAAAAAAGCGAGTTTCGCGTGTTGATAAAACATTGTTTTTTAATGGGTAAAAACACCGTAGAAGCCCAGCAATGGCTTGAAAAACATTACCTGGACTCTTCTCTATCCAAACCAACGATTTGTCGTTGATATGCTGAGCTTAAACGTGGTCGTACGGACACAAACGATGCGGAACGTTCGGGTAGGCCATTGGAAGCCGTTACACAACGAAATGTGAGTAAAGTGTTAAAAATTGTAATGAAAAATCGCAGAGTGAAGGTCCGTGAGATTGCAGAAATGACACAGATATCATCTGGAAGCGTATTTACAATCCTTCATGAAAAATTGAGCATGAAAAGGGTTTTTTCCAAGGGCGTGCCGCGATTGCTTTAAGTGGAACAAAAGCAGCAACGAATCGACGATTCAAAGAGCTGTTTATCGCTATTTACTCGCAATAAAAAGGATTTTCTGCGTCGATACGTGACCATGGATGAAATATGGATACATCATTTCACTCCGGAGTCGAATCGGCAATCATCTGAGTGGCGCATGGCTGGCAAAAGCCGTCCAAAGCGTCCAAAACCGTAGCAGTCTGCTGGCAAAGTCATGGCGTCTGTTTTTTGGGATACACATGGCGTGATTTTCATTGACTACCTGGAAAAAGGTAAATCGATCAACAGTGATTATTATATTGACTTGTTGGTACGTTTGAAGAAGGAGATCTCAGCAAAACGACCGCACATGAAGAAGAAAAAAATCCTTTTTCACCAAGACAATGCACCATGCCACAAGTCCATGAAAACAATGGCAAAATTGAACGAATTGGGCTTTGATTTGCTTACCCACTCCCCGTATTCGCCAGATCTAGCCTCCAGCGACTACTGGCTCTTTGCTGATCTCAAAAAAATGCTCCAGGGAAAAAAATTTGGCTCGAATGAGGAGCTCATTGCCGAAACTGAAGCCTATTTTGAAGCAAAGGATAAATCCTTCTATAAACATAGTATAGAAATGTTGGAAAGGCGTTGGAAAGATTGTATTACTCTGAAAGGAGATTATATTGATGAATAAAAATGATTTTTGAAAAAAAATGTTGTTTTTGTTGTTAGTCTCGGGACTTATTGAACGATGTGTTATACAGACCCCCTACACTAATAGTAGAATTATCTTATTGTCTACGTCTCTCGTGTACCCTTTCGTTACATTTATTTTATTTATTACTTATTTCTTTTATATTTTTTTCAATGAACTATATTATTTATTTTATTTTCTTTTTTTCTTTTAATTTTCTTTGGCTCTATTTATTTTTCCCCTTCTGGGATTCAAATTTAATTATCAGTTTTTTTTTATTCGTTAATTAATTTTGCGTTTTGACTTCGTTTTCTATTTTTTTTCTTCTGTTTTTGCTTTTTCTTTATTTAAACTTAAAATTAAATATAGTATTTTATTTTCTTTTATTGTCTTTTCTTGCTTCTTTTTTACTCTGGGGGAACAAAAAAAATTTCAGCTTCCCTCCCGAATACCGCCCTTTCCAAGGTATCAACTAGCTGTCGAGGACGACACACGAGCCGCGCAACGACGATTGTGCGGAGTTGTAACGGGTAAGCAAGGTCCGAAAGATGGTTATTCGTGCCCGGACCAAGGCTAAGGTCGTCCGAGGCTTTAACGGTCAAGAAGGGGGCGCGGCAGCTAAGTTTCGCACCTCTCGCGAATTGCGCGTCCCCCCAGATTAAATGCTCTAGTGGTGGTTTACTTCTAAAACTACCACCGCGTTACAATATATATATATATATATATATATGTTTGCCAACGATTATTAATACATAATCATTAATAATTGTTGTATGTAAATCCAATAATATTTGCTACGTAATTAGGCTACGTTAATTCGTAGCCTAATTATTTCCGAAGGCATATAATTTTTCATAATCTATTCGCAAGAAGTATATATGCATAGGAAATTTAAGTGTAAACAAGGTTCAACACATTAATGCATTAAACAGATGACATCCATAACCAAGCGAGAAATCCTAAAACTTGCATGACTTATACACAAGAGCGGTTCAAATATGATCGAGACAAATGCTCTGACACTTTTATTTGCTATCAAAAAAATTTACAAAAATTTACAGTTTTTCTAGGTACTCCCCCTTACAAGTTCTGCATTTTGTCCACCTTTCCGGAAGCTTTTTGATGCCAGTATCGAAGAATTCCTTGGGCAACTCGGACAGCCATGTGCGCACGAACTTCTCTACCTCGTCGTCGATGTTGAATCTTTGACCTCTGAGGGCTTCTTTCAGTGGTCCAAACATATGGTAGTCGCAGGTTGATAAATCCGGACTATAGGGGGGGTTGTTCCAGTACCTCACACCCCAATTTCGATATTGTATTGAGCGTGAGACGCGTGGTATGAGGGCGCGCGTTATCCTGGAGAAGAATCGCACTTCGTGCTGGAATGCTCCTCCGTTTCAAGCGATAAGCGGATTTCACGTGTGTTTTTAGAAGGTGAGAGTAGTATGCAGCATTGATGGAACGTTGGGTGCGCAGGAAATGGACGTACAGCACGCCCCGCCGGTCCCAGAAGACAGTACACATAACCTTACCCGCGGATCTAGTTGTCTTCGCTTTGGCTGGCCCCCCTTCCTCTTTTTTCCTCTACTCTTTAGACGACACCTTGCTTTCGAGAGTGTAATAGTGTACTTATGTCTCGTCTGTAGTGGCGGCAAACTTCCAACCGCGTGAATTTTCGCTCGAAGTTCAACAGTTTAGGAACCCATTGCGACGTTATTTTGCGATTTTAAAGGTGTTCGTGGATGATAGATTCTACACTACCAATACTGATGCCGAGTTCAGCCGAAATGTCTCGAACATTTATCCTACGGTTCTCCAAAATGAGTTGTTCTACGCGGCAAATGTTGTCTGATGTGATGCTGGTTCGCGGTCGACGATCATGCGGCTCATTTTTGACGATTTCGCGACCATCCTTGAATGCTTTGGCCCATTTAAACACAGCAGCCCTACTCAGGCACTCACTATTGAACTGAGTTCGCAAACGCAGAAAAATTTCCGTGTTTTTACCGCTTTCTAACACTAAAAAACAAATGACAATACGTTGCGCAACGGCGGTCGGCACTTGACGTTCATTTATGGTCGTAGCACGCGCGTAAAACATGCACTTTCGACGAAAATTATGCCACACTGTTCGTAAGGGACCCAGCTATCACATACTCAAGCCACGTCCTTCAAAACATACATGCGCGCCATCTACAGCGTTTGTCTCCATCATAATCGAACGGCCCTCGTAAAATTTTATGTATATATACAGTCTGTCAAGTAAGAGCGTGGTCGACTTCACCGACAGGTAATGAAAGATTTTGCTCTAATTTCTCCGCGAGCCGATAGAAAGAAGCTTTGTCCTTGATGCATTGTTAACAAAAATTCAGTTGTCGTTGATCTTTTGAAAGAGAATAACGTTAAACGCCATGAGTGCTAAGTACGCGTCGCGCTACGAGGCTGTGTTCCTTTGCATCCCCCCGAAAGGTCCCAAAATGTCGCAATCAGCGGCTGCTAAATATATGAGAAAGTTGAAGGCATTTGTATAGAAGTGGATACAGCGATGTAAAGTGGCTAAAAATGTCGATGATTTACCAGAACGTGGCTCGATAGGAAAAGTGAACGAAAAAGATGAAAAAAGAATAGTGAATCTGTTTTCGCCGAATCCTGCTTTAACACTGCGGCAAGGACAAGCAAAATTAATGGCAAAAGGTTTAGATATATCCTACGAACTATCCGAACCCATCTTCGTACTCATCATCTAAAATGGCGCAACACAATGAAGAAGCCTCTGTTGACTGAAAAACATGTGACAAAGCGACTCGCTTGGGCGCATGAGAATATTGATAGAGATTTTGAAAATGTCATTTTTTCTGATGAATGTTCTATATGGGCACGTTCTGTCCTAACGCGAGTCTGGTCAACTTTCACCAATAGGCTTGTTCAGCGGACCGTAAAACATGGAATAAAGGTGCATCTTTGGGGCTGCTTCTCAAAGCAGGGATTCGGCACTTTGCACCTTTTTACTGACAACCTAAATGCCGAGAAAATGATAAAAATTTACAAAAAGGCTTTACTGCCATCTGCCAAACGATGGTTCATTACAAAAAATGAAGATTGGATTCCGCAGGAGGACAACGATCCTCAATACTGCAGCAAGCTCTGTACTCAGTGGAAGACTCAATCTGGCATCGTTACATTGGATTGGCCGTCGCAGTCGCCCTATGCAAACCCTATTGAAAATGTGTGGGCATATATTAAGCGGAAGCTTCGTGGAAGACGCACATACACTTTGAAGCAGTTGTCTTACGAAATTCGTCGGATCTGGAGATCCTTGCCACTAGAATACGCCGTCAAATTAGTAGAAAGCATGCCTCGGAGATGCCAGGCAATTATCGACGCCGGTGGTGACTGGACACATTATTGACTAAATTGCATCATTGTTTGTAATGTGTACAATGTATATACAAATATGAAAGTTTCATCAAATAAATTTTTTTATAAATTAACACGACCACGCTCTTACTTGACAGACTGTATATATATATTTATTTCTTTATTTATTTATTTTAATTATGTATATATATAAAGTTTCTAGGTATAGTATCTTCGTACTCTAGAAAGACTTGAAATTATTAAATTTTATTTTTTTTTAAAGAATGAAGCATCATTCTTTACAGATGACTTAAATGTTCATTTCCTGCATGCTTGCACATTCCACACGGGTAACAAGCACGATTGCGCTTAAGTCTACCATGAAGCTGTTGAAGGCCGCGACTTAGTATTTTTGATGGCATTTGAATTCGCAATGAATTAATATTATTACAATATAACTAAGTATGATTGTAATAAAATGTATAGGAGCACCTTGAGGAGAACAATCTAATATATACGAATATATACTTACTTGGACATAAAGTCTAATAATTTTCAATCAAATAATGTTTTGATTTTTACATTTAAGTTAATGTATCATAATTCATCCGGTTGTTCTATCGGATTAAAATATTCATATTTTAAAAAAAATTTTTTTTACTTCATAATACTATTATACCGATTTTCACTTAATAATCATACTTCTATTGAAATAAATACAGAAAATCTACAATCATTAATTATTAATTTAAATTAATACAGAAGCGTATTAATATTAGGTTTCATCTTATGTTATAATCAAGCTTTTTTTATTTGTCAAATTAAAAAAATAAAAATAGACTTCCACTATAAAAGAAATTTTAACTGCAGAGTTTGTACGAGTGTGTCGGAAAACAATGTGTAAAAGAACATTTGAGACATGTGACAGGTGGCTTATAGAGGCTAAGCCACCTGCCATAGGCGATAGAAAGAGAGTTTACGGCGTGACGATACGCGGCGCCATCGATCAAGCGATCATGGCCCGACACGGGAAAAGGCGCTATCGATCAAGAATCGATAGCGCTACGTGGGAAAACCGATAGGCGAGAGGGGAAGGAGGAGCCCTCCCCTCAAGCCTTCTTCTCGTTCCGCCTTTTCCACGCGCCGCACGTGTTTTGAGAGACAGCGAGATATACTTTGATTTTTCGAAGATTTTTCGCCTAGTCTCCGCCGCAGATATCGAGAGGACGGTTCCTGCGAGTAGTTGAAGCATAAGTAAGTGGCTACATTAGAGATATATTTAGATCGCGAGCAATTATATTTGGTTTTCCTAACGCGTGTGCGATCGCGTCAGGCATCGATATAGATATATATTGAGTTACGCGCGAGACCGCGTAACCCAAACTCGATTAGGCCGTGCGAGTGTGAGTGAGAGGATCGATCTCTCTCTCGAACTGTCATAGAATAGGCGTACGAGTAAGAGAAAGCCACTCTTACTCGTACAACCGGCGAGCACGCAGTTAAGCGAGAGGAGCGAGCTCTCTCGCTCAACCATAGACTGCAGCGTCGAGTGAGAGGCAGAGACGCTCTCACTCGGGCAGTCACGGACTACGGCAGTATAGAGAGGAAACTTCTCTCTCTATATCTGCCGTCCATAGACTACACGTGTGTGTGTAGCCGAGTAAAGCGAAGAGGGTGCGCATGCGCTGTGCGCACCTCGAGAATTAGTATTGCGCGTGAGGCGATACTAATTGCTCTTCGCATTAAAGGACCTCTCCGCAATAATTTATCACCTTTGTATTATTTTTGTTATTTTTACTCATTAAATAATCAGTTAGCACTGAGTCGGTGCATTTTTATTTTTATTTCCTACAGCGTCCCTATCCCGAATACCGCCGCCTCCGCGGGTGTGCCAACCGATTCTTGGCACACATCCTGAGCAGCCGAGCCCGGTGGGAGCAACACCGGTAGCGGGGCCTTAGGCGAGGCCCCTCACACACAAAAGTAGATAAAGCAGGACCAGAGAAAGGTTCTGCGTTGCTAACGGGCGTAAATAAATTTACCCCGTTACAGACAAAACTAATAATTGATTTTGTTGTGCGCTCAGGGTCATCCGTTTAATAAGTTGCACGTGAACATTTTCAAATTTCGATAATTTAAATAATTATTTTATGCAACAATAAACTTTGCATGCTATTTAAGTAATTTAACGCGGTTCGACGGCAGTAATCTTGCTTATACAGTCATTATAAGGTATATCGATTATACAGCTCAATCCTAATTATATATGTATATTTTTTTTTAAATTATAAAGAATAAGTTTAAATAGTTTCTGTTTCATTAACTATTTATTTTAAACGTTAAATTTTGATTTATTTAAAGTTGTACTTTTATCTACGACAATAAAATTATCAAACCATTTTTAATTTTTTTATTATTGAAAATTTTTTTTTTGAATAAAATATTTGGTTGAAAATGAAACAATTTAATTAAAACTGATATGTTCTTTTTGATATAAATTTTATATTTATATAAACAACAAAAACTTAAAAACAACAAAATTAATAAATAACGCGACGCATTTTGCGTTTTTCGTTTTTCTTGCAATTATGGTTTAGTTCGACGATTCTTATTTTCATTCTTGCGCTCGTATGCCCTCTGCTTCTTTTCTTTTTTTTCTCTTTTTTCACTTCATTGTTTTTTTTTACATATCATCTTTATGTTTGCGAGATAAACATATATACTTTCTTGACTTTGATAAACTACCCAAAAATTTAAGCACAGCACCTGTTGATTCAAAAATGGCTTTATCGAGAGCGATTGAAAGGAGGAAACTCTTGGACGAGCATTTTCTTCTACTTATTTTTTTATTTCAATCTGTGGTTATTCATTCTAGTTATAACGTTACCTTTTTGCCTTTTTTCAATTCTAAGGCTTCTTTTATTTAATATTACATTCTATTTGTCACTTTTAAGAGTTCAAGGCGATCTGTTTATTCTTCTATTTTTCATAAATTCATTAAATTATTACTTTATTAAATTATAAGTATTATTTTTTTTTCGTTTATTTATAGAATTATTACGTTATATTATTAATTATTTATAGAATACTGTAATAGTAGAAATATAATAGTATAATATATGTATGTATATAATATGTAATATAATATAATTAATATAAAACATAATGTGTAATATTCAATAGTAGGTGGAAATAAAATTCGTAATGATGGAAAATGTATAGTCAATCAACATACAAATTATTGATGATGATCCTGGGGAATAAATCTTTTATTAAATATTATAATTATTTTTCCAATAATCCAAGTAGACAGATATTATTAGTACGTGAAGTCGGCATGAACATGAAACCAGATATAACTGATAAGATCAAAGTGACTAACTATAGATGATAAGTCCAACGCTGTCCGTCGGATCGAAATGACATAACTTATATATTCATTGTTGTATACTCGAACTTCCACATAACACATTACATCTTTCTTTATTACGTATATACCTAGACCATCGTTTCACTTCACTCTATAACAGTAATTTCTACTACTATTTTCACACTGATGATTCATCTCATTTTCAATCACTAGATTCTGCTTTATTATTCATTTCTCACATTCTATTTATCACTTTATTTAATTCACTTCCCGTAACTTTCCTTTTTATTATTATCGCATTTTCATTAATATCGCATTATTTCTATTAACTTTACTTATTATTCTTCTTTATTTTATATTCATATTCTTTATTTCATTTTATTTTATTTGTATTTTTTATTTATTACATTTCATTTGATTATTTTATTCACTTATTTTATTATTATTCTTTATTTCATGTATTATTCATTCATTTATTTGATTTTATGATTCTTTATTTTATTCAATTTCTTCATCATTTATCATTTTTTTATTTATCTTTGATTATTTTTATTTATTTACTGATATTATTCTTTTCCTTTATTTTCTTCTTTCTAATTATTAATTATTATTCTTTATTTTACTCACTTTTAATTTTATTTTATGCATATATCTTATTTCGCTTCATTACATTTTATTTCATTTTATTATTCTTTTTGTCTATTTATTTAATCATTTATCAATACTTTATTTATTCGCGATTTTTTTAATCATTCAATTTATTTTACCTTTACTAACACTGATTTCATTCGCTTATCACATCGTTAACACTCACTCATTCGGAAACTGTTAAAGAATAAAAAGACGATGATCACGGCTTTATCCATGACTATTATTTATATTGATATTCTTTTGTTTTTTGTTTTTTTTTTTTTTTTTTTGAATTACATAATACAAATAAAAAGAATTCATATTATCTTTCTCGGACACAGCCATGTGAATTCAGATGGCTTATACGCAGTGACGTGAAACGCGTTATTATATCTTGATATGCATACAAGGTGTGGTAGAAAAGTAATGAGACTGATTTTATACTTACCAAAGTTTTTATTTTTTTCAAACATCAATGTTATCCCCTTCAAAGTAGTTTCCTTGGACAGCTACACACCGATGGAGAAGTTGTTTCCAGTTTTGGTAGCAGCGCTGGAAGTCTTCAACCGGTATGGTCTTCAGCATGTTCATTACACTCTTTTAGATGTTTTCTGGAGTCCCAAAATGACGTCCTTTGAGGACATTTTTTAGTTTAGGAAAAAAGAAAAAGTCACAGGGACTGAGGTCGGGCGAATAGGGGGGCTGGGGAACCACAGGAGTGCCTTTTTAGGTCAAAAGTTCTGTGACGGAGAGGACAGTGTGACATAGGACGTTGTCATCGCTGTTCCATTTTGCGTGACGCACAACCAAAACACAACTTCACTAATAGCAGTCAAAAAATCACGTGGTGAACGGAAGGAGTTGAAACTTGCCCTGAGCCATGGGAGGGTACTGATACACGGCAACGCTGCGCTGTTGCCAAATCACTTGCAGTTTTGCTAGTCTCATTACTTTTCTGCCACACCTCGTATGTGATAAAGAACTATGATATGCTTAGTCCTAAATTTGTGTTAAATTTTCTTTTATGTTATAAAAATTTGCAAAATTAGGTAATAGTGTTTAACTTTTTAGCATTTATAAATTTATTTCAATACACAATCACAAATTAATTTTAATTTTAAAATTTTCAAATTGAGGGAATTTATTTGTCTACTGTCAAGTAAATATTTTTTCCTTTAAGTAATTATTATTAGATTTAGATTCCTTATTGCTTCCGTGGCTAACCGACAATTGTAGAAAGAGGACGAAAAAGAGGCATAATCAAAAGCACTAGTCGTTAATCAAAATCTTTATTTATTGAAAAAGAATATTTTAAATTCCTTAAAATCCACAGAATTGATTCACGGCCAACATACGAAATTCAAAGAAAAATTATAAATTTCATTTTCGAAAAAAGACTAACTATTATTTTTAGAATACTCAACCTTTTTTTTCTTTTTCTTTTTTTTATTTTTTTCATTTTTATTTTTTCCATGTATATCATCTGCATAAATAATAATAGTAATAGGTATTATATTAGGTTGCTGCAGATGAAATGGCCGATTTAGCCATGACATAAAGTTAGCTGCAATTTCAGTGTATTATGTTGGCACAAGGCGGCGCAAATGATATGACATATTGAAGTATCAATACTGCTACCTTGGCTTATGGAGTCATTTCTGTTTTGCACTTTATAGTGATCGTAAAAACAAAAAGAGAAAGTGAACATGGAAGTAAATCAAAAACGGCTACTTTTACTATACGAATTTAAGTTAGAGCACAACGCAACGGAAGCAACAAGGAATATCAACAGCGCATTTGGACCTGATACAGTTAGCGAACGAACCACTTGGCGGTGATTCGAAAAACTTCGATCCGGAGATATGGACCTTGGAAATTAGCCACGTGGACACCCAGGACCATCGATCGATAACGAAGAGCTGCGTGCATTAGTGGAGTCTGACCCCCGTCAAACCATGAGGGATCTTGCCGAGAAATTAGGCGTTCACAATTTGACAGTTTTCTGCCACTTGCGACAACTTGGAAAAGTGAAAAAGCTTGACAAATGGGTTCCGCATGATCTTACCGAGCAAAACATGACGTGTCGAATGGAGATTTTAAGTTCTCTTTTCTCCTGCAACAAAAAGGAACCGTTCTTGCACCGCATTGTGACCTGCGATGAAAAGTGGATTTTATACGATAATCGTCGCCGATCGGCCCAATGGCTAGATGCCGAAGAAGCGCCAAGACACATGCCGAAACCAAGCCTTCATCCAAAGAAAATAATGGTAACTGTTTGGTGGTCTGTAGCTGGAGTCATCCACTATTCGTTTCTGCAACCTGGTGAAACCATCAACGCTAAGAAATGCTGTGCTCAACTAGATGAAATGCATCAGAAATTGATAGTCCAACGATCTAGGCTTGTCGACAGGGATGAAGTGATACTGCTTCATGATAACGCACGACCTCATGTATCGAGAACAACGGTCCAAAAATTAAACGAGTTGTGCTATGAGACTCTTCCTCACCTTCCATATTCACCAGACCTCTCACTAACAGATTACCATTTTTTTAAACATGTGAATCACTTTTTGACAGGAAAAAGATTTAATAATGAAGCTGCTGTCAAAAATGCCTTCGAGAAGTATTTTTGAACCAAAAACTCGGACTTCTACAAAACTGTAATAAATGTACTTGTATCTCGTTGGGAAAAGTGTGTTGCATCTATCGGTACCTATTTTAATTAAATAAATTGTCTTTATAAAAAGTTACAGCTGTTTAAAAATTTATTACTACAGTCTGTCAAGTAAGAGCGTGGTCGTGTTAATTTATAAAAAAATTTATTTGATGAAACTTTCATATATATATATACATTGTACACATTACAAACAATGATGCAATTTGGTCAATAATGTGTCCAGTCACCACTGGCGTCGATAATTGCCTGGCATCTCCGAGGCATGCTTTCTACTAATTTGACGGCGTATTCTAGTGGCAAGGATCTCCAGATTCGACGAATTTCGTAAGACAACTGCTTCAAAGTGTATGTGCGTCTTCCACGAAGCTTCCGTTTAATATATGCCTACACATTTTCAATAGGGTTTGCATCAGGCGACTGCGACGGCCAATCCAATGTAACGATGCCAGATTGAGTCTTCCACTGAGTACAGAGCTTGCTGCGGTGTTTAGGATCGTTGTCCTCCTGCAGAATCCAATCTATATTTTTTGTGATAAACCATCGTTTCGCAGATGGCAGTAAAGCCTTTTTGTAGATTTTCATCATTTTCTCGGCATTTAGGTTGTCAGTAAAGAGGTGCAAAGTGCCGAATCCCTGCTTTGAGAAGCAGCCCCAAAGATGCACCTCACTTCCATGTTTTACGGTCCGCTGACAAGCCTATTGGTGGAAGTTGACCAGGCTCGCGTGAGGACAGAACGTGCCCATATAGAACATTCATCAGTAAAAATGACATTTTCAAAATCTCTATCAATATTCTTATGCGCCCAAGCGAGTCGCTTTGTCACATGTTTTTCAGTCAACAGAGGCTTCTTTATTGTGTTGCGCCATTTCAGATGATGAGTACGAAGATGGGTTCGGATAGTTCCGTAGGATATATCTAAACCTTTTGCCATTAATTTTGCTTGTCCTTGCCGCAGTGTTAAAGCAGGATTCCGCGAAAACAGATTCACTATTCTTTTTTCATCTTTTTTGTTCACTTTTCCTATCGAGCCACGTTCTGGTAAATCATCGACATTTTTAGCCACTTTATATCGCTGTATCCACTTCTGTACAAATGCCTTCGACTTTCTCATATATTTAGCAGCCGCTGATTGCGACATTTTCGGACCTTTCGGGTGGATGCAAAGGAACACAGCCTCGTAGCGCGACGCGTACTTAGCACTCATGGCGTTTAACGTGATTCTCTTTCGAAAGATCAACGAAAACTGAATCTTTGTTGACAATGCATTAAGGACAAAGCTTACCTCTATAGGCTTGCGAAAGGATTGGAGCAAAATCTTTCATTACCTGTCGGTGAAGTCGACCACGCTCTTACTTGACAGACTGTAAATCGGCCATTTTATCTGCAGCAACCTAATAATAATAAAAAAGTCACGCGTTATCATATCGCAATGATGCATGACTTGTCACCTTATCCGTACATAATTACTCGTGTACCACGGTGATCCGACGCTTGGGCTTCGCGCGCAAAGAAATGCATTATTACTACCGGTTTTATTAGATTATATCTGTTTTCATTCGTTATACAACAATTTTTGATTTATAATTATTTTTTCTTCCTAATGATATATTTATTTCTAATACATCCCGTGTTCAATAAATGTATATTTACTAAATTAATATTTGCAATTTTAATCCTTAACGAATGAGCGCATTTTGTTAGAACGATGACCAGTAGGGAGTATGGCGGCATTCGTTCGCTAAGGGTTAAAATATAACTTGCATCATGATCATTTGCCTTGCGCAAACTCATAAATAATAATCAATTTCTATGAAATAAATAATTTAAATTCCTGGAAATATTCTTTAAAGTATTTAAGTATAGAATTATTAGATACATATAAGTAATTTTTTCTTTATTTTTTTCCTATTGTTAAATTAATTTTTTTTTGTGTATTTAATCTATGGCAAATATTTACAATTAGTATTGTGACGTGGTGTTTTTGCACCAGTCACATGAGAAGGCCAAAGCATAGCTTATGCGCCTCCTCGTAGCTGAAATATCCTCCCTTTTACAATCTTGGCAGCCTCGCAGGACTGCCACGCGTGATCCTAACTAACAGCCACGCAGGGCTGTACATACGTTACCTTCACCAGGTACATGGGCTTCAAGCTCAAGTAAAGGCTCCAGCGAGGAGCCAGTCTCAGGAGCCCATGAATAAGTCGTGGCAGTGCTCGCATACACTGCAGCAGGTTCCTTCCTCCAAGTTCCTTCTTATCCTTGTAGTGATCCCCGTACCTGTAACCTCCCAGACGGTAATTAAATAAAGAAGAGAATAGTAGTAGCAGCTGCACCTTGGAAGGAAGTACAAGCTGCCACACAACATCAAAGGAAAGTGGAAGAGGAGGTTAGAAGGCAGGCAAAACATAGCAGCACAGCATTTGAGTGCAAGTAAATACGCACCTGGAGGTGTCTAATAGTCCTGCCTCGCTGCCGCTGCAAGCAGGCTATAGCTGTCACCGACACCGCTGCTTCGCTTTCTCAACCGCTCTTCGTCTGAGCCGCAGTTGTTGACCCGCAGTACGGCCGCACCTGAAACAGAAAGAAGATAGACAAATTAGTCGACGCCTACCAGCTATGGAACGCGTCGACTTACCTTGATCCTCCGTACATCTGAGGTAGATTCTCGCCGCTCCAGGGAATACACAACAACAACACTGGCACTCGCGAGCCGATAACCTCAACGCGCGCTGCTGGCGAGCAGTAATATCAACTGCCGCCAGCGCTGAGCGCGCGCGGCGGCTGCGTTGCATAACGTACTTACACGTACGTTGCGCCGGCGCAGAACGATCATCAAAAAGCCGCGCTCGCGAAAGTGCCACGCAATAAGCTTCTCTTTCACTCCGTTCGGGTCCGTGTTAGCAAAAAGTCAGTATTAGCGAGCAGTCGAAACTCCGTTCGGGATAATCGAAGCCGGCAGTCGCTAACGAATAAACTTCTGCAAAACTAGCGAGCGAGCGTCCGTATAGTAGCCGTGAGCGTGTTGGAGTATCTGGTGAGTGCCAAGGTGCAGTGGCAGCTGCCAGGAGGCACAGCTTCTCCGAATTGTCCCCGTATCCTTCCCGGCTGCGTGTGTGCGACCGCGTCGCGTGTTACGCGCCATTTTCGGCCGTTTTGTATGTTAAACGCCCGCGACCGCTCTAACCGTGAGTTAGCCACGCAGAGTATTGGCCGCGCAAGAAACCGCGCTACACGATTGTAGCTGGCGCCCTGGGCTCGCGTAAAAACGCGATAAATTATTGTATTATGTAAATTAGTTTAAATAAACGTATGTGTCCGTGTGTTAAATTTTTAAATCAGTAGTTTACTAGTAAGCAAGCAACCCGCTTCCCTGCTCCCCCCCCTTTACATTTTTACGCCACCCTGATTCCCAGTGGCGTTACAGTATATATTCGTAATTAGTCTTCTTATTACATATTTAATTGAATATTATATAAAATTATCACATTTTTAAATGAATCTGACACATATTACTGTATAAAAAATTTAATTAAATGATAATTGATTTTGATCAATTAAATTTACTATATTCTTCTTGAATTAAATCAAAAATTCATTTTCCGCTTCTTTATTACCAAAGACATAAGAACTTTCCAGTGTTAATGGTTACCCGACGCCAACACCAAAAATTTCACTGTTACGTGCGGGGGAACACGCACAGACTGAAATTTTAATATTTATTCTAATGTGGGACCCACTAACCCGTCCCGTACAGGTTTGCTCGCGCATCACGATCTGAAAACAATCTTATTGTCAGCCCTAACCTACGGGAATTGTCGAAGACGCTTCTGCCCCATCGGATAGGGGAGCACCCGGGCATGGCAAAGGGGATATTCCGAAAAATATGAATACGTTGAGATTGATAATAAAAACGCTTACAGTCTGTCAAGTAAGAGCGTGGTCGATTTCACTGACAGGTAATGAAAGATTTCGCTCTAATTCTTTCTCAAGCCGATAAAGGGAAGCTTTGTCCTTGATGCATTGTCAACAAAAATTTAGTTGTCGTTATTCTTTTGAAAGAGAATCACGTTAAACGCCATGAGTGATAAGTACGCGTCGCGCTACGAGGCTATGTTCCTTTGCATCCACCCGAAAGGTCCGAAAATGTCGCAATCAGCGGCTGCTAAATATATGAGAAAGTCGAAGGCATTTGTACAGAAGTGGATACAGCGATATAAAGTGGCTAAAAATGTCAATGATTTATCAGAACGTGGCTCGATAGGAAAAGTGAACAAAAAAGATGAAAAAAGAATAGTAAATCTGTTTTTGCGGAATCCTGCTTTAACACTGCGGCAAGGACAAGCAAAATTAATGGCAAAAGGTTTAGATATATCCTACGGAACTATCCAAACCCATCTTCATACTCATCATCTGAAATGGCGCAACACAATAAAGAAGCCTCTGTTGACTGAAAAACATGTGACAAAGCAACTTGCTTGGGCGCATGAGAATATTGATAGAGATTTTGAAAATGTCATTTTTACTAATGAATGTTCTATATAGGCACGTTCTGTCTTCACGCGAGCCTGGTCAACTTCCACCAATAGGCTTGTTCAGCGGACCGTAAAACATGGAATAAAGGTGCATCTTTGGGGCTGCTTCTCAAAGCAGGGATTCAGCACTTTGCACATCTTTACTGACAACCTTAATGCCGAGAAAATGATAAAAATCTACAAAAAGGCTTTACTGCCATCTGCCAAACGATGGTTCATCACAAAAAATGAAGATTGGATTCTGCAGGAGGACAACGATTCCTAACACCGCAGCAAGCTCTGTACTCAGTGGAAGACTCAATCTGGCATCGTTACTTTGGATTGGCCGTCGCAGTCGCCCGATGCAAACCCTATTGAAAATGTGTGGGCATATATTAAACGGAAGCTTCGTGGAAGACGAACATACACTTTGAAGCAGTTGTCTTACGAAATTCGTCGGATCTGGAGATCCTTGCCACTAGAATACGCCGTCAAATTAGTAGAAAGCATGCCTCGGAGATGCCAGGCAATTATCGACGCCGGCGGTGACTGGACACATTATTAACCGAATTGCATCATTGTTTGTAATGTGTACAATGTATATATAAATATGAAAGTTTCATCAAATAAATGTTTTTATAAATTAACACGACCACGCTCTTACTTGACAGACTGTACCTGAGACTTCTGATCGTTGCTGGGACTTTGAAGTCCACTTCGGATCCCCGCGTGGAAAAGAGATTAGTTGGAGAAATTGGGGGAAACTCAATAAACAATAACGATTTCCTCTGTATGCTTTTTACTTTTATTCTATATAACACATTGTTCAATAAGTCCCGAGACTAACAATGAAAACAACATTTTTTTTCAAAAATCATTTTTATTCATCATTATAATCTCCTTTTAGAGTTATACAATCTTTCCAACGCCTTTTCAACATTTCTATACCATGTTTATAGAAGGATTTATCCTTTGCTTCAAAATAGGCTTCAGTTTCGGCAATGACCTCCTCATTCGAGCCAAATTTTTTTCCCTGGAGCATTTTTTTGAGATCAGCCAAGAGCCAGTAGTCGCTGGGGGCTAAATCTGGCGAATACGGTGGGTCGGGAAGCAAATCAATGCCCAATTAGTTCAATTTTGCCATCGTTTTCATGGACTTGTGGCATGGTGCATTGGTGCAATCGCGGCACCCACTTGGAAAAAACTTTTTTCATGCTCAATTTTTCATAAAGGATTGTAAATACGCTTCCAGATGATATCTGTGTCATTTCTGCAATCTTACGGACCTTCACTTTGCGATTTTTCATAACAATTTTTAACACTTCACTCACATTTTCCTGTGTGACGGCTTCTAATGGCCTACCCGAACGTTCCGCATCGTTTGTGTCTGTACGACCACGTTTAAACTAAGCATACCAACGACAAATCGTTGGTTTGGATAAAGAGGAGTCCGGGTAATGTTTTCAAGCCATTGCTGGGCTTCTACGGTGTTTTTACCCATCAAAAAACAATGTTTTATCAACACGCGAAACTCGCTTTTTTCCATTTTTCAAACAAATTACAAAGTGACTTAACTCTTACCTCGATAACTCTGCTGTCTGTGATCCGATCGACGTGAAATTTTTACACGTCTTATGTAAAGGTTCGCACTCTATGGAAACGTAGCCAGTTTGGTACTACTAGCACCATCTCTGGGTTAGTCTCGGGACTTATCAAACAATGTGTTATATATATATATATATATATATATATATATATATATATATATAAATAAATTCTCTATACATTCAACTTCACAGTGTAAATTACCGCACTACCACACAGCACGGTGCCCTTTGTACACACTAAAAACCGAAGGGATGAGTTTGACCTGGAAAAAATATTGGTATCAAAAAAATATTCGATGACTCGATCGTAACCGAAATCGATAAAACTGTCTCTTAATTCACGACCTGCCAGACGTCCGAAAAATTCTTTGGAAAAACTTTTAAATTGAACGAAAAACTCGTTTTATTGACGCACTGCCGGACGGCCGAAAAAACTCTCTCTGAAGAAACTCTTAAATTGACGAACGAGAGAAGTCTCGTTTAAGTGACGCACTGCCGGACGGCTGGAAAACTCTCTCGGGTCCACTCTTCCCCAAACCTTAAAGACTCGGTCGCGGATGCATTATGGAGATTTTTGTTTGTTAGGTATCAGCATAATTTCTTGTAGACTCTCGAATCTTCCCCGCGCCTTCCAACGAAAATGCAACTCTGGTATATTTGTTTGTCTAAATGTATGTGCCGATGAGAGTTGTGTTACTCGGCTCTTTATACATTTATTAGAAAAATATTATTCTCAAATCATAGGAATAATGTTATTCTTCATGTCTCCTGGATTTTTCCATAGAAGTTAACTTGCAGTATTGTTGCAAGCATTACGCTTTTTATAAGTGAACCAATATACGAGTATTGTCATATAGATACGTTCCATTGCATAGAGCGCGTAACACATTACAATATTCATTGAATATTTATATATTGCATATTTGTTTTTATTGGTATAAGATAAAATATGTAAATATCTCCGATATATCTTTATAATTATGAATCTATTAAATTTTAAGATTTTAATTTAATTAATTTGAATTTTAATTTTAATAATCAATTTCTATTTTTACGTCACGTAACAGCATGCTAATTTTAAATATTGTAAATTTAATAGTTTATTTTCTAGAATAACTCGCTATGAAAAATAAGTCAGTAACTTTGGAATCTCGCTGTTAACATCTTCAAGCATTTAACCTGGAAAAAAGGCGATTAGAATTATGAAATACTGCAGATTGAATATCTTCTTAAATAATTGCTGCCGTAGTTTCCAAAATTATAAATCGTCCTTATTTTTTATTTGAATTTTTTTTCATTCTAAGCTTGATTAAGAATATCATGGTGATTATATATATATATATATATATATATATATATATAAACATGAATGATAGTGTTCCTAATTATTCAGCTATAATTTTATCGCCATACCTCAATTTTAATCGTATATTAACAGTTCTATTATCTAAAGCTGAATTCATGCAATTTTTTTTATTTGTCTAATGTAAACTGATAATCATCGCTACTTTTAATCTAAATAAAAATTTCTTCTAGTGCATGATTCGTAGATTGATCTTGAGGATCAACGACTTCACCCCCAGTGATCAGTCTCAAAAAGGAATCATAACAATCATTATGATACCCAGCTTTAGCAGCAACTAAATCATATTCAAACCTAATTTTATCAGTAACAGCTATTGCTACATCAAAACGAATCTGAGCTACTCTCAAAATAAATTCTTTGAATGAAAGTGTAGTTACTTTAAAAAGTTGACGTCAAGAAGCCAGTGCTTTTTTCTTTTTATACTCTTCATTCAATTTATGCCGCAAGATATGCAACATCATTTAAAACAAAATGCTGATTTACTTACGCGTGCTCTAGTATGAGGAGGATTTATTTTAGATGTATTGTTGTTGTTCTTTTTCGTGTTGTCTTTTAGCCGCAGTAATAGTAATCTTTGGAGTGTTATTTTTAAAACACTGCACATGAATCGTCACAGATTCTTGGTTTTCAACTATTCTGAAAATTCATTACCGCTTTCAAAACTTCAAACGATCTTGCAATCGTACTTTCGTTAACATATCTACTCCTGTCACATTTTTTCGGCTTAAACATGGCACTAATTCTTATTACCCTTTATCCTTAAATTTTAATACCCTTTACTCATCTAACCTAGCGGTTGCGCTAATCGCCGTGATAATTTATTGAAAGATAAGACGATCAAAATACCAATAAAGAAAATTATTAATAAAATATACACTAAATCAAGAGCAATTTTTCTATTAGGTACATTAATTAATTATAAATTTTATTCTTATTACAAGAATTTTTAAATACATGGTATTGGCGGTGTCAACAATTGACAGTGTTAGAAGTATTGTAAGATTAATAATGTTATAAATAAAACATTTACTGCTGTGATAAAGTAAGGTGAATTTGTTTATGAAATGTAAATCCTTTATTTATTTTTCCAAATCAATTTCATCCCCTTCAAAGTTATCCCCGTCCGATAAAACGCACTTTTGCCAACGCTTTTTCCAGTCCTCGAAACAGTCGGAATAGTCTTTTTTCGGTATAGCCTTCAAGACCTTCTTCGATTCGGTTTTTATCTCCTCAATTGTGTCAAAACGGCGTCCCCGCTATGGCCTTTTGAGTTTGCTGAATAGCCAGAAGTCGCATGGAGCCAAATCAGGCAAATACGGTGGTTGCAGAACGATATGAGTCGAGTTTTTGGCAAAGAAGTCGTGAAGAACGAATGCAATATGACATGGTGCATTATCGTGATGAAGGAACCAAGAATTGTTCGCCCATAATTCCGGCTGTTTCAGACGAATAGCTCCACGCAAACGACGCATAACGCTCAAATAATATTTTTTGTTGACAGTTTGGCCCGGCGGAAGGAATTCATAGTGCACCACACCACGATAATCAAAGAAAACTGTCAACATGACCTTGATTTTCGATCGACTTTGCCGTGGTCTTTTCGCTCTTGCTTCACCTTTTGCACGATAATCGCTGGATTGGTCGGTGGTTAGGATCGTATGCGTAAATCCAAGTCTCGTCTCCAGTAATGATGCATTTTAAGTGGTCCTGATAGTCAGACAGCATAGTCTCACACACATCAACGCGACGCTTTTTTTCCAAAAAATTAAGCGATTTTGGCACCAATCGAGACTTGGCGCGTTTGAGACACAAAACATCCTTCAAAATGGTTTGGGCTGAGTCAAATGATATTCCAACACTATCAGCGAGGTCTCTTATTGTCAATCGACGTTTTTCAAGCACCAAATCTTTGATTTTTTGGACGTGGCCCTCGTCGGTAGACGTTGATGGTCGTCCAGAGCGCGGTTCGTCTTCAACGCGTTCTCGGTCCGCTTTGAACTCGTTGTACCACTTATAAACGTTTTTTTTGTGCCATAGTTTGATCACCAAAGGCCTTCCGCAACATTTTTAACGTGTCCGCACAAGAATATTTGTTCCGCAAACAAAATTTGATGCAAGTTCTTTGCTCAACAAAATCACCCATTGTAAAAATCGAAAAATTCACTTTTGGTTGTTTACAAAAACACGAGTGACTCGAAGATAATTAAACCTTTTGACAAACAGACGATTGGCAAATGTTATAGACAGTCCTACCAACCTAGGAAAAAAAAGTTACCTGCCTTCTTAATGCCCGGGAGTTTTAAATGACAATTTTACCTTACTTTTTGATCACAGTAGTATTTTCGAAAGCAGAGTTGGTTCACACCGTTTACTTCATCTTATATTTTATTAAAATTAAAGACTATACTTTTCATTTTGACTTTTATTTTACAACCTTCACTATTTTGCATTAATTTATGAAGTTTCAACATTTGAGTAAAAGAATACTTTTTTAGGATAATGATGCGAGCAAAACGAAACAAGAAAGCGGCAGCTTCATTAATTTCAAATCATATTTAATCAAACCACTAAAACCGACGCAGCACTTTTGCGAAGAAACGATTGCGAAGCAAGTGTGCAAGCTAGCTCTACGCTTTGAGACGGTACGTGCTTGCTGCCTTCATCACCAGGGGACATGACACAGGTCCCTACAGTGACATCTCTTTTGACTCGTTCAGCGGGCACCAGCGACTGACATTTATCTTCACGGATTAACACAAACACACTCCATTTCGGGCCACATGAAGGGGCCCTTTGACTCTAGATGGTTTAGGTCGATGCCATGGGTTCACAGGTAGGGTGGGATGCAGTTGCGGTATTTGCGATGTATGTTCAGAATAAAGTTTATATGTTCAGAAGAAAGAAAGAGAGAGTAGGGAGAAACAAGCAGCAATAACATCTACTTCACCATCGCAAAAGATTGCAACATAATATGATGATGGGTTTAGTAGGTCTAGTGCTGTGACATACACACACATACATGCAGACGTACTAACTCTCCCAAAAAAGTAAGCAGGAACGCAGGTGCGGTTTTCGTAAAGTTCACTATGCTCTAAAAAAGAAAGATCTTTTATCTCTAAATCGTAGACTATGTTTTAAAATAAACGGTGACGGGTCTAGTAGTAGTAGTAGTATTGAGATATACATGCACACACAGAGGTACTAACATTCAGTCGCAGATACGGTAACAGCTGCGTACGCAGCTGAAGTACGCAACTCATTTACAAGTACGTTCTAAAGGTTGGCTATGTAAGGCTAATGAGAGCACTTTTCTACTGTTACAGGCCGTTGTCGGGGCTGGAGTTTACGTGGACATACTCTAGAGATGCTATCAAGGCTAAGTCGATGATTTCTCTGGTAAGTGATTGGCTTAAGAGCTTCAAAAGTTATAATATAATAGCGTGTAACATAACCTCCCTCTTCATGTTTATATCTATTCCTTCCCCTTGACTCCTCTTCCTTACTAGATCCTGCTGGCTAGAGGCGAAAGCCTCCTAGCGAGTATCCTTCCTAATTGTTATTAGCTGGATTTTAAGTCTTTCTGTGTTTGCTTAGGATGAAGAGCTACTAATATGCTGTACGCTTCAGGCAACACTAGGCTGTCTACCAAGGGCGAGCTGTTTGACGAGGAAATAAGTGCTTGCTGACCTTCGTGCTGCTGCTAGACTTCTGCTGGATATTCTACAAGACCTTTTTCACGGAGTTGCCTAACTGAAGAGGCTTCTGCTAAGCTGTGCGAGCTTGATATTTAATGTTGGAGGGCAACGCTGAGCTGGACGCTGCTCAAAGAAGGGCCAGCGTGTGAAAGCGAGTGTCTCGTTATGTATTATTTACACTGAAAAATAGTTGTTGATTTAATAGTGCCTTATAATGACTAAATTAGGCATACTTGGGCTTTCCAGTCTACTGGATTTGTACGTGGCGGACTCGCATGTCTGTCACAAGACTGGTAAGCCAGTATTATACGAGGGCAGTTCAAATATGATTGAGACAAATGCTCTGACACGTTTATTAACTATCGAAAATATTTACAAAAATTAACAGTTTTTCTAGGTACTCCCCTTACAAGTTACGCATTTTGTCCACCTTTCCGGAAGCTTTTTGATGCTAGTGTCAAAGAATTCCTTTGGCAACTTGGACAGCCATGTGCACGAACTTCTCTACGTCGTCGTCGGTGTTGAATCTTTGACCTCCGAGGGCTTCTTTTAGTGGTCCAAACATGTGGTAGTTGCAGGGTGATAAATCCGGACTATAGCGAGGGTGTTCCAGTACCTCACACCCCAATTTCGATATTGTATCGAGCATGAGACGCGTGGTATGAGGGCGCGCGTTATTCTGGAGAAGAATCGCACTTCGTGCTGGAATGCTCCTCCGTTTCGAGCGATAAGCGGGTTTCACGTGTGTTTTCAGAAGGTTAGAGTAGTATACAGCATTGATGGAACGTTGGGTACGCAGGAAATCGACGTACAGCACGCCCCGCCAGTCCCAGAACATAGTACACATAACCTTACCCGCGGACCTGGTTGTCTTCGCTTTGACTGGTGCCCCTTCCTCTTCCTTCCTCCACTCTTTAGACGACACCTTGCTTTTGGGAGTGTAATAGTGTACCCATGTCTTGTCTGTAGTGAAGATTCGCGTTTAAAAACCGTCCGCCTCCACCTCGTATCGCGTCAGCGAGCGGTGACAAACTTCCAACCGCGTGAATTTTTGCTCGAAGTTCAACAGTTTAGGAACCCATCGCGACGTTATTTTGCGATATTAAAGGTGTTCGTAGATGATAGACTCTACACTACCAATACTGATGCCGAGTTCAGCCGAAATGTCTCGAGCATTCATCCTACGGTCCTCCAAAATAAGTTGTTCTACGCGGCAAATGTTGTCTGATGTGATGCTGGTTCGCGGTCGACGATCATACGGCTCATTCTCGACGATTTCGCGACCATCCTTGAATGCTTTGGCCCATTTAAACACAGCAGCCCTACTCAGGCACTCACTACCGAACTGATTTCGCGAACGCAGAAAAATTTCCGTGTTTCTAACGCCTTCCAACACTAAAAAACGAATGACAATACGTTGCGCAACGGCGGTCGGCACTTGACGTTCACTCATGGTCGTAGCACGCGCGTGAAACATGCACTTTCGACGAAAACTATGCCACACTGTTCGTAAAGGACCGAGCTATCACATACTCAAGCCACGTTCTTTAAAACATACATGCGCGCAATCTACAGCGTTTGTCTCCATCATATTTGAACCGCCCTCGTAGATCATAAGGACTCGCATGGCCGATGTCGAAAATACTAGTAAATTTTGAAGGAAAAAAAGGCGACATGGTTGCATAGCAACCGATGATCAGAGCGAGAGAGAGAGAGAGAGAGAGAGATTTTCGACTAGGAAATCTGGATTCAAAGATCACGGCATTACGCCAAGAAGGATAGAAGGATTAGTTATTACTGATTTAGTTATTACGGATTTCGGTCTTTAGTTAATAACATATCAAGGCCCATGGCTAGCACAGGGCAGATAAGTCAAACTTAATATTGGAATCACAATACAGCTTAAAAATTAGGTTAACGTTTTGTTTTTATTTTTTTTTTTATTATTTATAAAAAATTGTTAAAAAAATTTTTTTCGTTTATTGTTTTTGCAAAATTCAATAGTGCCATTTGATTCTACGGAATAAACAACGGAGAAATCACTGGTCACAGTATTTTCTTTAAATATTCTAATCTGTAAAAAGAATTACTAATAAATGCACTTTTTGGTGTTTTTTGTTGACCCTTCTCTCTGTCTGCCTGTCTCGCTCTCTTTTTCTCTCTCTTTGCGTGACTAGCACCTATCACCTCACTATCTCTCTATACAAAAGTATTTTTCTGCCATTTTCTGCCTTCGGACTTTTGTGACTTGTACTGATTGCCTGCCTTTTTATGAAGATCCACACTGAAATAATAGTTTTCTTTTTCACAATGCTGGATTCTGCAATTGTGCTCGAAATGTCTACCCTGAACTGTACGATAGAGGTTAGGATTGGAAGGAAAATTATTGGTGCAGAGAATTTTAATTTAAGGATATGGCTTCTTTCATGATTAAATCTTCGTATACGAACCATCTATCTTTTCGGCAGAGTTGTATCAGCGCACGAAATTCAAATTAGAGTGGAAAAGAGAAGTAGGCGAGCTTGCTCCTATAAAATCAGTTAAACCAAAAAAGGGTCAACCCCCGTAGATTGATGCAAAGTTAGCTCCTTTGTATAAGAAACGTGTCGCAATATACCGTCGATTCAAACGCACAATTGATCTGACGCTACTACAGGAATTTCCAGATATCCAAAAACTTATAGATGAATAAACAGAGAATGCAAAGACAACTTCTTATCACAATGGGCTGTTTAATGCTTTTGTCAACAATAATGCTTAAAAGGAGCTATGTAGCTTAGGGCTCTTACCTAAGCATGAACAGAGGTTGAATGGTTTTCTTCTAAATAATCTTAATAAGCACTTTGTGAGTATGTCAATTTCTTTCCGCAATGATAAAGTGGGCCGTCGGAAAGTTATTAAAAGCTCAGCTATAGAGGGTTTCTCATGTAAAAATGTTAACATCAATGATGTTATTCTTGCGGTTTCTCACTTCTCATCGCTGGCACATGGAGCTGACGACATTTCGCTAAATGTCACCATTAATGCATTTCCAGTCATTGGATACTACCTGGTAGAGCTATTCAATCACGTTTTTTCAAACGGTGTTTTTCCTATTGAATGGAAAAGAGCTTACGAGGGTAGTCCCAAAAGTACCCGACCTGACTTATGAATGCAGGTAGTTTTAAAAAAACAATTACTACGATTGACAATACCACCTTTCAACAACTTAATGTGAAAAATTTATAACGGTACGTTTATTATTATTTTTTTTACAGACATCCGTAGTGAACGCTCTCAGTGAATTTGTAAATATGAAAAAAATCGGGCATCGTTATGTGATACAATACTTTCATTTGAAAGGTCCAAGTCCAACCGATATCAAAGCCGAGTTGGATTCTACTCTGAGGAAGTCTGCTCCTTCGTTTACAACGGTCAAATATTGGATAGCTGAGTTTAAGCGAGGTCGTACGAGCTGCTAAGATGAACACCGCAGTGGTCGACCAAGTGAGGTCACTACGTCAGAAAATGTGAAGAAAATCCACAAAATGGTATTGGATGACCGTCGACTAAAAGTGCGCGAGATAGCAGACATGGCAGGCATTTCGAAAAGTGCTGTGCATCGCATTTGACCGAAAATTTGGACATGAGAAAGCTGTGCGCAAGATGGGTGTCGCGTTGTCTCATAATGGAGCACAAACAACAACGTGAGGATGTTTTCATCGAGTGTTTGACAATGTTTTGCAGCAATAAAGCCGAGTTTTTGCGTCGATTTATAACCATGGACAAAACATGGGTCCATCATTTTACACCTGAGAGCAAGGAGCAGTCAAAACAGTGGACTAAAAAGGGAGAACTGGCTCTAAAGAAAGCAAAGACAGTTCAGTCAGTTGGCAAGGTCATGGCATCCGTTTTCTGGGATGCGCGTGGAATAATATTTATTGATTATCTCGAAAAAGGAAAAACAATCAACGGCGCATCTTATGCAGCCTTATTGCAGCGTTTGAGTGATGAAATCAAGAAAAAACGGCCTTATCTGACGAAAAAAAAAGTGTTGTTTCATCACGACAACGCACCAGTCCACACGTGCGTCATTGCGATGGCTAAAATCAATGAGTTGAAGTTCGAATTGCTTCCTTACGCACCCTATTTGCCAGATCTGGCTCCCTCGGATTATTTTCTTTTTCCGAATTTGAAAAAATGGCTTGGCGGCAAAAGATTTGCCAACAATGAAGAGGTAGAGTCTGCGGTTAATAGGTATTTTAAGGAGCTTGACGGTTTCTACTATAAATCGGGTATCGAAGCTATTGAACATCGTTGGGAAAAGTGTATCGAACTGAAAGGAGAATATGTTGAAAAATAAAAAACATTTTCGCAATTTTTTTACTGTTTTCTTTGTTTGGTCCGGTACTTTTGGGACTGCCCTCGTATCTCTTTGAAGAAGTACTAAGCACCATCTTTAACATCAGATTTTAGACCCATCGCAATTTTGTGTACTCTCGTTAAGGTGCTGGAAAAACTAGCATATGAACCATTGCAGGAGTATCTGGCAGTCTCGCATTCTCGACCCCTTTCGTACTGGCTTTAGACTTTACTACTTCACGTAAACCGCTTTACCAAAACTAAAAGAGGGCTTTAGACGTGGTATTGAAAAAATGACGGTGCAATATTACTGTTATTTGACTTTAGTAAGGCTTTTGGCACAATATTACTTATACAGTTACTGGAAAAATTTATTAATAATATAAAAGTCTATGGGATTCTCCAGGATGGCTCTTAAGTGATTCAACTCTTACCTCTCCAGTAGAGAACAGTCAGTCGTTATATCACCAGCCGGCAACTCTAGCTGGCTAAGCATCGATCTTGGTGTACCACAAGGGTTTGTCATTGAAGAGCCAAGAACATAGAAGAGTCCAGAGGATGCTTAGAACCATGGCCTTCCGGATTTTCCCAAATAAAAGTATACGTGCAATCACTTTTAATGAATATCACATAGACATCGGTCGTTTATTGTCTTCCTAGAGTCATGTACTCAGTTGTAGCTTGTATGTTATATTATTTCCGTATAACTTAGTAGGGAAGTTAACCTATTAATGCCGTTAGTATGAGAAAATTGTCAAAAAATAGCTCAAGGTAGTCTAGTAGTAACGGAGATGTTGGGCAAACTGCTTTTTGGAGCTTTTGCAAAATTAAAAAAATATCACGTATTAATTGTAATAATCTTTTTTCCTGTATCGACTTATTAGTGCATCTCAAAAGATTCGGTATACGAGCTTTCGGTACAGTAACGCAGAATAGAGTCCCAAAAAGAAAATAGAATATCAGGGATAAATTTTATTACCTTATTAGACTCTAAAAAGTATTCATTTTTTCTATATTGACAGATGTAAGTCTTTTGACTTCTGTGAAAAAATATTTTAAAACTGAAGAGGAGAAATAAGATCTACTTTTCTCAAATACTTTTTAAATTTTCAATAAATTTATGCGAAAAATAGACATTCATAATCAATATTGTAACTTAACTTTTACCAATAATAAGACCGAAAAATGGACATGAATATTATTCATACGGTAAAAATCATAATTGATGCAAAAGAGGTAGTTACAAGCAGTAAAGAGTATCTTCCCGTAGAAGAAAGGTCGAAACAACATTACATTATAGTAAAGCAAAAAAGACAACGTTATAATGATGGAAAAGGTACGAAAAGGACATATAGATTTTGTGAGTCGTATAATTTATATTTATGTATGATATGTGAAAAAAGACATTCAAAAACAATAATAATAAATAAACATAAATAAAAAGTAAAAACATAAAATAGAAAGATTCAAATATAAAGTGTACAACTATGAAATGCGGATTTTAAAAGAAACAATAACACATTAAATTTGGTAGAATAATAAAAAGTGCCTTATTCAAAGTGTGCTCCATCGCTTTTTATACATTTTTCCCATTTTTTGGGGAATTTGTGAACACCACGCCTGTAGAAATCTTCCCCTTTTGCCGCAAACCATTTATCGAGCGATTTTTTAACATCTTGATAGGAATCAAAGCGCTGCTCAGTAAGTGTAAGACCCATCGATGCAAACAGGTGGTAATCAGAAGGAGCCAAATCTGGTGAGTAGGCCGCATGAGGCAGAACTTCCCAGTTAAGTGCTTTCAGTGTGTCGCCAACCGGTTTTGCCGTATGTGATGGAGCATCGTCATGGAGAAAAATTACTTTGTGTTGCCTCTTTCGGTATTCTCGCTTTTTTTCAAGCAGCAAACGGTTTAAATCGGTTAATTGTTGTTGATAACGTTAAGTATTAACCGTTTTCCCAGAATTCAATAGCTCATAGTAGTACACGCCTCTGATCCCACCAAACACAGAGCATCGTCTTTCTACCAAAACGATTTCGTCTTGCGGTCAATGTGGATGGTGTTCCTGGGTCTACCCATGATTTCTTGCGTTTGGGATTTTCAAAATTAATCCACTTTTCATCCCGTTATTATTTGATGCAAAAACGACTTCCTTTTGTACCGAGCAAGCAAAATTTCACATGTGATTTTGCGATTTTCCAGTTGCCTGTCATTCAACGCATGTGGTACCCATCTACCGCTCTTCTGAATTTTCCCCATCACTTGTAGACAATTGGAAACAGCTTGTTGGGAAACTCCTAATTTCTGTGCGAGTTGTTTTTGTGTTTGCGAATCATCTTCATCCAACAATGCTTGCAAACCCAGATCTTCGAATTTTTTGGTGGTTTTCCATGTTCCTTGTTTGCAACGTCAGTCACCTTTTTTGAAACGCGGAAACCATCGTTCACACGTATCTTGCGATGGAGCATGTTCACCATAAGCTTCTTGTATTAACCGAAAGGATTTAGCAGCAGTTTTCTTTAAATGAAAACAAATTAATGCTGTCCGCGAATGCTCTTTGTTTGGTATAAATTTTGACATATTAAACACAACAATACAACACGATGCACACACTTTTTCAGTCTATCACTAATGCGCATCTGAACTTGTTGATGACACAACAAAATGGCGCAGTGTCAAATCATAACAGCTTAAACTGCATTGGTACATCATCTGTTATCTAAAATCCGCATTTTATACTTGTACACCTGGTATGTGACGTCGGAATGAAGTTTTACTGCGTTAATTTGAGTAACGCAAACTCGTCGTCGCTTTTTTGAGCCTAAGCAATCAAGCTTACGGGCTCGGGATGGCGGAGGAGATTCGAAGCTTTATCTTTCTTTCTTAAGGAAGAGGTGTGAAAAACGGGACTGAGCGTACGTCTAAGCCGAAACTCAGGCCAGCTACGCCGCTCTGGATAGGAACTTCTCAATGTTATATGGATAAAGGTAGTTAGCTGAAACTCGGGCTAACTCTACCTTTTTGGAAAATAAAAAAAAAAGTAAATAGATGAGAAGAAAGGTAGAAAAAGAATAATATATTCCACAATATAAAAATTTGTTCAACTCACTTTGTTATTTGCTTTGAACGTGTGGACTTGATCCTCTCTTTCTCTCTCTCTCTCTCTCTCTCTTTCTCTCTTTTTTTCTTTCTGTTTCTCTCTTGATCTATTTTGCTGGGTTGACTACTAGACTGGAGTTACTATTTGAATGCAAAAGAAAAAAAATTCACGACGAGTCCGAGTGTGACTCCGAGTGACTCCGAAGGTGAGTCCGAGACTGTCCTCTGTGAATTAACAGCGCCATTTTATACACTTATGCAGTGATGTCTTTGTGCCAATCCGATTGTTCGAAAATTAGCGCGGAGTGGACGCTAATTGTTATTGCGAAAGCGTGCCTCTTGGGAGGGAGAGCAAAAATTTGAGAGAGAGAGAGAGATGATCCATTTTTGCGGAATTTTTACATAAGTTCGTTATTTATTAATTGTAATAAAAAAATGTTAATTTAAATTGTACAAGGTGACAAATGAGAAGTTGCCTAAAGTATATGCATCTCTTTCCTCCTCTACTGTATCGTATATGGCTGGGCCCACGTAGGTACATTCTAGAATCTTGTCAGTTTTTATTGAGACGCCGTAAAGAGCAATACGTATACTTTAAAATAAGTGACCTAACGAACGAAAAAAGGTGTATCTCATCGAGTGCTTTTATTCTAGAGGTAAAAACTATACTGAAACGTAAAGAGGTTTTCGTACTTAGTTTAGAAGTAAAAGAGTAGCCAGTTCAAAAGTACTCTTAGAAGGTCAGAATGAAAAAAATTTTATTTGACTTTATCATATGATCGCATTTTTTAATAAAGTTTTTAAATTTTTTTTCATTTTTTCTCAGAGAAATTGATAACTCCATCAATTATTATACTCTTGACGATCATCGTCATGATCTTCCTGGTTCTTTATACACAGTTACAACAGATGATAAGGTTGCCGACATCAAAGAACATTTCAAGAATAATCCAACGGATTCAATAAGAAAAGCTGCAGCAGCTTTAAAACTGAATCGAGAAACTCTAAGATTAATAATAAAAAGTTACAGCCTTACAAAATTTTTTTCTTTCGCAAAGAAACATGGATTAGTCAGGAACTATTATTTTATACATGATGGTGCTACGCTGCATAGAACTCAAGAGGTATTTAAAGCTATTTACGAAGTTTATGGTGAACGCGTCATCGGTTTAGGATTTCCCAAGTTTGCACACGCAGGTATAGAATGGCCCCCTTATTCACCGGACTTAAACCCGTAGGATTTCTTCTTATGGGGCTACCTGAAAGATTACTGTTATGCGGAAAAATCCAAGACCAAAGATGATTTGAGAGAAGCTATTAGAAAAGGAATGTCTAGTATTTTTTTATCTGAAATTGAACAAGTTTTTCATAGTTTCCAAAAATAGCTTGATTATTATGCAAATTTAGATGGGGATCACTTCGAAAATATTTACCATTAATAGTTGTTCCCTAGCCAGGTTTTGTCATTTTTTTAAAAACGTGATATGTGCTGTTAAAAAATTTCGATTAAACTGAAACCTATTTCAAATAAAAATGACGACTTCACTGATTTTATATGTATTTTTATTATTTTTTTCCCTGCACTCATCTCAAAATTATAAGTGATTTCTTTAGGCAACTTCCCATTTGTCACCCTGTATGATCGTGTTCTATTTAAAATTTGACGCATTTTATAAAAAAGAACGAAATTTTTCGTCGCATTTTAAGCGATTAATTTACATAATGATTTTTAGATAAAGAATGATTATTTAAATAAAAAAAGGATTGCTGCTATGGACACAAATGATATCCTTAGGTTAGCAAAAGCGATTTATAATTACAAAAAAGAAATAAATGTAGAATAATAGTTTAAATAATCATTCTTTAAAAGTTATAATTTTTTAATTAATGGACTGTTAACTTTAAAGAGTTATTTAATAAATATACGATATGCTAATGCAATTGTAAATTAATATTGGAATTAGTGAAGTAATAATTTTTAGGAAAATATTAATAATGAGGAAATATTTATTTTGTTGGAAGTTAATTAAACAATTAATTTTAATTACAAAATGTAAGTATTAACGCAACTATCCTTGTACAGTGAAAATAATGTAGCATGTCGCAGACAATTATTAAAAATATAAGATTTTTTACTCTATAAAATATAAGAGCGTCGAATTTCAGGTTGAAATAATAATTATTAGAATAGTTGAATTGCCGCAAAATAATAGCCTTTATTTATAAATTAATAACACTTTGCTGGCCGCTGTCACGCTGGCGTGACTTTTGCTCGCCAACGGTTATCTGCCGCTGTCACGTACGCGTGACTTATTTTCGCCAACGATGATGCTTCATATCGATGTTTGTATAGGTAGACATACTATTGTAAAGCAACATTTGACGATCAGGGAACATTGGTTTTAACTGTTTTTCCCTCCCAATTCACCAGACTGTCTTTTATTGTAATCTTTTTTCGCGGGCGCTTGTTTTGTTAGTTTGAGACTGTCTTTTGCTGCCTTCAAATATCGGAGTGGTGATGGGAGAATTCAAAACCCGCGAAGGGCTTGTAAAATCTGCACTGCCGCCAAGAAAAGATGTTCCACTGTATATATGTGTTCTTCCTGCAACGTTTCTTTGTGTTACATTTGGGGGAACACGCACGTGGTGAAATTTTAATTTTTTATTTTATTGCGGGATCCGCCAACCCGTCCCGTACGGGCCCGCCCGCGCATCGCGAGCCGAAAGGACTCCTGTTGCCTCTGATAGCATACATTGGGAAAATAGGCCGCCTCTGCCTCATTAATTAATAATTAACGAAACATTAACAGAAATGATTAAAAGCTTACCTTGTGATGGGTGTCCCTGACCTCTGCTTTTTTCCTTGGGATCGCCGTGAGGAGAAAGGGTTAAAAATTATGATTAACAACACTGTCTCTTTCAATAAGTTTATTCGAATTCACAGTTTTTTCAGTAACTACTAATCATACGCTACACATCACGGCACACAGCAGAAACTGGGATGATAGAACAAGTAAATAGAAGGATAATGTGTTACGTACAGGGAAAAGGAAAGGATTGAAAATGAAATATGTTGTCTCTTGAAATTTTTGCGAGGTAAAAGTGAGGTGTGTAGTCGGAGAAAAATGCGAGAAAAATCTGCTGGAATGCGCGATGTGCGGCCCTTTTAAATCGTCTCCCCGCCGCCACGCTTTCGGCGGCCCAAGCTCTGCCGCTGAGCCGCCTGCTTACGCACGGCGCGAGAGACTCCCACTCTTTTTTTTGCACTGACCTTCAAAATTACTACGGGATTCTACGATAACGTTCCGGCTAGCCTAGGGGCCCCGGGTCGACTCTCTGTGTCTTCCCGTGCACCCATACTTCCATAAGGAAGTACTAGTGGCCTAGGAGAGGAAAAACCTCTCCTTACCGACTGGCTTCGAGGCCACGCTTACACGTGCACACATGGGCAGTTATCGTTCAAACCCGAGCTTTCTTTTTATTTAAATACTCAAAATGCTCAAATATAATTTTAAACGTAACTCATATTTATTTAAACGCGAACCTCACCTTTACCTACTAGAATTTTATTGTTAATATTATATAATTTTACAATTAATTTTGAACATATTGTTTTTACATTTAAAATACAAAATTATTTTATTTCTTTTAAATAATATTTTTAAAGTCTACAAGACGCTCTTTTTTCTTTTTTATTATTTTCGTTAGTCATATTTTTCGTTTCGCTTATTTTTCTTTCGCAATTTGTTTTAAAAAACAAAAGGTATCCACGGACTTTCAAACTCTCTCTTGTTTATTAATTTTAACATTAAAATTTTTGCTTATACAATCGAGATTATTTTGCAATACATTTTTCTCATTTTAGTCCGCAACATAATGAGTTATTCAAATTATAACAATATAGCAAGCTATTCGAAAAGTTACAGTCTGTCAAGTAAGAGCGTGGTCGTGTTAATTTATAAAAAAATTCATTTGATGAAACTTTTATATTTATATATACATTGTACACATTACAAACAATGATGCAATTCGGTCAATAATGTGTCCAGTCACCACCGGCGTCGATAATTGCCTGGCATCTCCGAGGCATGCTTTCTACTAATTTGACGGCGTATTCTAGTGGCAAGGATCTTCAGATCCGACGAATTTCGTAAGACAACTGCTTCAAAGTGTATGTGCGTCTTCCGCGAAGCTTCCGTTTAATATATGCCCACACATTTTCAATAGGGTTTGCATCGGGCGACTGCGACGGCCAATCCAATGTAACGATGCCAGATTGTGTCTTCCACTGAGTACAGAGCTTGCTGTGGTGTTTAGGATCGTTGTCCTCCTGCAGAATCCAATCTTCATTTTTTGTGATGAACCATCGTTTGGCAGGTGGCAGTAAAGCCTTTTTGTATATTTTTATCATTTTCTCGGCATTTAGGTTGTCAGTAAAGAGGTGCAAAGTGCCGAATCCCTGCTTTGAGAAGCAGCCTCAAAGATGCACCTTTATTCCATGTTTTACGGTCCGCTGAACAAGCCTATTGGTGGAAGTTGACCAGGCTCGCGTGAGGACAGAACTTGCCCATATAGAACATTCATCAGTAAAAATGACATTTTCAAAATCTCTATCAATATTCTCGTGCGCCCAAGCGAGTCGCTTTGTCACATGTTTTTCAGTCAACAGAGGCTTCTTCATTGTGTTGCGCCATTTCAGATGATGAGTACGAAGATGGGTTCGGATAGTTTCGTAGGATATATGTAAACCTTTTGCCATTAATTTTGCTTGTCCTTGCCGCAGTGTTAAAGCAGGATTCCGCGAAAACAGATTCACTATTCTTTTTTCATCTTTTTTGTTCACTTTTCCTATCGAGCCACGTTCTGGTATATCATCGACATTTTTAGCCACTTTATATCGCTGTATTCACTTCTGTACAAATGCCTTCGACTTTCTTATATATTTAGCAGCCGCTGATTGCGACATTTTGGGACCTTTCGGGTGGATGCAAAGGAACACAGCCTCGTAGCGCGACGCGTACTTAGCACTCATGGCGTTTAACGTGATTTTCTTTCAAAAGATCAACGACAACTGAATCTTTATTGACAATGCATTTAGGACAAAGCTTTCCTCTATCGGCTCGCAAAGAAATTAGAGCGAAATCTTCCATTACCTGTCGGTGAAGTCGACCACGCTCTTACTTGACAGACTGTATAATAAATTCACCCAAAATGGTGAAATAATAAGTTGTTTAAAGTAATAACTGGCTCTAAACACTAAGATATTAAAACGATTTAACCTATTATAAAATCAAGACGAGATAATCGTACCATGGAACTTAAAGTACTGCCTATTTTTTGGTCACTACTGTCCCCTGTGACTACGGTCAACTCCTCGCGGCCCGTTGGTACTCATATTTAAAAACCTTGAGGTGGAGGCATCGTGGGGATTTGCGCTTATTCGGCATCGGCGCGAGCCTCGGTGGACTCCCGAGCCTCCCCCGCGCCTCCCAACTAAAATGCAACTTTAGATATTTTATCTGTTTAAATGTGTGTGAGGCGAGTTGAGCAACACAACTCTCTATAGGTGTGTGGAAAAAATATTTAACTATAAGAATAAGTTTATTTTCCATGTCTCCTAGGTTTTTTTCCACATGAGTCAATTTGCAGCGTGAGTGCAAGTATCACCCACCTTTATTCTAACACTTTGTTGTATAGAGTTCGTCGAACTGCTTGCTCAGCATTTTCACACATCAAACGTATACATTTATATGTTGCAATTGTAGTTCGTTGATCTACTTGATTTTAATTATAATTTAATTAATTTTTTCTTTATAAGCTTTTAATTTGATTTAATTTTAATTTAATTACTTTAGTTTTTACGTCACGTAACACTCTGCATGTTGGAAAATGTTTTTAAAATAATCATACTAAAAAGAACTATAAATCCTAAGAGTTAAATTTTTAAATAAAATGTTTTAGTACTAATTAAAAAATATAAGACTATGGAATAATAATACTATAAGTTATTTTAGTGCCTTCTTTAATAATAATTAAATTCCAACTACTTATGTTGCGAAAAATTGCGTAAATATCACCGTTAGCGAACAGTAAAACCTGCGTGAATCTCGCCGGCGACAGCGTAACGGCGCTTCGATAAATGCGCGGCCAGCAAAGTGTTAAAACTAGAGGAATGTTTTTACTAAAATCATATTCCCAATAGGTGCATGTAACAGCTGAAAATTGGCCAATTGCAATTAATTTTAATCAATTATTTATTTCATGTAAAAAAGAATTTGTTAGGAGTGTATTGTAAGAGGAATTGGTGACATACCAAGTTATTGCGCGATGTCTCAAATTACGCTATAGATGCTTATAAAAGAAAAACTACCTTGCAAAAATTTGTGTTACGAATTTTAATAGAACTCGTATTGACCGACTTAACGATCTAGCTACTTCCTCGCTTAGAAAGAAGAACATTATTTTCAGCTGTAGTATGCATGATTTTATGATTTATCGTGTGCAATTACGTGATGGACAATATAATTCGATGTCACATAGTTTTTTCTTTTTATTTGAGAGAAGGATAGAAAAATACATACAGTCGTTTTATTTTAATATTTTAATAGCATTTAAGGTAAAATATTAGCGCAGTTATTCCTGTAATGTTTCTAAAATAAAAAAAAAGACAATTGCATTATTTCAAATAAGACCGTTATCAAATTGATTCTAACGAGAGCGGCTACTTTTTTTTTTTTATAAGTCATTTGTGTATTTTGGGAACTCTCAACTCTCGGCTTAAGCTTAGGTTAAGTTTCAGAACGGTCTACGTCAGTGTAGAGTGTGTCGAGTAGGTTGTGGGGGAGGCTTTATCGTGGTAGGAACGGCAGGGAAGAAACTTATCGGCTGACACGAGAAAAAAAATGGAGGCCGTGTACCCACGTTACAAATAAAATGAAATAAGTGAATAAATAAAAATAGATAAAAAAAATAGGTAAAAAAAATTGAAAAATAAAAAAAAAAAATAAAAAAATGATTCTTCAAATGCTCTACCTCATCGTGGTAAGAATTGGAAACAGTATCTAAAAATATTACTGACTAAAGAAGCTTTTACAATGCGAAAAAACATGAATTTTTCAAATTTCCAAAAAATTTGCATTTTTACTGCCATTTTTAAGCCGCTTTACTAAATTTTAATTTTTTCTAACGAGCATAGTTGTGAAAGGATCATTATGCTTTAACACTTTTGAAAAACGTATGTTTTTTTTTTTTTTTTTTTTTTTTTTTTTTTATTTGAAAGTAAACATATTCATATTGTCGAAATTTTAGAAAAATTAGAGCATTCTAACTGTACTTCTCGATGCCTTTTAACTTGCTAATTGAGCGCGCTCATTCACCCTGGCCGCTGTGTTTGCCAAGTCAGGTGTACGGCTGACCTTTCCTTCCCCTTCCTATTTTTACTCACAGCCACTTATTATAATTCTTTGAGAGATGCTTTGCTCCAAAGATATTTCGGCGGCAACACATAGAACAACAATGAAAGCTGCAACAAATGCGTCTAGACTATTGCACCAAAACACAGTTTCAACTGAAGAGGAATTGTGGAAATTGCGTGTCATATTGCAGCATACATTTTTGATGAAGAATACAAACCCGTATTAATAATAATCGATGTAATGGGCCCTAAAATCGACCAATGCGCTCAATTTTTTGTTGAGGCGCACGATATCCAGCGCACAAACAGCGAATATGCATTGGAGGCTTCTAAACAGGGCAGAATTTAAGCGTAAAGAAGCTAAATTAAAAAAGATTGAGTTCCTAGAAGAAGAAGTATTGTACGGTCCAGGCATCACTAATTAAGCGTAGGTAAGATTTTTTAACAATTTAAAAAAATACAAAAAACTTCAAATGCGTTTTTCTCAAAACAACGTTTTGCGCCGCTTGTTAAAAAAATCTCAGAAACTACTGTTACAATACTGTAACAAATCAATCCTTATCAAATTTTAATTACTTATTCTGTTCACTTGTCGCTACATTCCGTAGCAGAATTATTGCAAAATTTTAATTTTTGCTACATTTTTTTTGTTGCAAAGAACAGTGAAAAAATATCCCCCTTTTTTATTATTTTTTGTTTCCACCATAATTCTTTTTTTTTGCAAATAAATGAATAAATTTACTACAGGATATAGCCACAATGATACTAAATCTAAAAAAACTTGATATTTCCGTTTTAGATAATTCGTTTTCCAGAGTTCATCAACAGCACACATCTATCTGCTTTTTGAAGAGTCATGTGTAGCTGCCGTTTTTATACATAAGAAGTGTTCGAAATGAAGCAAAAAATTTTTTTAATAATTTATAACTGTTTTTATTATTCCATTCAAGTTTTGGACCAATAAATATCATTGTATTTAAAAAAAAATTCCTAAAAACTGCTTTTTTTCTATGCGCCCGAAGTAGAATGATCCCTTAAGTTTAAATCTTTTTGCCACGATTTTATCTATTGAGATTAACAAGTAACCCTACCCAACTGCCTTTCATTAAATCAAATGAAATTTTGCACACTAGTAGAAAATGGAAAAAATATGAGTTACTTATTTTTTTATAGCGGCCCAATTTCATGTTTTGGGGTATAAATCATCCCGGAAAGGTGAAAATACACAGTATGTCGGAAAAGTTCCCGAACTTATTTTGTAGCGCTTGTACGAGTAGCGCCACCTCTTGGACGACACCGGTACTATGTTGCTACATCCCTTTGGAGTGTCTGAGAATTTTTTCACCAGTATCCATTCATTAGTTGCCGAGATAGACGTGCTTGAGTGAACGTGTGTTTAGTACCCCGGTGCAAGCTCTACGATGGATGAGAAATGACTGGATGACAATGCGCCTGCTTATTCTTCGAATATTGTGAAGCGTTATCTCGCCGAAAATCAAATCCCTCGCATCAATCACGCCCCATACTCGCCAGATCTGGCTCCAGCCGACTAATTCCTATTTCCCAAGCTAAAAATGGCCTTGAAAGGACGATTTTTTAGCGTCTCACAGCGATAACTTCAGAGAAGTACCAGAGAGCCTTCGAATCACTCATGGAGCGCTCAAATGAGTGTGTATCTAGGGAAGGGGACTATGTTAAAATTTAACTGGAATAAATTTCTTTAGATGTAATTTTCGATTTTTTATTTCAAAAGTTCAGGAACTTTGCCGACATACTGTGTAGTGAACATTTATCGTAAAATAACCAAAACTTAATGCTTCTGTTTCCACCACACAATCGGATAGTCTTATAGAAAAGACCATCATTTTCATACATTATCAATGTAGCTAAAACCAAATCAGGTGTTCATTTAACATAAATGGGTCAAAGTCAAGGTCAAACGAAAGTCAAATTTTAAAAAATTAGATTTAAAATGAGTTGTCGTACAAGTTAATAGATTTTTTGGGTCGCTAAAACCGAATCTAGCGTTCGTTCGACTCTAACAACTGAAATTCAAGGTCATTTAAAAGTCATGTCATGACCAACAAACTCCACGTAATTTTAAGCCTGAGATGCTGAACCTAATGAACCTAGAGCCTGAAATTCTAATCTTAAAAACCCTTAACTCACAATCTCAAGCCCACAAACCTTAAGTCTACAACTTTAAGCCTAAAAATCCCAAGCCCGCAAACCTTAAGTTAACAATTTGAAACCTATAAATTTGAAGCCTACAACTTCAAATTTACACACCCTAAGCTCACAAACCTTAAGGGGAGGTTCTCATCTAGCGACCCAAAAATTACGTGATTTTCGCGATTTTTTTTTTCATGGAAGGAAATAAATAAAGTAGTCAAGTTTGTTGGTACTTATTAGGTATATTATTAACTACTTTTACCAATTTTTTTGAACAAAAATACTGAATAGTTTATTAGTTATATGCATTGAAAAATAGTCATCGAAAAAAAAGACACCTCCACGGGCGGCAAGGTAACTCATCCAATTTTTGTCTGAAATCAAAAAATCAAAATTTGTTATAAACTAGAAGACATTTGCTAGATCTTGAACTAAAATCACGCAGAAAAGTTAAAAATTAACAAAATGGCGGACTTGCAAAAAAAAATATTTTTTTGCATTATTTTTGCTCTAAAAAGTGCAATAACAATAAAAATAATCATTATAAAATTATGATTTTAGGTCAAGATCCAGCAAATTTAATTACCTTTAAAATAAAAAAAAATTTATCTCAATATCTATAATAGTTTTTGAGATATCTTGCCGCCTGTTTAAAAACCATGGTTTCGAGAAAAACGCGTTTAAAGTTTTAGCACGCGATTTAGTACGTAAAAAGACGACTTCGGTTTTCTGACTATAACTTTAAAAATAAATTGAATTCGGCAAAACGGGTTTTACGAGCTTATTCTACGAGACATTTGCCAACTTTTTAAGCAAAAAAAAAAAAAAATCGATTTTTTGGTCGTGCTTGATGAGAACCTCCCCTTAAGGGTTTGGATTTGGTGGGCTTGTTTACTAACTTGTGTGCTTTGGTACCTAACTTATAAGTTTAGGGTTTTGATTTTTATAGTGTGCAAAGTTCAATTTGATTTAGTGAAAGGCAATCAGATAGGGTTACTTGTAAGATACAAAAATTTTGAAGTTTGGAAAAGGTCACTTTTTTAAAAAAGGAGGTAAAAAATTTTTTTTTATTTAATAAATCGAAAATTTACATAGACAGTCGACATTAAATTTTTTAACCCTATTAGCCCCAGCGGTTTCGATCGAAACCACTTTTGCGTTCAAACGTTCATAACTTTGTCAAAAATCAATATTTTTTTGATTTCCAAACGCCAACAATCCACAAATTCATTCTACTTTGCAACAAAAATTTATAGTGCAAAAAATTAATAACAATTTTGTGGTTATAACTATATGAACAAATGAATGTTTCTGGCAGAAATTTAAAAAAAAATTGCAAATTATCGAATTACGTGGAGTTAGGCTCATAAAAATGAACAGTCGGGGGTTTTTGGGGTCGCTGATTACGAATCCGATGTCAGATTTTCATAATTTTTAAAATTCAAAATGGCGGATCTAATATGGGGACGACTTTTTAAAATCGATCCAATTAGCCCAAAACTTGTTACTCAGAGGTTTTCGGGGTCGCTGATTATAAATCCAATGTCAGATTTTCAAAATAAAAAATAACGGATTTAATATAGTGGACGATTTTTAAAAAATTCATTCACTAGGTTGTTCAAAAAGTTTTGAAAGCGGAAATGAAGATACTTTTTTTTGTTGGTGAAATCACTTTTATTGCTCAGTGTAATCTCCCATAAGTTCAATACACTTGGTCCAACGGTCTTCCAACTTGTTTATCCCATCATGGAAGTGACTTTCTGCAAGGCCTGCAAAATACTCCTCTACGACGGCTATAACCTTTTTGTTTGATGAAAAATGCTTCCCACGAAGGAATTTCTTGAAGTGTGGAAACAGCCAGAAGTCAGAGGGAGCTAAATCAGGCAAATAAGGTGGATGCTGCAACAATTCGTACTTTAATTCGGTTATTTTAGTGACGGTTTTTTGAGCTGTGTGAGCGGGTGCATTGTCTTGATGAAAAATGATTTTTTTCTTGTGCGAACTGGGTCTTTTTTCACTAATTTTTTCATCCAATTGGTCCAAAAGGTTACAATAATATTCAGAATTTATTGTTTTGCCAGTTTGGAGATAATCCACCAACAAAATCTCTTTTGCATTTCAAAAAACTGACGCTAACACCTTTTTTGTCGATTTCTGGACACGAACTCGCTTCGGTGCCGAAGTGCCTGGTTGACACCACTCTTTAGCCTCTTGTTTTGATTCAGGGTCATGATGGTAGACCCAAGTCTCATCCATAGTGATAAATAGACGCAAAAAACCCTTTTATCCTTTCGAAAACGCTCCAAATGTTGCTCAGAAAGTCGCATTCGAACGTGTTTTTGTTCCAATGTGAGCGAATGCGGTACCCATTGTGCACAGAGCTTTCTGAAACCCAAAACTTTATTTAAAATATGACTCACACTGCCTAATGAGATGTCTAGGGCCTCTGCTAAATCTCTCTTGGTCAATCGTCGATTTTCCAAAACCATATCCTGTACTTTTGCTATGAATGCCGGTGTTGATGCACTTTTCGGACGTCCTGAGCGTGGATCGTCTTTAACGCTTTTTCGACCACGTCTAAACTCTAAAACCCATCGATGCACAGTTGGAAATAAAGGAACAGATTCCTTTAACAGTTTCACCATTTTTGTATGAATTTCCGTTGCTGATAAACCTTCTAAAACAAAGAATTTTATCACTGCACGATATTCGGTTTTTTCCATTGTAAAAAAAATACACTGACACGTCAACTTCAAATGGCTTGTAAACAAACAATGAATTGACAGAGTGGAATGAAACTTTGGGTATGTTTATATGAAAGATAAAATATTAAAATGGCGTAAAAATGTTGGTTCTTCTACTGCTCTATAGATGTCGCTTTCAAAACTTTTTGAACAATCTAGTATTTGGCCTGAAACTTAGTACTGATAGGTTTCCGGGGTCGCTGATTACGAATCCGATGTCAGTTTTTTGAAATTGAAAACGATAGATTCAATGTGGTATACAAAAATTTAATATGTTTACTTGCACTCCAGAAAATGACCACTTAAAACTAGATTCGTAATCTGCGAATCCAAAAACCCCTTAGTAACAAATCTTAGGCCAATTTGACCAATTTTTAAATAGGTCGTCCGCCATATTTGATCCGTTATTTTGAATTTTGAAAATCTGATATCGGATTCGTAATCTGCGACCCCAAAAACCTCTGAGTGTCTAATTTCAGGCCAATTGGATCAATTTTTAAATAAGTCGCCCCCCATATTGAATCCGCCATTTTGAATTTTAAAAATCTAACATCGGATTTGTAATCAGCGACCCTGAAAACCCCTTATTACAGAATGCGACGAAAATTGCGTTACTCTAAAAAAGTCAGGGCTGAAAGGGTTAAAGAAAATCTCTTAAATTATTTTTTGGTGAACGGCTAAAGTTACAATTTTGGAAAAAGGCCTTTTAGGCGTTAATGGGTTAAGTTTACGCTGGCCGTAAAGTGAAATCTTGACGAGCTTATAGAAAACTTTTATTTCCGAGTTTGTACTAGCAGAATATTTTTGCACGTGATAACACTTCATTGACCTCCAACTTTCTTTTACTTTAGTGTAATAATTTATTTGCGAATTTTGTTCGGAGTAAATTTTTCAAATGGACTGCTAGCTTAGTGTCTGACCAACTTTCGCAGTGACTTTCTGTATGGTTTTACTGCTTTCTCGGCTACTCCTTGAATAAGGGTACAGGCAGCCGGTACTGCTGATTCATTGCCAATCAAAAAGTTTAAGAAAGAACATTGAATATTTCTTTATTTAGTAATGTTTAAAGTTAATTAAAATTTCTATAATTTATTAGATTTACTCTTATTCCTTTAATTAAATTCCAGGCAGATCATATTTAATATACCGTGGCAAGTTATTTTTCTGCATGACAGCGCTCGGCTTCATGTCGCAAAAGTCGTGAAAAACTATTTGGAAACACTCAAGTGGGATATTTTGCCGCACCGGCCGTATTCTCCGGACATTGCTCCTTCTGATTACTGCTTGTTCCGAGGGATGCAGCACGATCTGGCAGGTCATCGGTTCACTTCTTTCACAGAAATCGAAAATTGGCTCCTAACTTGGATCACCTTAAAAGACGAGACATTTTTTCGAGATGGAATTCGAAAATTACCTGAGGTGGTAAAAAGTAGTAGCTAGCGATGGACGATACTTTGATTAATCTTCTAATTCTTTTTATTTCGGAATGAATGCATTTTTGACCGCTAAAAAACGGACCGAATTAATTTGTACTCCCAATAAGTTTTATTATTATTTATATTTGATATTATGAATGATAAAAAAGTAAAGGAATAAATTGTTAATATTTCAAAAACTGTTCTTTATATGTAAAGAACGCTTTGAATATTATTTACTGTTTCAGAAACAGCCAGTGAGTATACTTACTTTTGTGACAATAAACTAATAAATATACATGTACTAATAAATATACATACAGTACTGCCCACGTTTCAACATAAGTGAGATTGACAGCAAAAATAGTAACAAAATCACAAATAACATAAATTCTATTTATGATTATTAAAAATTACTAATTGTTCAATTATCTAATTTTACAACTATGCACAATTATCTAATTTTTAATATTGTGCATAATTAGTTACGTATTATATTGTAAATAATTAATAAATATTATAAATATATTGTTTCTATCATATTTACTTTTTTAAATGTTATATTTGCACGCAAAAGAATTTACAAACTTATTTTAAGAAAAATTAATAATGTGTCATTAATTTGTATTTGTCATATAAACATGTTTCAAGTGTGTAAAAAATCAAAAGGGTACAGAAACAAAGTATAGCCATCTTTACTTTAGTCATTTTTATAAAAATGTAATAAAAACCTGTTACTATAAAGAAACTTTTGCTATTTTAGTTTTTTTGCTATTCAGTAAAGTATTATTCAATAAACATATAAACCAAGTTCAAACCAAATTCAGGGTTTAAAGCTAACTACTACAAGAAATTTAAATTCCTTTTTTTTAATTGAAATAGTTATGTTTGTTTTTATGCCCTCCATAGATTAAGACATGATGCAAATCTAGTTCTCTCATGTATTAAAATATAAAACTTGAAATTGTCAATTTTTTTTCAGACTGTATTTCCTATTTTAGATGCACTGGATCCACATGGCTATATTATGTACAGACTTGTAAGAGACGCAACTCGATTTGTTGATAGTCATCATGTTAAAGATTTAGATGCTCTTAATAGGGATCTCAGTAAAGTAAGTCTCATATTTTTAATTTTTTTTAATACAGAATCAAAAAAAATTTATATACTTTTATGTTTATTTAAATAAAGTGTACTAAAGAAAATCAACAGTTATGGGACTGTTAAAAGTGAAAGCTTATATGTTTTTGATAAAATGAATTTCGATAAAGGTTTAGAACATTGAAGTACACTGCCACCCAGGGAGAGTTGCCGTTCTTAAACAAAAATTAATCAAGCTTAAAAGTTTCATATATCAGAGAACAGCAACCGTAATTAAATAAATCTAACAACATTTAAAAGTTTAAAGCACTTTAAATCCAATTTGTTTTGTGATAAAAAACTTCAGATTTAGATTTTTACAGCTGATAAAAAATTATTTTTTTTTTAACTTTTTACTTAAAAAAGCATGTTAAACTTTTTAAGAAGTAATCGGATTGCAAAAAATCATAATAAAGTAGCAGAGTATTTGAATGTAAATGAAAAATCTTTGTTTTTTACTCATAGGATAAGAATGTAAATAAAAAAATGATTTTGGAAAAAAAATTTTTTTTTTTGACCCATTGACTTTTTTATTTTAAATGAATATTCATTACACAATAAAAAAAATATGCCTTAAAATTTAAATACATTTAAAATTATTTATTTACAATGAGAGTATTTTTTTCTGTATAAAAATTAAATTAGTGCTCATTTAAAATAAAACAACTAATGGGAAAAAAATTAAATGAAAAAAAATTTTTTTTTCTGCAATTATTTTTTCTTTTAAGTCACTTATTGTACGAAAAAAAAAAAACAAAAATTTCTTTTGATTTGAAGATTCTTTTTGTTCGAAGTTTTTTTTTACAATGCACTGATTTAGATGTTTAACAATCAATATATACAACTACTATTTACATAAATTTTTATAATTTTAAAATAGCTTGACAAATTTTTGTTTGCATTCATTTTAAAGAACAGACAGATACTCTCCTTTCTTATGATGATTTTTCAAAATCTGATTACTCCTTTAAAAATTGTACACGATTTCTTGTGGACACAAAAAATTAAAGAAAAAATCAGCTGTAAAACACTAAATTTGAAGTTTTTATTTACCAAAATAAATTGGATTTTAATTTTTGTTTAAGGTAGGAAAATATTAGTGGGTGGTATTGTATACTTTAACCCATTAAATCCCAAGCTGAATCTGGTCCAGATAGCTCCAAAGTAGCTATCGAATTTCAAACAAACCCGAAAAAACACCTCTATTTTTTTCTTGTCATTTGCAATTATTTATAAAAAATTATTCAAACAAATTTTGAAAAAGTTCGTTATTCCGAAAAACTGGAAGCAGCAATCGATTCTGCGGGTAAAATCATAAAGAAAACCTAAATGACGTTTTTCAGTCAAAGCTTAAGTTGTTGGTGTGAAAACGTTATAAACAATTGTGGTACGTAAATATTACATTGAAAAATTCTTTCATATGCAGCGACCTAAATGACAGAAGATAGACATTGTTTTATCGGACGAACAAGAGATAAGAATTGGAGTACGTAGAAAATGCGATATACTAATGTGTTCTGTGAGAACTTTTGCTTATTGCACAAAATGCGTAAAGAATCTGTACAAGAGACACAAAACAGATCATTCGTAATTTGTTGGTGGCACAATGCATTTACTTATAATGATTTTACACTAGCAATTAGAGCTTTTACTGGAAAACCTCATATAGGTTTTCTTTATTATTTTTTCCGTAGAATTGATTGCTGCTACTTTCAATTTTTTGAAATGAACTTATTAGTAATTTTCTTAAATGATTTTTTATAAACAATTGCAACTGAACGAAAAAAAAATAGGGATACTTTTTTTCAGGTTTCTCTTAAATTCAATAGTTACTTTGGAGCTATCTGGCCCAGATTCGGCTTGGGATTTAATGAGTTAATAAAAAAATAATTTCGAAAATGTATATTTTACAATTTATCGATAGTATGCCAAAATAAAAAAGCAATATCTAACATAACAAAAAATAACTCTTGTTTATGTGCATACAAGAATCGCTGTGAATTTACCATGGAATATTGGAGTCACATGATCTAGAAATATTACCTGTTCTCTACTATGCCTTTGATAGTAAATTACAGCACTGGTAGTTATATTTGTTTTGAATCCATCTGTGTAAGAGTCTCCTATTTTGCACTTTGAGATCGAAGCGTACGTAAATTTAGGTAAAAATATAATCTTTAACTACCACAGCAAAACCTGATTCATTTCAACATATGATAACAATGTATTAGAATTACTTCGTTTCAATACAACTGGTGCATTTGTCAAACCATATAGATCATTGAGGTAAGACTTTCTTCAAAAAGGTAGCTTTGACAGATATATGATTGATGATTCAGCTATTACAGTTATTAACAATTAAAGGGTATAAAATTGCTCGCAGTGAAAAATTGAAAGTTTTTAATCTAAAATCGAAAGTTATCATCTTGTAAGGAATTTTACAAATGGCGTTTTCTAAAAGTCGATCAGGTTATTGTAGTTTGCAAAGCTTTTTTGATTAAACGTAACTCAAGTAAAGGAAATCCATGTATAGGATAGTCCAAAAGACCCGGCACAGTCAAATAACTCGTGAAAATCACATGAAAAATAAAAAACACGTAATTATTTTTCGAAAAGCTTTTCAAGGATATTAGACTTGACTTCCCGAACCTTACCTCCTGGGAATGAGACGTGTGGTTCAAAGTCGAAGTGAAGGTTCTAGTTTTCCATTGCAAATTCAATACTTTCAGTTAATAATTTTTCTCTGAAATTTTTTGATTTTTAATAGATGGCACTGTAATAAGAAATGAAAAGTCTTATTTAAATTTGAATATTCATGTACTATAATATTCAAAATTTAATTACATCAATTAAATACGAAACAAGAACTTAAAAGAAATACTTAAACTTTTAATTTCATTAAAAATAGAATGAAAAATTTCCTTATCCAAGTTTTTGTAATATTTTTTATATAATATTGTTACGTTCCTAGAGTAAATAATTAAATACATTAGTTATAACGACTAGCTGGAAGAATCGTAATGATTCCTCGAGCTGGATGTAACTTTAACTACCACAGCATTGTTTTGGATTCCAAGCTCTAAGTTTTATCGACTGTCCTTCTACTTAGCTTCGAGATTAAAAGTCGTTACTCGATATCAGCTTTAGATAAGTTTGCGCTGAATAATAAATAATTGACTATGGAAGCAAAAGACGGTCTTAGATTAGGTTGTTGTAAGACCGGTACTAGGACATTGAATTGTTGTACACGCGTAGCCTGCGTATTGTGATATTTAGGATGGATTTGACATCAACAACTAATCAAATACTGTAGTCGAACTTTACTGTAATTCATACAAGATTCTCTTAATCGTAATAAGAACAATAATAAAAATGAAGTTGGAATACTAAAGATTAAAATTCTAGAATTATGAGATGCAGAACAAATCTTTATCGGAGAAGAAGGCACTGCCGATATGGTTGCTTGAGCTGCTACTCGGTGCAACTGTTCGATACAACTGCCGTCAATGTGAAGAAAATTGCTATTTTATATAGAAAGTTAGTCCATAAGTCATATTTTTTTCTACTTCTAGCTCTTAGTTGAAATTCTACTATTGTGCAACATAAAAGAAAACTTTAGTCTCGTTTTCCGAAATTATGAGTATCCACGGAACTTCTCCCACTCATGCGTTATCCTTAAGCCAATTTAAAATACATAATTTTTTTCTCTTAAAATTATGCTTTGAATCAAACAAAAAAAATATACAAGAATTAATAATAATGATCAAAACGATTAAAATGATTATTATGACAGGGTAGTTAGACAAGCTCTCTGTACCAAATCACGTAAAATAGATATTTCATAACGAAATAAATTATAAACAATTAACTAAATTAGGTAAATTTAAACTGGTTTTTTTAGACAAGCTATAACGCTGTCGCGCGGCTGCCAAGACCTTGAAAGACTCCAGTATGACAAATAGTACACTCAGCACGGGTGTGTAATTTACTTCGAGGATTTAATTGAATAAACCCAACACATTCATTTTATATAAAAGCAATACATATATTTTTCCTTTACTTGTATAATACATAAATTACAAAAGAAACGTAAAACAAAACAATTGAATTCGAACGTTGCGCTAGAGCTTGATGTGCTCTTGATTGACATCAAGCAAAAGAATCTGTCTGGTGAGTGGCCTTTTCGAAGCACGATACTTCGGATTCCTAATGAGTGGAAATTCAATTTTGAGTGGGAGGAAAAAGTGCAAGTAAAGTGGTATATTAGATGTGTTAGTAGAGGTCCAAGATAATGGAAACGGAAAGGAAAAAGAACAGATGTTTGCGGGTTAGCTTACGATAGGGATGGATTTGTAACGTCGGTACACGGCCTCCGTTTTTTTTTATATCAGCCAATAAGTTTGCTCCCTGCCTTTCTGGCCTTCGGTCGCCACTAAAAAAAAAATATATCGACCGCCTGCATCGAATCACACCCAAGTGCTCCACCACGATAAAGCCTGCCCCAACAACCTACGTGACGCACCCTCCACCGACCCAAACCATTGTGAAACCTAGCTTAAGCGCGGGCCAAGAGTTTGCAAGTCTCTTAAAATACATGTAATATTTATATAAAAATAGGTGCAATCGTTGAACATAATTTAATTGTTTTATTTCAAACAACGCAATTGCCTTTTTTTTCTATTTTTCTTAAAAAAAAAATTTTATATATATAAATAAAATTTAAATATTAGGTGTAGTAAAAATTAGTCCATTATTTTGCCAATAGATGGCTTTAGTAGTCTGTATCTCCCGTTGTAAGAGTGCGATCGGGTTACACTAGGTGGCGTTAGAAAGATAAGATTTCGTACTAAAAAAGCTTCCGATACAGTTTTGTGATTGCTTGACTCAGTATTTTTTTAGCACGCGTCAAAGATGGACACCAACAAAGAGAAAATACGCCATATTTTACAGTTTTTCTTCGATAAAGGCGAAAACGCAAGCCAGGCAGCTAAAAATGTGAATAGTGTTCATTGTCCTGATACTGTAACAGCCAATCACGCGCAATTTTGGTTTCGTCGATTCCGTTCCGGTAATTTTGACGCCAAAGATGCACCACGCTCTGGAAGGCCAATTGTCGAAAATATCGATAAAATAATGGAAATCGTCGAGTTCGACCGTCACTTAAGCACTGTTTCGATTGCCCAGGAGCTAAACATGGCACAAGAAATCGTTTGGAACTACTTAAATAAGGCTGAATACAAAAAGAAGTTCGATGTATGGGTGCTACACGAGTTATCGCAAAGAAACCTCATGGACCGAATTTCCATCTGCGAATCGCTGCTGAATCGCAACAATATCGATCCATTTCTGAAGCGCATGGTTACTGGTGCTGAAAAGTGGGTCACTTACGACAACGTCAAGCGACAACGGTCGTGGTCAAATCACGGTGAGCCGGCGCAAGCGGTGGCCAAGCCAGGATTGACAGTCAGGAAGGTTTTGCTGTGTATTTAGTGGGACTGGCAGGGAATCATCTAATTTGAGCTGCTCCCCTACGGCTGAACTCTTAATTCGGACCTGTACTGTCAACGATTGGACCGTCTGAAAAAAGCAATTGCCCAGAAGCGGCCAGCTTTGGCCAATAGGAGAGGAATCGTGTTCCATCAGGACAACGCCAGGCCGCATACATCAATAGTGACTCGCCAGAAGCTCCGGAAGCTTGGTTGGGAAGTTCTTATGCATCCACCTTATAGTCTGGACCTGGCACCAAGTGATTACTACCTGTTACTGTCTATGATGAATGATTTTGCAGGTGAAAAATTCGCCTCAAGAGAAGATTGTGAAAATCGATTGTCCCAGTTTTTTGACAATAGGGACAAGGGTTTCTACGAGAGAGGCATTATGAAATTACCTACAAAATAGCAACAAGTTATCGAACAAAACAGTGCATATTTGACCTAAATCGTATTATTCTATCTATGCTAAATAGAACTTTCGATTTAAGAGGAGGTTCTCATCTAGCGACCCAAAAATTACGTTATTTTCGCGATTTTTTTTCTCATGGAAGGAAATAAATAAAGTAGTCCAGTTTTTTGGTACTTATTAAGTATATTATTAACTACTTTTACAAATTTGTTTGAACAAAAATACCAAATAGTTTATTAGTTATATGCATTGAAAAATAGTCATCGAAAAAAAAGACACCTCCACGGGCGGCAAGGTAACTCGTTCAATTTTTGTCTGAAATCGAAAAATCAAAGTTTGTTATAAATAAGAAGACATTTGCTGGACCTTGAACTAAAATCACGAAGAAAAGTTAAAAATCAACCAAATGGCGGACTTGCGAAAAAAAAAATATTTTTTTGCATTTCTTTTGCTCTAAAAAGTGCAATAACAATAAAAATAATCATTGTAAAATTATGATTTTAGGTCGAGATCCAGCAAATTTACTTACCTTTAAAATAAAAAAAAATTCATCTTGATATCTATAATATTCTTTAAGATATCTTGCCGCCCGTCTCAAAAAACATGGTTTCGAGAAAAACGCGCTTAAAGTTTTAGTACGCGATTTAGTACGTAAAAAGACGACTTCGGTTTTTTGACTATAACTTTAAAAATCAATTGAATTTGGCATAACAGGTTTTACAAGCGTATTCTACGAGACATTTACCAACTTTTTAAACAAAAAAAAAAAATCGATTTTTTGGTCGTGCTTGATGAAAACCTTCCCTTAATGCAAAAATAATGGATTTCTTTTTCTACACCTAATATATAAAATTGAAGTACCCATTTTAGATTTTGAAGTTGGAATCGCTTTATACGGTGGGTTAAAGGAGGAGGGGGGGGGGTCAATTGTGGTGCAATTGCATGTCCCCTATCCAGATAAACAATTTTTCCTTTTCTACCTTTTTCTATGCGTAGTTGTTGAGATATTTGCATGGACAGATTAAAACTGCCGATTACAGCGCCATCTGTTACGCATCGAAAAAAATGTTTTTGACAAAACTTTGATATTTTTCGACTCAGAATCAGAATCTGTAATACAAAATTGGGATTTTATTTAAAATTTGCAATTTTACCCTCAAATAACCTTCAAATTTGACCTCAAGGTTAACGCCAAGGTCAGCGTTGGACGACCCTCTTCAACTCCTACAACTTTTGTCTGAACATTTATTGATATAACTATCTTCCTTTGTAATTATTTCGACCGATAGATTAAAAAGGACCAACCTGTATATAAGACATCGGTCAATAAGTCCCGAGACTAACCTAGAGATGGTGCTAGTAGTACCAAACTGGCCACGTTTCCATAGAGTGCGAACCTTTTTATAAAACATGTAAAAATTTTACGTCGATCGGATCACAGACAGCAGAGTTATCGAGGTTAGAGTAAAGTCACTTTGTAATTTGTTTGAAAAATGGAAAAAAGCAAGTTTCGCGTGTTGATAAAACATTGTTTTTTAATGGGTAAAAACACCGTAGGAGCCCAGCAATGGCTTGAAAAACATTACCCAGACTCCTCTCCATCTAAACCAACAATTTGTCGTTGGTATGCTGAGTTTAAACGTAGTCGTACGGACACAAACGATGCGGAACGTTCGGGTAGGCCATTGGAAGCCGTTACACAGAAAAATTTGAGTGGAGTGTTAAAAATTGTAATGAAAAATCGCAAAGTGAAGATCCGTAAGATTGCAGAAATGACACAGATATTATCTGGAAGCGTATTTACAATCCTTCATGAAAAATTGAGCATAAAAAAGGTTTTTTCCGAATGGGTGCCGCAAATGCTTTCAGTGGAACAAAAACAGCAACGAGTCGACGATTCAGAGAGCTGTTCATCGCTATTTACTCGCAATAAAAAGGATTCCCTGAGTCGATACGTGACCATGGATGAAACATGGATACATCATTTCACTCCGAAGTCAAATCGGCAATCATCTGAGTAGCGCATGGCTGGCGAAAGCCGCCAAAAGCGTCCAAAAACGCAGCAGTCTGCTGGCAAAGTCATGGCGTCTGTTTTTTGAGATACACATGGCGTGATTTTTATTGACTACCTGGAAAAAGGTAAATCGATCAACAGTGATTATTATATTGACTTGTTGGTACGTTTGAAGGAGGAAATCGCAGCAAAACGACCGCACATGAAAAAGAAAAAAATCCTTTTTCACCAAGACAACGCACCATGCCACAAGTCCATGAAAACAATGGCAAAATTGAACGAATTGGGCTTTGATTTGCTTCTCCATCCCCTGTATTCGCCCGATTTAGTCCCCAGCGACCACTGGCTCTTTGCCGATCTCAAAAAAATGCTCCAGGGAAAAAAATTTGGCTTGATGAGGAGGTCATTGCCGAAACTGAAGCCTATTCTGAAGCAAAGGATAAATCCTTCTATAAACATGGTATAGAAATGTTAGAAAGGCGTTAGAAAGATTGTATCACTCTGAAAGGAGATTATATTGGTGAATCAAAATGATTTTAAAAAAAATAAATGTTTCTGTTAATAGTCTTGGGACTTATTGAACGATGTGTTATATTAGGTTGCTGCAGATGTAATGGCCGATTTAGCAATGACATAAAGTTGGCTGCAATTTTAGTGTATTATGTTGGCACCAAACGGCGCAAATGATATGACATATTGAAGTATAAATACTGCTACCTCGATTTATGGAGTCATTTCTGTTTTGCACTTCATAGTGATCGTAAAAACAAAAAAAAAAAGTGAACATGGAAGTGAATCAAAAACGGCTACATTTACAACACGAATTTAAATTAGAGCACAACGCAACGGAACCAACAAGGAATATCAACAGGTGGTGGTTCGAAAAATTTCGATTCGGAGATATGGACCTTGGAAATGAGCCACGTGGACACCCAGGACCATCGATCGATAACGACGAGCTGCGTGCATTAGTGGAGTCTGACCCCCGCCAAACCATAAGGGATCTTGCTGAAAAATTAGGCGTTCACAATTCGACAGTTTGCCGCAACTTGCAACAATTTGGAAAAGTGAAAAAAGCTTGACAAATTGGTTCTGCATGATCTTACTGAGCAAAATATGACATGTCGAATAGAGATTTCAAGTTATCTTCTCTCCCGCAACAAAAAGGAACCATTCTTGCACCGGATTGTAACCTGCGATGAAAAGTGGATTTTATACGATAATCGTCGCCGATCGGCCCAATGGCTAAATGCCGATAAAGCGCCAAGACACATGCCGAAACCAAGCCTTCATCCAAAGAAAATAATGCTAACTGTTTGGTGGTCTGTAGCTAGAGTTATCTACTATTCGTTCCTGCAACCTGTCGACACCATCAATACTGAGAAATACTGTGCTTAACTGGATGAAATGCATCAGAAATTGATAGTCCAACGACCTAGGCTGTTCAACGGGGATGGAGTGATACTGCTTCATGATAACGGACGACCTTATGTATCGAGAACAACGGTCCAAAAATTAAACGAGTTGTGCTATGCGACTCTTCCTCACCCTCACTATTCACTAGATCTCTCACCCACAGATTACCATTTCTTTAAATATTTGGATCACTTTTTGACAGAAAAAAATTTAATAATAAAGTTGCTGTCAAAAATGCCTTCAAGGAGTTTCTTTAAACCAGAAACTCGGACTTCTACAAAACTAGAATAAATGTTCTTGCATCTCGCTGGGAAAAGTGTGTTGCATCTATTGGTACCTATTTTAATTAAATATCTTGTCTTTATAAAAAGTTACAGCTGTTTAAAATTCTATTCTTAAATCGGCCATTTTATCTGCAGCAACCTAATATATATATATATGTAGATGTAACGTCGGTGCATGACCTCCGTTTTTTTTTTGTGTTTTGTCAGCCGTAAAGTTCTCTACTAACACAACAATCCCCTCCACAACCTACTCGAGGCACTCACCACTGACGTAGACCATTGGGAAACTCAACCTAAGCTTTAACCAAGAGTTAAATAGCCGCTCTCGTTAAACTGTTTTACTACGATGCAATTTTTACAGACAATTGCACACATGTCATTATAAAATAAAATTCTTCCTTTTAAGTGAGGAAATAACTTAATCGCTAAGTCAGTCAATACAAATTTCATTGACCTTCGCCACACAATTTCATGCAAGGTAGTCTTTCTTATAGCGTAATTGAGAACATCGCGCAATCATCTGGAATGTCATGAATTCTTGTAATACACTCAAAATAATTTTTTTTTTATAATTAATAAGATAATAAGTAATTAATTATATAAATTAAAAGAAATAATTAATTTAAATTAACCATTCAACGATCCTAATTATGACTATTTCACTAGAATAGAATGATAGTCCGCGACCAGCAATTTTATTTTATAAACCAAATTGTACAAAAAGAAATTGTATTAATAATTACATTTTGTAATCAAAATTATTATTGATAATAGAAATTTTAATATAAATTTACAATCATTTATTTAATAATTTTTTAAAACGAGTACTCCTCCACAACAGTCCATTAATTAAGAATTATAACTTTTAAAGAATGACTATTTGATAATATCATTATTTTCTCCTTTGTAATAATAAAACACTTATAGCAATCTTGTCTCTATTATTTGAATACTCATTCTTTACCTCATTATGTAAAATACGACGAAAAACTTCGTTCTGTTGTAATACGCGTTAAACCTTAAATACAATTTACATTACCATAATTTTATTGTAAAAACTCTGTAAAAATGGTTCATCACTTTCTCTAACTATCTTTCTCTAACCGAGAAGCCGCCCAGAAGAGGGGGGCCTGAAAAACTCGGCCTCTCTCCGAATTTCCTGGTCAAAGAAGGAATTTGCTGAGTAGCTTCTCCAACGCAGTTAAATACGACACCAAATGATCACCAGGTAGCAGACCTCAGGCAGCACTCGAGGACCCACGTACTACGCAAAATACTACGGGGAAAGCATTACTACGGACCACGTACTACGCAAAACATTATTACGGAAATATTACTACGGAAACATTACTACGGAAATATTACTACGAGGAACTTTACTAAGGAACAAGTTATACTACTACAAGCAAGCAAGGTATTATCACTACGAGCAGATCTAAAGCAACTACAAGGAAATTACTAGGAAGCCACTACGAACCAGCTACGCCAAGCAGACTATTTAATTTTATAAATAAGAAGAAAAAAACGATGAGAAGTCAACCACAGCAAGAAAGAGAGAGAGAGAGAAAGAGAGAGAAAAAGAGAAAGAGAGAGGTCTGGACACTATTGCCTAATACTTGCAATAAAGAGAGTGAGTTTTAATTTTAAATTTGCTTAACGTATTCTTTTCTCCATATCTATCTCAATCCTCCAACAGAGTTTTTGGCCGAAAAGCGGCCGATTATTCTAAACCTAAGTCACTTTGGTAGGACCTCATCCAGAGTAGGGCTCAAGCCTGCTTCCGATTTAGGAATTGAGGCTCTTGCAACTGCTTAATCCCACACTACACACCTCTCTTAAGAACTCTCACGATTATCCTCTGCCAACCCAAACCCATAAGCTTCACTGCTTAGGCTCAAAAACGGCAAAAATTTCAGTATTGACTAAAATCAGTCAAAAAGTAGCGCTACCGACGTTACAAAAATAATTTTGGAGGCCCCGGAGGGATTTTGTAAGAAAGAAGGAGAAGAAATTAATTTTTCTCCTCAAAATCTTCAGAGGAATCTGCGAGTTTGTAAGAGTTTGTCCTTTTCATTTTCACTTTTCTCTCTATCTTTGTACGAGATAATAACGAAACGAATATAAAAAAAATTTTATTGCGACATATTTGAAACAAATTTACAAATAAAATTAAAAGTAGAAGTATTAACAGAAGAGAAATATTAAATATAAACATTATAAATAAAATAAAAATTGAATCTAAATAAAAGGAAATAAAATAATGAATAAATCAATATAAGATCAAATACAAAGAAAAACTCAAATTAAGAAGGATAAATAAATTAATAATAAATTAAAAAGGTGCAATAATAAAAATAATAATGTAAAATTAAAAAATTGAGTAATAAAACGTGAAAATCAAATAAACAGAAAGAAATAAACAACACGAAATAAAAGGAATTAAATAAGATAAAACAGCATAAGATACAAAAAAAAAATTTTATAAGAAATATATAATAATATATTGATACAATATACAGGTAAATGAAGTAAAATAAAAAAAAACAAGTGAAATAGTAAAGTGTAATAATAAATAATAAATAGAGTGTTAACGTGAAACAAATTGTTGTTGTTGTTAAAGTGAAATAACAAATAAAGTGTCAAGAGAATAAAAAGGGATAAATTAAAGATAATTAAGCATAAAGGCAAATAAATAAAGAAAAAAAAGGAAAAAAGAAGTGACAAATAAGTTAATAAAATATCAAATAAGAAGAGAATAAATAATAAATAAACTAAAAACCCGATTAATGATAAAATAATAATAAAGTGAACAAAAGTGTAAACCGTGCTATATTGATAAAAATAAGTGAATTATAAAAGAAAGTGTTGAAACAAGTGAAAAAGTAAACCACGAGAAATAATAAATAAATTAAATCATAAACGAATTGAAAGTAAGTGACAGAAAAAATTTTTAACGACAACCTAATACAATAAGTGAAGTAAAAATTACATAAATAAAGAAAAAGTGCTAAACTAAGCTAACATAAATTAACACAAGTAAACTAAAAAAAAAAAAAAAAATTTTTTTAAAAAAAAAAAAAAAAAAACCCGATTAAAAATACATGCATTACATTATAATATCGAAATTGTATTCATTAAATATCTTCTATATAAATCTTAACATAAGCATGATAAAGGTAATATTACATATACAAGTATCAGATTTCAAATACACATGTCGAACATCGTTCACCCACTGCCTTGGTTTTAAAATACAAGTATCAGCATTCAATTAAAATACTAGCATTATACTAAAATTACGAAAAGATAATAAAAAAAAATATTTTTTTTCTCATCTAATAATTGCTTACGAAAAAAAAAAAAAAAAAATAAAATAAAATTTATATTATTAAAATTTATATTATTAAAATTTATATTATTAAAATACGGATGTATTAAATTCATCCAAATAAAATTTTTTTTGAACTTAAAGGAAATTAACGTTAGTAACCTCTTTAACGGCAAATCCTAAAATAAAATATATAAAAATAATAAATAAATTGATAAATAATGAGAGTAAAATAAGATAAAAGTAACAATCTCCTGCTTAGAAACAAGTATCTCCACATGTTGTCACGTAACTTAAGACTTCATTATATTAGCCTCAAGCAACAGGGAACAAGCCTGTATATTAATTTTTGCATTCTTCATTCGAGCGACAAATGACCGATAGGAGACAAACCAGGAAACAAGTCGCTAAGGCATTAAAAGCAGAAAAAGATAAAGACGAAATTGCCGATCCCTTTACCCGTAGACCGCGCGTATCTCGCTCTCCCCAATACTAAAGTATTGACTCCCCCGTCAACACTCCCCTGAGAGTAAGTGAAGACGTTACAACAGAAGATATTACTCCCCCTTCAACTATATACCAACCTCTGATCGATCTAAACATTTTAGATCTAGACTCCGCGACAATGACTCAACCTAACAGGGCCGGTTACGGTAGAGACGCCGGTAATGAAGGCGACCAAAACCAATCCTTACGATATCTCTGAAGGACGCCCTCGGTATAGTCCCTGAATTCAACGGAAAAAAACATCCCATTAAGCGAATTTTTAGAAGGCTGCAACGAAGCCAGAGAAATACTCGGGCCCTACGATGAATCAAACTTAGTAAGACTTATCAGAAGTAGAATAAAAGGTGAAGCCCGCGCTGCGATCCTCGGGTTATCATTCCCGACGGTTGAATCTTTGAAAGACTTTTTCAAGGATATATACGCCAGTACTAAAACTGAGCAACAGCTGTTGGGAGAACTTGGAAACGAGTAACAGCGAGACAATGAAAACGTTATCGCTATTGCAAATCGTATGAGAGATCTGGGAGTACAGATTAACGAAGCTCATAAAATAGCTACCGGCATCCTCGATTCCGAATTTAGAGCACAAACAGAAGCACACATAGTAGAATGCTTTAAGCAAGGTCTAAAACCAGAAATAGAGAATAGAATGAAGGAAACAAATAACATCTCAGACACCGTAAAGAACGCCATACTGGCCGAAAGGCAAATCGCCTCCAAAACAGCCCTTCGCGATAAACAGCGAGCCCATAAAAAAGGATTCTTTTATGCGAGCGAAGAGGTTGCGAAACCAGAGCTGAAAAGAATGGAGGACACAAGATACGAGGCACGGATAAACAGGTCAGCAGTGTGCCGTTTTTGTAACAAACCTGGACACTCAGAAGAAACCTGTTTTCTCAAAACAAAAACCTCCCAAATTCGCGCAAAACCAGGACATACTGCCAATTTCTGCAACAATGATACTGAATGCCAAATATGTGGGCAAAGAGGACATACCGCAGTGCAGTGTAATAAGAATAGACGCGCAGTCGACACCTGTCAACTATGCAACAAACCAGGACACTCAGCATTGAATTGCTTTAAACGCACCAACAATACGCCTAAAGCAGAGTTGCGGTGCTATAAATGCGACATGCCCGGCCATACTGCAGCAGTCTGCCGACAACAAAGACCCACCAATGTGACCTATGTACCAATCTGCAGCTATTGTCATATAAAAGGGCACGCGGTCACCGAGTGCAGAAAAAAGAGATGTAACCAGGCAAAAAACGAGAGGAGTCTCCCACAACAGAGCGCCATCAGGGAGGCCCCACGAACTCAAGTGCGTTTAGCTCTCCCAATAGAACTGGAAGATTTCAGTGGAGAGTTAATGCCATAAAAACTTATAAAACTGTACCGTTCGTAAGCCTCAGCCTCCTCCAAAATAGGTTCCCCAGCACCCTCATGATCGATACAGGATCAGAGGTTAGTGTATTAAAAGCACGCGTCTTGCCGGATCACAAATATCTCAAGACCTTAGACGAATTTACATTACAAGGCTTGGGAGGCGAAACAAAGCAAGGCTTGTGGGAAGCAAAGGTAAAGATCGGAGAAACAATAACCGAATTTATCATAGTACATAATAATTTTCCGATCCCTTTTGACGAAGTATTAGGAGGGAATTTTTCCGAAACCACTAAAGCAAAATTGGACTTCGGAGACGATACAATACTAGTACACGATAAACGCATTAAAATACTCTGGGAAGATGAAGATTACCCGCACCTGATCAAAAATTTGCACAATATCACGAGCGGAACAAAAACCGGACTACCCCTAGTTAAAATATTAAATCCACCAACCTTCACGGAAAAGCAACTATTGATCGACTCGGGATCCGAGATAAACCTTATAAAATCAAGCCGATTACCACCTGAAGAAGAAATTAATAAGACAGAAAGATACAATTTGAGAGGGATTGGAAAAAAAATCATACCTACCTGGGGAACGATAGAGATCTCATTGCTAGGAAGTACGATAAAATTCAACGTCATAAAAGACGACGTGTATATCCTAGAGGGAGGAATATTAGGCTGTGATTTTCTGCGCGTAAACAAAGTTCACCTTGACTATCCCAACCGCAAGATGACATGGAACGGAAAAACGCAATCCTTCGAGATTGGAAATGCACTCGACAACATAGATAACAAAGAGGGAAATATTTTAGAGATCGTAAAAGACGAAGATCACGATAGTAATGCAGCTACAAGGAACAGTTATCTTACTTCAGAAAACAAACTTGCTATCGATTTAGACTATCAACTCGAATCAACCGCTGACTTTGGAGATCCAAGGTCTCGCGAAGATCCCGAACTCAAAGAAACCATTAAAGATCACCTACGTATGGACCACCTAGATAAACAAGAGAAAGCATATGTAACTGAATTAGTAAAGAACAATAGAGACACATTCTACCTACCTGGAGACGATCTCCCGGGTACAGACCTTATTACGCACGAAATTCCAACAACTGAAAACAACCCAGTCCACGCTAAGCAGTATCGCTTTCCGCATTCGTTGAAAGACGAAATAAACCGACAGGTGAATGACCTACTGAAGGCAGGGATCATAAGAAACTCCAATTCACCCCACAACGTCCCGGCTTGGGCCGTACCCAAGAAACCATGCTCACAAGGCCGCCCTAGATGGCGCATGGTATTAGATTTTCGAGCCTTGAACGAAAAAACAATAGGCGATTCGTATCCACTTCCTAATATCAAAAAGATATTCGATCAAGTAGGACTAGCCAAATACTATGCAGTGCTTGACTAAGCGTCAGGATTCCACCAGATAAAGATGGACCCAAAAGACGCACACAAGACAGCTTTTAGCACACCATTCGGCCATTATGGATTTGTACGAATGCCGTTTGGATTAAAAAACGCGCCCGCTACCTTTTAACGACTAATGGATAAACTCTTAAAGGAACTACAGGGCGTAAGTCTTTTTGTTTATCTTAATGACATTGTTATTTACGCAAACAGCATAGAGGAACACGACTCAAAAATTACAGCTTTAATGCAACGCTTGAAACGAGCAGGTTTGAAACTGCAAACTGATAAATGCGAGTTTTTAAGACGCGAAGTCACATATCTTGGCCACATGCTTAGCGGGGAAGGATTTCGCCCCGACCCGAAGAAATTGGAAGCCGTAAAGAACTTTCCTCGGCCCAAAAATATGAAAAATGTCCGTCAGTTTCTCGGACTAGCAGGATATTATCGTCGTTTTATCAAGGGATTTGCATACATCTCGAAACCCCTGACTATGTAAATTACTGAAGAAAGAGACACCATTCGAATGGAACGAAAGAACAGAAGAATCTTTCAACTCGCTAAAAGATATTTTGTGTACTGCCCCCGTGTTACAATTCTCAAATCTTTCACAACCTTTCATAATTACGACGGATGCCTCAGGCTACGCAGTAGGAGGAGTCCTGTCTCAAGGAGGAATTGGGAAGGATCGACCAATAGCTTATACATCGCGCATGTTACGCGGTGCAGAGGATAACTACGAAGTATATGAGAAGGAAGCTTTAGCCGTAGTACACAGTGTAACAACCTTTAGATCCTACGTATACGGACAAAAGTTCACGATAATAACCGACCACTTACCCTTGGTATGGTTCAAAACGGCAGACTTGAATACTAGGGTCCAAAAATGGCGATTGAAAGTTATCTGAATACGATTATGAGATAATTTACAAACCAGGAAAGTTAAACGCTAACGCAGATGCATTATCACGTAACCCAGTTGAAGAAGGTGCCGTTAACGTAGTAACACGTGCATAATTAAAAAGGAAAGAACCCGCCCCTGATGAGACCCAGGAAAGGCCTTTGGCACCCAAACTTGCGGAACCAATACAAAAAAACCCTAGGGGAAGACCCAAGAAAAGCCAAACCGATTGCCATAATATGGAAAGAGTCGTCCCGCGACCCAAGAAAAACATCAACTACGAAGAGAGCGAAGACGATGATTTCGACGAAGTCGCGAACCCCAAACGTTTCGCGCTTCTATCCAGACCCCAAGTCGACAATGAAGAAGATTCCGATCTCGATGAATCCAAGATTAACGACGAGGAAATATTAAATGAACGACCCGTAATAGAAATAAGGGAACCCCTACACACTCGAAACGATAAAATAGTTTATTTCAACGCCTTAAACGAAGATAATTGTGACGAAGGCGCAAGAATATTGACTGAACACAACAAAATAAACGCTACCAAAGGTTTGTTATTAGGTGAGGTACACCGAGTAAAACGCAAAGGTCGAAAGTCCTTATTCGCAGTGTGTATAAAGGGAGAACAACCCGAATTCCTCACTCAAACAAAAAGTAACTTGACTAAAGGATCGACCACTCTAAAAGATTTATTAATGAACCTAAAACAGAGAACTATCAGTATAGGTAAGAGCAAATTTATAGAAAATCTTGAATAGTCCGAAGTTTTAAGCTAAATAAAAGCAACCTTCAAAGACACACCAATCAAAACCATAGTTTATAACGGAAAACTTAGATACGTCCCTCACGAAAAACGAGACGAAATATTTTCAGAATTGCACAGATCACCGATTGGAGGTCATCGAGGAGTCTCAAAAACCTTTAACCGGATACGTCAAGCACATTATTGGAAAAATTTGAAAAATGACGTACAACGTCTTGTCCAACAATGCCTTGACTGCCAACTAAAAAAGTTGGTACGTTTAAAAACAAAACAGCCAATGGTGATCACTGATACACCCGGCAGAGTTTTCGACAAAATCGCTATGGATATAGTAGGACCACTTAAACCCACGAGCAAAGGACATGAATATATCCTGACCATTTAAGATCAGTTATCAAAATTTTGTTTAGCCGTCCCTTTAGAGAACGTGCTGTCCACCACTATCGCAGACGCTTTAATCAGAAAATTCATATGCCTATTCGGAGCGCCAAAAGCCATCCTAACAGATCAAGGAAAAAATTTCTTGAACCATCTCATGAAAAGAATCGCGAAGAGATTCTGAATTAAGAAAATCAAAACGACTGCTTTCCACCCCCAATTGAATGGATCATTGGAAAGATCTCACCACGCGCTCGGCGAATTCCTAAAACAATATACCGACAAAAATAACGAATGGGACGAATGGATCGAAATAGCAATGCTAAATTATAATTCTAGTGTGCAGGAAAGCACCAAACACACACTACACGAGGTAGTATTCGGCAAGCTGCCACGACTACCATCCAACGATCCATTACACGCCAGTGACATGCTCCCAACATACAAAGATTACATCACGGAGTTGGTCACGCGCCTAAACGACATTCAAAAACTAACATATGAGAACCTAATCAAGTCTGAAGAACGCAACAAAAAGCTTTATGACAAAAAAATTAACCCTAAGAACTTTAAAGTAGGAGACTATGTATTCTTGTTAACCGGACCCAAACCAGGGAAATTTGGCGATCATTATTCGGGACCCCATGAAGTATTACAAATCCTCAAATCCCATAATATAAGGATACGTTACAAGAAAAGCGACAAAATCATCCACGCAAACAGGCTCCGCAAATCCCACATAAATCGGGAATTTAAACACAAACGAAAAAAAAAGGAACACCAATAGCGAAAGCTAGCTATAAACGAGATGAAGTCACGTAATACAGTCAAATTGACTCTAATAAAAAAGAAACCCTTATAAAAATAAATACGCATAAATACAGATAACAAAAAAAAAAAAAAAATCGCGAGTAATAATATTGTCAAATAAAATTAATAAAATGAATAAAAGAAAACATAAAGCATAACCCAAAAATGTTAAGCTAAAAAAAAAAAAAGAACACTAACTTCATCTCATACGACTATAAAACTAACCAAAAGAAATAAAATAAAATTAAGTTTATTTTTCAGATGGACTTGGCGAAAATAATTATTCTCTCATATCTTTTTCTTCCAGTTTATAGTCTAATTGGTTATGACTGCGGACCACGACACCTAAACGTAACCACTGTATCTCTACTAGAAGTAGACGAATGCGACTTCCCTATAACCTCTGTAAATGTAACCCGTCGTTACATACAATTATTACAAGTAGTAAATTATTGTCAAACTCATGTAATACAATGTAAAGTAGAGATACAGCGGACAGTTCACCACTGCGGAATGTCTTTACACAATTCTATAGTTAATCATGGTCAGGCCTAATACATACATGAAATAAGTCGGCACGCGTGTACACAAATGTACGAAACCGGTCTGTTTAAATTTGGAGATAGTACAGTAATAAGCGAAATAAAAATCAATAATACCGTAAATCATCCAATCGTTTACGCAGGTACACTCTCTGATAATGGGCGATGTTCTGGAAGCGTTTACCGAGACCCTTATAGTGCTTGGGAAAACGTAGTTGTACAGGGATTACTAAAAATCACCTTAAGAGAACACTCTGCAAAAATAGACCTAGACAATAACAAAATACACTTAAGTTCCGGAACATCGTGCACCCTTTCTGAAACATCTTGTATCGACTTCGAGAGCGGTTATTCTTTTTGGGACGCCCTACCCCTAGACCAATGTAAATTCGACCGTTACGGACTCTCATACGAGGGGTTAACTAACAAAATCTCAGACAGTAATCTTAACTATGAAAGAATCTTATATTCCTTTACCACAGATGACGTAACTTTTGCCCTATCCAGCAAGGGCACCGAGAACTTATGCGGATACACAGTGGTCAGAACCGAGCACCCTAAGCTATTTATCCTAGAAACTATGCTACCATAGGATACTCATTCGCGAAGCCAGGAAGGATAGCGATAGAAAACTTGGACATCTTCGCGTATGTAAATTCTAAATTCGTGTACGTCGAAAAACACATCAGAACACAGATCAAATCTCTGTACCATAACATCTTGCAGCAAAACGCAGGATTGAGAGACAGACATTGCTAAACGCCCTAACCATAGCCGACAGATCACCAGACGAATTCGCTTATAACCTAATGAACGGACCTGGTTACATGGCTATAACGGGTGGAGAAGTGGTGCACATCATCAAATGCATACCTGTAGAAGTAAAACTCCGACATGGGGAGCACTGCTACGCCGAATTAGAAGTCACCTGGAACAACAGAACTCATTATCTAACACCTAAAACCCACATCCTAAAAGATCATGGTACCAGGGTATCATGCAATGCCATCCTGCCATCATACTACAGAATAAATGAGGAATGGTTAAAAATCACGCCGAAACCCATGGAAGGTAAAACACCTCAAACCCTTAAACCTTTCAGACAGATGACATGGAAGTACACTAACCCGGTTTCTCTCGTTACTAGTGGCATCTATACGGAAAAAGATCTAGAACAACTACAAGAACGAATTATGTTTCCAATCGAGAAACCATCATTACTTAACGAATTTGCCAAAGAAATACATAGCCAACTTATGATGAACAACGAAGGCATCATCTCTAGACTTCTAAACGAAAACACAGTAGGAAAGATACTAGACTCAGTCTGGACTACAGCCTGGAATAGGTTGACCACATTCGGAACCGTCAGCTCAGCTGTAATAGCCATTCTCCTGATAATACAAACAATAAAAACTATAGCAGGAGCCATAATCAACGGCTTCCTCCTCAACCGCATGTACGGATGCTCAATGTACCTCCTAGCCGCACTCTGTGGCTCTATAACTCGTCTATTTACGGCTCAGATAACAAAACAGACTGAGCAACAACATGATATAGAGATGGGGTTTATGAACCCAGACACCGTAACCAAGCATCCCGCAGGAGGTCCAATATCTCCTACGCCAACCATCACCAAGAAACCAACCTTAGCCGACTCGATACCAGCAGCATCACTACAAGTCCTGTCATCAAGAAGTTTCTTTAACTATAGCCATTAAAAACCACGCCTTACTGTACAAGTTTTCATCGTTTTCATTCCGACTACGTCAGTACGATTGCTAAGTGATACTACGATCACCTAGCAACCGTTTTAGCATAGGGGTGTAACGTCGGTGCATGACCTCCGTTTTTTTTGTGTTTTGTCAGCCGAAAAGTTCTCTACTAACACAACAATCCCCTCCACAACCTACTCGAGGCACTCTCCACTGACGTAGACCATTGGGAAACTCAACCTAAGCTTAAACCAAGGGTTGAATAACCGCTCTCGTTAAACTGTTTTACTACGATGCAATTTTTAGAGACAATTGCACACATGTCATATAAAATAAAATTCTTTTTTCTAAGTAAGGAAATAACTAAATCGCCAAGTCAGTCAATACCAATTTCATTGACCTTCGACACACAAATTCATGCAAGGTAGTCTTTCTTATAGCGTAATTTAGAACATCGCGCAATCATCTGGAATGTCATTAATTCTTGTAATACACTCAAAATAATTTTTTTTTTATAATTAATAAGATAAAAATAAGTAATCAATTATATAAATTAAAAGAAATAATCAATTTAAATTAACCATTCAACGATCCTAATTATTACTATTTCACTAGAATAGAATGATAGTCCGCGACCAGCAATTTTATTTTATAAACCAAATCGTACAAAAAGAAATTGTATTAATAATTACATTTTGTAATTAAAATTATTATTAATAATAGAAATTTTAATATAAATTTACAATTATTTATTTAATAATTTTTTAAAACAAGTACTCCTCCACAACAGTCTATTAATTAAAAATTATAACTTTAAAAGAATGACTATTTAAAAATATCATTATTTTCTCGTTTGTAATAATAAAACACTCATATCAATCTTTTCTCTATTATTTAAATACTCATTCTTTACCTAATTATGTAAAATACGACGAAAAACTTCGTTCTGTTGTAATACGCGTTAAACCTTAAATACAATTTACATTAACGTAATTTTATTGTAAAAACTCTGTAAAAATGGTTCCTCTCTCTCTGTAACCGAGAAGCCGCCTGGAAGAGGGGGGCCTGAAAAACTTGGCCTCTCCCCGAATTTCCCGGTCAAAGAAGGAATTTGCTGAGTAGCTTCTCTAACGCAGTTAAATACGGCACCAAATGATCACCAGGTAGCAGACCTCAGGCAGCACTCGAGGACCCACGTTATACGCAAAATACTACGGGGGAAGCATTACTATGGACCACGTACTACGCAAAACATTATTACGGAAATATTACTATGGAAACATTACTACGGAAATATTAATACGAGGAACATTACTTAGGAACAAGTTATACTACTACAAGCAAGCAAGGTATTATCACTACGAGCAGATCTTAAGCAACTACAAGGAAATTACTAGAAAGCCACTACGAACCAGCTACGCCAAACAGACTATTCAATTTTATATATAAGAAGAACACGATGAGAAGTCAACCACAGCAAGAGAGAGAGAGAGAGAGAGAGAGAGAGAGAGAGAGAGAGAGAGAGAGAGAGGACTGGACACCATTGCCTAATACCTTCAATAAAGAGAGTGAGTCTTAATTTTAAAATTGCCTTACGTATTCTTTTCTCCATATCTATCTCAATTCTCCAACAGAGTTTTTGGCCGAAAAGCGGCCGATTAGTCTGAACCTAAGTCACTTTGGTAGGACCTCATCCAGAGTAGGGCTCGAGCCTGCTTCTGATTTAGGAATAGAGGCTCTTGCAACTGCTTAATCCCGCACTACACACCTCTCCTTAGAACTCTCACGATTATCCTCTGCCAACCCGAGCCCATAAGCTTCACTGCTTAGGCTCAAAAACGGCAAAAATTGCAATATTGACTAAAATCAGTCAAAAAGTAGCGCTACCGACGTTACATAGATGTATACTATTACAAGAAGAATTTTACCATAATTACTATGACTATTGTATGTTTTACTATAGAAAATCTCATAACGACTTAAAAATTGGCAACGGCCAGACCATGTTCTTTTTCTTACTCTCAAGATAAGAACTTTTATCATCATTTTTTTTTTCAAATTACTGTATCGATAAGTCGGTTAATATGAATTTTAGATGGTAAAAGAGAAACCCCTGTTTAAAGATGACTTTCAGTTACCGACGGTGCTGTGAAAGTTATTAACACGTGTAATCCACATTTTTGTAAGGTAGCTTTTTTTTGCTAAAACATAGGAAAATGAGCGTCTCCGCCGCGATTTGGGACGTCGCGAGATCATAGCATTTCCGTTCTCTCGCAAAATGCCAAGTTTTATTTTTACAGGTACACTCTTGATAAAAATTTCTTCTCACGAATTTAATAATTAATTTAAAATAATATCTAAATGCTTGCGATTATACCAAGATTATTAATTATATTAACACCATACTCGAATCGATCATGGTTTCTTATTAATTTTGTGATAGGACGTATTAATTTCACTTTATAACCTTCTTCCAACGATAATTATAATTATTATTTCACTTTCCTAACGCTATATTAATGATTAACGCTAATCTCTTCTCACCTATATATATTTTTTATGCAAGTACCTATCTTTCTTTGCGAGAACAAATCATAGCACTTAATATTTTAATTTATTATAACTATTTTTTTATTATTTTTTTTTTTTATTTCATTATTTCATTTCTTTTTGCAATACGTTTGTAAGGATGGTGGTAATAATAATATTATCGCTCCTTGAACTCGCGATTTTTATTTTATAAACCGCGTGTTGATGCTACCTTTTGCGCCTATCATTCGAAATTAGAGCGGGTGGCTTCTGCGAACTATTTTTTGGAATTTGCTAGCTTGAAAACTCAAGAAGGAACTAAAGATAGATCCAGTTTTTCCTCCTTATATACTAAGGTTTTCTTCGCGGCGCGTTTTCTTTTAAATACGTAGGATGGGGTTTTATTACTCTCCCTTATCTTATCTAGATTTACCGTAAACGCTTATTTACGGTTTGAAGATGGTTAAATCCTTAGAGTTAGTAATGCATGCCATAAAGAGGGAATAGCGATGATCGAAAGCGTTACCAGCTGCTCGGGAGGTCGACTTTAGCACAGTCTCACCTTTCCGACGCCACACACTCTTTCGAATAACGGAAGTATTGGGAGATGGCGATGTAGGTAGGTTCAGATGTTAATTAGATGAGAGGTATAAGAAATAAAAAGATAGTTTTGTTTAATCTTACGTTTAATTAGATCTCTCAAATAATAATTTCAATACAATTGGTTATACAAGTTTTAAGTCGCAAAGTTTGAATATTATAAACGTTCGAATCTAGAAAAAATTTGGTACGTAATATAGAAAGAGTTTGAATATAGTAGGATTTATACGTAATATAGCAAGAGTTTGAATATAGAAAAATTAGAAATCAGAAGTAGCAGGGCTTCGAGGTCGCTCTGAGTCGTGCTTTCAGAGTTTTTCTCAAGAAAAGCCGTCGAATGCATCGATACACCGGCTTTTATACCCGCTGGACCGCGAGTTTCTCGGTGGCTGGAACAGTGGCGAGAATAGTTTGAGCCAATAAAGGCATTTCCTCGGCCCTACCCTTGACATTTGTAGCGTTTTGTAAAATATAGAAGAGTTACAGTGGCGGAAAGAAGTCACGCCTCCGCCTACGCATTTTATGTGAAAGAGAGAGAAAGTGAATCGTGCGAGGGAGAGCGTGTATGGCGTGAGAGAGAGAGAGAAAAGAGAGGCAGTAGCATCTGCCCGTCTCTGTCGCTCTCGTTAGTAAACTGTCAGCTTTCTTTCTATTTCACATTAACAATATTAATTATATAAAACTTATAATACAATTTCTATAATTATTTATATATAAATAATACAATTAATAATATAAAATACAATAATGATAATAGAATTATATATTGAATTATTCGATTACTTATATTCGGTTGCTGCAGATGAAATGGCCGATTTAGTAATTAACTTTTAAATAGCTGTAACTTTTTATGAAGACAATTTATTCAATTAAAATAGGTCCTAATAGATGCAACACATTTTTCCCAACGAGATACAAGTACATTTATTCCAGTTTTGTAGAAGTCCGAGTTTCCGGTTCGAAGAAACTCCTCGAAGGCATTTTTGACAGCAGCTTTATTATTAAATCTTTTTCCTGTCAAAAAGTGATCCGAATGTTTAAAGAAATGGTAATCTGTTGGTGAGAGGTCTGGTGAATATGGAGGGTGAGGAAGAGTCTCATAGCACAACTCGTTTAATTTTTGGACCGTTGTTCTCGATACATGAGATCGTGCGTTATCATGAAGCAGTATCACTCCATGCCTGTTGACAAGCCGAGTTCATTGGACTATCAATTTCTGATGCATTTCATCCAGTTGAGCACAGTAACACATCGTTCAATAAGTCTCGAGACTAATAACGAAAACAACATTTTTTTTCAAAAATAATTTTTATTCATCAATATGATCTCCTTTTAGAGTGAAACAATCTTTCCAACGCCTTTCCAACATTTCTATACCATATTTATAGGAGGATTTATCCTTAGCTTCAAAATAGGCTTCAGTTCTGGCAATGACCTCCTCATTCGAGCCAAATTTTTTTCCCCAGAGCATTTTTTTGAGATCAGCAAAGAGCCAGTAGTCGCTGGGGGCTGAATCGGGCGAATACAGGCAATGGAGAAGCGAATCAAAGCCCAATTCCTTTAATTTTGCCATTGTTTTCATGGACTTGTGGCATGGTGCGTTGTCTTGGTGAAAAAGGATTTTTTTCTTTTTCATGTGCGGTCGTTTTGCTGCGATCTCCTCCTTCAAACGTACCAACAAGTCAATATAATAATCACTGTTAATTGATTTACCTTTTTCCAGGTAGTCAATGAAAATCACGCCATGTGTATCCCAAAAAACAGACGCCATGACTTTGCCAGCAGACTGCTGCGTTTTTGGACGCTTTGGGCGGCTTTCGCCAGCCATGCGCCACTCAGATGATTGCCGATTCGACTCCGGAGTAAAATGATGTATCCATGTTTCATCCATGGTCACGTATCGACGCAGGAAATCCTTTTTATTGCGAGTAAATAGCGATAAACAGCTCTCTGAATCGTCGACTCGTTGCTGTTTTTGTTCTACTGAAAGCAATCGCGGCACCCACTTAGAAAAAACCTTTTTCATGGTCAATTTTTCATGAAGGATTGTAAATACGCTTCCAGATGATATCTGTGTCATTTCTGCAATCTTACGGACCTTTACTTTGCGATTTTTTATTACAATTGTTAACACTTCACTCATATTTTCCTGTGTAACGGCTTCCAATGGCCTACCCGAACGTTCCGCATCGTTTGTGTCCGTACGACTACGTTTAAACTCAGCATACCAACGACAAATCGTAGGTTTGGATGGAGAGGAGTCCAGCTAATGTTTTTCAAGCCATTGCTGGGCTTTTACGGTGTTTTTACCCATTAAAAAACAATGTTTTAGCAACACGCAAAACTCGCTTTTTTCCATTTTTCAAACAAATTACAAAGTGACTTTACTCTAACCTCGATAACTCTGCTGTCTGTGATCCGATCGACGTGAAATTTTTACACATTTCATGTAGAGGTTCGCGCTCTATGGAAACGTGGCCAGTTTGGTACTACTAGCACCATCTCTGGGTTAGTCTCGGGACTTATTGAACGATGTGTTATTTCTCAGCATTAATGGTTTCAGAATGGTCTAGGTTGCCGGAACGAATAGTGGATAATTTCAGCTACAGACCACCAAACAGTTACCATTATTTTCTTTGGATGAAGGCTTGGTTTCGGCATGTGTCTTAGCGCTTCATCGGCATCTAGCCATTGGGCCGATCGGCGACGATTATCGTATAAAATCCACTTTTTATCACAGGTCACCATTCGGTGCAAGAACGGTTTCTTTTTGTTGCGGGAAAGAAGAGAACTTGAAATCTCCATTTGACACGTCATGTTTTGCTCGGTAAGATCATGCGGAACCCATTTGTCAAGCTTTTTCACTTTTCCAAGTTGTTGCAAGTGGCGGCAAACTGTCGAACTGTGAACGCTTAATTTCTCGGCATGATCCCTTATGGTTTGGCGGGGGTCAGACTCCACTAATGCATGCAGCTCGTCGTTATCGATCGATGGTCCTGGGTGTCTACGTGGCTTATTTTCAAGGTCCATATCGCCGGATCGAAATTTTTCGAACCACCGCCAAATGGTTCGTTCGCTAAGTGTATCAGGCCCAAATGCGCTGTTGATATTCCTCGTTGCTTCCGTTACGTTGTGCTTTAATTTAAATTCGTATAGTAAAAGTAGCCGTTTTTGATTCACTTTCATGTTTACTTTCTCTTTTTGTTTTTACGATCACTATCAAGTGCAAAACAGAAATGACTGTATAAACCAAGGTAGCAGTATCTATACTTTAATATGTCATATCATTTGTGCCGCCTTGTGCCAACATAATATATTAAAATTGCAGCCAACTTTATGTGATTGCAAGATCGGCCATTTCATTTGCAGCAACCTAATATAATTGAAAATCAAATTTATTAACAAAGATCTTATATATAATATCAATTTTGCTGCTTTTTGGCTTAAATTACAAGAAGAAGTAAAACAAAAAATAAAATACAAAAACGCGATTGAAATACAAAATGAAAAAAACGCATGATGATTTTACTATGAACCTTTTAGAGCAATAAAATAAGTAGCGTGTAGGGATATTGTTAGAGCGGATTTAAAATTTTGTCGGTATATTATTGTTAATTACGAGTGGCTCAAGCGATTACGTTGATTGTATAAAAAAAAAATTTTTGTACTTATAACGGTTATATTTTTGAACTGCTCGTACGCTATTGTTTATCTCTTTCTATTCTCAAGCGCTTGGCGCACATGTGGATAATATAAACAAGCTTTATAGAGGATTCGTATCTGAGCTTCTCTTTTAGGCTTGCTTTAAAATTTCCGAAAAAAAAAAAAAAATTTTTCAAATTGGACAAATTATCATATAACGGGTCTCAACAGTTACATTATTTTTATAAACAAAATTTTATAAAAAGAGTTGCGTTAATCATTACTATACTATTAATTACATTTTAATTTCCACTTGTAATAATCATTGTAGATGCGCAACAGTTAATTAATCCAATTAAGAATAACATAGCGACTCGAAAAATTTGATAAATGTTAAATCAAATAACTCTCGACTATACCATAAAATTCATAGCAATTACCTTGGAATAAATTGGAAAATGCAATTTCTAAAGGATAATTGTTGAAACTACGAGGGAGGTCTGAAAAGTTTCCGACCTCAACGTGAAGATAGCAGCACTCGTTAATAAAAGCTAGCAAATTTTGTTGTTCATCTGTTGACAGTTGCTCACCAAAGTTTCAGCCATTTTAAATGCGCAGTTGTTAGTTGATAGTCGTTTGAGTAAGTCGATGTGAGTGTTGTTGTGAAAATTGACAAAATTGAGTATCGAGCTGTCATTAAATTTTTGTTTAAATAAAACTTAATTGAAATAATAAATAAATTACAATGCACACAATATGCATATGCTACATAATATATTAAAATATTAAATAGATTTCATAAAAGGTTATTTTTATTTTGTTAATTATATGTTAAACTATATGTAATGTGAAACATTTACTTAATTTTAGTACAAGAAAAAAATAGTTAATATTAAATCTTTTATTCTTTCTAATATTTTTACATTATTACTATATGAATATTAATATTACAACATAAGGAATAATGAGAGTCATATAATCAAAGAAAATATTATAAAATAAATAACGGTTATAAAAATACTTACACGATAAGTGTATATAATTAGTTTGATAAATTAAAATTCCAGTTCCAGAAATTTTTTCTTTAGCACATTATTATTAAACCACATTGTTATAGCCGCATAAACATTATCATAACCACAAAATTAATACATTTTTACAATTTCATTTTACTTACAAATAATAAATAAAATTTCAGTTGCAAAAATTTTTTCCTTAGTAAAATTCAAGGCATTTTGCATCAAAACTTTACTAGCTATTACCATATCAAACATTATTATTATAACCGCGTTATTATAAATACATAAACATAATTATAACCACAAAATTACTATTTTTTAACAATTTAATTTCACTTAGAAATAATAAGTGCAATGATTGTCGATTAAAGCACAATTATTTCATATTAATTTATTCTGTACTAAAATAATGTCAACAATAAACACTACCAAGTAAAAATATATATCATTATTTATAGTCTATTTAGTATACTTATAAGCTATAATCATTAAATGTTGTAATAAATCTTGATTGCAATAAACACTTTTTACTGGTATACTGTTATTAAGAAGTTTAAAATAATAACATTACTTATTTTAACAAGAACTAAATTAATAGTTTAAAGAACTAAGCTGAATTAAAAATTAATGTCATCTTTATTATTAAAAGATTAATCAATTTTATATATGAAACAGAATATTCAACATTATAACCTTTTATATATTATGTGACGTGGTGTTTTGCACCAGTCACATGAGGAGGCCAAAGCATAGCTTGTGTGCCTCCTCGTAGCTGAAATAACCCCCTTTTACAATCTTGGCAGTCTCGCAGGACTGCTACGCATGATCCTAACTAACACCCACGCAGGGCTGTACATACTGTACCTTCCCCAGGTACAGGGGCTTCCAGCTCAAGTAAAATCTCTAGCGAGGAGCTAGTCTCAGGAGCCCTGGCTAGTCAAGGCAGTGCTCGCACACACTGCAGCAAGGTTCCTTCCTCTCCAAGCTCCTTCCTGTCCTTGTAGTGGTCCCCGTACTTGCAACCTCCCAGACGGTAATTAAATAAAGAAGAAAATAGTAGTAGCAGCTGCACCTTGGATGGAAGTACATGCTGCTACACAACATCAAAGGAAAGTGGAAGAGGAGGTTAGAAGGCAGGCAAAACACATAAGCACAGCATTTAAGTGCAAGTAATTACGCACCTGGAGGTGTCTAATAGTGTTGCCTCGCTGCCACTGCAAGCAGGCTATAGCTGTCACCGACACCGCTGCTTAGCTTTCTCAACCGCTCATCGTCCGAGCCGCAGCTGTTGACCCGCAGTACAACCGCACCTGAAACAGAAAGAAGATAAACAAATTAGTCGACGCGTACCAGTTATGGAACGCGTCGACTTACCTTGATCCTCCGTACATTTGAGGTAGATTCTCGCCGCTCCAGGGAATACACAACAACACTGGCACTCGCGAGCGGATTACCTCAACGCGCGCTGCTGGCGAGCAGTAATATCAACTGCCGACAGCGCTAAGCGCGCGCGGCGGCTGCGTCGTGTAACGTTCTTCACACGTACGTTGTGCCGGCGCAGAACGGTGATCTAAAATCCGCGCTCGCGAGAGTGCCCCGCAAGAGCTTCTCTTTCACTCCGTTCGGGATAATCGAAGCCAGCAGTCGCGAACTAATAAACTTTTGTAAAACGAGCGAGCGTCCGTATAGTATCCGTGAGCGTGATGGAGTATCTGGTGACTGCCAAGGTGCAGTGGCAGCTGCCAGGAGGCATAGCTTCCCCGAATCGTCCCCGTGTCCTTCCCGGCTGCGTGTGTGCGACCGCGTCGCGAGTTGCGCGCCATTTTTCGGCCGTTAGTGTAGGCTGTACGCCCGCGACCGCTCTAAACGTGAGTTAGCCGCGCAACAATTTGACGCGCAAGAAACCGCGCTACACTAGTGTAGCTGGCGCCCTGGGCTCGCGTAAAAACGCGATAATTTCTTGTATTCAGTAATTTTAGTTTTAATAAAAGTATTCGTCCGTGTGTCATTGTAATCGGTTGTTCTAACTTGCACGAGCAAGCAACCCGCTCGCGCTCCCCCCCCCCCCCCCTTACATTTGTACGCTACCCCGATCCCCGTGGCGTTACAATTAATACTATAAATACTACTGATTTTATGGAAAAGAGAAACGACAAGGGTATCAAAAGCTAAACAAGTTGTAAACATGACATGCACGTTACGCGCAGGCGCGCTCGCCTTGACGTATATACATTATATATATACTGTCTGTCAAAAAAGTACCGGGAATTTCAAATTAAAACAACATTTTTACGTTTAATAATCAAAATTTATTGGGTCGCCTTCAAAATAGGCTCCATTTGCTCCGATACATCTATGCCAACAGCACTTCCAATCATCCAAACATTTTTTATACGCGCTTTTCGGGATAGCCTTTAGCTCGCGCGCCGAATTTCGTTTTGTGGCTTCAATCGACTGAAAACGGGTGCCACGGAGCGGCAATTTAAGTTTTGGGAAAAGGAAGAAGTCACAGGGAGCCAAATCCAGCGAATACGGTTGTTGTTAAAGCGTGTTCGTTGAGTTTCTGGCGAGAAAGTCGGTCACAATCGTAGCTCGGTGACACGGCGCGTTATCATCGTGCAAAATTCACGAGTTGTTCGCCCACAAATTTGGCCGCTTCTTACGAATACGCTCACGCAAACGTTTCATAACGTCTAGGTAATACTCTTTGTTTACCGCCTGACTCTCTGGAACGTATTCGTAGTGCACCACGCCATGGATATCGAAGAAAACAATCAGCATCACCTTCACTTTTGAGCGGCTTTCGCGTGGTTTTTCGGTTTCGGCTCGTTTTTTTTCTCCCATTCCAATGCTTGCTGGCTTGTTTACATATCGTACTCGTACACCCACGTTTCGTCACCAGTTATGATGCATTATATGAATGCGGGATCGGAATTGGCGCGATCCAGCATGTGCGAAGCGACCTGTTCGCGATAGCGCTTTTGAAGAAAATTAAGCTCTTTGGAACGAGTCTTGCGGCCACCTTTCTCATGCCCAAAATATCAATTAAAATCGTACGTGTGGACTCGCAGGATATCTCAAGTTTATATGCTATCTCTCTCAAGCTGGTATGACGATTTTCAAGCACCATTTCCTTAATTTTATCGACGTTATTTGCGGTCGAAACCGTCGATGGGCGTCCGGAACGAGGTAAGTCTTCGATGACTTCACGACCCTCCTTGAAGGCTTTGTACCATTCATACGCACGGGTTTTCGATAGTGCTTTATCACCAAAAGCCTTTTGCAACATGTTCAATGCATCGGCACACAAAATTTCATTTGCATCACAAAATTTTAGACAAATTCTTTGTTCAACGTAACTACCCATTGTAAAAAATCGGCACGCACTATTAACATCGACTGACTTAACCAGCTAATGTAAACACACTTGTTGACAGATTCCGCTTAAACTTGGCATAGTCATTAAAGACAGTTGTACCAACCTAAAAAAAAAATTTTACCTGCCTAAATTGCCCCACCAGATTTAAATCGACAATTCCCGGTACTTTTTTGACAAAATGTATATATCTGATGTGACGTCAGGGAGAAGAATAAACAGGAAACTGACCAACATAAAATAATAAGGAAATAAGAGAAAATCATCTATATAGATACACATAGTATGAAAGAAAGTTCTTATTTATCATAAAAGACTCACTTTTCATGAAAATTTTTGTACAATAGTTATTGAATATACAGATATATGAAGATTCTAATATGAATGGTATTAAAATATTTTAGCTTCAATATTAAAAAAAAAAAAAGCGAGGTTATAAAAAGGTAAATGAGCTGTATATAAGGCGCTTGCGTCCGTGCCCATGCGTATACGAGGTCTGGCTATTAAATAATGAGACTGCGTGCCTTGAGGGCACCGTGGAGGGGTGGGGAAAAAAACAAGTAGTGCGTTGGGTATCTAGATATCTTGTCTATGCACGTATCAAAACACGTTTTCGTCACTATTATTGTATTTGTGCAGTAGCGGTTTGAAACGAACGCGTTTTTTTCTCGTGCCGAAAACCATGTGTGACGAAAAACAGGAGCAACGTATCAATCTCAAATTTCTCGTGAAATTGAAAAAAACTCCGACTGAGTGCTGTAAATTGTTGCAAGAGGCCTATAAGGACAATTCTCAATCTCGTTCGCGTGTTTTTGAGTGGTGTAAGCGCTTCATTGAGGGCCGAGTGAGCACTGAAGATGACCAACGCCCAGGTCGCCCTGTCACTGTCTCAACTCCGGAAACAGTGACGAAACCAACCAAATTGTGCGTGCAGATCGTCGAATGAGCATCCGGATGATTGCCGAGGCTGTAAACGCCGATATAGAAACGGTTAGACAAATTGTACACGAGGAATTACCCATGACAAAAGTCTGTGCGAAGTTGGTGCCAAAAAACCCGACTCCTGAGCAAAAGCTCTTGCGTCAACAGGTCTGCTCAGATTTCCTTGGAAGGTTAAAAAAAGATTCCGGACTGATGAAAAACATTATTACTGGCGACGAAACGTGGATTTCTCAATACGATGTTGAAACAAAGCGGCAATCGATGCATTGGAAGACGCCTGAATCGTCCAGAATCAAAAAAGCAAGGATGACCAAATCAAAATTCAAGGCAATGTTGATCGTTTTTTTCGACATTAACGGTATTGTGATGACTGAATGGGTTCCAGAGGGTCAGACTGTCAACCAGACTTACTATTTGTCAGTTTTGGCAACACTGCGAGAACGAGTTCGTAAGAAACGGCCCGAGTTGTGGAAGAACAACTTGTGGATTTTGCATCAGGACAACGCACCCTTCCATAACTCGCTATCTGTGAAGTAGTATTTGGCCGGTAAGCGCACTTCAGTGCTCGAACACGCGCCGTACTCGCCAGATTTGGCACCGTGCGACTTTTTTTCGTTTCCGAAGATAAAATCTGTTTTGAAAGAGACCCGATTTGTGTCGATGGAAGCGGTAAAGCAAAAAACGGCAGAGCTCCTAAAGGCCCTTACCAAAGAAGACTTCTAGCACTGCATCGGTCAATGGAAAAAACGTATGGAAAGGTGTGTGGCGAGGGAAGGGGAGTATATTGAAGGGGAGCCTTCGAATGTAGAATAATTTTTATAATAAAACCCTTTTTCGTAACCAGTCTCGTTATTTAATAGCCAGACCTCGTATACTGGGTGGTTTGTTTCAATCTATCGGTCGAAATAACTTTAAAGGGAGACGGTTATATGAAAAAATGTTCAGACAAAAGTTTTACGAGTGGAAGAGGGTCGTCCAACGTTGACCTTAGCGTTAACCTGGATGTCAAATTAAAAGGTTATTTTAGCGTCAAATCGCGAATTTTAAAAGGAAATCTCAATTTTGTATTACAGATTCTGATTCTGCGTCGATAAATATCAAAGTTTTGTTTCAAACATTTTTTTTGATACGTGACAAATGGCGCTGTAATCGGTAGTTTTAATCTATCGATGCGAATATTTTAACAATTACGCATATAAAGAGGTAGAAAATTACAATTTGTTAATCTGGATAGGAGACATGCAATGACACCACAATCGACCCCCCTCCCCCTCTAACTCCCCGTATGGAGCGGTTCCAACTTAAAAATCTCAAATCGGTACCCCAATTTTATATTGCAGCTTCTGATTCTGCGTCGAAAAATATGGGAATTTTGTTAGGAACATTTTTTAGATTCGCGACAGATGTAAAAATACGTACAAAAATCGTTACCGAATTAGAGTTGCTGGAGGTATACACATCGTGTTTTTCAAATTAGAATTCTGTGGATAAATACGTTAAAAAAAAATCTGTTTTGATGAAAATGTTCATTCTAGTTTTAGCGTTACTCGGGGACAACAGATATTTTTTATTACAAAATCAGAATCTGTAATAAAAAATTGGGATTTCCTTTTAAAATTCGCGATTTCACGCTTAAGTAACCTTTAAATTTGACCTCCAGGTTAACGCTAAGGTTGGCGTTGGACGACCCCCTTCAACTCGTACAACTTTCGTCTGAACATTTTTTTATATAACCGTCTCCCTTTAAAGTTATTTTGACCGATAGATTAAGATGGACCACCCTGTATATACCAGACTGTTCAATAAGTTTTGCAGTTCGATAAGAGAGGGTGTTGCTACTAGCCTAAATTTTTTTTTGTTATGTTGGTACACTTTTCATATGAAGCCATTTAGTATCGACGTGTCACAGTATTTTTTTACAATGGAAAAAATCAAGTATCTTGCAATGATTGGATTTTTATTTTTGGAAGGTTTCAAAGCTAAGGAAATTTATGAACGAATGTTGAAAGTATATAAGCACTCTTCGCCATCAATTAGTACAGTAGAAAGATGGGTTGCTGAAGTTAAACGTGGTCGTATAAGCTTTGAAGACGAGCCACGTCAAGGACGTCCAAAAACAGCAACAAAACCAGAAATCGTAGAAAAAATACAGGATATCGTATTGGAAAATCGTCGAGTGACTGAAAGAGATTTAGTAGAAGCCCTAGGCATCTCATTGGGCAGTGTAAGCAATATTTTGATGAAAGTATTGGGTTTCAGAAAGCTATGTGCACAATGGGTGCCGCATCCGCTAACAATGGAACAAAAACACGTTCGAATGCGACTTTGTCAGCAACGTTTAGAGCGTTTTCGAAAGGATAAAGTGGATTTGGTGCGTTGATTTATCACTATGGATGAGACTTGGGTCTGTCACCATGATCCTGAATCAAATCAAGAGGCTAAAGAGTGGTGGGAACCTGGTTCTTCGGCTCTGAAACGAGTTCGTGTCTAGAAATCGACCAAGAAGGTGTTAGCATCAGTTTTTTGGGATGCGAAAGGAATTTTGTTTGTAGATTACTTGCAAACTGGTAAAATAATAAATTTTAAATATTATTGTAACCTTTTAGACCAGCTGAAGAAAAAAATTCGTGAAAAAAGACCCGGTTTGTAGAAGAAAGAAATCCTTTTTCATCAGAACAATGCACCGTGTCACAAGAGCATTTTGACAATAGCTAAAATCCATGAATTAAAGTACGAATTGTTTGAGCATCCACTGTATTCACCAGATTTGGCCTCTAGCGACTTCCATCTGTTTTCAGACCTAAAAAAATTCACGCGTGGAAAGCGTTTTTCATCAAATGATGAGGTCATAACAGACGTGGAAGCGTATTTTGCAGCCCTTCCAGATTTTCAATTCAGGAATGGAATTCATAAATTAGAATCTTGTTGGAACTAGCGTATTGAGGTTTAGGGAGACTATACTGAATAATATAGTGTATTTTAAACCATAAAAATGTGTTTTTCTTATCGAACCGCAAAACTTATTGAACAGCTTGGTATATATATATTGCTACTTGCCAACGAGGCGCTAGCGCGACTTTTAATATATATTGATTTCCAGATTCAGTAATAGTAAGTGGACCTACTTTATCGAGAGCTATTGTTTCATAGAGTTTGGTAGAAGTTGTCGTTATTTCCATTAGCTTTTTATTCTTATTTCTGATTAATTTATTTATTTGGCAAGATTCACATGATTTTATGAAATTATATATGTCTTTTTTCATGTTTCCCTATTCATAATTTTCTTTTTATTTTTCATATGTTCTATAGAATCCAGCATGTCCTGCATTCGTTGTGTAATGATTTTCGTAAATGATGGTTTCAATTTCACTTTTTATTGGAATATATTTAATGTTTAAATAAATATTTACATTTATATCGCTATCTTTAAATAAATCTCTAAGCATTGCTCTTACATTATCATGTATAGATAAGTTTTGCTTGTTAAATATTTGTGGTAGTAAAATAAAAGATATTTTATCTTTAATTAAAAGTTCTTTTACGAATATTTAAAGATTTAAATATTGTAAATGTTTTATTTCATAATTATCGAAATATGAATTTGAAATTATGAGATAATAAATATTAAAATTCTTTTTTATAGTAATAACGTTACATAAATTCGGTTGTTGAGCTTCTAGATATTGAATATTATTATATTTTGAATTAAATGCTTTTAAAAATCTTTGAGTAAAAATTAAATCTTTCGAAATACAAATAACATAATTGTCGTTAACTGAAAGTAAAGATTCGCGATATTCTTTTACATTATCATTGAGAATAATACTTTTATTTAATTTTGTGATGAAATTTTCTTATGATTTCAAACAATTTTCTGAGTTTATCGAATTTACTCTTATGTTGAGAGTTATGATTATTGAATAATCTGTTTAAACTATTTGCAGATAGATCTTTAACATCTATTGATTGGATTCTACTGAGTGCATCAGCATTTGCATTTTCTTTTCTAGGTTTATATTCTACTATAAAATCATATTCTTCTAATTTCAAACGCCATTGAACGAGTTTAGAGCTAGGATCTTTCAGATTGAACAACCACGACAAAGGTTTGTGATCGCATAATATTTTAAATCTTCTGCCATATACATAAGGTCGAAAATGTTTTATTGCATAAACAATTGCCCGCAGTCTGCGTTCAATGGTCGAGTAATTCGACTCAGCCCGATTTAAAGTTCTGCTCGCATATGCAATGGGAAGATCATGTGAATTGTGTATTTAAGTGAGCACTGCGCCGATAGCATATTTGCTCGCGTCGGTGACTATTATAATTTTTCTATTAAAATTAGGATGTTGAAAAATCTGTGTGGATATTAGTCGAGTTTCTAATGTTTCGAATGCTTCTTGTTGCAAGCTTGACCAATTGAATTTAACATCCTTTTTCAGCAAACTAGTCAACGGTTTCGTGATTTTGCTATAATTCTCTATAAATCTTCTATAATATCCTGCGAAGCCTAGAAACGTTCGAATTCCTTTTCGAGATTTAGGGATTGGATAATTACTTACTGCTTTTACCTTTTCTGGATCTGTCTCTACACCTTTTTCTAAAATTTTATGAAAATGACTAGATCATTTTGTGTCTGAGGAATTTGCATTTGTCTTGATGTAATTCTAAATTATGTTCGTCTAGTCTTTGAAAAATTTCTCTAAGTTTTCTGTCATGTATTTTGAGAGAGTCGGCGTAGCATATTATATCGTCTAGGTAAAGCATACATTGTATACCCTGTATACCAGCTAAGACTGTATTCATGAGTCGAGAGAAGGTTGCACGTGCATTTTTTAATCCAAATGGTAATCTGTTAAATTTCTAATGTCCTGTCGTCGTTGAATAAGCAGTTTTCTCAGATCTGGATCCATCTTTACTTGGTGGAAACCAGAGGCTAAATAAAGTGGCGTAAAACTTTTTGAATACCTAATTGTTCTAGAACTTCGAAGACATTAGGGAACTAAAAAGAGTCTCCTATTGTTATTTCTTTTAATTTTTGATAGTCTATAATGATTCGCCATTTGATTTAACAGGGTGTGTCGCGTTTTTTTCGCACTACCCATAATGGTGCGTTCCACGGAGAATTTAAATATTTAATTATGTTATTTTTAAGCATATTATTATTTGTTTATTTACTTCATCTTTATGTATTTCGGGGTATCTGTAAATTTTAGAAGTAATTAGTCTGTCTGTCGTCGTTTTGATTTTGTGTGCAATTATATCTGTACAAGTCAACGTGTCGCCTTCGAGAAAAAATATATGATTGTAATCTTTGCAGAGATTAACTATATAATCGCGTTCTTCATTATTTAAACGCTCGAGTCGGAGTTGTTCGATTAAATTTGTTTTTTTTGAGAAGAAAACTTCGTTAATTAATTATGATTTAAATTCATTATTTTGAAATCGTTTTTTAACGGTTCAAGTTAAATTAATGGCATTTCAATTATAACGTCATTTTCATTGGTATTTAAAATTGAACTTATGGTTTCTCGTTTAGAATTTACTTTTACAATGCTTTGGCAAATGTATATACCGTCATCTATAAATTTTCCGTTCATAACGCTTTCTTTTAAATCTGAGTTTAGAATTTTTATTTTCACGATAGATTCAGTGCGCGTCAGTAGTATAACGTTGTCAGATTTATCGCGATTAGATTGGATTGAGTCGAGTTTTACTAGAGAATTTGCAGCAATGTTTAAGGGTATATAGTTATTATCAATTTGAACAGTTTTTAATTTATTATTAATTTTTAATTTTAAATCTGTTATTACGTCATTGCCTAAAATGCTTTTGTATGGTATAAGAAAGTTATCGTTTATCATATGGAAGATTGTTTTATAATTTGTATTACTTATATTATTATTTAGATAAGAATAGTCTAAGGTTTCGATATTTTTTGTCGATAAACCACTTATTTTTACTATAATATCGTCGTAAAAGTAAGTATTTGAAGAAAAATTTGATAGTTTTATTAATGAAACATCGGCTCCTGTATCTACAAGTAAATTTATATTTGAATTTAGTTTACTTATTTTTAAATTAACGGTTGACCTTGCGGTTCTCGGTTTTTTTGAAATATTAAGGATTTTTGAATTGATGAATTCTTCTTTTAGTTGTCTGCCTTTATAAAAGTGATTCTCTTCGATTTGGCAGGAACCGTAGAGTTATCGGAGTTTAAATTATGCATCGATGATTAACTCGGATTAGATTGATTCAAGTTTACATTTTGTCGTTTAACGTTATTTTTATATTCCATCTTTTTACATTCCTGTATTAAGTGACCTATGTTTTAACAATAGTTACAAATTTTTACTTGCCCGGAATCATTTATATGTTTATTACGTGAATCGTTTGGATTAAAATTTCAAACATGCGTTTTTAATCTACATTCGAAGTCTGAATGTCCTGTTCTTCTGCAATATTTTCAATATTTTGATATATTATTAATACGATTTTGATGAAATTGACTCGAAGATCGGTTATGATTTATATTATAATTTTTTGTATGGTTTTTATGACAATAATGCATTTCTAAAGGTCCCGGTTTTTTCGTAATAATTACAAAATTTGTTTTCGCGTATATTTAAGTTTTGAAATTTTTCGATTTCTTTTAAAGATTTTTGTTCTATTTCCTCGGCAATTGCATATTGTACAGCATCTTCTAAAGTATCGAGTTTTTGCGATTTTACTGTGATAGCTATATCCTTTTTCAATCCGCAAATAAAAACATTAAGTGCTTGAGTTTTTAGAAGATTTACGCACGCGGCTCTGTCGGCAGCTGGAAATGTATCATCTAAACTACTTGTTAATTTTAACAAACAATTTTCTACTTTTTTGAATAAGTTAAAACATCTTTATTTCCACCTTGTGTACACGAGGATACTCGTAATTCTAATTGCCATTGACCGTGTGATCTTTTATCTGAATAAGTATCATTTAAATAAGTTTTTTAAGACGCCCAATTTAAAAAAACTCGATTTCTGATTTAAGCTCTTGCATTACCGGTTATTTTTGTTTGAACGATTGAAAATAATATAATGTTATTTAGTTCCGATAATAAGACAAGCGCGGTGTCACAATTGTAACAAAATTCATATAAATGCCTTTTGTCACCTTCAAAGTTGATGAGCATTTTAAAAGCGATATCAAGTGAGATCGGCATCATTAATTTTATTTCTCAAGTAAATTTAATATAATATACCGTTTATATTGAGTCAAACTTTCTGAAGCGGGCCACTAAAAATGTACTTGCAGAATATTAAAAGTTTTTTAGCAGATTTTGGAAGGTTTATAGATAAACATAAATGTCCTAAATTTTTTTTTTTTTATTTTAATTATTTAACAAATTATAAATAAATGAATTTCTGGCCTTCTGTTATCTAATATTGCTATATCTCCATGAATATTAAATTAAAATTAATGAAATTTTAGTGGTAGGTTTAAAAATAATTGTATAATCGAGAAAAAAATTTTTCATTTGAAAAAAATTTTATTTATCAATAAATAATAAATTTTATTATAAACAATTGACAATTTAACTCACTTCTCCTTGTGTTAAAAATTTTTTTTTTTCACCTTTTTATTTGGTAGAGTATACACTAATCACATGTACAAAAACATTTTAGTGCACTCTATCTGATAAAAAGATATGAATTTTTTAACACCGTGGACACGCGAAACTGCAGCTAAAGCAAGAGCCAGCGCCGATCAACCGAGCGCTCATGTCTACTTGTGTGCTTATGTTTTCAATTACATATCTTGTAAAAGGTCTGTTCAATGTTAAAATAACTACAACTACTAATTATTATCTATTCACAGTGATGATTTATTTTTCATTACTCTTACAACTGTAGATTTTAAGTAGTTTAGAAAAACTTTATATTTTAAAGAATTCAGATGAAATGGTTTGTAGCAATATTATTATTCAAGTAATTAGCACAGTTACTTCTTTAAATTAATAATTTCGAGCAACGTTTTATTGAAATCTGAATAACTGAACTTATTTTTGAGCTCGTGATACTCTTTATTCTTGATTTTGAGTACAGACGACGTATATAAACAAATGAAAATCGCGTATAACAAACGTCAACTTACATTTGTTGCATGCTTTCATTAGTCTCCTTTTTCTAATCATGACACCACCTTCGAAGTGTTGTAATCTAAGTGCATTTTTTTCGCAGGAGGAGCCATTATCACTTCTCGAACAGCAGCTGCAAGTTTAAATCTTTTGTTTTCATTGTCAACAGATTTACAAATATAGTCTTGATCTTCTACAGAAATATTTGATCCCGGTTCTCCAGGTTGACGTTTGTTATACGCGATTTTCATTTGTTTATATACGTCGTCTGTACTCAAAATCAAGAATAAAGAGTATCACGAGCTCGAAAATAAGTTCAGTTATTCAGATTTCAATAAAATGTTGCTCGAAATTATTAATTTAAAGAAGTAACTGTGTTAATTACTTGAATAATAACATTGCTACAAACCATTTCATCTGAATTCTTTAAAATATAAAGTTTTTCTAAACTACTTAAAATCTACAGTTGTAAGAGTAATGAAAAATAAATCATCACTGTGAATAGATAATAATTAGTAGTTGTAGTTATTTTAACATTGAACAGACCTTTTACAAGATATGTAATTGAAAACATAAGCACACAAGTAGACATGAGCGCTCGGTTGATCGACGCTGGCTATTGCTTTAGCTGCAGTTTCGCGTGTCCACGGTGTTAAAAAATTCATATCTTTTTATCAGATAGAGTGCACTAAAATGTTTTTGTACATGTGATTAGTGTATACTCTACCAAATAAAGAGGTGAAAAAAAAAAATTTTTAACACAAGGAGAAGTGAGTTAAATTGTCAATTGTTTATAATAAAATTTATTATTTATTAATAAATAAAATTGTTTTCAAATGAAAAATTTTTTTCTCGATTATACTATTATTTTTAAACCTACCACTTAAATTTCATTAATTTTAATTTAATATTCATGGAGATATAGCAATATTAGATAACAGAAGGCCAGAAATTCATTTATTTATAATTTGTTAAATAATTAAAATAAAAAAAAATTTAGGACATTTATGTTTATCTATAAACCTTCCAAAATCTGCTAAAAAACTTTTAATATTCTGCAAGTACATTTTTAGTGGCCCGCTTCAGAAAGTTTGACTTATTATATTTACTCTATACAAACATATATTTATTGTACGCTTATAATTTTATTTATTAATTTTTCTTTGATTTGTGCATTAAAACCAAGTGACTTACATTGAAATGAAAATAGCGATCATGTTCTTCATTTGAACTTGCGATGAGACGGCGAAGATGTAGTAGGAACAGCGAGGATCTGGCAAATGCAGCGGCGACATAGTAGATTCGTTGACGATGTAGTACTACTGTGATCAAAAAGTAAGGTAAAGTTGTCATTTGAAACTCCCAGGCTATTAAATTAAAAAATTAAAATTAGGAAGATAGGTAAATTTTTGTTTCCTAGGTTGGTAGGACTGTCTATAACATTTGCCAAGCGTCTGTTTGTCGAAAGGTTTAATTATCTCCGAGTTACATGTGTTTTTGTAAACAACCAAAAGTGAATTTTTTGATTTTTACAATTGGTGATTTTGTTGAGCAAAGAACTTGCATCAAATTTTGTTTGCGGAACGAATATTCTTGTGTAGACACGTTCAAAATGTTGCGGAAGGCCTTTGGTGATCAAACTATGGCACCAGAAAACGTTTATAAGTGGTACAACGAGTTCAAAGCGGGCCGAGAACGCGTTGAAGACGAACCGCGCTCTGGACGACCATCAACGTCTACCGACAAGGGCCACGTCCAAAAAATCAAAGATTTGGTGCTTGAAAATCGTCGATTGACAATTAGAGACCTCGCTGATAGTGTTGGAATATCATTTGGCTCAGCCCGAACCATTTTGAAGAATGTTTTGTGTCTCAAACGCGTCAAGTCTCGATTGGTGCCAAAATCGCTCAATTTTTTAGAAAAAAAGCGTCGCGTTGATGTGTGTGAAACTTTGTTGTCTGACTATAAGGACCACTTGAAATGCATCATTACTGAAGACAAGACTAGGATTTACGCATGCGACCCTAAAACCACCGACCAATCCAGCGATTATTGTGCAAAAGGTGAAGCAAGAGCGAAAAGACCACGGCAAAGTTGATCGAAAATCAAGGTCATGTTGACAGTTTTCTTTGATTATCGTGGTGTGGTGCACTATGAATTCCTTCCGCCGGGCCAAACTGTCAACAAAAAATATTATTTGAGCGTTATGCGTCGTTTGCGTGAAGCTATTCGTCTGAAACGGCCGGAATTATAAGCGAACAACTCTTGGTTCCTTCATCACGATAATGCACCATGTCATATTGCATTGGTTCTTCGCGACTTCTTTGCCAAAAACTGGATTCATATTGTTCTGCAACCACCGTATTCGCCTGATTTGGCTTCGTGCGACTTCTGGCTATTTAGCAAACTCAAAAGGCCAATGCGGGGACGCCGTTTTGACACGATTGAGGAGATAAAAACCGAATCAAAGAAGGTCTTGAAGGCTATACCGGTAAAAGACTATTCCGACTGTTTCGAGGACTAGAAAAAGCGCTGGCAAAAGTGCGTTTTATCGGACGGGGATAACTTTGAAGGGGATGAAATTGATTTGGGAGAATAAATAAAGAATTTACATTTTATAAACAAATTCACCTTACTTTTTGATCACAGTAGTAGATGCAGTGACGATATAGTAGATACAGCGATGATATAGTAAATACAGCGGTTGAAACAGCGACAAAATAGCGATGAAACAGTGGTTGACTTGACGAGAAGCATAGCGCGAAACAGAGACATGTTGTGGGAGACAGTGGATTTTATGCGTTACTTAGTCCTCGAAGTTCACTTGTTCGATTTAATTTTAGGCTTTTAGTCCTTAAATTCTTCGTGAACAGAGGTTATATGTCTTTTGGTAATTTCGTCCAAAATATTTTTCCTCTGACATTTGTGTTAGAAAAAGAAAAGAAGTTCTTTTAATTCTCATAACAAGCACTGACGCACTTTCACAAACACAATCACATTATCCCATTCTACATCAGTTTTATAATGTACTTCAAGGATTTAATTGAATAAACACAACACATACATTTTATATAAAAAAAAATACGTATATTTTTTCTTTACTTATGTAACACATAAATAACAAAAGAAACGTAAAACAAAACAATTAAATTCAAACGTTGCGCTGGAGCTTGATGTGTTCTCGATTGAGTCGCGAAAGAATCTATCTGGAGAGTGGCCTTTTCGAAGTACGATACTTCGGTTTCCTAATGAGTGGAAATTCTCAATTTTGAGTGGGAGGAAAAAGTGCAAGAAAAGTGGTATATTAGAAATGTTAGTGGAGGTCCAAGATAGTGGGAGCGGTAAGGAAAAGGGACAGATGTTTGCGGATTAGTTTATGATAGGGATGGATTAGATATCAGATAGAGTGTGATGTAGAAAAGACGCTCTTCTCTTTTAAGACAAAGCAGATGTTGACTATGGCGGTTGAAATGGAAATGCAAATATCGTTAAAATAACATTAGGCGCTTTGTCGCATTGTTTTCGGTTCGTCTCGATATTCTTATTTGTAAGGAAGATAATACTTAAGTAAAATATAATAATAGTAAGCAAAAAGTACATAGCATGTTAGCGATACATAAATGAAGAATGTAATAATGCGTAAATAAACATAGATTTATATAGTAATGTGTATATGAGAGGGACATTACAGGTGAATTGTCAAATATTTGATTGAAAATAAAAATTAGTTAAGTTGGCAAAACTGGACGTTATCTGTCTAAAGTAGCAGATAACGAAATTTCGACTGCAGCGTTCAAAAATTTTATCGCTATTCTTATCTGAATCACTTAATCTCGTTTATGAGCTGTATATTTGATACAAGTAAAAAAAAATTATAATAGAAATAATAATCAAATTATAAAAAAACATTGAAAACATTATTATTTTACTACAATAAGCCAATATGTTCTTTATTAATTATAACAATTTATAGAACAAATAATTCTAATAAAAATACAAAAATTTTGATTCTGATAAAAATAACCAATATAAATAATTAAATATTAATTATAAATTTACATATTTGAAATTCTGTCGCTACGAGGTCTGGCTATTAAATAACGAGACTGTGCGCCTAGAGGGCGCCGTAGAGGGGTGGCGAAAAAAACGAGTAGTTTAACTCCGAACAACAACGAATATCCTCGTTTCCTCCAGGATCCATCTCCGGAAACTGTTAATTTAGAAGTTGCATCTTCTGCTGCATTAGGTGTATTTTCAATTTCTTCTCGTACGGCTTTTTCAAATATTACATCTGCACATGTTTTCACAGACTCATAAATACTTTTTCAAATTATTGAATATGTATTTTCGGTAAGAAACCTTGGCATGTCCATAAGTCCGCAAAATGTTTGTGCTCCAGCCAATCCTATGCCAAGAACTCTTATAGTGAATATAAATCGACGCTTTATTTCATACGAATGTGCCACAAAAGGAGAAGATGGTATCAAATTATCTGCACATGAGTCACATTTCACAACGACTTTGAAGCCTAGTCCTCTTGCATTTGCAGTTTCAAATTTAATATTTCCATTACACGTTTTGCACTTCACTAAACTTGAAATTGCAGCAAACACAACACAAAAGTTTAAAATGCGATATTCAATAGTGGGGCTTTGATTCACAGTCATATCAATATTATCTTTCAGTTTCTTCGCAGACGTGCTGAAAGTTTCAGTTTCCGATTCGGCCAGGTTCGGGTTAAAAATACCCTTCCTTTTTTTTTGGTCGAGATTTCCGTGAATTTTCACTGCTTCTTGTTTCTCGCAAACCTTTTTTTCGATTCATTTTTAAATGTAAAATAAATAAAAACTGCGCTTATAATATTGTTAACGGCGGAAATAAATACGTCTCATATAGTTGAACTTTCAAGCTACACTGATGAATTTAAACGATAAAAGGCAACGAAAATTCGTTTCTACAAATTCCAGTCTATTATATAAACGTTGTAAATGCCAGGTATACGACCATTGTCATCGGAAAATCGACTGAAACCGTCGAGAGGGTCGAGCGTGCCGGGTGTCAGACTAGCCGGTTGTTTACACAACGGATTCTTCTCTTTCAACGCTCATATCTTAGTCAATTTTTTTCGGGTCGACTTGAAATTTTCAGGTCATATTCTTAGATACTTATACTTCAAAAAAATGCAATTAACAAAAAATCGATTTTTTCAAAGTCGCAAGTGGGGGTAACCCCTTAATATGATTTTTTATTATAATGATTTTTGCAATATAAATAAAATGTAACTACGATAAAATTATCATTGCAAGTATAAATAATATCAGTAAAAGAAAACAATAAATATTAGGACCTTGAATAAGTTCTCGCTGTTTTCTTTTTACAAAATAAAAGCTTTATTTAAAATATAAGGAACAGAAACATTTTACTTGAAGTATTGCCCATCACTACAGACCACTTTTTCCCATCTTTCTGGCAGTATATGAACTACGCGTCGGAAAAACGATATGTCTTTTGAGGCTATCCTAGAATCGATCCATTCTTTAGTAACTTCGTAAGATTGGAAGCGCGTCTTTGTCGTGTCTCTGCTCGTATAGTGGCCGTTTTTTTTTTTTAGGGCTCAACTCAAACGCATTAATTGAAGTCGATAGCGATCTCCCGTGATAGTCTTATTCGGTTTGAGCAGCTCATATTAAATAACACTTTGCTGATCCCACCAAATGCAGACAAGAAACTTCGAACCATGGATATTTGGTTTTGCGGACGATGTTGATGCAGGGCCGGGCTTACCCCACGATTTTCTACACTTTGCATTATCGTACTGCATCCACTTTTCATCGCCAGTCACGATACGGTGCCAAAAATCTTTTCTTTTGTGCCGTTGAAGCAGCAGTTCACACGTGAAAAAACGCCGTTCGACGTTTCACGGCTTCAATTCATACGGCACTCGGTGTCTTTGCTTCTGGATCATTCCTAACATTTCTAAATGTTTTGAAACTGTTGACTTATCTACTTGTAATATTTTTCCAAGTTCTGCTAGCGTCTGACATCGGTCTTGATCAAGTAATTCCTCCAATTTTTTGTCTTCAAACTTTCTCGGTGCGCCAGAACGTTCTTTATCCTCAAATTTGAAATCATTATTTTTGAAGCGTCGAAACCAGTCTCTGTATGTATTCGACAGAACATTGTCACCGCAAGTCTCAACAAGAATTCTGTGTGCTGCAGCTGCAGATTTCTTTTGAATAAAATAGTGTAATAAAATTTCCCGCAAATACACTTTATTTGGCACAAAAGAAGATACTTTTAGAACCAATAAAAATTACTTTGTTTACGCTAATGTGAATTATCATGCACTAAAATGCAAAGCTAGTTATAATACTTCCTGGCAGGTATGTCACCATTCATAATTCCATGCACGGAGTACTGCTACTGCCGTCTTTGAAGAAACAGCGAGAACTTATTCAAGGTCCTTATAATAAAGTGGAAGAAATTATTAAATTTAAACAGTAGAAAACTCTAAAATTATAGTCGAAAGTGAATTCAATACACTCTCCTAAAACTTGACTGAGTAGCCTGGGCTACCCAATAACAACTGCCAGGAGGAACTTCTGAGATATCACGAAGAATCCCTTGTGGAGCCAATGTGAGGTTTTTTGCTTTACCAGCGTTAATGTTTTTCCCTTTAATGCATGGAGTCTTATTAGCGTGATAAAAGAAAATACCTCTTCTTCTAAATTTAGTCCTTTTGTTTATTGATTCTGTTAACATTTCTTTGATTGTGTGCATACTGAAAAGAGTTGGATTACTCGGCTCTTTATATGTGAGTTACAATGTTGATCGAACTCTTTCGGTTTATTCTACAAGAGTATACTTGCATCATTATTGTAAGCATTATACGTTTTATGTAGGGAGCAATACACTGTCATAAAGAGATGTTCTATTGAATAGAACGTGCAACGTCATCATATACTATAGTATGCATTTAACATCTACATACTGTATACTTGTTATTTTTATTTGTATAAAATAAAAAATCATATTGATTGTTACAAAATAATTATGTTTTCTTTTACAAAATAATTCTGTTTAGTCTTTTCATTTGGTCATTGAATTTCATTGTGATTTCATTCTTATTTTTATTATATTAATTAATAAACTGCTTAAAGAAATTTGACAAAGATAGCGACATAATTTTGTATTAATTTTTTACTATATCTAATATTGTAATTATTTATATTTGCAATGCTAATTTTATCGTAGTTTTTTTTTATTTCTATAATAAAAATTATTGTAATAGAAAATCATATTAAGTGATTGTTACAAAATAATTATTTTTTTAGTGCTATCATTTTATTATTTATTATCATATCAATGTGATCAGTATTATTCTTTAATATATTCATATACTACATAAGGAAGTTTGGCAAGGATGAAGATGTCCTTTTAAATTAATATTCGTATTCTTTTTATTGTGATTATTTATTTTTTTTTAAATCTGATTTTTTTCAAATTTCTTGCTTAAAAAAAATTCGAAATCATTGAAAGAAAATTTTAAGTGAAGTAAAGAAATACGATAATCTCGTTAAAATTCTTTGAAATAAAATCTTTCTGATCATTTTAATCAAGTAAATAAAAACCTAATGTTTTTTTAGTTTCATTAAAAAATAAATTAAATCCTAACAAAAGCATTTTAACGGCAAGATTATCAATCAATTCTTTAGATCAAATCCTACAAATTTTGTTTGAAAATGTTCTTGGAAAATACGATTTTGGAAAGTTATGTAGTGGTATTGTTAGTTTTGTTTCATCTGCTATACGAGACAGTAGTCGGTTACACAGAGAGCCTGTTTTCTATTAGAAAACCAGTTTGAATTCCGAAAGAGACTCTCGACGATAGATGCCATAGGACGAGTAGTAGGATTAGCCATGAAAGCCTAAGCGGGTAGTCAATCTACTGAACGAATATGTGCCACCATTGCATTCGACACCCGTAACGCTTTTAATTCGGTTAGATGGATCGACATTATGCGGACATTAGAACACTTTAAAATACTGCTCTATTTCCGTAAGGTCATTTCGAGCTACCTCGCAAGTAGGATTCTACATTATGACACAGGCGGAGGCTTGCAAACCTATAAAATCACGCGAGACGTACCGCATGGTTCAGTACTTGACTACTATTGACAGTCTTCTAAGACAGTCTTTCCTAGACGGTGTGAATATCGTATCCTTCACACATGATATCGTACTCGTTACGATCGCAATAACAATTAGTGAGATCAAATATATTTGTGACATCGCCATCGATACCGTTGCCGATTGGCTTATAGACCACGGACTGCGGCTGATACCAGAAAAGACTCAGGCAGTGCTCATCTTACGAATCAAGAAGAAGAGATATGCCACTTTTACAGTAGGTGAACGGAGGATGCAGACTAAGTGAAGCATCGGGTACTTGGAAGTCACCGTAGACGCGTGACTATTATTTCGACTCGAACGTTGATAAGCCTCGGACTATTAATCGACTATAACGTTGATAGGCCTCGGACTATTAATCGACTTGACGTTAATAGGCCTCGGACTATTTATCGACTTGACGTTAATAGCTAATGGAAGAAACGTTTAAGAGTGAGTGATCTTCATAATGGCAGCAATCATTAGGCCCTAATGTACGAACTATGACTTACTTGCAGGAAATCGATAAATACGGATAGCAGTAGACTGAAGAAATGGGCATCGGAAACTTTCAACTGTCTATTAATTCTTTATTAATTGAAAGATGCCAGGATAGAGAGAACGACTTTCAAAGCAGGATATATCAACAAGCCTCAAAAAAGTTCGATCATGGTTCGGTGAAATAATCTTCTATTAGGTGCGCAACTAAGTTCTCGCTGTTTTTCTTAACGAAAATGCAACTTTATTTTTAAAAAATGGCTGCAAATGAATCATTCAGAGTATTGCCTATCGCTAGCTACAACTTTTTCCTATCTTTTTGGCAGAGCTCGAATACCGTTACAGTAAAAGTGTTCGTCTTTTGAAGCTATCCACGAATCAAACCAAATGTTGATATCTTCATGTGAGCGGAATTGCTGATTAGTCAGACCATGTGGCATCAAACGAAAAAAGTGATAATCGGACGGCGCAATATCTGTGGACTATAGCGGGTGGATTGAGACTTCCCATTTGAGCGATTTTAAATAGGTTAATAATACAATTAATTAATATAAAATGAAATAATACAAATATACGCGAAGTATCCAAATATAGAATGGGATATACATACACAAATTTCAATTAAACATATCAACCCTTTACAGTTACAGTAGTTATAGTTTTATGCGCTGCTACATTTTTCGAAGCCTAACAAGGGTCTGTGATTCCGTGAAAAAACAATTAAATTATAGTTTCCATTTGCCGTTTTTGTTTTAATTTTAAAAAACAGCAAGAAAACTTAAAAAAAACATGTTTTTACCATTTTTCTCGAAAAATCACCGCAGTTTTCGGTTCTCGGCTGTCTTTCAAACTTTTGATAGATTTAAATAAATTTTTCTAAGAATAGTTTCTTTACGGCTGTAAAAGCTAATTTTTTATTAGCATGTACAAAATTATGTATTACAATGAAAAATAATAAATAATAAATTATTTTTTACATGTTGCCTTTGATTTTATAGACTTATGCATAACTTTGTGTGATTAATACTATTCAAATCGTTTTACCAAATATAATCTTATTTTGACAATTATTTTGTAGATTATTGTGATTGACTGGAATTCGGATAGCGTTAAGTTTCATCCTGAAAATCTATTAAAAATACCACGCTGGAATGGCAATGATAACGATACCACATTGTATGATTTAGCAGCGTTTCTTAAAAGTAAGTAGAATTTCAGTTTAAGATATGAACATAGTTACTTGCACGTATGGTTTTTTCTTTGAATATTATTAATTAAGAAATATATTTAGAATATTTATTTTCACCCTAGCTTACTAATCGCAATTTGGATTTGTAGTAACTCCAACTCTTAAGTAGACGAAATAAAATATCATTATTTATTTAGTCAGTTTTATTTCCATAACAAATCAATAGGTAGGCGTAAAAAAAAAATAAAAACTTAAAGGTGCAGCCTCTATTTGGAAGTTAAAAAAAAAGCTTTTACGAGTATAATAAAGAATATTAATACCAAATCTCAAATGTCATAACAAAAAATTTAGCTTTTGTTTACTAATTATACAGGGTGTCCCAAAAGAATGGACACTCCATAAAAACTTACCTCGAATACATTTTAAGAAAAAACGTTTACAAAATTTTTAGGATTTTTCCCTGGCCATGTTATAATTACCTTGAGCTTAACCTTAAACATGACCTTCAAGGTCGTTCTTATGTAACGTAGGCTTTACTGTTAGTCTAAAATTTCTCTTATATTATTTTTATTTTTATTTTCCTTTGATCTTCTTTTGGTTACTAAATGCATCACGTGTAAATACAGTGGACATGTATACACCTAACGATGTTTATTCTTTTTTAGCCACCCGTAAAAATAGGGATAGCTAAGGAAAGAGTTGTTTTTGTCCTCAACGGGTTCATGCAAATTAATATATCTTTATTTGCTAGACAAAAATAGACTATATGCCAAACACTTGGTCACACGAAAACTCTTCATATTGCGAAAACATAACAATTGCTTATAGATACTCGCATTTATTCGCGCTTCTTTTATCTTTTAACACTCAAAATAAATCATAAGGAAACACCCAGGTGTCACGTAATATGAAAATTAATTGTATATTAATAAATTTAAATTATAAATTCATTTTATTTTATACTAGTAAAAACGATACAGTATGTAGCACGCACTGTAATATACAAGGTCTTCAAAAAGTCCTGAACCGGTTGAATAACTTGAAACGTAGGCGGTTCTCAAAAAAATGGTTGGGAAAAAAGTTGTAGAAAATTTCCCTGATTATTCAACCGCGACCTTAGCCGCAACCTTGATCTTGACCTTCAAGGTCATTTAAAGACCAAGTCCATTTTTTTATGTAGCAACACCAAATTTCGTAAATGGAAAAAAAAGGGCGGGCAATTTTATGTCCAGATACAATTTTCACCATTAGAAAAAATTGACCTCGGAGGGTCAAGTCAAGATCAAGCAGTGACCGGCTGGATATCTTGAAAAGTAGGCGTCGCTAAAAAAAATGGTTGAATCATAAGTTATAGGAAATTTTCCTGGCTATCCGACGGTAATCTTAGTCGTAAACTTGACCCTGACCTTGATTCCTTCCATCCGCTATGCTGTATCCGCCATTTTGGAATTATAAGTTTTTAAAATCTGACCATAAATTAGTAATCAGCGACCTCGAAAACCCATTTGGAAAGTTTTCAGTACACTTCTGAACGAATTCAAAATTTTCCGTCCGCTATGTTGGATTCGCCATCTTGAATTTTAAAATTCTTAAAATCTGACTTCAGAGTCTTAATCAACGAAAAGTAATCATTGTGTGAGTGAAAGAATACAATTTAGAATATCTCTAAATTGCTTTCGCTCATTAATACTAAATGTTAATACACAGTGTGTCCCATGGAAAACGGAACTTTTTCAAAATAAAGACAAGAACTCAATATTCCGGCAAATCTCATTCATTTTATTCAAAATAGTCTCCTTTCGCATCAATACAACGTTTTGCACGATCAATTAACATATCGAATGAGTTTTTGAGATCATTTTTATCCATCGACTTTAGTATGTCAGTCGTTGCTCTTTGGATGGCCTCTACGTCGGCATAACGATTTCCTTTCATAGGCAAGTGCAATTTGGAGAACAAGTAGAAGTCGTACGGAGCCAAATCCGGCAAGTACAGTGATGGTTGATGGTTAAAATGGAATTTTTGATCAAAAAATCCGTGATCAAGTTCGATCGATGAGATGGGGCATCATCATGCAACAAATGCCAGCTCCCTTTTTCACGGTATTGTGGCCGCATACGACGAATACGGCTGAGCAAATGCTTCATAACACCAAGATAAAACACAGCAGAAATCGTTTGACTAGGTGAAACGAATTCACGATAAATAATACCCTCCGAATCGTAGAAACAAATCAACATTGTCTTCACTTTTGACTTTTCAAGACGACTTTTTTTCGGATTGGGCTTGGTTGGGTGCTTCCATTCAACACTTTGACGCTTGGTTTCGGGATCATATTGAAAACACCATGTCTCGTCACCAGTCACAATTGAATATTTCAAGTTTGGGTCCTTTTTTGACTCTTTAATCAAATCCTTACAATGTTGAATTCGGAGCATTTTTTTGTAGTCGGTCAATCTGTGTGGAACAAAGCGTGCACACACCTTCCGTAGATTCAAACGATCGGTCAAAATGCGATGAATTGAATTTTTGGACATATTCAATTCCATTTCCATGTATTGCAATGAAGATTTTGGCTCATTTTTCATAAATTCACGCACTTTTTCAATGTTACTTTGAGTAACAACGGTATTCGAAGGACCTGGATGTTCGTCGTCCTGAATGTCTTTACGACCTTCCTGGAACCACTTATACCACTCATACACTTTGGTACGGGATAGACAATTATCGCCATAAACTTGTTTCAGCAAATTATGCGTCTCAGTAAAGGATTTACCGATTTTAAAACATAACTTAATATTTGCTCTTTGTTCGAAGTTCATTTTTCGACTGATGCCACAAACACACTGTCACGTTGAGCGCGATATTTTGGTTTCCATTGAACCAAATGTCATACAATTTTGACAGAATGTCAGTTAAGAATGGACCTTTCCATTGCTAACATCCACCAATAGGTGGCGCCAATATAAATCGATGTTTCAAAAAAGTTCCGTTCTCCATTGGACACACTGTGTGTATATATATATATATATATATATTGTAAGTGGGTATACTCGGGAAGCACGTGCGAGATTCTTCCTCGCACGTACGCTCTGTCGTCAGGCCCCGGATTGGGCCTGGCAGGTTGCTGGATACACCGATGCGGCCGCGGGTGTCAGCGGACGTTAGCCGCCGGTGCTATGACACCCGCGTGCAATGCCGACCCATTAGCAACGCAGGATCTTCCTTAGATCTTGCTTTTACTTACGTGTGAGGGGCCTTGCCTAAGGCCCCAGTTTCGGTGTTGCTCTCACCGGGTGCGGCTGCTCAGAATGTGTAACAACAACCGGCTGGCACACCCGCGGAGGCGGCGGTATTCGGGATAGGGACGCTGTAGGGAAGCAACTAAATAAAAACGCACTTGCTAAGTGTTAAAAGCTTTTTAAGGGGGGGAACCTGGTTTAGAGGGTCAAAAAAATCGATTTTTTGAAACTTATCTCATTCGATTAGAAATATATTCAGAAATATTTCCACAAAATTTCAGAGTCAAATTCCTAATCGTTCCGCAGAAATGGCCTCTGAGAGACAATGCGCTCAGGAGACTGATAAGCGACTGATAAAACTTTGAACGCGATTTTCTCAAAACAGTGTTTTTCTGTTTTGTGCACACGATTAAAAAAGTTGTAATTGTCGCATTTTCATAAATGATATCTTTTTTTACAGCTAATAGAGTAGGTTTCTATGTGAACCTAAAAAATCACAATAAAAAAAATTTTTTATTAACTTTTTTCAATAAATTATCTTAAAATTTCTTCAGAAAAACGCAAAATTTTTTATAAACAGTCATAAAATAAATAATTTTATATATTTCTTTGAATATCTTAGGTTCACATAGAAGAACAACTCCTAAGCTACAAAAAAAGTATTCGTTTTTATGTTTCAGATGAAAACTACGATCGCTATCGTGTTCACAAAATAGACTCTTCGAGCGAGAAGTGCCACAAACAAATACGAGTTGTTATTGCTTAACAGTATCAAATAAAGTGAAAGTGAATTTTTTTTGCAAGATTTGTGTATCTATGACCTATTTCAAAAGTACTTGAAACATTTCATACGTTAGGCAACTTAAAACACTGTGCCGAATATCATGCAATTTTCAGCGTTCTAAACCAGGTTCCCCCCTTAATACAAAATCTAAACAAAATAATACAAAAATATAATGTTTATCGCGTAGCGGTCCGTTTGGAGCAAAGAGCAATTAGTATTGCCTTACGCGCAATACTAATTCGCGAGGTGCGCACTGCGCATGCGCACCCTCTTCGTTTTGCGTGGCTACACACACACGTGTAGTCTATGATCGTCGTGTATAGAGAGAGCAGTTCTCCCTCTATGCCGACGTAGTCTATGACTGGACGAGTGAGAGCGGGTCTCTCACTCGTCTACACAGTCTATTGTTGAGCGAGAGAGCTCGGTCCTCTCGCGCAACTGCGTGCTTTCTGCTTGTACGGGTGAGAGTGGCTTTCTTTCACTCGTACAACTATTCTATGGTCGTGCGAGAGAGATCGGTTCTCTCACTCGCACTCGTACGGCCTAAAGGCCTCGTCTAACGGTGGAAAACTCGGGTTGTGTAGCGGAAAACTGCTCTAATCGCGAAAACGCGTGCGGCACGGTAAACGGCGCGAACGAGAAGAAGATTGATCAAGGGAAGAGCTCCTCCTTCCTCTCTCGAGCTTATCAGTTTTCTCGCGTAGTGCTTTTTTGGCTGCTACTCAGCTGGTCATCATTTACTTATCGGATTATTAAAAAGTCATTACACAAATTTCTACGCACAAAAGTTGTAAAATCTAATTAATGTTGTTAAGTATTTCAATATTTATGTCGAACACATTTATTTTATAATTTTAGTTAATACTAAAAAATATTATTTTATATTTTTTACAATTTTCTTTTGAAATGTTACTTCGAATTTAAACATCAAAGTATACAAAATATCATCGTTGATGTAAGATGATTCTTCTTATCACTCTTACATTTATTTAATTTTCATTTTAATTCAATTCAATAATTTGCATATGATTTTATATTATTTTCGTACGATGGTAGAAAATTGCTTCGAATGAAACCACTGAAATCAAATAATTCTTTCAACTGTACACATATTTTTCGATATCTTTTATGATATTCTTTTACAACTTATATATTTCCTAAAAAGTTACTTGTGACATGTAATTAACACCATACTTGCCGGACACTTGTAGAGTATATGGTGATTCTCGCAGTAATTTATGTGATCAACATGTATTTTTAGATACTGTAATAGTTTGTCTATGTTTAAACTTAAACAAGTAGATGATATTGCTCGTATGTCATCAAGATATACTTTTAGATACTGAAATAGTTTGTGTATGTTACAACTGAAACATGATTGGGTACGAATTACTTATAATAAGATTTCCAACTTTTAGCTATACTTTCTATATATACAAGTACATTTACAATATACAAAAATGAAATAGCATATGCTATTTTTTTCCTTAATAAATATTAAAGAAAAAATAAAAAATTAACATGATTTTATATCTTGTTATATATTTGTATGATTTTAAATATATATATGTAATACAAAATTATTAAAGTTTGTCAATAACAATTTTTTAACATTTCATAATTTTTCATTTGAAAAACAAAGCACTTTATAATTTAAATAGATATAGAAAAATATAAATATTAAATCAAATGTTCATTTATTTTTTATACTCTATATATTTTATTATTTATATTCTCCACCATTACACTCAACAAGTGTCCAGCAAATATGGTGTTAGTTACATGTCACAAGTAACTTTGTATGAAATATGTAAGTTGTAAAAGAGTATAGCATAAAAGATATAGAAAAATATAGTTAAAAAAATTATTTGATTTCAGTGGTTTCATTAGAAGCAATTTCCTACCATCGTACGAAAATGAAATCGCGACGATTGCAAGACTAAATATTGCACCGATAGACATGTTGGCTACAATGGTGATTGATAATTTGCTGATTGCCGTTGTGCGCGCAATGTCACTATTTTCGTTTAACGTGAATTGTCTTCGTTGATGTTGTGAACTAGTAACTGCAGCGGCGGAATAAAGTAGGCATTTCCCGAATTCTCGTGTGTACCGGAGCTACAGTACATCTTTTCTTGTATTGTTACGGTACAAGCGGGCGGAATTTCTATTATGCCTGAATGACGAAGGGTCATTGACTTTGTGATGTTGGGGCAAAACGCTTGTGTAGTCTCCGGCTCGGCTACTGAGAAGAACTACTCGCTGGCTCGAGGGAGTTTCAATATGAATACTCCGTCGGTCGTTACGTAAGATAATTTGCATAGGAGGAAACTTCGAAGCGTTGGCCGCGTTACAAGTTCGTTGACGCGATTCGGCGTAGCTGCAATAGGCTGAAGTTCTTTACATATAATTTTTTGAAACCTTTCGATGCATTGATTTTTCTCTTCTTCGTTGATAAAAATGGATTTCCTTGCCGCATTTACTACAATTAGTTTTCCTTGCGTATGTATTGTGATCACCCGTTTATGCGTTCCCGACTGAAACACGGGGAGTGGCACTATTTCGTATAATGTGTATGAGTCCTGTTCTAATAGTGAGAAGATTAAGTGTATGACGTATTTTGTTCCTGATGAGTATATCTTTATACCTGTAATTTCATTTAATTTCGCATTATTTAACGCAACTATAGGACACGCAATTTGTGTCTTAGTTGTAGCCTGGATCTGTGTGAGTGCTTGTTGCACATAATGCGGCGCGAGGACAAACTCCCTTCTCCGTACTAAATCGGTAGCCAAGTTGACGAGATGCATAGCGCTCTCGACTCCCTGCTTAGCGAGGTCGAGCGCGCTTTTGAGACTGGAGTTCGCCAGTTTTGTTGTCCCTGATTCCGGAAGTAACACTTCCATCATTACTTCAAGTCCTTGCATATCCCGGGTAAGTTTTAATTCGCCTTGCTTAATTTCATTGGTTATGTATGCTCGCTCGCCATGGCCTGCTAGTTTCACTTCTTCTTAATTTAGTTCTAGCATACTTAATGTCAAAGCTAGATTTAGAGTGGCAGTGTTATTTTTGTTTGACAGGTTCGTTACCGCAGAACTAATTGAAACTTCGTTGAACTTGGCGGCAGATGCTTTGAGAGCAATGAGACTGGTTTACAGGCGTAGAAGGGTATTTATTGTTTCGGGTTCCTTAAGTTTGCTGTATGATTTAAAATTGACAATTTGCGGAACTATTTTTACTAGGAGACCATATTTATTAAAGAGTTTATTCGTGGAGATAGTCGTTAGGATTTCGACCTTATATACATAATGCCGGGGTTGTTTCGTTCCATTACATTTACGTGTTTCCATCGGATGCCCGTTAGCGTGCGTAAGAGTAGTACGATGAGTATAATGGCCCGCCTCATCTTGCTAAAACAGGTATAATAGTAAATGATTTGAAACCGTTAGGTGTATGAAAGGCAGCCTGGAAAGGTGCATGGTAAGCTAAGCGTGTTGGAGCGGGGAGATGGCGCCTCCCTGCTGAGTGGCTGTCCCTCTCTTAGGCTCGATATCTGTTAGATCGTCTAATATATTCTCTAAAACGTTAATTGGTACGTGTTGGAGTTCGTTTAGTGAATCTTCCAAGGCGTGAAGGTTTACATCTAACTCTAATGACGGATCTTAATGCAACATTGCATCTGATTCACGGTTAAGTTGGGTCGCATCAAAGATTTGTTGATTCAATTCGTCGATTTACTCGTGCGTCTCGAGGCCAGGCGCTGTCACCCAGTATTCATGGGTGATCCTGTCTCGCACTTTGATTTTTGCATTGCGGACCTCACTTTTTGTGCACTGCAGGGTGCAACGTACAAAGGGAATTACTGCGCGACAATTTATGCATCTAAGGGTGCGAAAATGGTCTAACATCGGTGCGGCTGCCCGCACTACTACTAAATTGAACAAAATCTTATCTTCGTGCACCACCACGTGCTACGTTGACACGTAGCATGTTTCGCATGCGTCGGCGTTGAGGTATTGATAATGCGCACGCTCATAGTTGCGTACGAGAGTCGTCATGGTAAGTACGTGCGTATGCCAAGTGTCCTTTTCTATTTGTTAGCTATGGCTCTCTTGCCTAAATCCAAAACGCAGTGTATCTACTAAATGTGCTTCGATGTATAGTATGTCGTTATAGCGTCTCGTGGCCAGGAGTCGCGTGCAAACCTCGTACTTCTGATATATATTTTTGCGTTCTAATTTTTTTCTGCAAATGATGCAACGAGTCGATAGTACAATATACAAGACGGCATGAAAATTTACTCTGATCCCGAACAATTTTTCAGGATCCACAACGTATTATTCAAAACAATTACGACAAAATAATTTTCTCGCGTTTTCTTTGTAGTGAATTGGTAAACCGACGATAGGTTTGTAACAGATCGTGGATGGTTAATATTCTTCCATCCAAGAATTATCTACAAAGTGAATAATACGAGTTACTCATAGATGTTTAATATCCAACTGCGCCTCAACCGTCCCAAATCTTGCAAATGCAAATGTACAAGGTCTGGCTATTAAATAACGAGACTGGTTACGAAAAAGGGTTTTATTATAAAAATTATTCTACATTCGAATGCTCTCCTTCAATATACTCTCCTTCTCTCGCCACACACCTTTCCATACGTTTTTTCCTTTGATCGAAGCAGTGCTGGAAGTCTTCTTTGGTGATCGCCTTTAGGAGCTCTGCCGTTTTTCGCTTTACCGCTTCCATCGACTCAAATTGGGTCCCTTTCAAAGCAGATTTTATCTTCGGAAAAAAAAAAAGTCGCACGGTGCCAAATCTGGCGAGTACGGCGCGTGTTCAAGCACTGGAGTGCGCTTACTGGCCAAATACTGCTTCACAGATAGCGCGTTATGGGCAGGTGCGTTGTCCTGGTGCAAAATCCACGAGTTGTACTTCCACAACTTGGGCCGTTTCTTACGAACTCGTTCTCGCAGTGTTGCCAAAACTGACAATTAGTAAGTCTGGTTGACAGTCTGACCCTCTGGAACCCATTCAGTCATCACGATACCGTTAATGTCGAAAAAAACGATCAACATTGCCTTGAATTTTGATTTAGACATCCTTGCTTTTTTGATTCTGGGCGATTCAGGCGTCTTCCAATGCATCGATTGCCGCTTTGCTTCAACATCGTATTGAAAAATCCACGTTTCGTCGCAAGTAATAATGTTTTTGATCAGTCCGGAATCTTTTTTAATCTTCTAAGGAAATCTGAGCAGACCTGTTAACGCAAGAGCTTTTCGTCAGGAGTCAGGTTTTTTGGCACCAATTTCACACAGACTTTTGTCATGTGTAATTCCTCGTGTAAAATTTGTCTAACCGTTTCTTTATCGGCGTTTACAGCCTCGGCAATCATCCGGATGCTCATTCGACCATCTGCACGCACAATTTGGTTGATTTTGGTCACTGTTTCCGGAGTTGAAACAGTGACAGGGCGTTGGTCATCTTCAGTGCTCACTCGGCCCTCACTGAAGCGCTTACACCACTCAAAAACACGCGCACGAGATAGAGAATTGTCCCCATGGGCCTCTTGCAACAATTTACAGCACTTAGTCGGAGTTTTTTTCAATTTAACGAGAAATTTGAGATTGATACGTTGCTCCTGTTTCTCGTCACACATGGTTTTCGGCACGAGAAAACACGATCGTTTCAAACCGCTACTGCACAAATACAATAATAGTGACGAAAACGTGTTTTGGTACGTGCATAGACAACATATCTAGATACCCAACGCACTACTCTTTTTTTTCCCCACTCCTCTACGGCGCCCTCTAGGCGCGCAGTCTCGTTATTTAATAGCCAGACCCCATATGCGTTGTGCATGATGACTAGCATGCGGGAGATCTTTATACACTGCGGGTGAGCACGTATAACGTTTTACCGCGGGTTTTAACTCTTTTGAAAATGTTTCGATCGCGAACGTTTTTCTCTCCTTCGCAGAGTATCCAATTTCGGAAAATTTTCTTTTCTGCTAGTTTACCGAGTCTAACATATTGCACATGTAAATTTTCGATTCGCTGAGCATATTCGCGAAGACTTCCGGTACGCTCTTGAGCAGTCCAAGTTAGACGCGAGCGTAATGCATTTAATTGATCGTAAAGTCGTTTTTGTTCCATGGCTGATAACCGTTTAGACATTATATTGGGTTGCGCACGTGCGTGCGTGCGTGTGCGCGCGCGTGTGTGTGTGTGTGTGTGTGAGTTATCTTAAAGAGCGTGTTATAGATATATTTATTATTTATGCGTAGAATGTATTTCAATTTTGCATAAATTTAACTCGGCGGGGTGTTGTCTTTGCCTCTTTCTGGCTGTTGTAATGTGTTAATTGGTGGTTCATGTAAGATTAGAGGATACCCTTCCGTCTCTGAAATATGGAATATTATTCGTCCTCCTTGGTCGTTCAAGTCGGTCGCCAACTTGTGTGTGATTTCATTGATGAATTTTACCTCGTCCTAATGCTTGTCCTTACAGTGCGAAAAAGGGCCACAATGAGTCACCGTGTGCTTGATTTCTACCTTGCATAATCTTACGTGCGTTGTCGCGAAATCGTTTAACTATAGTAATCGTACATATACACTCTGACAAAAAAGTATCCGGAAATTCTCATTTAAATTGCCCGCGTTGAGTATTTTTAAGTATTTGAAGTTTCTGTATGTTGGTAGGACTGTCCGTTATTACTCTGCCAAACATGAGTGCGGTCTGTCAACTAGTTTGTTTACAACAGCTGTTGAAACCAGTCGACCTCAGTGGTAGTCTGCGAATGTTAGAATGGAAAAAAATATTGAACAAAGAGTTTGTCTCAAATTTTGTGTTTTGAACGAAATTTCGTGTGCTGACTCGTTGCGAATGCTGGAAAAGGCTTATCTAGACTCTGTTTTATCGAAAACCCAAGTGTACGAATGGTACAAAGCCTTAAAAAACGGTCGGGAGATCGTCGTAGATTTGCCTCGTTCAGGGCGACCGTCGACCTCTTCAACCAACGATAACGTCGAAAAAATCAAGGAAATTGTGCTCGAAAATCGTCATGCCAGTGTTAGAGAGATAGCTCGTGATCTCAACATCTCTCGTAAAACCGCTCGTTTGATTTTGGTGAACCAATTGGGCATGCAGCGCGTCGCCGCTCGGTTCGTTCCGTTAGAGCTGAATTTTCTTCAAAAAGAGTACCGGATGCAGTTAGCTGCAGACATGCTGGATTGTGCGAATTCTGATCCCACGTTCATGGAACGGATCATAACTGGTGACGAGACATGGGTCTATGAATACGACACACAAACGAGCCAACAATCATCGGAATGGGTGGGAAGATAAGCCAAAACCAAAAACCTCGCAAAAGTCGTTCGAAAATCAAGACGATGCTTATTGGTTTCTTCGATATTCGTCGTGTAGTTCATCATGAATTCGTTCCGCAAGGTCAAACGGTCAATAAGGACTTCTATTTAACTGTTTTGAGACGTTTTCGTGAAAATATTCGCCATAAACGGCCGGATTTGTGGCAAAACAATTCGTGGATTTTGCATGACGATAACGCACCATCTCATCGAGCCACGATTATTAACGATTTTAAGACCAAACACTCAATAAATACTATGGACCAACCACCTTATTCGCCTGATCTAGCTCCGTGTGACTTTTTGCTTTTCTCCAGACTGCAATTACCGCTCCGGGGAACCAGATTTAACTCCATAGACACCATAAAAGAAAATTCGCAGAAGGAGCTTAAGGCCATCCCTGAAAGCGCCTATAAAAAATATTTCCATGATTGGAAAAAACGTTAGCACATGTGTATCGCTTCAAATAGAGCATATTTTAAAGGAGATTCAATAAATATTAAAGAAGTTTAATATTTTTGCGTTTTATTTTAAATTTCCGGATACTTTTTTGTCAAAGTGTACCTTTGTTGTATTTACCACTGGTTTCTCGATGTCATACTCGCCAACATGCAACAGCGAGAAAGTAGTTAAGTTGGACACTTGCTGTGAGCAGTTGTAGCCAATGATAGCGTCGAGCAAGCAAGGCTGTGTGCAGTAGCCCGAGATACGAGAGCATTTGTAATTATAATGCGAGCGTACAGTCTCCCGCATGCAGCTGTATATATACCAGGCTGTTCAATAAGTTTTGCGGTTCGATAAGAAAAACCCAATTTTATGGTTGAAAATACACTTTATTATTTAGTGTAGTCTCCCTGAATCCAATTTATCAATTTAATCCCTGAAGTGAGAATCTGGAAGGACTGCAAAATACGCTTCCACATTTGTTATGACCTCATCATTTGATAAAAAAAGCTTTCCACGCATAAATTTTTTTAGGTCTGGGAACAGATGTAAGTCGCTAGGGGCCAAATTTAGTAAAAACGGTGGATACTCCAACAATTTGAACTTTAATTCGTGGATTTTAGCCATTGTCAAAAGGCTCTTGTGACACGGTGCATTGTCCTGATAAAAAAGGATTTTTTTCTCCTGGAAATCGGGTCTTTTTTCTCGAATTTTTTCCTTCAGCTGGTCTAAAAGGTTACAATAATATTTAGAATCTATTGTTTTACCAATTTGCAAGTAATCCACAAACTAAATTCCTTTCGCATCACAAAAAACTGATGCTAACACCTTCTTGGCCGATTTCTAGACACGAACTCGGTTTGGAGCCGAAGAACCAGGTTCACACCACTCTTAGACTCTTGTTTTGATTTAGGATTATGTTGATAGACCTAAGCCTCATCCATGGTGATGAATCGACGCACGAAATCCACTTTATCCTTTCGAAAACGCTCTAAATATTGCTGAGAAAGTCGCATTTGAATGTGTTTTTGTTCCATTGTTAGCGAATGCGGCACCCATTGTGCACACAGCTTTTTGAAACCCAATACTTTTATCAAAATATTGCTTACACTGCCCAATAAGATGCCTAGGGCTTCTACTAAATCTCTTTCAGTCACTCGACGATTTTCCAATACGATATCCTGTATTTTTTCTACGATTTCTGGTGTTGTTGCTGTTTTTGGACATCCTTGACGTGGATCGTCTTCAAGACTTGTACAACCACGTTTAAATTTAGCAACATATTTGTCTACTGTACTAATTAAAGGCGAAGAGTCCTTATAAACTTTTAACATTCGATTATAAATTTTCTTTGCTTTTAAACTTTTCAAAAATGAAAATTCAATTACTGCACGATACTTGATTTTTTCCATTGTAAAAAAATACTGTGACACGTCGATACTAAATGGCTTGTAAACAAAGAATGAATTGACAGATTAAAATAAAACTTCACGTACGTTCATATGAAGAGTGTACCAACATGACAAAAAAAATTTAGGCCAGTAGCAACGCCTTTTTTTATCGAACCGCGAAACTTATTGAATAGCCTGGTATACAAGGGCGGTTCAATAAGTACCCGTGTTTGACAACAAAGAGCGTTTCTGAGGGAAGTTGGTAGTATCATCGTGTGCTGCCATCTATCAAACGACGGTAAAAAAAATTTCAGACTGATTGGTAGGTTAGTTTCGATTTGGCAGCTATTCGAGTAAGACTTGTTTCGTGATTTTCGCTAAGATGAAGAGAGAGCAGTATTGTTCCGTAATTCGCTTTTTGTTTTTGGATGGAAAAAAATGCGAGGAGATAAAAGCAAAGTTGGATGCTGTTAATGGCGTCACTTCGCCATCTATGACCACAGTTAGATATTGGTTTAACGAATTTAAACGTGGGCGAACATCCGTTTGTGATGATGAGCGACCAGTACGCCCGGCAGACGTGGTTACCGAGGAAATCATTCAAAAAGTCTACGACATGATTCTCGCTGATCGACGAAAGAAAGTGCGCAAAGTAACAGAGGCCGTAGGTGTGTCGACCGGAACCGCAATTAATATTTTACATGATAAGTTGGTGATGAAAAAATCAAAAAAAAAATCGCGGCCCGATGGGTGCCGCGATTGCTGACGACAACAAGCGGATGTGGTTGCTAACTTTGAAGCAGTATTGGAGCAATTTAAGCGAGACACGGAGGAGTTTTTGCGTCGAGTTGTCACCGTTGATGAAACCTGGATTTATCATTACACACCAGAAACTAAGCAACAATGAAAACAATGGATTCCTCCCGGCGAATCTGCTCCAAAGAAGGCGAAGACGGTCCCATTGGCTGGAAAGATCATGGCGATGATTTTTCGGGATGCGACGATTTATCGCTATTTACTCGCAATAAAAAGGATTTCCTGCGTCGATACGTGACCATGGATGAAACATGGATACATCATTTGACTCCGGAGTCGAATCGGCAATCATCTGAGTGGCGCATGGCTAGCGAAATCCGCCCAAAGCGTCCAAAAACGCAGCAGTCTGCTGGCAAAGTCATGGCGTCTGTTTTTTGGGATACACATGGTGTGATTTTCATTGACTACCTGGAAAAAGGTAAATCGATCAACAGTGATTATTATATTGACTTGTTGGTACGTTTGAAGGAGGAGATCGCAGCAAAACGACTGCACATGAAGAAAAAAAAAATCCTTTTTCACCAAGACAATGCACCATGCCACAAGTCCATGAAAAGAATAGCAAAATTGAACGAATTAGGCTTTGATTTGCTTCCCCACCACCCGTATTTGCCAGACCTAGTCCCCAACGACTACTGGCTCTTTGTTGATCTTAAAAAAATGCTCCAGGGAAAAAAATTTGGCTCGAATGAGGAGGTCATTGCTGAAACTGAAGCCTATTTTGAAGCAAAGGATAAATCCTTCTATAAACATGGTATAGAAATGTTGGAAAGGCGTTGGAAAGATTGTATCACTTTAAAACGAGATCATATTGATGAATTAAAATGATTTTCGAAAAAAAATGTTTTTTTATTTATTAGTCTCGGGACTTATTGAACGATGTATCATATATGTGTGTTATTACATGTTTTATCGTATACGTTTATTATGCATGTATAAATATTTGTTATTATATATTTTCATCATCTATCACTATATACATGTATCTATTATTATTTATGCATTATTTTCTTGGTGATGTAGTAGAAGGTTCTATATAAAATTTGCGTAGTCTGTTAATATGCACCAGCTTGGTTTTTGTATTGCTTAGTTGAATTTTCACGTTCCCATTCTCAGAGAAGTCGAGTGCCAGATATGACCCAGTGTATTGGTTATTAAACTTGTGCGGTTTTTGCCCCTTTTGTAGCCATACATATTCTTCAGTTTGTAGCGTTTTTTCGTTGCACCTTTTGTTGTAGTAGCATTTGATTTTCATTTTGCTTCAAAAAGATTGTCGTTTGCTTTTTTCTGTAGCGTATTCAAACGCGTCGCCAAGTTTTGTAGGTAACCGTCGAATGTCGGCAATGAATCATCGGCCTCGAGAGGGTCGCTTGTGTGCGTTCTCGCTAGATGCCCGAAAACGAGCTCGAACGGCGTGTGCTCCGTTGCTTCACTCACTCCAGTATTGAAATTAAAAGTAGCTAATTCAATATATATTTATACCAGTTGGCTTTGTTACCGTGTACAAACATTTTCAGAAATTTTGCTAGACTTGCGTGCGAGCGCCTAAATGATTCGTTTGATTGCGGATGAATAGCCGTCGTTCTTGCCTGCTTTATCCAAAATCTTTTTGCTTCCTTTTTTATAAGTTTGCTTGTAAAGTTTGTGCCTTGGTCTGTCAAAATTACCTGCAATGCTCCAAGCGTGCAAATAACCCTTCTTATTAATGCATTTGCAACGTCTATTGTAGTTGTAGCTGCTAGAGGCTCGGCTATGGTAAATTTTGTTAATAAATCTTGAAAAGTTAGAATATATTCGTTTCCTGTCGTTTTTTTGGGTAATGGACCTGCCACGTCCATCGCAAGACAATCCATTACGTGGCTTCCGCTATCTGTTAAGAGCATTAGTGCTCGAGTTTTTACTCTCGCCAATTTTTTCAATTGGCAGTCCAAACACTTTTTTATAAAGTTTTGAACGTCTTCTTTCAAACTTTCCCAGTTTGAATTATGTTTGATTCTATTGTCTGTCTTGTTCACTCCTCTATGTCCTTCCACTACGGAGCTATGTGCTTCTTGCATTATTCTCTCGCGTTTTTCAAGCGGTGGATAGCGTATAAGGCCGAGGCAAATTAATTATTTTGTATTACTATTAAATAATGCTTTTTGTAATTTTTTAATAATTTTTTTCCACTCTAAGTTTTCTATGTGTTGAGATTTTTGTATACTGATTGATGTAATGTCTAGTTTCGTTAAGGTTTTTTTTAGGTTTGTGCTTAAATGTTTTAAATTTTGATTAATATCGTATAGGCTTGGTTCTCTTTTTCCTTGTATTGGAAGTCCAATATGAATTTTATTATTTACTTGCATCAATGCTGGTTCACCTATATTTAAATTTTTAAAAACTGGTAATTTATTGCATAGTTTTAATTGCATTGCACCGTTATCGCATGGCTCTCCGTTTGTTGTTACAAAATACAAATAGTCATTTTTGCGCATAAATAGTTGCTCTTTGCGAGTGATCGTGTCGTATACCTGCGACAAAGTCATTATATTGGCGTTTTTGTCTTTGTCTGTGTTGTGACGTCGGTGCATGACCTCCGTTTTTTTTTGTTCGTTTTGTCAGCCGGAAAGTTCTTTACTGTCTTTCCTGACACAATAATCCCTTCCACAACCTACTCGACGCACTTTCCACTGACGTAGACCATTGGAAAACTTGACCTGAGCTTAAACCGAGAGTTGAATAGCCGCTCTCGTTAAACTCAGTTATACTACGATGCAATTTTTACAGACAATCGCACACATGTCATAATAAAATAAAATTCTTCGTTCTAAGTGAGGAAATAACTAAATCGCTAAGTCATTCAATACAAATTTTATTGACATTCAGCATATAAATTCTTGCAAGGTAGTCTTTTTTATAGCGTAATTTAGAACATCGCGCAATTATCTGCAATGTCCTGAAATATTGTAATATACTCCAAATAATTTTTTTTATAAATAAATATTGGGTGTACAACTTTGCTTCCGCCGTTTTTTTCCGAAATTCAAGGCTTTATTGTAAAAAACTGGTTATACATTTATGGTTCTAAGTATTGTCCATCGCTAGCCACTACTTTCTCCCATCTTTCGGGCAGCATACGAATCCCGCGTTGAAAAAACTGGTCATCTTTTGAATCGATCCACGAATCGATCCAATTTTTCACTTCTTTATAAGACCAGAAGTGCTGGTCAGCCAGGCCGTGTGCCATTGATCGAAACAAGTGATAGTCCGAGGAAGCAACGTCTGGAAAATACGGCGGGTGGGGTAGGACTTCCCATTTCAAAGTTTCCAAGTATGTCTTGACCACTTTCGCAACATGGGGTCGAGCATTGTCATGCTGTAAAATCACTTTATCATATCTCTCGTTGTATTGCGGCCGTTTGTCTTTCGATGCTTGGCTCAAACGCAATTATTGCGTTCAATAACGATCGCCTGTGATTGTTTCAGTCGGTTTTAACAACTCATAATACACGACGCCGAGCTGGTCCCACCAAATACTGAGCATGACCTTGGAACCGTGAATTTCGGTTTGGCCGTCGACGTGGAAGCATGGCCGGGATATCCCCATGATTTTCTGCGCTTGGGATTATCGTAGTGAACCCATTTTTCGTCCCCAGTCACAATGCGATGCAGAAATCGACGACGAGAAAAAGACGACGAGAAGTCAACCACAGCAAGAGAGAGAGAAAGAGAGAGAGAGAGAGAGAGAGAGAATTTGTCGCGCACCACTAAATTCTTAAATAAAAAGTAAGTTTGGATTTAAAAGTTTTAAAATCTTTTATTTATCTGAAAATCCTCCAACAGAATTATTGGTCGAAACGCGGCCGACTATTCTGCTATCCACTATCATCTTAGTAGGACCTGATTCAGAGCATGGCTCGAGGCTGATTCCAATTTTAGGAACCGAGCCTCCTGCATCTGCTCAATCCTGGAAACACACACCTCTCCCAAACAAACGTTTACAAACTATATCCTCCACCGCCCCAAGCCCATAAGCTTCAATGTTTAGGCTCAAAAACGGCAAAATAGCAGTGTAGCTTAACTATAGTTAAAAGAGTAACACCCAACGTTACAGTATCTACTCTACTCTCTCCCATATCTCTCTCTCTTGTACTGCATTGTCAAAGAAACTTTCGTTCCTTATTTCTCTCTCATTATACAACTCTCATTCTCTTTTACATTTTCGTAGCCGTTCTCTTTCCCTAGCGTTTTATTCTGAGTGCTCTCTATGCACGAAACTTGCTGTGCATAGCGTCGCATAAAATTTATACTGAAGGGTTTTGCGACTTTTCTATTAGCATATTATTTTCATCAGGGCTTTGCTCTACGCTCTCTGCTTAAGTGTTCTCAATAATAGCTCCAATCTCCTATGTTTCTACGTTTGCTACGCGTTTTTGCGGAGCTAGCCGTTTTATTGCCTCTAAATATTTTTCACTCGCCTTTCGACCTGCTCAAACCCAAGTAGTCATTGAGTGGGTGGGCTGCGTAAGCATTTCGCTTGGCGGCTCTAGTGGATTTGGCAGTTGCTCGATCTCCAGCGCATTCTGTTTTGTCTGCGGAATTATGCGGACGCTTCTTATCGGATTCCTTGAGAGCGCATAGGCTATGTTAAGTCGCGCTGCTCTATAAATCACCTCGAAATCGTATTCAGCAAGCATAAGACACCATCGCGTTATTCGCGAGTTGGGGTCTTTGTGCGTTTGTAGCCATACAAGCGGTCTGTGGTCCGTTACAAAAAAAATTTTCGGCCGATCAAATAAGGTCTCAAGTGCTTTTTGCAGTATACGAGTTCCAGTCCCTGCAATCGTTGCCCTACCCACTAAAACCCCTCCACTTAGCCTGGTTATTGTTATACCCACTCCAGAACTCACGCACCCTCTTGCGCATTGCATCGGAGTGGGGCCAGGCCTTCGCCAGCAAGGCGCTGTTTTTCACAGGGCTGTTTTTACCTCCTCTTCTACTTCCCTTTTCTAATTGTTGTCCTCTTTGGACGGCCTATGGCAGGCCGTCCAGGACGGCCTTTTTTTGTCAAAGGACTCTCCTAACAAAAGAGGAGACCTTTGACCACGCCGATGGACCCTGGAGCATCACCGAGACTATATTGTCTGGCGTGATGACTCCAAGGTCTTTTACTCACTCTCCCCGCTCGACGCTTCAGTGCTCGCAATAAAAGAACGTGTGGAGAGCGTCGTCGCAGGAACAGTCACAAAGGGCACACCCAATGGCCTCAATCTTCCTCATACGGTAAAGGTATTTAAAGAAGAGGCCGTACCCATATCAGGAACTGGGTGAGGTAGTAATCTACCTCACCATGGGAGCGTCGGAGCCATGGCTTGAGCTGAACGATCAGCCGAGCCGTCCAACGCCCCCGTGGGTCCAGTTCCCAACGCTGTTGCCAGGCCCGCAAGGATTGGGCCTAGACTTCCTCCGTTGCGGCAACTTTGCACGAACCTGCGCTCTTGAGCCAGAAGGTCGATAGGGACCACTCCAGCGTCTACCAGCACCGCAATCCCCAAGACCGTTCGGTACGAAGAAGCGATGCGAAGGGCCCCTCTTCGCTGTACTGCGGCCATTTTACGACGATACTTCCACATCTGCAGTGCTTTGGCCCGTACTTCAGCCCTATATAGCATTATGGACTCCACGGTTCGCATGAGCAGGCGTCGCTTGCAGGGGCTAGGGCCCCTAATATTGTCCATAACCCTGCTAAGAGACGCCGTCGCGACGGCCGCTTGATCCGCAGCTTTTTGGATATGGTGCCAAAAGGTAAGCTTGGAATCAAGCGTTACCCCCAGGTACTTCACCGCCGGCTTGGTTAGGGCTGACGCCTCCCCCACATCGGAAGTACATATCTTGTCGATACGCCTCTTGGTAATCAAGACGATCTCGGTTTTTGAGGCTGACAGCTTGAGGCCGTGATCGCCCATTAACCGCACGATACGGCGCATCACCTGATTCAGACGCATCTATACTACCTCCACATCGCGAGCGATGATGACGGCAGTAACGTCATCTGTGTACCCTATCAGGAAGGTCTGCTACGCCATCTCCATGCGCAGGATCCCGTCATATGAAATATTCCATAATTCGGGACCCAGCACTGAGCCTTGTGCAGCTCCAGCTGTGAGCTTCCTTCTTTTCGGTCCATCCAATGTTTCGTATACGATGTAGCAATCCGTCAAGTAGCTTTGAATCATTCGAAGAATGTATTCAGGCCCCTGAAAATCACGCTGTATCGCGTGTAGAACATCGGCCCACCTGGCCGAGTTGAACGCGTTCTTCACATCCAGAAGGACCAGCAGGCAGGCGGGGCGAGAATGTTGGTTGCCCTGTTCCACGGCTCTGGCAGCCGCCACCACCTCCTGGATAGCGTCGATTGTCGACCTACTACTCCGAAAACCGTGTTGCCTTTCGGCTAGGCCTTTAGCGCAATGCACGGCTTGCTGGAGTCGGGGTCGCAATAGGCCCTCTAGAAGTTTGCCTGTGGTGTCGAGCATACACAGAGGCCGATAGAAAGATGGTCCACCTGACGGCACCTTGCCCTTGATGATAAGCACAAGTCTCGCAATCTTCCACTGGGTACACAATGTACCCGCCTTTAGGCACGAGTTATACATACCAAGCAAGAGCTTTGGATGGAGTTCAGCTACGGCCTTAAATACCTCCGCCTGAATTCCGTCGGGTCCCAGCGCCTTCCGATTCTTCATCGAACCAACAGCTTGTTTGAGCTCCTGTTTGGTGAACAATAGAAAGTCCGGGCCAACCGGCGCGATTGCCAGATCCTTGAGCAATTTATGCATCGAGAAAAGGGCACTGACAATACTGTCGATCGTGGCCGCGTCCATGGGTGCTCCCCGAGAGAAGGCACCCAGCTTCTGCATCACGAACTTGTACCCCAGACCTTACGGATCCTTGTCGAGTTCCAGGCAAAGCTCTTTTCAGCATTGGCGCTGACTGGACGTGATGGCCCGTCGAAGCTCTTTTCTGGCCGATTTGTAGTCGGTTATCTTTCCAGCTAGATCGCCGTCGCGTTTTCTGGATCGCGTTGCTAATCGCTGAGATTTCAGACACTTGCACCTGAGGTCGGCGATCTCATCCGTCCACTAGTGTACCGGGCGTCGCACGATCTTCGGTTTTCTCCGCGGGATCACCTCCTTGCAAGCTCGGTGGATAAGACGCATAGTGGCGTCCGTCACCGCCTCTGCTCGCTCGGAGGCTGGGAGATCATCTGGGACTCCTTCAAGGGATCCCCAACCGCGCGTGATGACCAGAGATAGCTCTTCCCTATCAAGTTTGTCAATATTCCATCTGGCTAGGCCATGCGTATCGATTGGCCTTCCATCACCCACGCGGAAGGTGATGTACTGGTGATCACTGGCTGTGTAGTCCTCGATCACCCGTCAACATTTGTCACGCGTAACCAGACCCACGGATGCGAGAGACACATCGGGTATTATCTCTCGATACTCTGGCCGTCTAAAGGTTGAGATGCAGCAGGTATTAAGTACCACCAACCTGATCCATGACACTGCGTCCATGACTCGCCTCCCTCTTGAGTCCAGCCTGTCCATCCCCTATTCAAGAGCTTACGTATTTAGATCTCCGGCAATTATTAGATCACCCTCCATGTCTCTGACGGCGTTTTTTAGACTATCAAGTCTACTCTGGAAGTCACCTATAGTTTCGTTTGGGATAAAGTAACAACTGACGTATGTGACGTCAGTGTCCTTAACCCAAACAAAACTATTTCCAGATCCATGGCTCACGACGCTGAAACGACGTGGATCAGGAACCCAGATGGCAGCTGTTCTGCCATCATCGAAAAACCATTCTCCCGTTTCCTTGCTCCGATACTGTTCGCGGATAAGAACTATATCCACAGACAGGTCGAAGCATATGTGCGGGAGTAAATCGTGTGCCATTCGGCTCCGATTGCAATTGCCTTGCAAGAGTTGCATCATCGCTGGGCCTTAGATATAGCTGTGCGATATGCAGCGCAAACGCTCGATTCGGCAATGTGTTTACGCATTGTCGGATCACTTTGTGCTTCGCAAAGGAAGCACTCGGGTGGCGCCGCGCAATTGGCGGCCCAATGTTCCTTTGCTCCACACCTGTAACACCAGTTCGATCTGTCCGATCCCTTACAGTTCCGGCTTGAATGGACGAAACCGAGTTACCGGTAACGCCTGAGCGTTACAGTTTTTCGTCGCACTCTACAATTCATCCAGCTGATCCGAAGCCAAGCCGACTCGAGCAATCGGTTGGCGCTGACTTCGTCGATGGTCACGAAGGCCATCCGCTGTTGAATAGCGTTTGATTTGGTTAGCGCTACTTCTATTACCCCGCAGTACCCCGACAGGGCGCTCCGAAGGGCCTCTTCGCTTTCTGCCTTCGAGGTGCCGCAGTCTAGGTCTCTGATCTTCAAGGTCGTCCTTGGGATCAACTCCCTGATTGAGCCTGCACCCCCGACAGCCCTTTGAAGGGCGTCTGATAAGCCCTTTCGTCCCTTGGCAGGGGTGTTCCTCAACTCGAGGAGAACCTCGCCAGCTTGAGAAATTGCTGCGGGTCGCGTCCTCTTGACTTTTGCGTTGTTCTTTGGTGCAGCAGCTTTTTTCTGGGGCTGCTACTGAACCTTGCTTCCTTCTTTTGAGAGTTTGCCCTTTGGTTCTTTTTCACGAGTCGTCTTCGTTCTCCTTTTCGATTTTTTAACGACCTCTGACCACGTTTGTGCTTCCCCAGGCTTTTGAGTGGGGAGGCTGGGCGGGCTGGAGGCCGGCCTCTTTGGCTGAGAAGCTGCTCTTTGAATAATAGCCGTTGTGAAGAGCTTTTTTCACGCCTCGCTAGCTACCGACGTGGTATGCTGGAGCTTATCCAACATTTCCTCCATTTTCGTGACTCCCTGTTTTATACTATTTTTATTGTTTGGTTGGCTTTTTAAAGCAATCAACATTTCCCTTATAATAGCTTGCATGCTGTCGATGCATTCCATAGTTAGTTTCTCGCTTTCCGCGAGCTGACGTGGAAGCAAACTCTCGGCTGTCTCCATGTTTGTTGCAACCATGCCCTCTATTTGTCGCACACGTCTGCCCTCCTTCGATCTCAGAAGTGGGCTCGTGCGCGGGTTTGATATCGGGAGTGTACAACTGTTACACCCCTCCTCTTCTTTCTTTGTAGTCGTTAAATCCGCCATGCTAAAGATAAATAGAGACTCCTAGAAACGATCTGCTGCTCTACGAAAGACCTACTACCTCGGTAGTGGCAGTCGAACCACGGTTATTCATCTCGACTCGTGTTTCAAAGTAGTACCTGTGGTCGGATCGCTTCTGAAGCTCGCGCAGCCGCCGGACCCAGTTGTCGGTCCGCATCCTTAACCTAGAGACCGTGACTAGCGGCCCTGAGTTTCTGGAATGGTTCGTGCCCCGTTTCCCGACGACCACGCTGCCCCTAGGGGATCTTGCTTGAATGCATTCTTCCTCTGAGACGACTAGTTCCAGTGGGGGTGTCAGCGAAACCACCCGTCTAGCCGATGCAAGGCGCAAAGTCGTGTGTTGCTCCACCATACCTCCGTCATCTGGCGTCAGAGACATGACCTTAACGTCAGAATCACTCGATATGCATGGCTTCACTCAACTCCCAGCGATCTCTTTACCGACGATACGGGAAAGCCTCTCGCCGCTAAGAGACAGGGAGGGTGCGCCTCTTACATGTATTGTGTAAAGTGTACAATGGCCGCAAAGGCGACAAGTTGTGTATGGGTGTCAGTGTACAAGAGTGTGTGTCGTAAATGTGGGGTCGCGTGTGTGCGTGAGTACAAAAGTCTGTAGTGCGTGTATGTGAACATGCACAGGTGCTGTCCGGTTAGATCCAGTGTTCTACCACCCGTCGAGAAGAGTCCGTTTTACGGGAACTCTCAGCACCACACGGACTCGCTCCCGTTTATAGGGAGCACTCCCGATCGGCTTCGCAGTGGATCTCCTCGAGACAAGCAGCAGTACATAGGAGTGTTATAATGAGTGGCTGGACATGTCAGCAAGGTACCACTATTCCGTGCATCATTTAAGATTTTTTGAGGAGGAAAAAAAAAAAATTAAAAATTGCAATGGCGGAATATTATAACCATTGAATTGGGAAATCGATCCTACTGCAACTTTAATAGGAATGCTACGTACACGTTTGTTTTTCTGTATGTTATTAGTCGCACTCAACGAGTCGTTCAGTTTTTGCATTTCAATTTTTTACTCTCGCTCCGCGGCTATTTTTACGGTAAGCATATTTGCTAAATGCAAAAATGTTTTTTGCGAAAATTTGGCAAAATTTTCTTTGAACGATATTAAAAAGTTTAAATAATTCCCTCCTTCATGTTTTTATTCAAAGTTTCGATATTTTCTTCTTGTTGAAAAAAAAAAAAAAGGTTAAGTATCTTGAGCCTACCTTTTACTAAACCCACTAAGGTGGCTTTTTATTAAATTTAATTCGTCATCCGACTTCGATGCTTAGGATGCATCTTCGTCCTTAAGAGTAATAAGTAGAGTACTGAATTCAAATTTTTGTTCGATCGCGTTATTGAAATTAGACTAGGCTAGATTTAACTAAATTTTTCTTCTTATAATTAGCTTTGCTAGTAGAGCTTTTGCATGCTTAAGTTGATATTTAACTGTAAACAAATGCAATAGATTGGATTTAGCTTAGAACTTGAGATTTTAATTGCCTCTGTTTATGTACCCTTCTAGCCGAGATATCTGTAGAAGAACTCGCTGTCGTACATTTGTTTTATGAATTCATTTTAGATTGCTAATACGTTGACCTATTGCACGATATCATTGATTCCGTTTTGATCGTATGCATAAAAAATACTCCATCGCAAGATAGCTTTGCTTTTTGGTCAACTCGTCATTAATTCATTTATTCAATTTATCATGAAAATTATTGCTCTGTTGATTCCGTATCAACCTTTTATCGGTGTCAATAATCTTCTCTCATTTTGTTTCTATTTATAAATTGTTGATATGATATCTGCTGATTAGACCGTTTACCAGGAAAGGGAGCTTTTCATAATAAATTTGGCACCTAATGAGCTTCTTCTAAGAAGCTTCTGCCTTTGACATAATTATTGCAATGTCACGAAGTTTTTACTTCAGTTAAATTCTCTGTGTATTCATTATGCTTCGCGATTATTTCAATATTTCCTATTTGCCTTCAGATCATCTTCGTATCATTCCTTGCGTATCATCTTTATTTAGTTTTTCATAATATAGAAATGCGCCCATTACAATACGAGTATTTGTCAGTTCCATAGTGAAGCAGATTGTTTTGCCTTCAAATGATCGGCTAATTGTAAAAGTTGACGTCGGTTATCTACTTTTATAGTAAGCCCTACCAACTCGAGTGAAATGCAATCTTTTTCATTAAATAACTGAACATCTTTATAATAAATAATTTAAATACTGATATAAAAACTATAAGAATTATTTTTAAAACATATATGAATATTTGGAATTTTCATCGAGTTCACACAAGGGTATCTCTTTAAAGGTAATCATCCTCTACAATTTTTAAAAAAAAGTTTGTATCCATATCATTAAATATATGCAAGTAATTAATAATACCACAATTTTTTTCACAAAAAAACCATTAAAATAAATAAAATGTATTAAAAATGTAATGAGTTACTCAAATTTAAAGAGATATTATTGTTGACTTAATTCACTGTTAACTTAATCGCTAACCAGTTGCAAACTACAATGTAATTTTAATAATTACATAAATTAATTTTCTTTTGAAAATATAATTATTTTTACTAAATGAATTGTATTCTAAAAGAAAATGATTCAACATCAAATATTTAAATAATCATCTTATTAATAAAAATGTTCATTGATTTATTGTAGCGATTCATGGATCATATGTAGAAGATGTTCGAGATGTTTTAAATTATTATAGACAATTTGACAATCCATTAGATGCGTTTAGAGAAAATCAAAAAAAATTATTGGTAAGTTAAGTTCATACTAAGTATTTTTTTGGAATAATATAATATGTACCAATTTATATTCGTCATAAAAAATAATAAGAATGATTATTTTGAAAGAATTTGAAATATTATGTAATTTCATTACTGTAACTAATTCAAGATGAAAAAATTGCATAACGACAATAAATTTTGTGTAATTTGTAACGTCTATATATCATTCTTCCAGTACAACAAGATAATTGACTATACATATTCTGAAGTGAAAATTATTTTTATCCTCCAAGCACTGAATTTTTTCGCGATTAAATCCATTGTTCCATAACCATTTTCTAAACAAGTGTCGATATTAAAGAACATCAATGGATATTCCGAAAGTATGTAAAAATTCTCTGAAAAGATTAAAAAAAAAGGAAATTGATTTATTTATTAATAACAAAACAGATAGTGATAAAAGATAATAATAAAAGAAAACAAAGGGAGAATTCATATTCTAACACAGCTAATAAGTCCACTGGCAATGTTTTTCGCTAAGAAAATCTTAAAATAGTGGAATTTCTAACAATTTTTGGTAATCGTGGTAAAGAAGTGAAATGAAATCTAAACTGTATCAAAGTATTATTATTAGAAGTGTTATTATTAGAAGGTCAGAATAATAACCAAGCAATAACGGTAGTGTTAGTAATATCAACAATAGCGGAATCTGATACAACATTACAGTAGCAAAACGAGTTGCAAAAATTTAATCATCAACGGCAGCAGTATCGGCCACGGCAGCAACACTAAGAGTTTAAAAGAGCGTAAGAAAAAATGAATGAATTTACAAATGATATAATAGAATTTTGATCCATGAGCGAGGTATATGTGATCTTAAAGTTATCAGACGAAAGCTATGCATCTGGATTAATAGTCTAGAGAACACTCCACTGCTAAAGTTGATAATACTTGACGTAGTAGTCATACTGATAAAGTAGGCAAATAACATTTTTCATTCGTTACGTTCGATAAAAATGAAGTACTATGTAAAAGATGTAAAAGTTATTTTATAAGATTAGTAAGAAAATTAATTTTTCGTTTTTCTGTTGCTCTAATTCAAATATTAATTTTTGTATTCTTCTTTGTGTAATTTGAATGAATTTAGTATTAACTTACTAAATTCTGAGCCAAATATAGGCTAGATAGCATCAAACTAACTATTGGATTAATGGCATAGCCGAAAAAAAGTACATATGTTTTTTCTTTTATCATTTGCAATTGTTTATAAAAAATTATTTAAACAAATAGTTAAATGTTTAATTTTCAAAAACTAAAAGCGGCAATCGATTCTACGGGAAAAATAACGAAGAAAACCTATGTGACATTTTTTTGACAGATTTCAAAATGTTAGTATAAAAATGGTATAAACAAATACAAATTTACAAAATCTAAACTTGAACAGTATTGTCGTTAGAAGATTTAAAACTGCGTATAGTGTATTTATGTATACCATATGTATAAATAGCATTTCGGCTAAAAAGTTCGTAGGTTAACATAGTAAAATACATTTTTTTGGTAAAATTCGATTTTATTATTCATTATACGAGTATATATCATTATATATCGTAGTTACCTTCGAGGGCGATACAACGATTATAGCGGTCATATAATTTTCCGATATCATTTTTATAGTACGATTTCTCTTTAGCCTTAAAATAGGCCTCAGTTTCGACGATTTCCTCTTCATAAGTGCTGAATTTTTTTTCAGCGAGCATTCTTTTGAGATCTGCGAATAGGAAAAAATCACTGGGGGCAAGATCTGGAGAATACAGTGGATGGGAAAGCAATTTGTAGCCTAATCCATGCAATTTTGCCATCGTTTTCATTGATTTCTGATACGGTGCATTGTCTTGATGAAACAGCACTGTTTTCTTCTCTAAATGGGGCCGTTTTTTCGTGATTTTATGCTTCAAACGCTATAATAATCGCTTTTGATGGTCTGGCTCTTTTTGAGGTAAACGGTGAATATTATACCAGAATACTTATGCCATAACCTTGCCAGTCCACTGTTGCGACTTTTCACGCTTTGGATTCAGTTCATTGCGTACAGTCCACTCGGCTGACTGTCGATTGGATTCTGTAGTGTAGGGATGTAGCCATGTTTCATCCATTGTCACGTATAGTCTGAAAAATTCGTCTTTATTACGGTCAACTATCGCTAAACATTGCTCCAAATCATCAACACGTTGTTCCTTTTGATTGATTATGAGCTTGCGCGGCACTTACTTTGCACACAGTTTTCGAATGTCCAAATATTCATGCACGATATGTCCAACACGTTTCTTTGATATCTTTAGAGTCTTAGCTATCTCGATTAACTTCGCTTTACGATTATTCAAAATTATTTTGTGAACTTCTTTGATGTGTTTGTCGGTAACAGCCTCTTTCAGACGTTCACTGCGTGCATCGTCTTCGACGCTCATTTCGCCTCGTTTAAATTTAGCAAACTGTGGTTGGTATCCCGGTGCAGAGTCCGAATAGTATTTACCAAGCCAAGCCTTGGCTTCAACAGTATTTTTTTTCATCAAAAAGCAATGCTTCGTTAACACACGTAATTCTTTTTTATCCATTTTTTTTACAATAACAAGAATTGCTTTACTCACAACGCTATATTTCACGAACCAATTGTCTGAAAGCTGTTAAATTTATATACGTATCGTTTGAAAGTTGATACTAACTAAAAATCATATGGATTTGATTCTAGTAACGCCATCTATGTATGAGCCTACGTACTTTTCAGCTGATCTGTTATATTGGGTGTACAACTTTGCTTCCGCCGTTTTGCAATAGATGGCTGTAGCGGTAAGTGGTAGTTGAAATAAATAGATCACAGATGTCATACAATAAGCCTAGGTATTTGTAAACATAACGCCATCGAAATATTAGTCGATTTGTGTCTGCATCATAAAGTTATTCTCGATTAAACATGTCAGCTTACGAGCCAAATTCTCGTCATTTGCGAGAGGTTTTAATTTTCTGCTTTAATATGAAGAAATCTGCGACTGAGGCTCATCGAATGCTCTCAAATACCTATGGTGAGGCCGCTATTAATGGAAGAACGTGCCAAAAGTGGTTTCAACGCTTCAAGAACAGCGATTTTAACGTCGAAGACCAGCATAGCGGTGGAAGAAAGAAGGTTTTCGAAGATGCAGAATTGGAGGCATTACTTGATCAAGACTCGTGTCAAACCCAACAAGAATTGGCAGAATCATTGGGAGTGACGCAACAAACCATTCCAAAATGCCTGAGAGTCATGGGAATGATTCAGAAACAAGGAAATTGGGTGCCGTACGAGTTGAAGCCGAGACATGTTGAACGGCGTTTGTGTGTTTGTGAACAGCTGCTTGCAAGGCAAAGACGGAAGGGATTTCTGCATCGCATTGTGACTGGGGACGAAAAATGGGTTCACTACGATAATCCCAAGCGCAGAAAATGATGGGGATATCCCGGCCATGCTTCCACGTCGACGGCCAAACCGAATATTCACGGTTCCAAGGTCATGCTCAGTATTTGGTGGGACCAGCTTGGCGTAGTGTATTATGAGTTGTTAAAACCGACTGAAACAATCACAGGCGATCGTTATCAAACGCAATTAATGCGTTTGAGCCGAGCATTGAAAGACAAACAGCCGCAATACAACGAGAGACATGATAAAGTGATTTTACAGCATGACAGTGCTCGACCCCATGTTGCGAAAGTGGTCAAGACATACTTGGAAACTTTGAAATAGAAAGTCCTACCCAACCCGCCGTATTCTCCAGACGTTGCTTCCTCGGGCTATCACTTGTTTCGATCAATGGCACACGGCCTGGCTGACCAGCACTTCCGGTCTTATGAAGAAGAAAAAAATTGGATCGATTCGTGGATCGATTCAAAAGATGACCAGTTTTTTCAACGCGGGATGCGTATGTTGCCCGAAAGATGGGAGAAAGTAGTGGCCAGCGATGGACAATACTTTGAATCATAAATGTATAACTAGTATTTTACAATAAAGCCTTGAATTTCGGAAAAAAACGGCGGAAGCAAAGTTGTACACTCAATACATATATTTTTGTTATATCTATATTTATTCTGTATAAATAATTATGTATTATATGTATATATACCGTATAAATAGCTACACTATATTTATCTTTATACTACATAAATATATACTAGTACGAGTGGGAATCCTATGACCACAACACTACATTTGAAATACACGTATAAAAAAAATACTATTCTTTATGTATTTTAAGTGTCAAAACAATGTCAATTATTATACATGGTTATATTTGTTCTCATTTAATCAACTTATTCAATACGTCTTGATTTTCAGAAATTATCCTACACATATATCGTAAATCAATATAGTACTTTTATTCAATACAACTATATAGTAAGAGAATTTTTCTTTATTTTTTTTTCAATTTGCATGTTAGCATCATCCCGTGTCTTTGTTTTTCTCAAGCATCACGGTTAAAAAGGCGAAGAGTTGCCGATTTACTCGATTTAGTTAACGATAATGATATTCATCACGATTAACACACTGATATAACACTCTTACCTTCAAACGACGATAGTTCTGATGAAGACTCTTCACGATTCAGATAAAGATACCCTATCTCGTAAACTTTCTGCAGGTTCTTTCAAACATGTAAAGGGTTTTTACACAAGTACACAAAAATTATTAGAGCTTAATCATGTGTTTCATTGGCGAATTATGCTTACAATAAATAGCTCTGTTAAAAATACTGATTACAATATACGATTACTCTAGTTGCTTCAATAATAGATCCATTTTTTCATTATCTTGATGCATATATCTCTAAAACTAAAGGTTTTAAAGAAAAAGTTTTTAGACAAAAGTTGTTAGATTTTGAAGGGAACGTCTAACTGTGACCTTAAATATGACTTTAATTATGGCCTTTAATGCTATTTAAAAGGCAAGTTAGTTTTTTTAAACAGAAACCCTTATTTTCGATCCCAGAAAACAAAAGAGCCGAAAATTTTACGTTCTAATATGACCTTGACCATGACTTTGACTACAATTTTCAAGGTCATTTGAAGTCAAGTTGAACATTTTAAATGGAAAATCTTACTTTTCACCCCAAAAAACAAAAAAACAGAAAATCTTACCAAGCAGAGATCCGACCAGTTAATGCAAGACCAAGCAAAGATCCGTCCAGTTAAGGCAAGTTCGGACAGAATTCAGCCAGTTAAGACAAACCTAATCAGAGATCCCGCCAGCTATGGCAAGATCATTCATCGATGTAAGCTGTATTTTCAGCTGAGGTGGGATTAAAAAAACTATTTAAGGCAAAAGATGTTCGAAAATTGCTCCATCTTCTCAAATACACAAGTTGACTTGTTCTCGAAAATGCGATATTGTTTTTATTAACACGTTTCGCGGTATGATGTTACATGCATTCTAAATTCTCATCTTCATATCTTCTTTTGTCGTTGGCCTGGTTCTATTTATTTCATTTGTCAGAAAGCCCCATTAATAAAAGTCAAACGATGTAAGGTCTGGTGACCTAGCTAGCCATTCTACGAGACCTCCTCTATCTATCTATCAATTGTTAAATCTTTCATTTAGATAATTTCTTACAATAATTGACCAATGTGGAGAAGCACTGTCTTGTAGCCATAATCTAATTCTCGTATTAAGGTCAACTTCTTCAAGCAGAACTGGGAGTTCATCCCTTATTGGTTGCAAATAAGTTTGTATGTCAACGTTGCCTTCAAAAAAGTAAATTCCAATCGAATAGCCATTTAGGAGAGAAACACCTTTAGAAATTTCAAAAAATCGATATTTTTTTACATATTTTGAAAGTATGACATCTTAAAAATATACTGACCAAAGGATAACTCAAAATATTAAATATTTGCGGAACTATCGCATATAGTTTAGAGCGCGGTGACATCATGCGGTTAGGTAGCGAGTCGGGCGCTTGGACTAAATCATTATAGCGACGAGTTGACAGTTATAAAAAGCGAATATATTAGCCACGTAGAGAAGAGAATGGGCACCAGACTCCGAAAAGTAAGAAAAGAAAAAAAGCTTTTTGGAAAAGGCAAGTTGACGGATAAGGTTGTGAAAAAAGTCACAAAATATTATGGATTAACCATTCAACGAAATATAAATAGTGTTAAAAATATGAAAAAAGAGATTATGGCTACTTCTTATCATATTTTTTCAACAAAAGAAGAGCCAAATCATGAATATTGCCTGACTGGACCCAAAAGCTGGTGCAAACGGTAGAAAGCAATCGCCTTAAGGGGTTATACGCAGTTAGAATTTTCAAAAATTTGATTTTTTCCTTTTTTTTTTGCGTTTTTAGAATGTGCATATACAGTCTGTCAAGTAAGAGCGTGGTCGTGTTAATTTATAAAAAAATTTATTTGATGAAACTTTCATATTTATATATACATTGTACACATTACAAACAATGATGAAATTCGGTCAATAATGTGTCCAGTGACCACTGGCGTCGATAATTGCCTGGCATCTCCGAGGCATGCTTTCTACTAATTTGACGGCGTATTTTAGTAGCAAGGATCTCCAGATCCGACGAATTTCGTAAGACAACTGTTTCAAAGTGTATGTGCGTCTTCCACAATGCTTCCGTTTAATATATGCCCACACATTTTCAATAGGGTTTGCATCGGGCGACTGCGACGGCCAATCCAATGTAACGATGCCAGATTGAGTCTTCCACTGAGTACAGAGCTTGCTGCGGTGTTTAGGAACGTTGTCCTCCTGCAGAATCCAATCTTCATTTTTTGTGATGAACCATCGTTTGGCAGATGGCAGTGAAGCCTTTTTGTAGATTTTTATCATTTTCTCGGCATTTAGGTTGTCAGTAAAGAGGTGCAAAGTGCCGAATCCCTGCTTTGAGAAGCAGCCCCAAAGATGCACCTTTATTCCATGTTTTACGGTCCGCTGAAGAAGCCTATTGGTGGAAGTTGACCAGGCTTGCGTGAGGACAGAACGTGCCCATATAGAACATTCATCAGTAAAAATGACATTTTCAAAATCTCTATCAATATTCTCATGCGCCCAAGCGAGTCGCTTTGTCACATGTTTTTCAGTCAACAGAGGCTTCTTCATTGTGTTGTGCCATTTCAGATGATGAGTACGAAGATAGGTTCGGATAGTTTCGTAGAATATATCTAAACCTTTTGCCATTAATTTTGCTTGTCCTTGCCGCAGTGTTAAAGCAGGATTCCGCGAAAACAGATTCACTATTCTTTTTTCATCTTTTTTGTTTACTTTTCCTATCGAGCCACGTTCTGGTAAATAATCGACATTTTTAGCCACTTTATATCGCTGTATCCACTTCTGTACAAATGCCTTCGACTTTCTTATATATTTAGCAGCCGTTGATTGCGACATTTTGGGACCTTTCGGGTGAATGCAAAGGAACACAGTCTCGTAGCGCGACGCGCACTTAGCACTCATGGCGTTTAACGTGATTCTCTTACAAAAGATCAACGACAACTAAATCTTTGTTAACAATGCATCAAGGACAAAGCTTTTTTCTATCGGCTCGCGAAAAAATTAGAGCAAAATCTTTGATTACCTGTCGGTGAAGTCGACCACGTTCTTACTTGACAGACTGTACTTGACAGACTGTAATAAGTCCACTAACTACTTCAAGGTCACATTTGGCTATTATAACCTAAAATAGAAGTATTTCGTCAGTCTAAAGAGTTTTACCATGTGGTGAAGTCGTGCGTTCAGATCAAACTTGTTTTTCGTGATTTTTTGTTTTATATTAGAGTAAATTTCATTTAAAAGTTATAAAAATGCCCCGTAAATGTTCAAAATTACGTAGAAGTACCGAAAAAATAAAAATTTCTAAAGTTAAAAAAAGAACACAGGCTTCTAATCCAAAGACTGCTAAGACGGATAAGAGTAGTTTTAGTGCATCCGCTAAAAAATTCAAAATGCAGGAAGAAATTTCAGTTTCACGTGATCCTTCGATTGAATATAGAACTTTAAATTTCATTACTGTATTTGATGCAATAAGTGATTATGTGAAATATAACTCTTCTGACGGAAAAATAAAATTTGAAACTGCTTCTCTCCGTGGACTTGGTTATAAAATCGTTGTAGTCTGTGATGAGTGTAAAAATCGTGTTATAAGCTGTAGTCCTTTTGTGAAGCATTCTTACGAAATAAACAGACGATCTATATTTGTGATGAGAATTCTGGGACGAGGATTAAAAGGCGCAGCTAAATTTTGTGGCTTGATGGACATGCCGGCTTTTTTAACGCAAAACACTTATGACTTGATTGTTGACAACATTTACTCTTCTGTGAAAGTAGCAGCTGAAAAACTGTTTGAAAAAGCCTGTACCAAGGAAAAAGAAGCGACTGCTGGAAACCAAGGTGATGAAAATAATGAAGAATTAACAGTTTCGGGTCACGGAACCTGGAATAAGCGAGGGTTTAATTCTTTGTATGGAGTGTCATCATTGATTGGATATTACATTTGAAAAATCATTGATATAATTGTAAGAAGTTCATACTGTAAACAGTGTGAGGTTTGGAAACCTAAAAAAGATACTAAAGAGTATAATGGTTTGTATAATGAACACAAAGATGCTTGTTCTGCAAATCACCAAAGCTCTTTAGGTAAAATGGAAATCGATGCGGTTATTAATATGTTTAAGCGTTTAATAGAAAAATTCAAAGCTTGTTCTTAAAACTATATAAGTGATGGCGATTTAAAAACATATTCTGGGATTCTGAAAGCTGCTCTTTACGGTGAAGTTAAAGTTGTCAAAAAAGAATGTATCGGGCATGTTTAGAAGAAAATGGGTTCACGACTCCGCGAGCTAGTAAAAAAGAATACAGAATCAGTTGAAAAAGGTGGAAAAAAAATTGCAAAAAAGTACTTTCAGGGAAAGGTAAACTCACGGCTAAGCTAATAGATGAGCTGACAGTTTACTATGGTTTGGCAATAAGAAGAAATCGTGATTCTGTGGATAATATGTATAATGCAATTTGAAGAACATATTATCACTATTGTTTGACTGATGAAAAGCCTTAAAACGAAATGTGCCCAGGTGGAGAAGGTTCATGGTGTAGTTGGCAGCAAGCGCTAGCAACAGACACATTATCTTCTTACACCCATGATTATCCAACTTTATTAGCTGATGTTGCTGAAGCCATATATCCAATTTATAAAGACCTTAGCAACGTAAAATTATTGGAAAGGTGTGTTGGTGGACTTACACAAAACAATAATGAGAGTAATAATCAGTTAATATGGAAAATAACTCCAAAAATTGTTCTATGTGGCAATAAAATTGTTGAAATAGTGGCTTGTATTGCAGCTGGAATGTTTAATGAAGTTACAAAATCATTATTGTACTTTATGAGTGCATCAGGAGTTTCATTAGGCACCGCAGCTCATGCTGATGTCGACAAAAAAGACGCAGAGCGTGTAATAATCTCCGACGCACGAGCGCATGAGAGCACGCGAAAAGGAAGAATGGCTCGACAACAACACCAGCTGGACTTATTAAAAGCTAACGATACTGCAGAAGGTCTCTCTTATGGCCCTGGAATAGATGATACCATGTAAGTTGAAGAAAAAGGATTTTAACTATGTGTAAACTACTTCTGAAACTTCAAACGCGTTTTTCTCAAAACGATATTTTCAAAGTCGGTAATCTTGATTTCTCAGAAATGGTTTAACCGATCAGTCTCAAATTTTTACACAATCTTTTTAGAGATATTCCTTAGGTATTGAACTATGGAATAAGATTTAAAAAAATTATTACTATTTTGTTTTAACAATTTGGAGTGAAAATTTCAGTCAAAAACGAAACATTTTTTTTAAATGGATGCTATTTTGTCAAAAATCAAAATTTTTATTATTTCTTGGTTCAATATTTGTATGATTCTATCTTTCAAAAGAATCCACCATATTTTTCGATTTCAGATAATCTTAACCGCCGAAATGGAGATTACCGCCAAGCGCCTTATTTTGGAGGTCGTTCGGGACATCATCTACAGGAGCGGTGTACATCAATATTAGTACGTTATCAAAGCGCTATTGTATTCTTTAAAGTTGGCTCTATTTGTATTACCATTACTTGTAATTGATAAATAAAAACTGATGCTATAAAAAATTCATAAAAAAACGTCTTATTTGACCCTCGCAACTGCGTATAACCCTTTAAATAAAAATCTAAAATTGGAAATCTTCTACCGTTGCTTGACGCAAGTATCAAAGAGCATATCCTGCCAATTTATCAAGATTTATCCAGAGATGATTAGCTAGAGAGATGCTTGGGTGGCCATACTTAAAATGCTAACGAAAGCCTCAACTCGACGATCTGGTGATTGGCTCCGAAACCTTTGATGAGACGTGGATCGTTCGACAGAACCGGATGAGTCCTTCTAACACAAAAAAGCTCGTATAGCCCTGAAACAGCAGCTAGCAGAAGAAAATCAGTATTTCGAAGAAGTTGAAGGACTACTTTATGCACTTGGAATCGCTGATGAATTGGTAAGTCACTTGAATCAATAGTTTTAGCATGTTAAAACTTTAAACGCGATTATCTCGGAACTACTTTTTCAAAAACTGCTTGTGTTGTAGCTCAAAAAGTCATCGACCGATTTGCATAAAAGTCAGACAGATTTCTCTCAGTAATATTACCGAAAGGATATAACTAAAATTCAGAAGTAAGCGTGTAAATAAATAATATTTTTGGGGTCAAATATGTCAAAAAAATGTCCGAAAATTCGATAGTTCAAGTAAAATAGCTCTCAAATTTTTAATTTTAAACTTTCTCATTATTTTATAAGTATATCCTTCCCCTTAAAATGTCAGTAAACGAATCAAACTTATTTCATCTTTTTCAGATCAATAGAAAAAAAATGGCAGCTGCAGCACTTTTTGATGTCGCAAGAAGCAGGCGTCCGAAGACTCTTCATAACGCCGCCATTTTGTTGGACATCTAAAAAAAATTTTTTTCAAGTTCGAAGTTATATTAAACTCATCCAAATTTCAAAATGATTCGATTATTTTATCTCTTTTAAAAAAATTCCTGAAAAATGCCTATTTTTCACGCTCCTAAAGGTATTTCTCTTCTTAACGATTTCGCACCATACATTTAAACTCCGGCGATGTTGATGGTCAACCTCTCGCATCCAGTGTGAGTTAACTGGAGACTAAAAGTGACAATTATGGCGATTCAAGACGCCAGTACTTTGCCGGAGAATACGGCGGGTGCAGCAAAATATCCCACTTAAGCGTTTCCAAATATTTTTTCACGACTTTTGCGACATGAAGCCGAGCGTTGTCATGCAGAAAATAACTTTGTCATGTCTTTTCTTATACTCCGGCCGTTTTTCTCGTAATGTTCGTATTTTTTCTTCTTGGGGTTATCAGAGAATATCCATTTTTCATTCTCAGTAACAATTCTATGTGAAAAACCCTTTCTTTGTTGCCTTCGAATCAGCTGCTCGCGACAGAAAAATCGCCTGTCAATGTCTCTTGGTTTCAGTTTATAAGGCACCCAATTGCCTTGCTTCTGAATCATCCCCATGGATTTTCATCGTACAGAAGCTGCTTGTTGAGTCACTTCCAATGATTCTGCAAGCTCCTCTTGCGTTTAACTCGGATCTTCATCGAGTAATGCCTCCAACTTTTTGTCTTCAAATTTTTTTGGCTGTTCAGAGCGAGGCTTGTCTTCAACGCTGAAATCTTCATTCTTAAAACGTTGAAACCATTCTCTACAAGATTTATCAGTTGAAGCATTATCACCATAAACTTCCACAAACACTCGATGCGCTTTAGCTGCACTTTTCTTTCAATTAAAACAGAAAACTAAAACCTCCCACGAATGCTGCTTAGTTAACACAAAATTGGACATATTTAACACAGTTGAAAACTAGATATTTTTATGAAACTCGAAGCGACATAAACTGAATATTATTGGCTGATATCTAACCTCTCTGAAACTACCGACTTTAACTGCTACTATTAAATATTCAAAATAGCCAGAACCATGTTTTGATAACGGACTGAACTAATTTGTACTCCCAATTTTAAATCTTATGTTTATATTCTCTTAGTCTTAATGTTTTATAGCATAACCAAATATCCAAATACGGATTTAAATATAATTTGTGCATTTTAGCAGCTTTATTTAAATGTAAAAAATTATTTTGTTATACTCTAATATTGCAAACTTCAGACCCATAAAAAATTATTATCATTATTGATCTGCTGCGTCACCCATTGGCAAAAAATGAGTCGTCTTTGATAATCTTCAACCGATCAATCTGTGTTCAAAGATATGTGATTCGGATGGTACTTTACATTTTTAGATATCTGCTGGCTGATGATTTTGTTACACTAAGCTCTCGTTCAATTTAATGTAAACTTATCTGAGGATCCAGGTGCACCATAGCTAGCACCGCAATCATTTGATGATTATCAGCATAATCTTCTGTTAACATGGACCTCCTTTTACGAGGAAATTTACCTTGTCGGCCACGCAACTCAATATTGCGAATAACAGTGTCATTGGGATGACGTCTTCCGGGGAATCTAGCAGCAAAAAAAATTGAAGCTTAACGTGGTTTCGTTGACATTCTCCTAACATAAGAAGAATGTCAATAATGTCATTAGCTGTGTAGTCAGGCATAATGAGAAAATGTCAAAATAAAAAATAAAACTTAGTTTAAAAAAACAAATTTATTTCAAAAATGAACAAACAAATAAATTATTTCTTTAATTAAATAACTAATTTTTTTAAGAATAAGAGAATTCGAAGAAACTCAAAATTTCTCAAAATGATGCTTCAATTTTGCATTTAAATAAACTTACAATACATGACAGTTTATTTAAATTAGTAATAACTTCAGAAACCATTTTGTGGCCACTATTATTCGGAATCGTAACCAAATTGACAATCAAGAAACTAGCCAAAAAAGAATTCATTTACGTTTTCAGAATGATTGTAATAAACTATGTTATTTATTGAAAGTCATTGCTGACTATCAGAATGTTAAATCAAGGCAAAAATAATACAAAATTTTTGACTATCAAACTTCTCTTTTTATTAGGAAAGAACTTAAAATAAAAGTATATTTATTATAATCTTATTTTCTATACAGGATAAATCTCTCATAAAACTAGGCGCTAACTACGCTCGCCAGTATCGCGGTACTGCGAGCTCTAGATCGAAAATCTTATCAACACAAAAATCTTAACCAAATGCCCCAGCTATACGTGGGCTCGGCTTCCATCCCGGACGAAAGGTTATCGGTAATGCTCTATAAACCGACTCGAAACACTTTTTTCTAAAAATCTCGAGCTTAAGCTTGAGCTCTAAACTCCGCAGCACATACACTACACGCTCGGACAGGAATTTTAAAAAATGGTCGCACCCAGTGCAACTCACTTTGCTACACTGAAATTCAAACTCTCTTAAAAGTTACACTTAAACACGTTCGCATGATTCCAACACCTCTACAATGGCTCGGTAAATGATTAAAACCAATGGCTTTAAAATTAAGTGCGACAACGCTTTAAATAAATTCTCTTAACGTAAATGCGGGGAAATGATCTTTGGTACAATGATGGCTCGACCGTAACAATCTAACGAAGACGAGTGAACGCTAACTATCCACGTAGACGGCCATATGCTAACTACTCACGAAGATGACTATACGCTAACACTCCACGAAGTGGAGAGAGACTTCCTTCTCTGTACAGTTCGCCAATGTTCCGTTTTCTTTTTCCGTGGCGTGCAAGCGTGCAGCAAGGCCCGCTTGGCTACAACATTGACGACGCAAGTGCCGTGCGCGCCGCTCTCCTCTTCTGCTCTAGCTGTCAAATCTTCCATCTTCGTTTAACTGACAGCTGTAGCTACAAGTTACTCAAAACTTTAGTAAGGTGTTGCTCTAAATCCATTGCTTGTGCAATCGGTAGCTTCTACTTGAATAATCTACTGCACTCTAAGTTATAATACGAGGTAGGGCTTTAGGTGGGCACGTATTTTCTTATCATACAATAACTTATTGGCAAAAACGTGCCACCCTAACCTTCACAGGCTGTCTTTCCTCTGACAAGCCAAGTGAACAGTTCTTGGAGCTGTACCATAATTCTTTAAACAGCTGTCTGTCGATTGGAAATAATTCTTCTTATATATCTTGAGTTTATCAGTTATTAATGCAACTTTAAGCTGTAGCTAAAGTGTCTTTAAGCTATGGGATTGCACTTGGGCTATTCGATGACTGCTTGAACTGGGTGACTCAAACACCATCTTTAAACTTGATATTAAAGCTCGAAGTAAAGGTTGAGATATATTAGAATAACTTGAGAGAAAAGAAAGTAGAATAGTATGTGTGCTTTTAGTTTTGATGTTATGTTATCTAACTATTTACTGTAAGAATGGCTTTGCATTGCTAGCCAACGCTCAAGTAATAGGCAGAAATTCTGCCATGTTACAGTATAATAAAAATACGGGAGAAGTCGATCTTCATAATCAATATTACAATGCTTAAATGCCTACAATTCGAAGTAAAAAGTGGATATCGTGTCTTCTTTTATGACTTACTCAAGCATTTTTAGCTAATACTACAATTATTTATAATAAACTTCATACTAATGACATAAAAGATTCTAAAGATGTTGTACAAGAAGCATGTAAATATTATATTAATAAGTTCTCTAATACACAGCGATCTAGATAACAACCAACGACTTCTTCATTTCAAGATGAATATAAGATGGAGATAGGGTCACCTAGAAAGTGTAGCGTACCGATGTGTTCTGTAAGGACTCAGAAAGTTTGCTCTAAATATAAAAATATCTGTGCGAAAGTCACGAAAATGATCAATCATAATTTTACGAGGGTGGTTCAAATATGATGGAGACAAATGCTGTAGATGGCGCGCATGTATGTTTTGAAGGTCGTGGCTTGAGTATGTGATAGCTGGGTCCCTGACGAACAGTGTGGCATAGTTATCGTCGGGAGTGCATGTTTCACGCGCGTGCTACGACCATGAGTGAACGTCAAATGCCGACCGCCGTTGTGCAACGTATTATCATTCGTTTTTTAGTGTGGGAAGGCGTTGAAAACACGGAAATTTTTCTGCATTTGCGAAATCAGTTCGGTAGTGAGTGCCTGAGTAGGGCTGCTGTGTTTAAATGGGCCAAAGCATTCAAGGATGGTCGCGAAACCGTCGAGAATGAGCCGCATGATCGTCGACCGCGAACCAGCATCACACCAGACAACATTTTCCGCGTAGAACAACTCATTTTGGAGGACTGTAGGATAAATGTTCGAGACATTTCGGCTAAACTCAGCATCAGTATTGGTAGTGTAGAGTCTATCATCCACGAACACCTTTAATATCGCAAAATAACGGCGCGATGGGTTCCTAAACTGTTGAACTTCGAGCAAAAATTCACGTGGTTGGAAGTTTGTCGCCGCTTCCTGACGCGATACGAGTTGGAGGGGGACGGTTTTTTAACACGAATCTTTACTGCAGACAAGGCATGGATACACTATTACACTCCCGAAAGCAAGGTGTCGTTTAAAGAGTGGAGGAAGAAGGAGGAAGGGGCTCCAGTCAAAGCGAAGACAACCAGGTCCGCGGGTAAGGTTATGTATACTATGTTCTGGGACCGGCGGGGCGTGCTGTACGTCGATTTCCTGCGCACCTAACATTCCATCAATGCTGCATACTACTCTAACCTTCTGAAAACACACGTAAAACGGAGGAGCATGCCAGCACGAAGTGCGATTCTTCTCCAGGATAACGCGCGCCCTCATACCGCGCATCTCACGCTCGATACAATATCGAAATTGGGGTGGGAGGTACTGGAACACCCCCTCCCCCATACAGTCCGGATTTATCACCCTGCGACTACCACATGTTTGGACCACTGAAAAAAGCTCTCGAAGGTCAAAGATTCAACACCAACGACGAGGTAGAGCAGTTCGTGCGCACATGGCTGTCCAAGTTGCCCAAGGAATTCTTCGATACCGGCATCAAAAAGCTTCCGAAAAGGTGGACAAAATGCGTAACTTGTAAGGGAGAGTACCTAGAAAGACTAAATTTTTGTAAATTTTTTCGATAGTAAATAAACGTGTTAGAGCATTTGTCTTGATCATATTTGAACCGCCCTCGTACTTATGCTTCTGATAATTCATTTGTTCATACCATTTTTATTTTTATATTTTCTTCATGATTTTTCTCGTAAAATTGATTGCCGCTTTTAGTTTAAAAAATTTCAAATTTATTATCTATTTTTTAAAATAATTTTTACAAACAATTGCATTTGATAAAAGGAAATAAACGGATACTTTTTTTTTTAGCTATGCTACCAATTCGATAGTTAGTTTTATGCTATTTAGCCTAGATTCTGTATAATAGGTTGATCAAAAATTTGTATTTCCAAATTTTGATATTTAATATTACAGGTGCTTCTAAATAGTTAAATTTTGAGAAATAGAGGTATACGATGCATCAAGAAAAACTTCATTTAAGATTTTTTTATTTTATGAGTTCCAACTTGTTCATAATGTAACAGAAGCTCATACAAATTTTGTCTATCGATTATCTAAAACTAAAGCGCATGCAAAAATGGTTTGTAAAATTTAGATTAGGTGAAAAAAAACTTGTTTTGAACTCTCGGGCAAAGCTGCTTTAAAGCCTCCAGTTAGATGGATAAGGACGGAAAAAAGAGACAAAATAAGAGAAATAATTAGGGACAACAAAAATGGATCTTATACTTTGTCCATAAAACTGTATGTTTTTGTGAAATTTATGTGTGGCAATATATTCGGATGTACGCGAGTACAAGTGGGTAGAAGAGAAGACAACGGAAAACTGTTTTAAAGTAAGTAAATTAATATGCAAGACAGTATCGCTGTTTGTTATACAAAGTCACTGAAAAAGTCAACTAAGGTAATAGAGAATGTTATTTTTTAGATCATTGTCGATGGATTTAATCGTATAATATTATCGTATACTATATACCATACTATAACATCTCTGAACTAAAAGACGGAAGAGGAAAACTTTTTCAATAAAAGATGTTGAGTTCCGATGGTGACCTTGGCCATAATCTTGATCATAATCATACAGGTCATTTCAAGGTCGAGTCAATTTTTTGAAATAAAAGCTTCTATTTTTGACTTCGAGAATGGGAAGAGCGGGAAATTTTATGTCCGAATATGGCCTTGTACATAACATTGATCAGGACCCGAACCATGACCCAAAAAGCCATTTTAATCGATAAACCTAAAAATCTCAAAATTAAAGCATCCTACCAAGATAGTTCCAAATAAAAGCTATAGGATTCCATAGAAGAAACCGAACAGTCACCTTGACCATGACTTTGACTATAAAACTGGAGGTGATTCCAGGGTCAAATAAATTTTTTTTAAATGAGAACCCCTATTTCTGATATAAACAAAGACGAACTATGTGATAAAACAAAGTGAAAAATGATTTTTAACTGAAGAATCACTTCCCTGTTATTTTCTTTGTCGACAGCTTTATAGTCGAATACTCTTGATTGCCTTTCTGAGCTGAAATTTTCTTTCCCACTAATGTACAGTGAGATACTCTGCAACATTTTTTGAAATTTTATTTTCGTCGCTGACGATTTTGCAGTGAAATAGTCTTTATCGCACTTTTTGAGCTAAAATTTCCTTCGCCGACAATATTACAGCGGAATATTCTTCGCTGTTTGTGTTAAAATTTTATCTGACAACCAATTGCCAGAAAGATAGTTTTTGTCGGCATTTATCGAGAAATAAATTTCTTCGTTTCAAGTCAACATCAAAGTATGGTTTATGTCAACATTCGCTTTGTGAGATAGTCTTCGTTGGCTTTTGACATAATCGCAATTGTTGTTATAGTAACCATTGAGATACGTCAGACTATGCAGCCAATGAAATCGTATAAATTCTTCTTACCTTAAGAGAATGTTAACACAATTATAGTCAAGCGTCAATGCTGTATGCTAATAGATTTCAAAACATACAACCGCGGTAATCCGAAATATCGAATAGCGAGGCCGAATAGGAAATCTTTCTTGAAAAAGGCCCACACGGAATGAAGAAGATTATGAAAATAATCTTCGATTAGTACGGTATTAGCTATGGTGCATTTGGATTCTCATCTTAGCGTACGTTATATTTCATGAAATTTAGAAATCCCTAGATCGACACCTAGCAGATTAAGAAATATTAAGTATCATCCCTATTACAATCGGTAAACCAGGTTTTAGCTGCTGATTGTCAAAAAAAAGTAACGTTTTGCCAATGGGCAACGCAGCAAATGATCAACGATGAAAATGTCTTTAAGTACATAATGTTTAGTGATAAGGTTACGTTTCACAGTACTGGTATTTTGTATTGTCATAATTGTCATTATTGGTAAACCTTATTGGATGCAAGAAGTTGGTCACCAACATCGCTGAAGTGTAAATGTGTGGTGCGGCATGGTCAATAATTATTTAATTGGGTCTTATTTTTTGAAAGGTTCAGTGAATAGGAAACATTACTTGCAATTAATTAGATATAGCTAACATGGCGGCGAACGTAAAAGATCCTCCAGATAAGTTCGATCGTAAATTTTACAAGTGTCATCCAAAAAAGCAGTTTCAACAGTTATTTGCATAATCTGTGAAAAAACATACCATAAAAGTGATTTTGATAAACTATGTGATCCTAAATATGTTGGAAAATATTTAATAATCCATCCCGATCATATGCTAAATGACATAACCTCAAAATCGGTCAAACAACATAAGCTAAATGATGTAGCAAAAGAAGTTATTGCACTTATAAACCGAATGAAACAAACCAAAGAAATAGAAGGAGAACTTCTACAAGAACTAAGCAGTTAAATAATAAATCAGTTGAAAAAAACTAAATATAACAATTAAAGAAGATGAAAGTGAAATAGAAAATATAATAATAGAAAATGCCTTACTAAAGCAATTTGTAACAGAATTACAGGATACGAATCAATTACAAAAAGACAATTGAACTGCAGAAGCAAAAGAACACAGAGACACAGATAAGAAAAAAAAACATATGCTGAAGTTATGAATGATATTGAAACGATACTTAAGCTAGTCCTAAATTTACGCTTAAAGCCGATGATCCTAAACAAAAAGGTACAATGGAACGACTCACTAATTGTTTAATTTAGAAAAAACATACAAACTAAGTACATCCATCTGAAAAATGATAGAGAAATTGAAATCAGTTGTATGAATACTAAAAGTTCAGAAGCAATTGAAACTGTACTAAATTATAAACTTAACTGTAGATCAACATTAAGCAACAAGTTGATTCTTAAATAAAACTTACGGATATAAATGATGTCACAAACATGGATGAAGATGATGTAGAATCCGACATAAACACAAGAAACTTTAAACGTTGCAACAACGGTAGGATTTTACATATGTATACTAATAAAAGAAACAATACTAATACAGTTCTAATGGAAGTGACATCGCAAACCTACAAGTAAATACGTAAAAACAACAACAAAGTTTTTGTAGGAGAACAGTACTGGAAAGCCTACAATTTGATAAATATTACTCCCTGCTATAACTGTGGAAGATATAAAAATAGTGTAGCTAAATGCAAAAATGAATCAGCTTATATTAAGTGCCTTGAGAAACACAGGTGAGTGAGTATAAAAATAATAAAATTGAATGTGTTAACTGTGTTTATAATAATAGAAATTATAGAATAAGCTTATCAACAAACGAAAATATTTATTAAGTCAGTTGACTTCTTGATCACACCTAGATTACCGACATGGGATGAATCAAGTGCTATTAAAACTAATAAACAATCTACAAGTTGATAAACTACTTTATTAAAAGCGGGCAAAAACAATGAAGAGTTTAGTAAATAAGCAATAAACAACTTCAACAATTTCAACACCTGCATCAACTAAATAATGGAAACACAAATAAATTTAAGTGATGAAATCCAAAATAATTTACATAATAAAGACTGACAATATAGAGATCTCAAGACTTTTAATAAAGGAAGAAATAATAACAACAGTTTAATTTTATACTTAAATATTAGAAGCTTAAATGCCAATTTCAAAAAACTTTAAATCTTTATTAAAAGTTTTAAGATAAAACTGTAGGTTATTGTATGTACAGAAGTATAGAAATTAACACATTATCAGTATTATAGACTGAAATATTATAAATTCTACTATACCACGGAGTAATTAATCAAAATAATGGTGTGTAGTATATGTAAAAGAGAATGTTATACACATGAATGAAACAATAGTAAAAGGTAAACTCAAAATATTAAACACCATTATGACATTAAATAACAATAAACAACTGTACATTTCTCCTCTACATAGATCACATGGATTTAACTGTACTCAATTTTAATCTGAACTTTAAAACTTATTTAGAACAAAAAAGGAAAACTTTAAATATTATTATAATTGGCGATTTTAATAAAAAAATACACGATAATAATGCTAAAAGTATAGATTTCCTTAAGAACTTATTGAAAAAAGATTTTCTTTCTGAATTTTCTCTTTACAAATATCTCTAAGCCATCAAATTTAACTACGAATGTAGCAATACTGTCTGTCAAAAAAGTACCGGGAATTTTAAATTAAAACAATATTTTTACGTTTAATAATCAAAATTTATTGGATCACCCTCAAAATAGGCTCCATTTGCTCCGATACATCTATGCCAACGGCACTTCCAATCATCGAAACATTTTTTATAGGCGCTTTTCGGGATGGCCTTCAGCTCGCGCGCCGAATTTTGTTTTATGGCTTCAATCGACTGAAAACGGGTGCCACGGAGCGGCAATTTAAGTTTTGGGAAGAGAAAGAAGTCACAGGGAGCCAAATCCGGCGAATACAGTGGTTGTTCAAGCGTGTTCGTTGAGTTTTTGGCGTGAAAGTCGGTCGCAATCGTAGCTCGGTGAGACGGCGCGTTATCGTCGTGCAAAATCCACAAGTTGTTCGCCCACAAATTTAGCCGCTTCTTACGGATACGCTCACGCAAACGTTTCATCACGCCTAGGTAATACTCTTTGTTTACCGTCTGCCCCTCTGGAACGAATGCGTAGTGCACCACGCCATGGGTATCGAAGAAAACAATGAGCATCACCTTCACTTTTGAGCGGCTTTGGCGTAGTTTTTTCGGTTTCGGCTCGTTTTTTCCCACCCATTTCGATGCTTGCTGGCTTGTTTGCATATCGTATTCGTACACCCACGTTTCGTCACCAGTTATGATGCATGCCATGAATGCGGGATCGGAATTGGCGTGATCCAGCATGTACGAAGCGACCTGTTCGCGATAGCGTTTTTGAAGAAAATTAAGCTCTTTTGGAACGAGTCTTGCGGCCACCTTTCTCATGCCCAAAATATCAATTACAATCGTACGTGTGGACTCGTGGGATATCTCAAGTTCATGTGCTATCTTTCTTAAGCTGGTATGACGGTTTTCAAGCACCATTTCCTTAATTTTATCGACGTTATCTGCGATCGAAGCCGTCGATGGGCGTCCGGAACGAAGCAAGTCTTCGACGACTTCACGACTCTCCTTGAAAGCTTTGTACTACTTATACACACGGGTTTTCGATAGTGCCTTATCACCAAAAGCCTTTTGCAACATTTTCAAAGCATCGGCACACGAAATTTCATTCGCAACACAAAATTTCAGACAAATTCTTTGTTCAACGTTATCACCCATTGTAAAAAATCGGCACGCACTATTGACATCGACTTACTTAACCAGCTACTGTAAACACACTCGTTGACAGATTCCGCTCGAAATTGGCACAGTCATTAAGGACAGTTGTACCAACCTGGAAAAAAAATTTTACCTGCCTAAACTGCCCCGCCAGATTTAAATCGACAATTCCCGGTACTTTTTTGACAGAATGTATGTATTAATCATATCTGTACCAAAACAGATTTTCTATTAACAAAATCCATAACAATTATGGTACCTATAACTAAGCATTATTCATTATTTCTAGAAATACAAAAAAAAACTCAATTTAAAAAACACAGTAGTAAGAATAATCAAGTACTATGATTACAAAAAATTATTTGACATAGCTATGCAAATAAATTGGTCAAAATTTGAAAATATAAAAGATCCAAATGAAAATATAAAAGAAATAATAAATAAAATTGAATCATATAGATCTAACAATCTAAAATCTAAACTAAAAAAATCGAAATGAAGCAAGTCCAAGAAATCTCCAAGGAAAGACTGAATAACAAATGCAATTGTGAACTCTTGTCATATACTTCTCAAATGCACTTATGGGTATTGCCTTGAGCTTTTTCAGCGATGCAGCCTTAATCTCCTCAATTGTCGCAAATTTTTGTCCTTTCATGGGCCTTTTCAATTTTGGGAAGAGGAAAAAGTCGCAGGGCAACAAGTCTGGTGAATACGGTGGTTGAGGCATGATGGTAGTATTGTTTTTGGCCAAAAAACTACTCACTAATAACGACTTGTGCGCAGGTGCATTATTATGGTGCAAAATCCATGAATTTTCTTTCCACACTTCTGACCGTTTTTTTCTTATTAATTCATGCAAGTGCCGCATAACCTCAAGGTTATACTCCTTGTTTACCGTACGACCTTGTGGTAGGAATTCTTTATGCACAACGCCATGGTAGTCAAAGAATACTGTGAGCAAAACCTTCACATTCGAACAAACTTGACGTGCCTTTTTCGGTCTTAGCTTTCCTGGGCTCTTCCATTGGATGACTGGGCTTTGGTTTCGACGTCACAACCATATACCCATGATTCGTCACCAGTTATAACCCTTTAGAGCAGATTAGGATTATCATCAACGTCGTTCAACATGTCTTGGGCGATGTTTATGCGATGCTGCTTCTGATCAAAATTAAGCAATTTTAGAACAAATTTCGCTGACACACGTGCTATACTCAAAACATTCGTTAAAATCGATTGGCATCAGCCAAACGATATGTTAAAATCATCAACTACTTCTCTAATCGTGATTCGACGTTTTTTTAACACAATTTCTTTCACTTTCTGAATATTTTCGTCGGTTTTTGACGTGCTGGGGTGTCTGGAGCGAGGTTCATCGTTAACATTTTCTCGACCCTCTTGGAATAACTTACACCACTTATAAACATTCTTTTTGCTCAGAGTTGACTTACCGTACGCCACTGTCAACATTTTGAGAGTTTTCAAGCACTTAATACCATTTTTTACAGAAAAATTAATACGAACTCTTTGCTTTATTATTTTTTACAGCAAAAAATCGCCGAGCTCGCAAACACAAGTCTAACCTTCAAGCCTCTCACATAAAAACAACGTATGTTATATAATTGAAACAGTGAACATATGATCGTGGCAAGTGTACCAACATAACAAAAAAAAATTTTGAAATTAGAGTGTACAGAGCGCGCGAAATTCAAAAAGTCACCTTACTTTTTGATCACACCTTGCATAAGGAGGAGGCTCTAGCGATAGTGCACAGCAAAACAGCATTCCGATCTTACGTATATGGGCGGAAATTCACTATAATAACGAATCACCTACCATTAGTGTGGTTTGAAACTACCAACCTCAATACAAAAGTCCAAAAATGGAGGTTTAAATTATCCGAATATAATTACAAGATAATATATTAACCCGGAAACTTAAATGTAAATGCTGACGATTTATCGCGCAACCCAGTTGAAGAGGACGCCATTAACATGGTAACACGCACACAACAAAGGAAGAATACTCTCGTTGCCGACGAAGTCGTAAAAAAACCATTGGTAGCCAACCCTACGACGCAGGCACCTGAAAGAATCCAGAAGACGACCTAGAAAGGTTTAAGAAATCATCCTGATTGTAGGAAGAAGCACATCATGACTTAAAGAAAAGGTTGGCTATGAAGAATGCGAGAACTTCGACGAACCTGCTGAATCTAAACCCTTCGCCACACCCGCAAGATCCGTATTAAAATCAGACGAAGAATCGGAATTCCCCGACGAATTCGAAGACAATAAAGTTACAAGCCGCAGCCTCGTACTAGAATTAGAAAAGCAACACATACTAGGAATGACAATATAGTTGATTTCGTGGCCTCAGATGGACATTTTTGCGACGAAAATTTTCACGACAACGTGAATCTCCTTTCAAAATATAAGGCAGTCACTCCGTGTGACGGCCAATTTTTTAGCTTTTTTTTTGGAAATTTTTTTTGAGAAACAATAAATATGCAGAAGTTTTAACTTCTTACTATAGATTTATTAACATTTCAACAGTAAGTTAGACAATTTTCAGGCCAAAATCTTCATCAGAATCTGTGTTGCACTACTCCAAAGACACCCATCTTAAAAAAAGAGCGTCAACGGCCTCCATGATTTCGGCTGATTGGCTTAAGTGAAATTAAAAAACCAACGGTATTTTAATCTGTGAAACTGTTGCTAGCGAATGAACTAGGATAATTCAAAAATATTAAAAATTAAATAATTGACATGTTATCAATCCATTAAGGCGGGAAGTCCATATAGAATTTTCAAAAAATCGATTTTTTTTTTTTTTCGATAATCTAAAAATATACTATGTTGAGCGTGTACTGACAAGACGAAAAAAAAAAATCTCGAATATTTACAAAGTTACAGCTAATATAATGGAGCGGGCCGGAGTACGTATTGTAAAGTAGCGAGCCAGGTAGTCGAAGCGCTTCAGACAAAAGGGCTCTCTCCATTATAATAACTTGAAAAACTTCTTTTGTCCCATACCCGGAAATAATACTTTATATTATATTGGGTGTACAAATAAGTTTCCGACCTTTTTAGATAGGTGTCTTTAGTATCACTGCTTGCATATTATTCAATCGGTCGATACATGTTTTTTGGAGGTCAGATGTCAAACTTGAATAATTACTAGTGACATTTGTTCAAAGCGTAAACAAGAATTATTTTCATGTAATTGAAAATGTCGAATTTTGTGCCAAATAAACAACATTTGCGGGAAGTTTTACTTCATTATTTTTTGTTGAAGAAAAGTGCAGCGGAAACAAATCGTTTGCTTGTGGAAGTTTACGGTGAACATGCGCCGTCGAAAACAACATGCAAAGAGTGGTTTCAACGATTCAAAGTTGGTGATTTTGACGTAAGAGACAAAGAACGTGAAGGCAGACCAAGAAAATTTGAAGATATAGAATTGGAAGAATTGCTTGATGTGGACTCTTGTCAGACTGAAAAACAATTGGCAGAACAGTTGAATATTACCCAACAATGTGTTTCGCAACGTTTACATGCAATGGGATTGGTTCAGAAGCTGGGAAATTGGGTGCCACACAAATTGAAACAAAGGGACATAGAACGTCGGAAAACCATGTGCGAATTGTTGCTTCAACGACAACAAAGGAAGGGGTTTTTGCATCGGATCATCACTGGGGATGAAAAATGGATCCGTTATGACAATCCAAAGCGCAAACCAGCGTGGGTCAAGCCAGGTGAACCAGGGCCGTCGACGCCAAAAGCAAATATCCATGGTTCGAAGGTGATGCTTTGTATTTGGTGGGATATGAAGGGTGTCGTCTATTATGAGCTGCTGAAAGAGTGTGAAACCATTACGGGAGAAGTTTATCGACGACAACTGATGGCTTTAAAGCAAGCTCTAGCTGCAAAACGACCGGAATGGGACAAAAGGCACAATAAGATTATTTTGCAACATGACAACGCTAGACCACATGTTGCAAAACCTGTCAAAAATTACTTGGACAGGCAGAACTGGGAAATTCTACCCCACCCGCCGTATTCACCAGACATTGCTCCCTCTGATTACCACTTGTTCCGGTCGATGCAATCAGCCCTGGCAGAGCAGCACTTCACTTCATATGAAAACGTCAAAAAATGGGTCGATGACTGGATCGCCTCTAAACCACCAGACTTCTTCCTTCGGGGAATCCGTTTATTGCCTGAACAATGGGCGAAGGTTATAGCTTCCGAAGGAACATACTTTGAATAAAACATTCCTTCATTTTCTACACAAACTAATGTCTTTTATTCCAGTAAAAAAGGTCGGAAACTTATTTGTACACCCAATAGTATATGTATATGTAAGTATATGTATCTACATTTACGTTTCTGTACACGAGTAATATTGCTATACAAATAAAGGTTAGTCAAGAAATATAGGTAGTTTAGCCGGAGAATTCATCGTGTTCAGTTGATTTCGGAACGTAAAAATGCCGAATTATAAAAAAGGTACGCGAGGCAATATTGCACAAAATAACCCCAGAAAACGAAAATATCTAGGCAATCAGTTTACCGATAAAGAAGGTGAAAAATTTGAAGCCAGTACAAGCCATAATGACAGTGCCAGTAGAAAAAAATTGTATACACGTGATAGTGAAGATATAATAACTAATCCTTTGCACGGGTACAGAATAATTGAATTTTTTACAGTGTTTACAGCTTTGTCTGAAATTGTGAAGTGCTCGGTATGTAATCAGAAGATAAAATTCAGTGAGTGTGGCTCTAGATGTCTTGGTTTTAAAATTGTTGTCACGTGTCCATGTGGTGATAAAAAAATATATGATAAACATCTGCATTCTGGACTAAAAGTAGTTGAAATCTCGGCATACATTGCTGCTGGGATATTTAATGAAGGTTTTAGTTCAGTATTAAGAATAATGAACCTTCTGAATTTGACTATTGGCACTTATGCTAAAGTATTTGCTTATAATACAGACGAGGCGCGAATAACCCGACAGAATCGTAAGGGCCTTTCAGAAACCAAAGATGCTCGTACAGCTCGCAGGCAACAACAAATGGAAGAAAATCAGCTTTTCAAGGAGGAGGAAGGACTGTTGTATGGACCTGGGATTGCCGATTAATCGGTAAGTAATTAAAACTGGCCATTTTCCTGTACTTCAACTTTAGATGCGATTATCTCGAAACTATATTTTTCAAAACTGCTCGTGTTGTAACTCAAGAAGTTATTGACCGATTTGGCTGAAATTTTTCGAGGCCTTCCTTAACATTAATATCGGAAGGATAAACCTAAAATTTTAGATATTCCGCGTTGATAAAATATTTTTTTGGGGTCAAAAATGCCAAAAAATAGCCCTAAATTCTGACTTCTTTTTAAAGATTTATTTTATATTGAATTTTATACTTTTTATTTTTATTTTATAGGTTCATCCTTTCCGTTTATATGTCCAAAAAAAAAAAACAACTTTCATTTTTGTGTTTCAGATCAACGGTTGATGAGTGACAACTGGAGCAGTTTGGGACCTCGCGTCGGAGGTAGCAGACAACAAATCATACTAAGCCACCATTTTGAATTGAAAAAAAAAAAAAAAAAAATATTTTTGTGTTCTAAAAAGATTCATTGAAGTGGTGTTAAAATTTAAAAACAATAAAATTATTTTATCATCGTTAAGAATATTATTAAAAAATGACCGATTTTGAGGCTTCTACATGGACTTTCCCCCTTAATTAATTAATATTATATTAAATAATTGACATGTTATGAAACCTAAGCCTTATAAACTTGATCGCGAGAAAGACACATCACTTTTACATTCCTTCAAATGACATTTGCAGAAATGGCATAAAATACAAGGCCAATTCCAGATTGCAATACGCAAAATTTAAAGTGACAGGCACCTCCATGTTCATATTATCTTTAAGTTTCTTAGCTGAAGCTGATGCAAATTCCGTATCATTTTGCACTATATAACGATTACCATAGAACTTTTGTTTCTTAGACCGACCAGAATAAATATAACCGGACATGCTTCCTTTTTTACTACTCATTGTAAAAACGAATAACTTATAAAACGAACAACTTTGATTTCAAACTGATTTGGGGTAGCTATTACGCCCTTCGATGCCAAGCCATCACTAAATCACCCGTTATATTCGAAAATAAGTTAGGAAAAAGAAGCGACATCTAAATCTCTCTCTCTCTCTCTCTCTCTCTCTCTTTCTCTCTCTCTCTCTCTCTCTCTATATATATATATACTTCTGTGATCAAAAAGTAAGGTGAAATTGTTATTTAAAACTCCCGGGCATTAGGAAGGCAAGTAAATTTTTTTACCTAGGTTGGTAGGACTGTCTATAACATTTTCCAAGCGTCTGTTTGTCAAAAGGTTTAATTATCTCCGAGTTACACGTGTTTTTGTAAACAACCAAAAGTGAATTTTTCGATTTTTACAATAGGTGATTTTGTTGAGCAAAGAACTTGCATCAAATTTTGTTTGCGGAACAAATATTCTTGTGCGGACACGTTAAAAATGTTGCGGAAGGCCTTTGGTGATCAAACTATGGCACAAAAAAACGTTTATAAGTGGTACAACGAGTTCATAGCGGGCTGAGAACGCGTTGAAGACGAACCGCGCTCTGGACGACCATGAACGTCTACCGACGAGGGCAACGTCCAAAAAATCAAAGATTTGGTGCTTGAAAATCGTCGATTGACAATTAGAGACCTCGCTGATAGTGTTGGAATATCATTTGGCTCAGCCCAAACCATTTTGAAGGATGTTCTGTGTCTCAAACGCGTCAAGTCTCGATTGGTGCCAAAATCGCTCAATTTTTTGAAAAAAAAAGCGTCGCATTGATGAGTGTGAAACTTTGCTGTCTGACTATCAGGACCACTTAAAATGCATCATTACTGGAGACAAGACTTGGATTTACGCATACGACCCTGAAACCACTGACCAATCCAGCGATTATCGTGCAAAAGATGAAGCAAGACCGAAAAGACCACGGCAAAGTCGATCGAAAATCAAGGTCATGTTGACAGTTTTTTATGATTATCGTGGTCTGGTGCACTATGAATTCCTTCCACCAGGCCAAACTGTCAACAAAAAATATTATTTGAGCGTTATGCGTCGTTTGCGTGAAGCTTTTTGTCTGAAACAGCTGGAACTATGGGCGAACAACTCTTGGTTCCTTCATCACGATAATGCACCATGTCATACTGCATTGGTTCTTCGCGACTTTTTTGCCAAAAACTCGACTCATATCGTTCCGCAACTACTGTATTCGCCTGATTTGGCTCCGTGCGACTCCTGGCCATTCAGCAAACTCAAAAGGCCAATGCGGGGACGCCGTTTTGACACGATTCAGGAGATAAAATCTGAATCGAAGAAGGTCTTGAAGGCTATACCGGAAAAAGACTATTCCGACTGTTTCAAGGACTGGAAAAACCGCTGGCAAACGTGCGTTTTATCGGACGGGGATTACTTTAAAAGAAATGAAATTGATTTGGAAGAATAAATAAAGAATTTACATTTCATAAAAAAATTCACCTCACTTTTTGATCACAGTAGTAGTATATATAACACATCGTTTTATAAGTCCCGAGACTAACAACGAAAACAACATTTTTTTTTTCAAAAATCATTTTTATCTATCAATTGAATCTCCTTTTAGAGTGAAACAATCTTTCCAACGCCTTTCCAACATTTCTATACCATGTTCATAAAAGGATTTATCCTTTGCTTCAAAATAGGCTTCAGTTTCGGCAATGACCTCATTCGAGCCAAATTTTTTTCCCTGGAGCATTTTTTTGAGATCAGCAAAGAGGCAGTAGTCGCTGGGGGCTAAATCTGGCGAATACGGGGGGTGGGGAAGCAAATCAAAGCTCAATTCATTTAATTTTGCCATTGTTTTCATGGACTTGTGGCATAGTGCATTGTTTTGGTGAAAAAGGATTTTTTTCTTTTTCATGTGCGGTCGTTTTGCTGCGATCTCCTCCTTCAAACGTACCAACAAGTCAATATAATAATCAATGTTGATCGATTTACCTTTTCCCAGGTAGTCAATGAAAATCACGCCATGTGTATCCCAAAAAACAGACGCCATGACTTTGCCAGCAGACTGCTGCGTTTTTGGACGCTTTGGGCGGCTTTCGCCAGCCATGCGCCACTCAGATGATTGCGGATTCGACTCCGGAGTGAAATGATGTATCCATGTCTCATCCATGGTCACGTATCGACGCAGGAAATCCTTTTTATTGCGAGTAAATAGCGATAAACAGCTCTCTGAATCGTCGACTCGTTGCTGTTTTTGTTGCACTGTAAGCAATCGCGGCACCCACTTGGAAAAAACCTTTTTCATGCTCAATTTTTCATGAAGGATTGTAAATACGCTTCCAGATGATATCTGTGTTATTTCTGCAATCTTACGAACCTTAACTTTGCGATTTTTTATTATAATTTTTAAACTTCACTAATATTTTCCTGTGTTACGGCTTCCAATGGCCTACCTGAACGTTCCGCATCGTTTGTGTCCGTACGACTACGTTTAAACTCAGCATACCAACGACAAATTGTTGGTTTAGATGGAGAGGAGTCTGGGTAATGTTTTTCAAGCCATTGCTGGGCTCCTACGGTGTTTTTACCCATTAAAAAACATCGTTTTATCGACACGCGAAACTCGCTTTCTTCCATTTTTCAAACAAATCACAAAGTGACTTTACTCTAACCTCGATAACTCTGCTGTCTGTGATCTGATCGACGTGAAATTCTTACACGTCTCATGTAAAGGTTTGCACTCTATGGAAACGTGGCCAGTTTGGTACTACTAGCACCATCTCTGGGTTAGTCTCGGGACTTATTGAACGATGTGTTAACATGGATTGCAAATAAATGTTGTATAACTTCTGCAAATATTTTTCATACATAACTTACATTGCGTTTTTGATTGCCTCATTTTTTTGGCTGGACATATTTTACAGATTTCTCTGCATGTGCCAGAATTACCTGCTTCTGTATCAGCAGCACTATCCTTCATATTCAAATGCTCTCTTATGTTTTTTTTTAGTTTTCTTGGGAGGCCTAACATCGTTAATCTTCTTTGGACGTACTTTTTTGTGAATTCAGTGCCTAATGCCTGTAAATACATTCGCCTTTTCCGTAGAGTCACATTATTCGCCCTCAATATCACCATACTATTTATTTCTGCAATATCCAGAAGACGAAAGAAGAGTGTCAATTGCCATCTATTATTCTTCCTTGAAACTGAATACATTTTTGCTTTTCTATCGACTTCATCGACACCCCCCTTTGTTTTATTATAAAAAGTAACGATGCTGGGTTTGCGCTTTTCATTTGTACTTTTATCAATTTCGGCAGCACAATGAAGTGATTATATAAGAACTACAGATCTTTTCTTTTTAGGCACGTAAGATACGAGTGTAGCTGTTTCTGAAAATCCAAATTGACTTTTATATTCAGGTCGGTTTTTATCTATAAAACAAGGAGGTATTTCTTTCTTGTTTTTACGCATGGTATCCACAACAGAAATCTTATAATCTTTGGCCAAATCGTTCATCAGCGGCACACTGGTATACCAATTGTTGATGGTAAGGTTTCTTCCAGTGCCAGAAATTGGTGTAATTAGCCTCTTTACGACGTCTGCCGCAGCATTACTCAACTGATATAAGCCTTCAGGTTGTTTGCCAGCATAAAGTTCAATATTTAGGTCGTAAAACGTAGCAGCATCTACTAGTGGATAAAGTTTGATTCCGTATTTGTCGGGCTTTGATTTCATGTACTGTCGGAAAGGACATTTTCCTTGAAAGCCAACCATCATCTCATTGATTACAACGTTCTCTCCGACTGAATATGGCAGAAGACAGTTTTGTGTAAACATATCTAAAACTTCTCTTATTGGCGCAGCTTTGTTTAGTGTACGACGAGCTTGTCGCGTAGTAGCATCATCAAACCGCAATGAATTCAGTAGAAATTTTACTCTTTTCACTGACATAGTAGTAGGAAAAATAGGTATACCTGTCCCATCACTTACATATAAATCTTCTAAATTGGCGTGTGATGTCTTCAAGGATCCCGCTATGTACAACAATCCGAAAAGTGCTCGAATTTCCACCGCATCTGTCGGTTTGCAGTCACGTATTCTGTTATACGATGGCGCTTTTTTTTTAATAAATTCGTTGGTATATCTAACAACTTTTTCAATAATATTCTCTGAAATAAATAAACTCCAGGCTTGCGTAAATGTTGTCACCCCCACACCATTCCTACGAGTGCCCGCATCTTCCGTGAGAATATTTTGAACTTGACGCCTCACTCTGTTATTGTTAGATTTTTGCCACTTCGTTACTTTATCGCGCCCTGTAAAACAGCTACTTATTTCTGAAAGTGGCAAATCATCCTCTTCTGAGTCCGAGCAGTTTGATTCCTCAGCAGATCGAGGTTCCCCTGCAACGATGTGGTCGGGAGTTTCAGAGCCTTGGTCGCTGAGCTCTGATTCACTTTCTTCTTCGTCTTCTCTTAGTAATTCCTTGAGTATTGCACTTTGTGGTAACCGTCCACGACTCATTTTATATAAAAAAATCCAAGCTCAATTCGATAATATTAAATGATGGCCGAAAAACTACTACGAGCGTAAACGAGGGTATGTCGCGTTGAGCGTCGCGCGTAACCTTTTTGACGACAGGCGCGTGTAGTATTTTCGACGACTGCACCGGGACTAAAACAATTGCGATCTGTGGAGTGGGGGGAGCGCCCCGAGCAACGGTTTATTCTTTATTTTACTCCCAATGACATAGCGATAGGCTACTAGAAATGAGAAATAAATGTGATGGGTAATAATAATAATATGAACGAAAATGTACTAAGCGCGGTCGATTCGACTACGCGCGCCCGCTTAAAGGTTAAACATGTCGAGTTTTGTGCTTATAAACTACGATATGCGGACAGCATTGATTATTTGTTATCATAGAAAACTGCTGCAGAATTGCATCGAATGCTTGTTGAAGCTTACGTTGAATTATGCTATTGGTAAAACACAGTGTTTTGAGTGATTCAAAAAATTTATAAGTGGTAATTTTGATGTGAGTAACGAAGAGTGTAGGAAACCACTGAAGAAGTTCGTCAATAACGAATTGCAAGCCTTATTCAATGAAAATGATACTCAAACTCAACAAGAACTTGCGGTTTAATTAAATGTAATGCAAAAAGCCGTCTTCATTCCTTTGAAAGCCATGCAAAAAATTCAGAAAGTTGTGACAGGTGGCCCGTTGAGGTTAGGCCACCTGCCATGCGGCGAAAGTTAGAATCCGCGACGCGACTACACGCGGCGCCATCGATCAAGCAATCGACGGCGCAGCCCGGGAAAATCGATAGGCGCGACGCGAGACGGGCAAGAGAGGGTCCTTCTTCTCTTCTTGCCCGCCAAGCCGTGAATACGTGCGAAGCCAACGCGAGAGACTTTTAGAGCGAGCGAGCGATTTCCTGAGGCTGGAAAACTCGAAATACGATAAGAGTAAATGGCCACTTATTTTCCTCGCGTGCATGCTGCGATAATTTCATCCGCGTGACTGTGAACTATTATATAAATAATTGTTGCAAGATGTGAGTGAGAGGTTAGCTCTCACCCACCCATAGTATTAGTTGTTGTTATGTGTGTACACGTGCCCGAGACTACACGCGCGTAATCTTCCGGTGGGCCGCAAGCAATCCGCTAATCAGCTTGAGAGGAATTAGGACTGGCTCACACGCTTTGCCACGTGAACATAGCAAGGCGAGTGATCGACATACATGTGCAGTGCGTGTTTCGCAGTAAATAATTGCGCATGGTATTATTTTGCGTTGTAACTCTTGGTAGGGATCCAGAGTCTAGTATTTAATCATTTTTGTAGATATTTCTAATATTTTAACTCAATAAAAGTTGACGGCGCATAACGGGTGCGCCTTATTCACTTTTATCCTTACAAGCGTCCCTTTCCCGAATACCGCCGCCTCCGCGGGCATGTCAACCTTCTGTTGACACGCATCTGATCTAGCTGAGCCTGGTAGAGTGTATCACCGGTAGCGGGACTGTAAGGTAAAGCCCCCCCCCCCTTGTTATACAAAGTAAGATCCGAGGAGAACCCTGTGCTGTAATTGGTCCGGCGTTGCACACGAGTGCCATTGCACGACGGCTAACGTCCATCGGCGCTCAAGGCCGCATCGTGGGATAGCTACGCCCGCAGCAGTGCACACGTGCATGGAAAAGTCTTGCACGTGCATCGACGGAAAAACCTTGTTACAAAGTGAAAATTAAGTTCCGCATAAACTGAATGAAAGATAACAAGTAAATCAAGAAACTACTTGTAAACTTCTGTTTGACAGATACAAAAGAAAGTTATTTCATTTCTTCATTAAATCATGACAGGTGATGAAAAATGGATATATTTTGAGAATCCTAAACGTCCAAAATCTTTAGGGAATTTAGGCGAACCATCGACATCCATGGTAAGATTAAATCGCTTTGGTAAGAAGACAGTGGTCTGTGTTTGGTGGGATCAAAAGTGTGTAATCTATTATGAGCTGCTAAAACCTGGTGCAACCGTTAAAACTGATCGCTACCGATAGCAAAAGATCGATTTACATCGAGCATAGCGGGAAAAATGATCGAAATATGGAAAAAGGCAACACAAAGTCATTTTGCTCCATGATAATGCCCCATCGCAGAAAGTAAAACGGGTAAAAAAAACAATCATTCAGTTAGGAAATATTAGCATATGCGGCTTATTCTTCAGACTTTGCTTCATCCGATTATCATCTATTCGCATTAATAAAGCACGCTTTTACTAAACGGCGCTTCAATTTGAATAAAAATTTTTGAGAAGTCTCGATAACTGGTTCGCTTCAAAAGAAAAATTGTTTTTTTGGCGCAGCATTCATAAACTGCCAGAGAGGTGGGAAAAATGTATAAATAGCAATGGAGACTATTTTAAATAAAATATTTTCTATCATTTTCAAACAACAGACGTATCATTTTTACAGAAAACCCCTAGGTTTTTTACTCCTATACCTGGTAAATTGAAAATTGAATTCAGATTTATCAGAACAATAAATGTTGCTTAGTCCTATCCGAAAAATTTCCAACTTGGTTTTTTCAAAAAATTTTAATTTCTCTTGCAATAATTTTATTTTATTTTATATTTACATTTGTGTCATAAATTTATTTATTTTTCTCAAAATAACACCATTTTTTTTTTTTTAATTATGAATTCATTTAGAAGATCTTGCAATCAATTTTGTAGGCATTTTTTTTTTATCTTTGGCTGCATCTTTTTAAATCTATATCATGAGTAAGGTATCATAGATCTGTTTCTTTCTAAAATGTGTCGACAACGTAAATGGATATACAAAGAGTTTCAAAATCACAAAATATACCTGAATACCTTTATTCCAATAACTACTGCACGGAGGATAAAATGACCAATGCAAAAATTCTATGATTTCTTGTAAATGGCCTAATGGTGACATTGTATTTAACTTTTACCGTGATCTTTAAAGTTATTTGAAGGTCAGCTTCATCAATTTTAAATGGAACTCCTACTTTTTAAAACAAAGTTACAAAGAGCAGAAAATGTTGTGTTCAAATATAATGTTTTTCTAACTTGAAAATTGAATACTGGCCTTACATTTGTAATCAACTATCTCGAAGCTTTCCAAGTAACAACTAAGATAGAAAGAATATCAAAGAAAAAATCCACAAAAATTTTTTTTCTTCAATAAAACTTATATCCAAATATTATAGTAATGGAAAGATATAATCGCAAAGAAATAAGTGGTTATACGCAGTTGTGAGGCTCAGAAAAGACGTTTTTTTATGAATTTTTTATAGAACTAGTTTTTATTTATCAATTACAAGTGATAGTAATTCAAATAAAGCCAACTTTTAAGAATACGAGGGTAGTCTGAAAAGTTTCCGACCTTAAAGTGAAGATAGCAGCACTCGTCAATATAAGCTCCCATCTGTTGACAGTTGCTCACCAAAGTTTCAGCCATTTTGGATGCGCAGTTGTTAGTTGACAGTCGTTTAAGTGAGTCGATGTAAGTGTTGTTGTGAAAATGGACAAAATTGAGTATCGAGCTGTCATTAAATTTTTGTTTTTGAAAGGCAATACGCCTACGCAAATCAAAAATAAGTTGAACTCTGTGTATGGGGACTCTACACCATAATTTACCACAGTGAAATTTTGGGCAGCTGAATTCAAACGTGGCCGTGAGAGCTTGGGAGACGATGAACGTTCGGAACGTCCAAAAACTGCAACCACTGACGATAACATCGCTAAAGTTCACCAAATAGTGCTAGACGACCGCCCAATTAGAGTGAGAGAGATAGTAGAGGTTATGAACATGTCCAAAGAACGTGTTTGCTACATATTAAATCAAGATTTAGGCATGAGAAAGCTGTCCGCACGTTGAATACCGCGTTTGCTCACGTTAGAACAAAAACGTGTTCAAATGAACATTTCCAACGCTCTATTGCCGCAGTTTAGGCGCAATAAATCCGAGTTTTGGCGCTGATTAATTACTGTAGATGAAACTTGGATACACCATTATGCGCCCGAAACAAAAATACAGTCAAAACAGTGGACTGCAAAAGAGGAACCGGCTCCAAAAAAGCAAAAACTGTTTTTTTGGCTGGGAAAGTATTGGCGACTGTTTTTTGGGATAGTCATGGAGTTATTTTAATCGATTATCTTCAAAAAGGAAAAACCATTACAGGAGCATACTGCGCATCATTACTTGACAAGCTAAAGCTAGAACTTGCAAAAAAATGTCCACATTTGCAGAAAAAGAAAATCCTGTTTTACCAAGTCAACTAACAACGCGCCGTCTCACACCTCAGCGGTTTCCATGGCGAAAATCCACGAATTACGGTTTCAGCTGCTTGATCATCCGCCTTACTCACCAGACCTAGCCCTAAACGACTTATTTTTGTTCCTTCATCTGAAAATTGCACTCGGAGGACAGAGATTTTCGTCAAATGAGGAGGTAATCACCTTCGTAAACAGACATTTTGCAGAGAAAAACGCCGAGTACTATTTGGATGGGTTAAAGAGATGGGAGCATCGCTGGGAGAAGTGTGTAGAATTGCAAGGAGACTATGTTAAGAAATAAAAAAATTAAGAGAAAATGTCTTGTATCTGTTAGGTCGGAAACTTTTCAGACCACCCTCGTACAATAACGTTTCGATCATGTACAAATATTGATGTACACCGCTCCTGTAGATGATGTCCCGAACGACCTCTAAAATAAGGCGCTTGGCGGTGATCTTCATTTCGGCGGTTTGGATTTTTTGAAATCAAAAAATATGGTGGATTCTTTCAGAAGATAGAATTATACAAATGTTGAACGAAGGAATAATAAAAATTTTGATTTTCGACAAAATGGCGTCTATTTGAAAAAATTTTTCGTTTTTGACTGAAATTTTCACTCCGAATCGTCAAAAAAAAATTGTAATAATTTTTTTAAATCTTATTCTTCAGTTCAATACCTGAAGAATATATCTATGAAGATTGTGTAAAAATTTGAGACTGATCGGTTAAACCATTTCTGAGAAATCGAGATTACCGACTTTGAAAATATCGTTTTGCGAAAAACGCATTTAAAGTTTCAGGAGTAGTTTCCACATAGTTGAAATTCTTTTTCTTCAACTTACATGGTATCATTTATCCCAGGGCCATAAAAGGGACCTTCTTCAGTATCGTTAGCTTTTAATAAGTCCAGCTGGTGTTGTTGTCGAGCCATTCTTCCTTTTCGCGTGCTCTCATGCGCTCGTGCGTCGGAGATTATTACACGCTCTGCGTCTTTTTTGTCGACATAAGCATGAGCTGCGGTGCCTAATGAAACTCCTAATGCACTAATAAAGTACAATAATGATTTTGTACCTTCATTAAACATTCCAGCTGCAATGTAAGCCGCTATTTCAACAACTTTACCGCCACATGGAACAATTTTTGGAGTTATTTTCCATATTAACTGATTATAATTCTCCATCCACCAACACACCTTACCAATAATTTTACGTTGCTAAGGTCTTAATAAATTGGATATATAGTCTGAGCAACATCAGCTGGTAAATTTGGATAATCATGAGTGTAAGAAGATAATGTGTCTGTTGCTAGCGCTTGCTGCCAACTATACCATGAACCTTCTCCACCTTGGCACATTTTGTATTGAGGCTTCTCATCAGTCAAACAATAGTGATAATATGTTCCCCAAATTCCATTATACATATTATCCACAAAATCACAATTTCTCCTTATTCCCAAACTATAGTAAACTGTCAGCTAATCTATCAGCTTAGCCGTGAGTTTGCCTTTCCCTGAAAGTACTTTTTTGCAATTTTTTTCCGCCTTTTTTAACTGATTCTGTATTTCTTTTTTATAAGCTCGCGGAAGCGTGAACCCATTCTCTTCTAAACATGTCCGATATATTCTTTTTTGACAACTTTAACTTCACCGTAAAGAGCAGCTTTCAGAATCCCAGAATATGTTTTTAAATCGCCATCACTTATATAGTTTTAAGAACAAGCTTTGAATTTTTCTATTAAACGCTTAAACATATTAATAACCGCATCGATTTCCATTTTACCTAAAGAGCTTTGGTGATTTGCAGAACAAGCATCTTTGTGTTCATTATACAAACCATTATACTCTTTAGTATCTTTTTTAGGTTTCCAAACCTCACACTGTTTACAGTATGAACTTCTTACAATTATATCAATGATTTTTCAAATGTAATATCCAATCAATGATTCTCATTACAAACATAGATCGTCTGTTTATTTCGTAAGAATGCTTCATAAAAGAACTGGAGCTTATAACACGATTTCTACACTTATCACACACTACAACGATTTTAAAACCAAGTCCACGGGGAGAAGCAGTTTCAAATTTTATTTTTCCGTCACAAGAGTTACATTTCACATAATCACTTATCGCAGCAAATACAGTGATGAAATTTAAAATATTATATTCAATCGAAGGATCACGTAAAACTAAAATCTCTTCCTGCATTTTGAATTTTTTAGCGGATGCACTAAAACTACTCCTATTCGTCGCAGCAGTCTTTGGATTAAAAGCCTGTGTTCTCTTTTTAACTTTAGAAATTTGTATTTTTTGAGTATTTCTTTGTAATCTTGAACATTTATGGGGTATTTTTATAACTTTTAAATAAAATTTACTCCAATATAATACAAAAAATCACAAAAAACAAATTTGAACTGAACGCACGACTTTACCACGTAGCAAAACTATTTAAACTGACGAAATACTTTTAGTTTAGGTTATAATAGCCAAATATGACCTTGAAGTAGTTAGTGGACTTATTATTCTCGCCGTCTACGAAAAAACACAATAGAAAAAGGAACCTCAGGTAGCGCGTGAAGTGAGTGCAGCTGCTACTCCGGTTCTTACTCTACCTGCTTTCTAACACTCTGACGTGGCCTTATAAATTCAGGTATATCTCCGAAAATATTTTTTGGATTTGCTTAAAACTTTTAGAGAATATACTTAAATATATGTACATTCCGAAAATGCAAAAAAAAAAAAAAAAAAAATTGATTTTTTGAAAATTCTAATTGCGTATAACCCCTTAATCACTCGCCAATCAATAAAAATATAAGAAACTCTCCAGATCGCCCATTTTTTGAATCAAAAGAAGTGTTTTTATGCATTCGAAGGAGTTTGCAAAGACTAATTTGTTAATTAAGGCCAGGTTACCCCAATAAACGTAATTTTTTTCAATACATTTTATTCATAGTACGAAACATGTTGAGTAATCAATTTTTTTACATATGAAAGCACATATATAAATTCACTTGAAATAATTTTTTTTTTTTTTTTTTTCAAAATGGCGGTCCTGAAAATGGCTGCTGAAACTCATCTGATTCACAGATGGATGACATCATTTCTTGGAAAAGAATTATCTGAAAGCAGAAAACAAAATGGTTTCATGTTTTGTATCGAATTGGCTATAGCCTCAAGCAGAATGAAATATTTTCAATGAAAAAAAACAAAATGGCGGACTTTTGAATTTTTTTAACATTTTTTTTCACTTTTAATTGTTTATAACTTTTTTAAATAATAATGAATATTTCTGGTTCTGCTTGAGGCCATAGCCAGACATCCAAAGAGTAAAATGCCGTTTGGTTCATATCGATAAGTGCAATAGTTTTGAAATGAGAGTGTCATCCATGCGAAAAAACGTGGTTCGGAGAAAAATCAGTTCAAAGTTTTTATTCGTAAAAAATCGTAAAAAAAATGAATTTTACTCACATATCCATTCCAGCTTCATACACAGCTCCTTCCTGGTCTTCGTAGGCATCATTCTCAAGAATTCTTGCATTTCTTAAAGAAGTTCTATGTTCTTTAGACGCTTCAGTAGCTTCTAGCTCAGCTCGATCAACACGTCTGCTGTTGGCCCTATCAGCAAAGTGCCTTGCTTCCGGGCCGATTCTTACACCCATAACTTCCATTACTTTTAATATGGGTAAAAGCCCTTCATTGAAAATGCAAGCAGCACTGAGAGCAGCAATTCCAAGCGTTTTTTTTCCAACAAACTTATGTTTAGGGGCTATGTTCCAAACACATGAGTTGTAACTTTCGTTATTGTTTTGCGTGTTAGCCCCTAAACATCTCTCGAGCAACTTGTCGTCGGTTAGTTCTTCATAAATTGGCTGTAAAAGATCTTGAATTTCCTGATCGAAAGCTGGAGGATGGTTGTAATTCTGTTTTGTAGCTACTGCCTTTTGATAAGCGCACCATGAATCTGCTCCGGCTGGACAATACTGGTGTTGTGGCTTAGCATCGGTGGAACACTTGTGATACAATGTGGCTAGAATTGCATTCTTCATGTCTGGCACAGAATCGGGATGACTAAGCACAGCTTTTTTAAAATAGCTAGATAAGAGCGACAGTTGCGGTTCAGTAAATTTTAAAGATTTTACGGGTAATCCTCTCTCTTTATTTTTTTCTTGCTCTTCTTTAGCAGCTTTTTTGAAAACCATTTCACTAACAGCCTTCAATGCAATATGAACTTGCATTATGCATTTATAATAGCCATTTATACTGAATGCAGTTGCTGAGATATCCATCACTCCACAAAAATTCAATAAGCCATACAATCCAACTCCTAACAAGCGCATTGCATAAACTATTCTTCTGTTTATTTCATAACCATTTTTTATTTTTGGAGATGAAGGGATTGGTTCACTCTCCTCACAACCACAGATAATTTGTAACTCAAAACCTAATCCTTTTTCGACACTTTTTGCAAATTCCACTTTTTTATTACACTTTGCACAAACAACTCTCTGTTGCAATGTAGCAAATACAGACCACTGAACGATCACGTAAGTCAGCAACGGATGGATTTTCACTCCAAGTTGAGGATCGGCGTTTTTTAGTTTTTTTGCAGCAGCACTGGTTTGCTCTGTATCATCATTGGAACTATGTTGGTTACCCAAAAAACTCCTTCTTCCTGACCTATGTGGGACACCACTTTTTCTTTTTTTGTCCATGATAAATTTTGAGAGCTCACAAACGAAAAATTTACCGACGCGTGCGAGGACTGAACAGAATAACCATCACCAACGAAAACTTTACTTGTACTGCCGTATATTATATTCGAAGGACGCTCTCTAACTGTAAAGGACAGAATATTTTCGAGAAATATAGAAGGGAACAAAACAATAAAACGATCCGAAGGCACGCAGCAGCTGCCGCTACGGAAGGCGCTCGAGCGGCCGGATTTACCGCAGCGCTCCCCACTCTTTTATACCTGCTTCTCGGTCTTGCTGACCTTCGGGACTAGTTCTATACTATTTCTACGAGTATACTGTAGCAATTTATGAAAAAAAAAAAATTTCGATTTTTTCAAAATTGTTTGGGGTAACCTGGCCTTAAAAAAAAGTATGTATAAAGTTTTCACAGCTTATTGTAACATATAAATACATACAAATTTAGAATTATTATTAGTATTTTTAAATGCCAATTTAAAGTCCAAATTTCACGAATTTTCGTCAATTTTCAATAATAATTGTAAAAAAATTATATTATTGTTAAATTTATTGAAAAATGCTATTTATCATTAAAATATTCATTGTTGTTTTAAATCTAAATTGTTTCGCTTAACACTATATTGTTACCTGATTCGTTGCGTTTGTAAAAATATCCGACAATTTCGAATTTTTTAAACTGAGTTTATTAAAATTCTTTACTAGAAATTTTTATCGAATTTTTCAAACTAAAATTAATATGCAGTATCAATATTTACCGCTAGAAGCCGCATGATGAAAACTTGGGCTCCTGCAATGAAAATTTGTATCTCTAAGTAACAAGCAGAAATTAAAAATTATTAGGACCTTGAATAAGTTCTGGCTGTCTTTTAAAATAGCAGTAGCAGTACTCAGCGCATGGAATTTCAAATGGTGACGTACCGGCAAGAAAGTACTGTATCTAACCTTAAATTTCAGTGTATGATAGTTTACTTTAGTGTCAATAAAGTAATGTTTTATCGGTTCTAAAAATTTCTACTTTTGTGCAAAATGAAGTGTATTTGCGCGGAATTTAATTGCACTATTTTATTCAAAAGAAATCTGCAGCTGAAGCACACAGAATTCTTGTTGAGACTTACGGGGATAATGTTTTGTCGGATACGACATGCAGAAACTGGTTTCAACGCATCAAAAATAATGATTTTGAACTTGTGGATAAAGAACGTTCTGGCACACCAAAAAAATTTGAAGACAAAGAATTATAGGAATCACTTGATCAAGACCGATGTCAGTCGCTACAGATTTTGGAAAAATATTACAAGTAGATAAGTCAACAGTTTCAAAACGTTTGAAAGTGTTAGGAATGATCCAGAAGCAAGAAAATTGGGCGCTGTATGAATTGAAGCCAAGAGACATCGAACGGCCTTTTCTTACGTGTGAATTTCTGCTTTAACAACAGAAAAGTGAAGGTTTTTTGCACCGTATCGTGACTGGCGATAAAAAGTAAATATATAGTACTACGATAATCCAAAGCGTAGAAAATCGTGGGGTAAGCCCGGCCATGTATCAACATTGTTCGCAAAATCAGATATCCATGGTTCGAAGCTTCTTCTCTGCATTTGGTGGGATCAGCAGGGTATCATTTATTATAAGCTGCTCAAACCGAATGAGACTATCACGCGAGATCGCTGTCGACTTCAATTAATGCGTTTGAGTCGAGCCCTAAAAAGACGGCCGCCATACGAGCAGAGGCACGACAAAGTGATTTTGTTACATGACAACGCTCGGCCTTATGTTGCAAAACCAGCGAAAACCTACCTGGAAACTTTTTAATAGGATGTTCTAGCTCACCCGCCGTATCCCCCTGACATAGTCCCTTCCGATTTTCACCTATTCTTCTTGATGGCACATGATCTGGCTAAGCAGCGCTTCTATTCTTACGAAGATACTAAAAAATAAATCGGTTCTTGGATAGCTTCCAAAGACATATCGTTTTTTCGACGCGGAATTCGTATACTGCCAAAAAGATGCGAAAAAGTAGTCTATTGATGGGCAACACTTTGAGTTAAATGTTTTTGTGCCTTAAATTTTAAATAAAGCTTTTATTTTGTAAAAGAAACAGCAAGAACTTATTCAAGATCCTGATAACATTGTTCATTTTTAAAAAATTTTATTTTATTTTAAGTATAATACATTTATTTTTATGTTTATACATTTATGAATTTAATTTAGCATTAATATTGATAATGCTTCATAAGAAGTTTCTTAAACTTATTGAAGGAGCTGAATTGTATTATTCTAACTTGACAATTGATTGTTCAAAATGTTGTTTATGTTAATCAGATGCAAAGATATATTTAGTAGATCCAGAAAGAATTTTGAAAGACTAAGATTAATTCAAAACCGTTTAGTGTAACGTAAGAGCGGGCCAGTAATATCAGCAGCAACCACCTGCCATGGTCGGCCAATTATGCAACAACCCATAAAATCCATAGGAGCACGCTAGGCACTTGCGGACATGTTTACGAACGTCGTTATAAAAGTATCTGACCACCTGTGCAAAAGTCTTTTCGCAAACTAGGTGCCCTGCGGTCACGTCGTCATGACATTCACGAAGGACTGCCTGCCGCTGTTCTTTTAGCACAACCATATCTCACGCTTCCACATCGCTGATAACAACATCAATTTTGTCGTCTGGATGATGTATATTTAATAGGTTATCTCCTACGAGCTTCCATTTTATGTGCTCGTTAGGTTTCTAGTCGCGGTGCGCGTCCAGGCGAGGTACTACTTGTCAGTGGTGGCCTTCGACCAGGCGAGAGAGAAGAAAACAACTTCATGTTTTTTGTTCATGCAAGGCAATGCGTCTGTCATATGATGAAGCGCTTCCTCTTGGTGTTTTACTATAAAACATTGAGCTTTCAGTTTCAGAGCCCATCTCGCTAGTCGATATATAGTGTATAAAATAGTACCCCTCGATGTAAGGCTGGAACTTGTTTACGGCCCTTACCATTGCTAGACATTCGCTCGGTTACGATGTAATTTTGCTCAACGGAGTTCAGGGTCCTGCTGGCAAACTCCAGCATCCTTTTTTTTCCTCTATGATTTGCAGTAGCATGGCTCCAATGACCGTGACGCTGGTATCGGTGTGGAAAGCTTATCCGCTACTCGGCCTTGGACATTGCAATACTGGAGCGGAGACGATCATGGCCTTTAAAACATCGAAGGACCGCTGCTGCTCTTCAAGCTATTCAAACTTCCGGTTTTTCTTGGTGGGGTGCGTTAACGGTTTGTCGACCGTGGCATAATCCTTTATAAATTATTTGTGCCATTAAGCCATCTCGAGAAAACGGCGTACTACTTGAGATTTTTTGGTGGGGGATATTTCCTGATCGACTCGCTCTTGGCTGGATCGGGCTTAATACCATCCAGGTTAACCTCTTAGCTGTCAGGCGAAAACGAACTTTTCGTGCCATTTTTGTCTTGGAAAAAAATTTTCATTGATGTATCCTATAGTTTTAGTTTTATAATTTTTGAGGTCGTCGAATCCGAATCTGAAATCGGATTTCTAAAATTTGGAATAGCCGATGCAAACTTTAAAAATACTTTGATTCCAATGAAAGTGAGTTCCTTATGGTTTTGGTTGATTTGAATTTGAGCGCCTGAATGCTAGTACATATCTCACATAATATAAAAAAAATATATAAACAATATAAATATCTAGTGAGAAATTTGTTGTTTTGTATAGGTGGATTTTCAGTATTCAAATAGCTGAAAATTTCGGTTTTCATTTGATTGAGTTGATTTGAATGTGAGCGCCTAAATATGGGAAAATATCTAACATAATATAAAAAATAATATGAACAATATAAATATCTAGGGAGAAATTTGTTTTCTCGTATAGGCTTTTAGATCACGGAAATAAAGACAAACACTCACATTTAAAATAGGCTGGCTTTATTTGGCTTGATACACGTATTTCCGAAAGCTCTCAGTTGCAGGTTAACTCTAGAGGTCTAGGTCTCTAGGTCTCTAGAGCGCACTGTTCTAAAGGCATCTATCTACTATAGACTCGACTCGCTCTCTTTTGATCTGAGGTCAGTCTACGATACGCATAATCGCCCTCCAATATTTAACCTACCATTTCACACGTGGTCATCATCGAAGGATTTGGGAGACCAATGTATTTTTTTTTAGCGTATAAAATTAAATAAGAATCGAATTTTTATTTTTTGCTCTGTCATCGATTATTATATCATATTTTTAAAAAAATACAGGGTATATTGTAAGAAACGGTCTTTTTTTACTACAAAGTTGAGGGCACGTTCGGTGTATACTCGAAAACGAAAAATTGATGAGGTACAAATAAACAGTTTTGATTAGGACACAAACATTTCTCTCGATAACGATGATTGGTTGATCGGCGAGAGTGACGATAAAGCAGAAGGGATTCAGCAATCCAATAATGGACCACGAGAAAGTGCTGAAAATGTGCTTTCGGAATTTGAGAATGAAAGTATACCATTATCTGAGCGCTTAGATAGGTTCCGAAAAGATCTGACGTGGACTATACAGTCTGAACAGTCACCATTTGAGCCAATACTTCATCCATTTACTGATTTGAATGCCGTGTGCAATCTGAAAGTGGTCTGAATAGGTACAGCAGTCTAGCCAAAATTTCAAAAAACTTTCTTTCGGAAGACATAATTGAGATGATTTGTAACGAAACAAATAAGTGTGCTGCAGAGAAAAAAAATGCCTTGAGTCTTGCTAACAAACTGAAGCCGCAATCGAGAATACTAAAGTATACAGAAACAGATCCTGATAAAATGTATGCATTCCATGCATTAATTATTTTGATGGGAATTATACACAAACCATCGTTTGACATGTATTGGATCAAAGATAAAATCTTAGCAACACCCTTTTTTTTTCTGTAATGACATACAACAGATTCCGCCAGCTGCTAACTCTACTACATTTCTTCGAAAATGAGTACGATTCAACAGATAAGCTTAGAAAAATTCGTCTTGTTCGCGAACTTCTAGTTGAAAACTTTATAGCCGTTTATAGACCAGGAAAAAATATAAGCATTGACGAATCATTGATACCGTGGAAAGGTCGTATCAGTTTTAGACAGTGTAATCGAAATAAACGAGCTCGTTTTAGGATTAAAGTATACCAAAATTGCGGGTCAAAAACTGGCTACGTTTATGATCTGAACATATACACTGGTAAAGATCGTGAAAATCAATGAGTTTGTAGAGGAACAGGTATATTGGGCAAAGAAATAAAAACATTACTTGGAGATCTCGCAGGTCAAGGCCGATCGCTTTACATTGACAACTGGTATACGAGGTCTGGCTATTAAATAACTAGACTGCGTGCCTAGAGGGCACCGTAGAGGGGTAGGGAAAAAAACGAGTAGTGCGTTGGGTATCTAGATATCTTGTCTATGCACGTACCAAAACACGTTCTCGTTACTATTATTGTATTTGTGTAGTAGCGGTTTTAAACGAACGTGTTTTTTTCTCGTGCTGTAAACCATGTGTGACGAAAAACAAGAGCAACGTATCAATCTCAAATTTCTCGTTAAATTGAAAAAAACTCCGACTGAGTGCTGTAAATTGTTGCAAGAGGCCTATGGGGACAATTCTCTATCTTGTGCGCGTGTTTTTGAGTGGTGTAAACGCTTCAGTGAGGGCCGAGTGAGCACTGAAGATGACCAACGCCCAGGTCGCCCTGTCACTGTTTCAACTCCGGAAACAGTGACCAAAATCAACCAAATTGTGCGTGTCGAAAGAGCATCCGGATGATTGACGGGGCTGTAAACGCCGATCAAGAAACGGTTAGACAAATTTTACACGAGGAATTACACATGACAAAAGTCTGTGCGAAGTTGGTGCCAAGAAACCTGACTTCTGACCAAAAGCTCTTGCATCAACAGGTCTGCTCAGATTTCCTCGTAAGGTTAACAAAAGATCCCGGACTGATGAAAAACATTATTACTTGCGACGAAACGTGGATTTTTTAATACGATGTTGAAACAAAGCGGCAATCGATGCATTGAAAGACGCCTGAATCGCCCAGAATCAAAAAAGCAAGGATGTCCAAATCAAAATTCAAGGCAATGTTGATCGTTTTTTTTGACATTTACGGTATCGTGATAACTGAATGGGTTCCAGAGGGTCAGACTGTCAACCAGACTTACTATTTGTCAGTTTTAGCAACACTGCGAGAACGAGTTCGTAAGAAACGGCCCGAGTTGTGGAAGAACAACTCGTGGATTTTGCACCAGGACAACGCACCTGCCCATAACGCGCTATCTGTGAAGCAGTATTTGGACGGTAAGCGCACTTCAGTGCTCGAACACGCGCCGTACTTGCCAGATTTAGCACCGTGCGACTTTTTTTTGTTTCCGTAGATAAAATTTGCTTTGAAAGGGACCCGATTTGAGTCGATGGAAGCGGTAAAGCAAAAAACGGCAGAGCTCCTAAAGGCCCTCACCAAAGAAGACTTCCAGCACTGCTTCGATCAATAGAAAAAACGTATAAAAAGGTGTGTGGCGATCGAAGGGGAGTATATTGAAGGGGAGCATTCGAATGTAGAATAATTTTTATAATAAAACCCTTTTTTTCGTAACCAGTCTCGTTATTTACTAGCCAGACCTCGTAGTCACTTCCTTGAAAGTACCATATTTACACGACAGACAATTTTCTTCTTCTCTTAATCTTGTCTTCTAGAATAGAAAAATATTCTCACGCGTAGTTTAAATGTTTTGCATTAACACCAAATTAATATCGTAACATTATTCAAACCGTATTTAATTATATTTGAAATAATGTACTATATACTTAATCAATTTAATTTAAATATACTAAAACTAATAATATTTACACGAACTGTATTGAATAATTTTATATTATAATAAATTATATTAAAAGTAGCTTTATATTGCGATTAGGAATTTAAAATAATTTCATATAATATTCAAATATATTTAAAATAACCTTATATTATAATTTTGTATTGAATTATATTTTACGTTTAAAATAAGATTATTTATAACTACTTATAATTATAATAATTCTTGATCACTTATAATTGTATATTATGTTTTTGTATCAATTAAGTTATAAACAAAATTATATTAAATTATATTAATTATTACTTTATTCATAATATATTTAAAATAATATTATTTATAACTACTTATAATTATAATAATTCTTGATCACCTATAATTGTATATTATGTTTTTGTATCAATTAAGTTATAAACAAAATTATATTAAATTATATTAATTATTACTTTATTTATAATATATTTAAAATAATATTATTTATATTTATTATATGATGATTTTAAGTTGCATAATGTTGCATATTATAGTTTATTTACATTAAACTAAGTTAATTATATTTAAATAGTTCAAATATTTAAATATATTTAAAATGATTTTGTAGTACAAATAATTGTATCAAGATATATTATGTTAACATTTAAAATAGTATTATTTATATTCCCAATAACTTTTAATCATGTATAATTATATACAATATTTATATAAAATTAGGCTATATTTAGTTATACATAAGATAGATTTATTTTTACATAAATAATTTTTATTAACGTTTATTACATTTATTTATATTTAAAATAGCTTCGCATTGTGCTTAAGCATATTTAAGATAATTATCACCGGAATAGTTTTATATTATGCTTATCATATTTAAAGTAATTATTAAGTTTTAATAATATTAACCCTTAGCGCTCCTTTGGCTCCGCCACAGAGCCGTCCGTCATTTGGTATAAAAACGTGCGGAGCGCTAAAGGTTAAAATATTTATATATTCACGCTTTATAGTTTCATATACAGGGTGACAAATGAAAAGTAGCCTAAAGTATATGCATCTCTTTCCCCCTCTGCTGTATCGTATAAATCTGGGCCTACGTTGGTACATTCTAGAACGTTGTCAGTTTCTATTGAGACGCCGTAAAGAGCAATACGTGTACTTTAAAATGAGTGACCTTACGAACGAAGAAAAGGTGTATCTCATCGAGTGCTTTTATTCTAGAGGTAAAAACTATACCGAAGCGTATAGAGGATTTCGTACTAAGTTTTGAAGTAAAAGAGTAGCCAGTCAAAATACTCTTAGAAGGTAAGAATGAAAAAAAATTATATTTGACTTTATCGTATGACCGCATTTTTTAATAAAGTTTTCAAATTTTTTTTTACTTCTTTCTCAGAGTAATTGATAACTTCATCAATTATTATACTCTTGAAGATCATCGTCATGATCTTCTTGGTCCTTCATACACAGTTACAACATAAGATAAGGTTGCCGAGGTCGAAGAACATTTCAAGAATAATTCAACGGATTCAATAAGAAAAGCTGCAGCAGTTTTAAAACTGAATCGAGAGACACTAAGATTAATAATAAAAAATTTCATTAAGTTACATCCTTACAAAATTTTTTCGTTTTGCTAAGAAACGTGGATTAGTCAGGAACTATTATTTTATGCAAGATGGTGCTACGCTGCATAGAACTTAAGAGGTATTTAAAGTTATTTACGAAGTTTATGGTGAACGCGTCATTGGTTTGAGATATCCCAAGTTTGCACACCCAGGTATAGAATGGCCCCCTTATTCACCAGACTTAAACCCGTGTGATTTCTTCTTATGTGGCTACCTGAAAGATTACTGTTATGCGGAAAAACCCAAAACCAAAGATGATTTGAGAGAAGCTATTAGAAAAGGAATTTCTAGTATTTCTTCATCTAAAATAGAACAAGTTTTTCATAGTTTCCAAAAACAGCTTGATTATCGTGCAAGTTCAGATGGGGATCACTTTGAAAATATTTACCATTAATAGTTATTCCCTAACCAGGTTTTGTCATTTTTTTAAAAACGTAATATTTGTCTGTTGAAAATGTTCGATTAAACTAAAACCTATTTTAAATAAAAATGACCGCATCACTGATTTAATGTGTATTTTTATTATTTTTTTCCCTGCACTCATCTTAAAATTATCAATGATTACTTTGGGCAACTTCCCATTTGTCACCCTGTAAATAATAGCTTTTATATCAGGTGTAGTAAAAAGTAATCCATTATTTTGCCAGTAGATGGCTTTAGTAGTCTGTATCTCCCGTTGTAAAAGTGCAATCGGGTTACACTAGATGGCGTTAGAAAGATAAGATTTTGTACTAAAAAAGCTTGTGATACAGTTTTGTGATTGCTTGACTCAGTATTTTTTCAGCATGCGTCAAAGATGGACACCAACGAAGAGAAAATACGCCATATTTTACAGTTTTTCTTCGATAAAGGCGAAAACGCAAGCCAGGCAGCTAAAAATGTGAATAGTGTTTATGGTCCTAATACTGTAACAGCCAATCACGTGCAATTTTGGTTTCGTCGATTTCGTTCCGGTAATTTTGACGTCAAAGATGCACTACGCTCTGGAAGGCTAATTGTCGAAAATGTCGATAAAATAATGGAAATCGTCGAGTCCGACCGTCACGTAAGCACTGTTTTAATTGCCCAGGAGCTAAACATTGCACAAAAAACCGTTCGAAACCACTTAAATAAGGCTGGATACAAAAATAAGTTCGATGTATGGGTGCCACACGAGTTATCGCAAAGAAACCTCATGGACCGAATTTCAATCCGCGAATCGCTGCTGAATCGCAACAATATCGATCCATTTCTGACGCGGATGGTTACTGATGATAAAAAGTGGGTTACTTACGACAACGTCAAGAGACAACGGTCTTGGTCAAATCGCGGTGAGCCGGCGCAAACGGTGGCCAAGCCAGGATTGACAGTCAGGAAGGTTTTGCTGTCTGTTTGGTGGGACTGGCAGGGAATTATCTACTAGGAGCTGCTCCCCTACGGCCGAACTCTTAATTCGGACCTGTACTGTCAACAATTGGACCGTCTGAAAGAAGCAATCGCCCAGAAGCGGCCAGCTTTGGCCAATAGGAGAGGAATTGTGTTCCATCAGGACAACGCCAGGCCGCATACATCGATAGTGACTTGCTAGAAGCTCCGGGAGCTTGGTTGGGAAGTTTTTATGCATCCACCTTATAGTCCGGGCCTGGCACTAAGTGATTACCACCTGTTCCTGTCTATGACGAATGATTTTGCAGGTGAAAAATTCGCCTCAAGAGAAGATTGTGAAAATCGACTGTCTCAGTTTTTTGACAATAGGGACAAGGGTTTCTACGAGAGAGGCATTATGAAATTACCTCCAAAATAGCAACAAGTTATCGAACAAAACAGTGCATATTTGACCTAAATCGTATCATTCTATCTATGCTAAATACAACCTTCAATTTAATGCAAAAATAATGGATTTCCTTTTACTACACCTAATATTAGTAATAGTTTTAAGTTAGTATGTATATAGCGATATGTTATATTTTTAATATAATAACTATAAGCATAATTATTATAAATGTTGTAAAGGCACGTCTGTAACGTTCGAAATAGCACTCAAAGCACTATTACGTTACAATTTTTGTTACTACGCTCGTTTAATTCGCGATAAATTAAACTGATTTACTCGTAGATTTGGCGCTATTTCGAACCTATGATTTCTCCCAATAGTTCGGACTAGCAGAGCATAATATCAATGTTGGTGGTTTATTAATGATTAATATTTACATGATGAATGCAACTGTGTAGATTTAGGGAAAATTATGTAAAATGAGTTTTAAACTGACGATAACCATTATGGCGTGGCTCAATTTACCTACCTCGCCGAATCAGTGTTGAATTTGAAAGATAATAAAAAAACATATTAGTATAGTGTGAAGATGGAACGTAATATGCGTTTACACGCAACTAGCTAAGGATATCAGGGACAAAACTGAATGTTGCGGAAGGTAAGGAGGTTGCTGCAAACGTATTAACGCAACTAGCCAAGGCTAGCAGGGATAAAACTGAATGCTACGGTAGGGCAACAGATACTTACACGCAACTAGTCAAAGACTAGCAGAGACAAAGCTAAATGTTATTTAAGGCTGGAATATTATGGATGCACTAAGGATAGAAAAGTTGAAAATTGAAAAATAATTGTGAAAATTGCAAATTAAAGAAAATGAAAAATTCGTAAAAATTAAACTTATCAAAAAGATTGGAAATTGGGCTAAGAAAAAGAACTTGAAAATAGAACTTGCTGAAAGAATTTGAAAATACAACTTAGTGAAAGATTGAAAATGCAACTTGGTAAAAATTGGAAAATAAAACCGAAAATTTGAGTTTGTCTTTTTTTTAGAAAGATTCAAAAGATCTCGATCGAGCGTACAAGGGGTTACTCGGAATAAGGAGAGCAAGTTTCTTTGAGCTAGTGCTTGTCGGAAATACTTTTAATAGAAGTATTTGCTAAATTAAAATTAATAACAATAATAAAATAACAAAATCGATATAATTAAAATATAATAAATTCTAGTAAAATGTAATAAACTTAAATTGGAAAAACTGTGCATAATAAAATTAATTATTTTAATACGTATTAATATTAACAATAAATTATTTATAATTATAAAAATTTACCCTTAAATATATTCTTATATTTTATCTATTATTATTTGATTATATTTTTGATGTATTTTATATTTCGAAGTACGAGGTGTTTTCACAAAATAACGGGAATTTTTGTTTTTTGAAAAACATATTTATTTATTCGTTTACATTAATTTTGTCGCCTTCAAAGTAGTTCCCATTAGATATTATGCACTTGTGCCAGTGCTTCTTACAATCCTCGAAACACCTCTGAAACTCGATCTTTGGGATAGCCTTTAGCTTTTTCAACGATGCGCTTTTATTGTTATCTATGCTTGTAAAACGACGGCCCTTTAAGATTCCCTTTATTTTTGGAAATAGAAAAAAAGTCACACGGAGCCATGTCTGGCGAATATGGAGGCTGGGGCATCGTTACAGTATTGTTTTCGTCCAAAAAGTCACGAACAAGCAATGAAGTGTAAGCAGGTGCATTATCGTGGTGCAAAAGCCATAAATTGTTTTGCCACCAATTCGGGCGTTTTTTTCAAATTGCTTCACTCAAACGGCGTTAAACTTGTAGGTAGTACTTCTTATTAACTGTTTGATCTCGTGGCAAGAATTCATGATGCACTATGTAAATAAATCGAAGAACACAGTGAGCAAAACCTTTATGTTCGACCACACTTGTCGAGCCTTTTTCGGTCTTGGCGATCCAGAATGCCTCTACTGGGACGATTGAGTCTTTGTTTTAACGTCATATCCGTAAACTTATGTTTCGTCACCTATTGTAACACGTTTCAGCAATTCTGCATCATTATTGGTTTCATTTAGTGACTGCTGAGCAGCTTCCATTCGCCGCTGTTTTTGTTCATAATTCAACAATTTTGGAACGAATTTTGCTGCCACGCGTTTCATAACGGGGCGTTCGTCATCTTCAACGTCTTCACGGCCATCTTGGAAACGCTTATACCACTTGTAAACCCTTTCTTGACTCATAGCGGGCTCACCATAGGCCTTTGTTAACATTTCACACACTTTGTTACACTTTATTTCATTTTTTACGCAAAATTTGGAACAAATTCTATGATCCATTTTTTTTAACAAACGAAAATCGCTGAGCTCATAAAAACACGTCTAACCTTAGCGGCTGCCACTGACAAAGTAAACAATCAATACAGCAGCCCCAAAGATGCACCCTTATTCCATGTTTTACGGTCCGCTGAACAAGCCTGTTGGTGGTAGTTGACCAGGCTCGCGTGAGGACAGAACGTGCCCATATAGAACATTCATTAGTAAAAATGACATTTTCAAAATCTCTATCAATATTCTCATGCGCCCAAGCGAGTCGCTTTGTCACATGTTTTTTAGTCAACAGAGGCTTCTTCATTGTGTTGCGCTATTTCAGATGATGAGTACGAAGATGGGTTTGGATAGTTTCGTAGGATATATCTAAACCTTTTGCCATTAATTTTGCTTGTCCTTGCCGCAGTGTTAAAGCAGGATTCCGCGAAAACAGATTCACTATTTTTTTTTCATCTTTTTTGTTCACTTTTCCTATCGAGCCACGTTCTGGTAAATCATCGACATTTTTAGCCACTTTATATCGCTGTATCCACTTCTGTACAAATGCCTTCGACTTTCTCATATATTTAGCAACCGCTGATTGCGACATTTTGGGACCTTTCGGGTGGATGCAAAGGAACACAGCCTCGTAGCGCGACGCGTACTTAGCACTTATGGCGTTTAATGTGATTCTCTTTTAAAAGATCAACGACAACTGAATCTTTGTTGACAATGCATCAAGGACAAAGCTTTTTTCTGTCGGCTTGCGAAGGAATTAGAGCGAAATCTTTCATGACCTGTCGGTGAAGTCGACCACGCTCTCACTTGACAGACTGTAAAGGATTTCACAGTTGAATTGTGAGATGTAAGTAAGGATTTTTCTTAATTCTGGATCGTTACAATTGTTTATTTTAAAGTCCTCTAAGGGTTTGTGGTCGGTGAAAACAGTAAATTTTTGACCAATTAAATAGTACTGCCAATACAATATTGCTTTTTTTATTGCGAGACATTCGATAAATATTGCTTTTTTTTCTTTTTGTGTATTATTTAATCTGCGTGAGGAATAAAATACTGGTTTTAGTTTTTCATCTCCCTGACGTTGTTTCAACACTGCACCGACTCCTTGAATGCTCGCATCTGTAAAAATGTAGGTTGGTAACGCTGGATCAAAGATCGAAAGTATTGGTTTTGAACATAAGAGTTCTTTTACTGCCTCGAAATTTTCTTGAGATTTTGGAGACCAATCAAACTGTACATTTTTTCGGAGCAAGTTATGAAAAGGTTCCAGTACGATACTTGAATTCGGGATGTATTGAAGGTAGAAATTTAGTTTTCCCAAGAATCGTCTGACATTTTTTTTTGTTTGTGGAACAGGCAAATTTTTTATTGCGACTACGTTGTTATTTAGAGGTTTAATACTGTTTTACCCTAATTTATGTCCTAAATATGATACTTCACGTTTTGCGGAAATACATTTCGAGACATTTAATTTGAAGCCGCAGGAGCGCAATAATTTAGTACCATTTCAGTGTGATGTATATGATCCTCATAATTATTTGAATATATTAGGATATCATCTATGTAATTTACAGTGAATGAGTCCAAGCTGTTTTTCCTTAAAATACTTGATAGTGTTCTTTGGAAAATTGCTGGAGCGGATTTTAAACCGAAAGGTAAACAGTTCCACTGTCAGTGCCCGTGGTGAGTTACAAACGCAGTTTTATATTTATCCTTGTCGCGAAGTGGGATCGACCAAAACGCCAAATTCATGTCCAACTTTGTGAAGTAATTGCAATTTCTTGCGCGCAATTTTAGCTCGTCAATGCGCGGAAAAGGGTGACTTTTCGGCACGACTATTTTATTAAGTTCTCGATAATCAACACATAATCGGGATCTTTTATTTTCGTCTTTTTTAAAAGCCAATGTAACCGGAGAAGCGTACGGGCTACTCGATTCTTCAATCAGACCCGATTTCAATAATTTTTTAATTTGTTTTTCTATTTCTGCTTTGTGTTGCAGAGAGCACCCGTAAGGTCTTTTTGCTACATATTTGTTTTCAGTAAGTCTTATTGTGGCTTCATAATCGTTGACTTTACCAATATCGAATTTTTCTTTGGCAAGAACATCTTTATAAGTACTCAAGATTTCTTTTAGTACAGGGTCAGACTTAATTTCGTCAATCTCATTATTTTTACATTCAAAATTTTTTTTTACATTATTTATCTCGACTACTTTTTTCAAATTTTGGCTTATTCTTAGGTTTTCGTCTTGGCATAACCTAAATTTTTTTATGCAGTCTAGACCTAATAAGACATCCTCTTCGAATGATTTACTTTTGATAACGAAAAACAGACAATCTTCTTTCATATTGAAAATAGAAACTGGTAGAACGACACTTCCTTCAGTATTTGAGTTGCCCAAAATTGTTTTTAATTGTTTATTTCCACTTATTTTTTTATTTACACTCAATTTTTTCCAATAGTTGTAATTTATCAATAAGACATTGGCTCCAGAATCGTAGAGACCAATGGCTGGACTATCATTGATTAGAATTTTTAGTTTTATAAGTGGGATCGTTATTAGTTTTTTGGATTTTCAAGGCGAGAAATTGCATCTTGCGCTTCGATATTATTTGCGACTTCGATTTTATTGTTTTTGTTTTGGCTCTGGTGTGCTATTTTCGCACGACATACTTCTTTCGCGTGACGTTTGCCCGGGAAGCCCATTTTATCGCAGTACTCGCAGGTTTTTTGTTCATTTGTATTTTCATTTAAGATTTTATTACTCTTTTTCTAAACTTCGTCAGATTTTTTTACAGTATTTGAAACGGCTTTGTTTCTAGACGGATCTATTTGCCTAAGCTTTGACATTAGATCGTCAATTTTGGTCAAGTCTTTTCTTTCTAAACGGGTTTTTATATAATTAGGGAGATCTATTACAATTAAATTTATTTGTGATTTTACCGATAAATCAGGATCAACATCAATCAAAAGATTCCTTTTCTTTAATGCATACTCTAAAACCGAACCGCCCAAATATTTATAAGTGTATGCGAAAGCGATTTCCGACCAAGACTTTGAACCGAACGTGTCAACAAAAGAAGCCTTTCAAAATTCCCACGCGTGCGAAAGTTTATTTATTTTTAAAAACACTGCGTACCACTCCAGTGCGGCATTCTCTAAAAACAAACGCAATATTTCAGAATATTTCTCCTCTTGTACACCGAGTCTTTCGCATTCTTGTTCGAAAATATTTAACCATGATTCCGCATCCACATCATTCCCGTCAAATTTATTCAAATCAAAACTACGTCAAATGAAAACTACGTTACCCTCCTCGTCCAGGTATTCCTCCAGCAGCTCGCGTTCCTTCAAGGTTATATTGACCTTTCGATATTTGTTGCAAGTAGTCAGGCTCTTGACTACCTGCTTTGTGATTCTGTGCTCGAAAAGTTTTTGTTGGTGTGTGCGTGTTTGTTGATCAAGGGGAAATTGGTATGCTTCTGGCCGTCCCTCAAGTTAGATAGTTTTAACCTTGACTACAGTCGTCTTGGAGTCCACAGCTTCAGAAACGAAATGAAATGTAGCCTTTACTTCCGTGATGCGGCTCCTTATTGTTGTTGTTTTATAAGTTTCGAATTTGGGAAATTTAGGATTTGTATAAGAGTGTGAGTGTGAATGCACTAACTCGAGTTGTTGCAGTAAAATAACTGTAATTAAATAATAATTAAGATAACATTATTTACACTGTTGATCACGCATCGATTAACACAATACCTGAAACAACAACAAAGTAGGATTTCACAGAGTGTGTCGATCAACAATAATAATTGTGAAGCGGAAAAGATAACAAATTATGAGCACAAAAAACGTGGCTGCCTAGCGACGTCTGTCTCCCTGACCACAGCCAATGCGCGGTTTATAATGAGCGTCACTCACCGACTGGCTGAAGGTAACTTAACCGAACGGACAGGCGGCAAATTTTGAAAAGAGGTTTCTAACTTACATATATATATATACAGTGTGTCCCATGGAAAACGGAACTTTTTCAAAACATTGATTTATATTGGCGCCACCGATTGGTGGATGTTAGCAATGGAAAGGTCCATTCTCAACTAACATCCTGTCAAAATTGTATGACATTTGGTTTAATGGAAACCAAAATATCGCGCTCAAAGTGACAGTGTGTTTGTGGCATCGGTCGAAAAATGAACTTCGAACAAAAAGCAAATATTAAGTTCTGTTTTAAACTCGGTAAATCCTTTACTGAGACGCATAATTTGCTGAAACAAGTTTATGGCGATAATTGTCTATCCCGTACCAGAGTGTATGAGTGGTATAAGCGGTTCTAGGAAGGTCGTGAAGACATTCAGGACGACGAACATCCAGGTCCTTCGAATACCGTGGTTACTCAAAGTAACATTGAAAAAGTGCGTGAATTTATAAAAAATGAGCCAAAATCTTCATTGCGATACATGGAAATGAAATTGAATATGTCCAAAAATTCAATTCATCGCATTTTAACCGATCATTTGAATCTACGGAAGGTGTGTGCACGCTTTGTTCCACACAAATTGACCGACTACGAAAAATTGCTCCGAATTCAACATTGTAAGGATTTGATTAAAGAGTCAAAAAAGGACCCAAACTTGAAATATTCAATTGTGACTGGTGACGAGACATGGCGTTTTTAATATGATCTCGAAACCAAGCGTGAAAGTGCTGATTGGAAGCACCCAACCGAGCCCAATCCGAAAAAAAGTCGTCTTTAAAAGTCAAAAGTGAAGACAATGTTAATTTGTTTCTTCGATTCGGAGGGTATTATTCATCGTGAATTCGTTTCACCTAGTTAAACGATTACTGCTGTGTTTTATCTCGGTGTTATGAAGCGTTTGCTCAGCCGTATTCGTCGTGTGCGGCCACAATACCGTGAAAAAGGGAGCTGGCGTTTGTTGCATGATAATGCCCCGTCTCATCGATCGAACTTGATCACGGATTTTTTTATCAAAAATTCCATTTAAACCATCAACCATTTACCGTACTCGCCGGATTTTGCTCTGTGCGACTTCTACTTGTTTTCCAAATTGCACTTGCCTATGAAAGGAAAACGTTATGTCGACGTAGAGACCATCCAAAGAGCGACGACCGACATACTAAAGTCGATGGATAAAAATAATCTCAAAAACTCATTCGGTATGTTAATTGATCGTGCAAAACGTTGTATTGATGCAGAAGGAGACTATTTTGAATAAAATAAATAAGGTTTGCCGGAATATTGAGTTTTTGTTTTTATTTTAAAAAAGTTCCGTTTTCCATAGGACACACTGTGTGTATATATATATATATATATATATATATATATATATATATATACGAGGGGCGTTTGATAAGTCCGTGCAAAGTCCGAGAGATGGTACCACCGGCGCGTATCGAGGTAATGTTTAGTTAGTATCATCTCTTGAATGAACACACACCAAGTTGCAGTCATATTGGTCTATTTCTTTGTGTTTGGCATTCGTAAGAATCAAAGAAGTCGAGTGATTTTCAAGAAATGGACGAAAAAGAATTTCGTGTGGTGATTAACCTTTAGACGGCAGGGATTTGAGGTGGCATATCGCCCATAGAAAACCGGTAAAAAAGGTATCTTATATCACTGAATGATCATAGGCAAAGTGTCGATCAGAGGGTGCGCCAATATACTGGCGTTGCGGTCCGCTACGGCAAAACATGTATTACAGCCTGTGTAAAAAATTTTCAAATATAAAAAAAATCATTTAATAGTATATACACCTTTTTCCAATTTATAAATACATGTTTTTGATGTATTTTTCGATGCTGAATCTAAATCTGACATCAGAGTTACTGTTATTTATTTTTTTTATTTATTTTTTAATTTTTTGCTAAAATTTTTTTTCAAATTTTCTTATCTATTATTTAAACAAATTTTATAAATTACGGTAACGATTTTTTGGTATGATAGATTTTAAAACACGGTACAATACATAGAGTTTCTCCACATACTCTACACTCGTATATAGATCGGGTTCTCTTTTTCTGAAAATGACAACCATTTAGTCGAATATCTGGCATTAGAGATTCTATTTCTGTTTGAGAACCTTAGTTCAAAAGGTCTCTAACTACGCTCAATCGAAAATCACGAAACGAAATAGCATCCGTAGGTAGCATCTTGAATAACTTATGGGCATTTGCCAACATCAAGTCTACTAGATAAAAAAATAATTTTCTATACCATTTCATGCATTTTCTAATTGTCTCTCTCATAGATAATTGTCTATCAATATCATCGATTCCGTCCATATGTTTGTTATAATCATAAATACAACTTGGTTTTACAACATCTTCGTTAGTTTTGTAGTGTATTTTACCAATTGCACAATATTCAAGTTCATAAATAGTTGTTAGTACGTAAACTTCCTTCTTATCCATCTATTTGATTACCATCCAGACATCATTATGAGCGACTTTTACTTCAACACGATTGAGCTTTGAACCAAGAGTAGGCATTCCTTTTCGATTTTTTTTTACTGTTCCACAAAAACCAGTGTCTTTATCATGAAGATATTCTGCAAGTTGTGGCGACGTATACCAATTATCAGTAAATAACTCATGACCTACGTTATAGTAAGGTTTCATCAAATAAGCAACAATATCTCCAGAAACGCCTAAATCAAATTTCTCGCAATCGGTATCTGAATCAGTATAAATGATAAAATCTAGCAAAAATCCTGTCTCACAGTCAACTAATTCAAACAATTTCATACCAAATCGATTTCTTTTCAATGGCAAGTATTGTTTGAATTTTAGTCTCCCTTTTCATAAAACTAAACTTTCGTCAATGCAAAGTCTTTTCCAGCAAAAATAGTATTAGAAAATTTTGTTTTCAAATGATCAATTATCGGTTCGATTCTTTTTAGAGGATGATTAGAAATTTTTTCATTATTAGAAAAATGGAGATATCGCAGAATTTGATGGTATCTGTTTCTAGTCAAAGTTTGGCCAAAAATTGGGGTATATAGCAGTGGATCTTCACTCCAATAGTTTTCTATTTCATCTTTTATGACATGACCCATATTTATTGATAAAGCGATAAATTTCCATAATTCTTCTTCTGTTACAGCAGTCCACGTTTTCATTTTTTTTCGAGGTAGTTCAGGATTTTGATCTTGAAAAAGGTTGATTTGTTCTATGATATGATTTACAAGAAACTGATCAAAAAAATATTTGAAACATTCCAATGGAGTGATTTTTTGTATCGACACATGAGCACGAATTCGAGCTTTATCAGTAAAATTTTTTACAGATGGATAAAAATATTGATCAAAGTTTATTTTAGATAAATTTTCATCATATGTGGTATCATTCAGATCGACATCACATGTATCAGTTCTTTCTATAATATCTTCTTCAGGTTCTGATTCTCCACTACTCTAAGCATCATTTTCTGTATTGATTGTATTGCAAAAGTAATATATACTAATATAAGCGGAGGAGTTGGCCGGAGCCTTTATGTTTGTACGATGGTCGAGTAAGCGATCCCAAAAGGTTGCTCGACCACCCAAACGCGAGGTATACTTATACTCTCAACGTCACTACTTTGATGATGGGAATGACGCAGCCACCTAGCGGTGGCTAGTGACAGTATCTTAATGATATATTTATATTTCGAAATCAAAAGTTTCGAAAAATCGAGATCAAGTATACTAAATTTCCGTTCACAAGCCTTTATTTACAAATTTACATTTGCACTAGTAAAAAATTTATATTGTCTCATACGAAATGACTCATGAATATATTTCTGAGCCGCTATTTATATCTTTCATCGAAATTTCCGTTATGAAAATAAATTTATTTATAATTACAGACACATGCGAACAAATGTATTTTTTCTAAAAAATTCGATCAAAAAGTATATGGGGTATAGGTGGAGTGAAAAGGGGTAAAAAGAAATGAAAAGAGGGTCAGGTGCTCTAATATTACATTAAAATAGTGATATCAGAAACCTTTTATGAAATATATTTGTTTGTAATTATAGCCAACAAACGAAACAAGGTAACGCTTTTGTAAGGTAGAATTAGGCGATATAGGGTAGTAAAAAGGGGTGAAGAGGGGTAAATTTATTATAAATTGTAATAAAAATAATAAATATCGTTAAGAAAATAAATATATTAATGTAAAAACAAAAATAAAAGAGCATTTTCTGATGCGCCAAAATATTGGTTTTCCGGCCGTCTAAAAGTTAAACATTACTTTATGAAAGGCAAAACGCCTCAGGAGACTAAAGAGAAGCTTGATAAACATTATGGTGACTCTGCACCTTCGATTAGAACAGTTCATAAGTGGTTTCAAAATTTTCGGACTGACCATATGGGCACAAGTGACGTTGAACGTTCTGGACGGCCTGTGGAGGTTACGACTCCAGAAATCATTGATCAAATCCATAATAATCCTCATCGACTATCTGGAAAAGGGTAAAACTATTACAGGTGCATATTATTCATCGTTATTGGACCGTTTGAAAACCGAGCTGCAAGAAAAACGCTCGCGATTGGCCCACAAGAAAGTCCTTTTCCATTACGATAATGCACCAGCACACACCTTAGCAGTTGTGGTCGCAAAATTAATTAAAATAGGATTCCAACTGGATTCACATCCCCCCTATTCTCTAGACTTGGCTCCCTCGGACTACTATTTGTTCTCCAATTTGAAGAAATGGCTGGCGGGACAAAGATTTTATTCAAATGAGGAGGTGATTGCAGACACTAATGGATATTTTTTTCAGACTTGGACAAATCCTATTATTCGGAAGGGATCAACAAACTAGAACATCGTTGGACGGAGTGTATAAACCTAAAGGGAGACTATGTCGAAAAATAAAAAAGGTTTACCCCAAACACGTAAGCAGTTTTTATTTTTGCACGGACTTTTCAAACGCCCCTCGTATGTATATATATATATATATATATATATATATATAGGGGGTAAGGGTCTGGCGACGATTTTGATTGTGGACATACATTAGCAAAGAGGCATTATTTACCAATGTGTGGTACATAATTTCGAAGTAATTTTTTCTGCAATTTACAATAGTGCCTTTTGTTTTATCGTAAAACTTAATAGTAACGCGCAAAAAGTAAAAGATCGACATTTTTAAAGTTTTTATTTATTTTTTTTTTTTAATAAATTTCATCGCATTTTAAAATTTAAAAGTATTACAGGTATTTTTAAACTGCAGTTACGTAACATATATTTTTTTCAGCGTAGAGTATGTCTTAATTTTCGTAATATCGAATTCTGAAATTTTGAAATTGCCACCAAAAGTTTTTCACCAAATTTATTACCAATGATTTTATATTATAGAATTTTTTAAGTTCTAAATTTGAAAAAAAAAGTTAATCTAGTCTCGAATGCGATCGAGTTTATATTACAAAAACAAAAAAAAAAAAACTTCACGTTTTAGGAAACTTTTAGGTTTTAAGGGCTAAAAATTTATGAGTATAATTAAACGTATAAATTTCATGTTAAATTGACCATCTTGAATTTTTTAAAATATACAACAGAGATTGAAAGAGCTAATATTGATTCCACGATTTATTGTATTAAAAATTTTATAGTAAAAACTTTTGGTTATTATAACTAACATTTTTTTTAAATTTAAAATGTATACATTTATTTCAAATACATCAATCATAACTTTTTTGCATTATATTTTAGAGGAAATTTGGATACAGCATTTAAAAGAGGAAGTCTTTATCGTTTAGAAATGTTTTGTCCTAAATTTTTTTTATGATTTTTTCACAAAAATATGTGGGCTTCAAAGTTAATATAAAGTTCGTGCTATTTGAGAAAAAAAGGTTTAAGCTTTTAATTAGAAATAAAAAAAAATTGTTTTTGCCACAAAACTTATCGAGTTAACAATACGAAAAAAAGGACATTACCTCACATTTTGAGGTAACTTAGGTTTTAAGAACTAAACATTTGTGAGAAGATTTTGTGTTTAATGCTAAATATTAGGGTCTAATCATTTTGCAAAAATATTCTGGGTCTATTTTGACTGTTTTATTTCGCTAGACCTTTTAAGTAAAAGAAAGTCGCTTATTTTTATTATTAAATATTTCAGAATCTGTGCCTTATAAAAAAAAAAACTTCATAATAAAAGAAAGTTTGTTTTTTTACGTAGAAAAACTATCTATGGAGAAAAAATAACTTCAGAAAAAAGAATTTTGTTTATTTTATATCAATTGATTTGTTTCTTTTAAATAAAAATTTTCTCAAAATAAAAAAAAATGCGTTTGTAACGTCGGTAAACGACCTCCGTTTTTTTTTCTCTGTGTTAAGCCGATAAGTTTGCTTTCTGCTTTTTTCTTTCCTGTTCTTGCCGATTAGCGGGAAAGCGCTTCGATCTCATCGACCACTTGCGTCGAACTATAGTAGTTTTTCTCTGAGATTCAAATTTTGTAGCTTGCCTAATTTTTGTTTAAAGTGGGCAACTTTTACTAAATAAAAAATTAATTAACGCAGAAGAGAAAGAAAAATCTATGAGATTATTAAAATTTTAACTTAAAGACTAAGTTTATGTAGCATTAAAAAGTCTAGCTATAAATAATTTAGAAGACCGCATAAAAAGACTAAAAGCCCTGTACCCACAATCAGAAAACCTACATTTGCTAGATGCAAATTGATCACAAATTTACCAAAAACCAGACAATTCCACCATAGATTACACAAGTAGAATAAGTAACCTACTATTTCAGAATGAAGATAAAATAACATATACAGTAAATCTAACTTATGAAAGTTACAGAAGATTCGAAATAAAAATAGAAGTGACGAAATACTTTAAAGGAGACTAAATAAAAGGAATTAAGTACAAAATCAGAGACGTAACAACCTTATCAGATTCTTTCACAAAAACACTGTACATCGAAAATAAACTAAATGAACAAAATACGATTCGAAAAAACAGAAAAGAAACAAGCACAGCAGAAATAATTTACAACAACATCTTCTAAGATCAACCAAGCTTTAAAAATACCTTATGCATGATATGTAAGAATCCCAATTACGAAGTCCTATTATGTAACATAGTAGGCTGCGTATACTGCAAAGAACCAGGATTATGTAATATAGTAGGTAAATGCATAAATGCAACATAAAAAACTAGATTACTATGCCAATTTTGCAATCAACTAAGCATTCAAAAAATATGTGTATATTGCATAATACTAATAAAAATTATTGCCAATACTGTCAAGAAAACGACTACGAAATAGCTTACTGCCAGGTAATATGAGTAATCGTAAAGTACTACGAGCTTTGCTAGAATTGAAAAAAGAATGAACACGAACTAAACTTTTGCACACTAAAAAAGGATCGACCAAATGCTAACATGTGACTTATGTAGTGAAAATGGTCACAATACAACACACTGCGAACAAAAGAAGATATTCGCAAATCCGATAAAAATATAGAATAAAAAAATTTTTCATAGGATATGAAAATAGCAGACCATTTAATTAACATCGTCTTCACAATTTTTCACCAAATTTAAAAAACGATCGATTTGATTACAAAAACCATGAAATGCATGATAACTTCACTAAAATTTGCAAATATTGCAAATATAAGTGCTGCATATTAGAAAACTCTAGGGAAATGCAAAACCTACAAAAATAAGCACAAAACAGAAACCAGCAATTTTCGAGTGGCTATTGTAAAAAATACGTCATCCAATAGAAACATTCAGAAAATTCAAAATGCTAGCAGAAACCACGCATAAATTTTGTAATATGTGTAAAAACATAAATCAGCAATTAAGCAATTGTCACTCGAAACCAAAAGCGAAAAAATTTTAGAAATTATTATAAATAAAGAAAAAATAATAAAGAATACAAAATACAGGCGCACAATTAAAGATTATAAAAAAAAAAAAAAAAAAAACAGTTTCAATACTAGAAAACAAAAAAATCTTAGTATCTCCGCATTACAGAAAAAATGATTCGAACATTAAGAGTAGCAAAATTATCGATTAATAATGTATATATCGATTTCTGCGTAGTACCAGAAAATTTTTCAATCCCTTATGACGGAATATTAGGAATTTAGATTTTGAAAAATAAAAAATTGTGGCTGAATAAAAATACTCAAAAATAAATCGACAAGAAATTGTCATTGAACCAATCAACGCCGAAGAATAATATTTAAGAAAGCTAAAATAAATTCAGAACAAGAAAGTAATCTTGGCCAATGATTATAAAATATTACTTGAAGAAACACTTCAGACAAAAATCACTTACAAGAAAACAAGCACCAGGCTGTTCACTAAGTTTTGCGGTTCGATAAGAGAGGGTGCTGCTACTAGCCTAAATTTTTTTTTGTTATGTTGGTACACTCTTCATATAAACGTATGTAAAGTTTCATTTCAATCTGTCAATGCATTCTTTGTTTACAAGCCATTTAGTATCGACGTGTCACAGTATTTTTTACAATGGAAAAAATCAAGTATCGTGCAGTGATTGAATTTTTATTTTTTGGAAGGTTTAAAAGCAAACGAAATTTATAAACGAATGTTGAAAGTGTATAAAGACTCTTCGCCTTCAATTAGTACAGTAGAAAGATGGGTTGCTGAAGTTAAACGTGGTCGTACAAGCCTTAAAGACGATCCACGTCAAGGACGTCCAAAAACAGCAACAACACCAGAAATCGTAGAAAAAATACAGGATATCGTATTGGAAAATCGTCGAGTGACTAAAAGAGATTTAGTAAAAGCCCTAAGCATCTCAATTGGCAGTGTAAGCAATATTTTGACTGAAGTATTGGGTTCCAGAAAGCTGTGTGCACAATGGGTGCCGCATTCGCTAACAATGGAACAAAAACACATTCAAATGCGACTTTCTCAGCAATATTTAGAGCGTTTTCGAAAGGATAAAGTGGATTTTGTGCGTCGATTCATCACCATGGATGAGACTTGGGTCTATCACCATGATCCTGAATCAAAACAAGAGGCTAAAGAGTGGTGTGAACCTGGTTCTTCGGCTCCGAAACGAGTTCGTGTCCAGAAATCGGCCAAGAAGGTGTTAGCATCAGTTTTTTGGGATGCGAAAGGAATTTTGTTTGTAGATTACTTGCAAACTGGTGAAACAATAAATTCTGAATATTATTGTAACCTTTTAGACCAGCTGAAGGAAAAAATTCGTGAAAAAAGACCCGGTTTGCAGAAGAAAAATATCCTTTTTTATCAGGACAGTGCACCGTGTCACAAGAGCATTTTGACAATGGCTAAAATCCATGAATTAAAGTTCAAATTGTTGGAGCACCCACCGTATTTACCAAATTTAGCCCCTAGTGACTTCCATCAGTTTCCAGACCTAAAAAAATTCATGCGTGGAAAGCGTTTTTCATCAAATGATGAGGTCATAACAGATGTGTAAGCGTATTTTGTAGCCCTTCCAAATTCTCACTTCAGGGATGGCATTCATAAATTGGAATCTCGTTGGAACAAGTGTATTGATGTTCAGGGAGACTATACTGAATAATGAAGTGTATTTCAAGCCATAATATTGTGTTTTTCTTATCGAACCGCAAAACTTATTGAACAGCCTGGTATTTCTATTACTAATGATACAAAACAAATTTTGAACATCATCGAAAATTCAAACGAACAAATAGAATTAAACACTGTAAACAAGTAGCAATCGAATGAAGAAAATTAAGAAGTCATAAATAAACATAATGAGACTAATGAATATTGTATTATCAATGTATCAACAATTCTTGTTAAAATTAACACGAGAATACAAATTATACTCTAAATAATAAAGAAGAATTACATATTACATCAGTCAACATAAATAGCACACTAAGTAATTTACCAAAAGAAAATATACAAAACATGGACATAAAAGAAATAAATTACATAAATTGAATCGATGAAGAACAAACCACAGAAGCCGAAACAAGCTAAGAAGAAATTAATAAAAAGAATAAATTTAAATTACCTTGCCGACAAAAAAAGACTTAGTGATAAAACTAATCAAACTAAATAAAGACGTATTTTGGCTAGAAGGCAATAATATAGGAAAGTGCAACTTGGAGTATCGAAAAATAAATTTAACCGACAGCAAACCGGTATATGTAAACCTTTTAAGGACGGGTCTGGTCGATATATCGACCATACATGGGATACAAAATATTTAAAGTTTTCATTAGATAATATTACGCGCAAAATACGAAAAAAATAGTGTGTAAATTCCTGGAAACTTACTTGATCTTAAAAAGTTCTATTTTACTTGCTTAAAAGAAATAATATTTTTTATTGCAAAACTCATCTTAAAGGTGAATCGTAAGTTGAAAATTGAAGTTATTGTTAGTTACTATCAGCGGGTTAGCTTGTATACAACAGAACTACAAAGATATTGGTACAAAAATTATTTTAATACTACTAAAAGTTTGGTAGAACCACTAAATATTGTACTCATTTTTGTAGTACGACTAAGTTTATGATCGTACAAAAACATGCATTTTTTCGATGAAAAAGCATGTTGGATCGCGAATGACTCAGTAAGTAATGTTCATACGAAAAATGTTTATGAAACATTTTTTTGCTTAGGATTGACAACTAAATCGATTTCTGCAGTTATTTTGAATATTAAATTTTCGACTCTCAAGAAGAAGTGGCATTTACCCTCAGCGGAGAAACTCACACCGGCACTATCTAACTTTTGTTTCTCATGCTATTCTCTAGTTCCAGTTCAAATTTGAAGTCAATCGGTTTTGATCGGAAGAGTTCAGAGGTTTAAACGTTTAGTGACTGGACTGTAATATTTGTGGTCGAGTGTGAATGTGTGATAAAAGTGAAGATGAATATGAAAATGATAGTGATTTGGACAATAATTCATGAGATGTTAAAGAAAATGATGACTTAGTTAGGAAAATAGATTGTTCAACTGAATAATCTAAGTGTAGCGTGCGCCACTTTTCTCTTCTGCTCTGGCCGTCAAATTTTCGATCTCCGTCCAGCTTATAGCTCTGGTTCTAAACTCTTCGACTTATAATAAATTATTGCTTTACATCCGCAACTTGTGCAGTCGGCAGTTTCTTGTCAAATAATCTTCTGCAGTTAAGCTTTATTGAGGGCTGATCATTGTACTATTTGTATATTTAGCTGCCAGATGCTTGTTGTATTTAATATTATTATGGTATAAAGTGCCACCATAACTTAGATAGGCTGTCTTTCCTTCATTAAGCCAAGTGAGCAGTTCTTGACTGCTCGAACTAGATGACTCAAACATTTGTAACCGTAATAAATCCGTATAATGCGTGTGCTTGAATTTTTTTAAAATTATTTGTACAATTATTTACAATACTGACTACTGCGTTGCCTGCCAACGCTTAAGTAACAGGCAAAATTTTCTGCCCTGTTACACCTAATGCAATTTGAAGTCGCAAATTTAAAGCTGAAAGTGATGGCGAGACTCCATTATGTACAAGATTAGCTACTAGGGCATTTGGGATAAATAAGAGGATTTGATAATAGGATTTTTTCTGAAGATTGCGGCCCAAAACTTCCTTCCAATATTCATTTACCTTCACAAGTGTTTCTCTATCTAATTAATGATAGTGTGATTGATAAAATAATAGATGAAACTAATTTAAATGGACATTAATTACGTAAATCAATAAATAAAAAAGCAGAATTACTGAAATTTCTTGGTATTAATGTAATGATGGAAGTGAGTAAATTATCTTCTATTCGGGACTGTTGGTCTTCAAATTGACAGTTGCATAATACATATACTCGTATTCAGATATAATTAAAGATGAAATACTATTGCCTACATCTACAAAGAAGAAAATTCGAAAAAGTGAGCCAATAGAATTATTTGAAATTTTTTTTTTTTTAATTGAAATGGAAGAGTACATCATCGATATAGGGAAAATGGTTTTGATTTATCGTTGGTCGATTTGAATATATTAATTAGAATCGTCGTAACATTTTCATTCAATTTGAGAAAGTCTTAGAAAAATTATTGATTAACTGACTCTTTCTTATCTTGCGTGATTTAAATTTATTAAAACTCTTTTTTGAATTGACAGCTTATGGAAAAACTTTTTTGTATCATCTTTATTTTGACAATTATTTTATAAATTAGGATCTTAATGTATATTTAAAACGGTTAAAATTAAATTGTACTGAAATTGTTAAAGACAACCATGTCAAAATAAAACGGATAAGAAGTCTCTACGTGAGACGTATGCAGTGAAGCATGAGCAAAGCAGTGGAATAGATTACATCACTATAATGGATATAATAGATGATTCAAAATCAGTGTCGATATTATCTACATCTGCAGGGGTTACTTTATTATTATCAGCGAAGAGATACAGTTCAATCAAAAAAGCAAAAATCGAGATACCAGTTTCGCAAGCGTTTGACCTTTACAATTAGTCCATGGGTGGAGTCGATGTATACAATCGACACTATAATAATGTTGCTGGTAATAGCGAAAACAAAGGTGGAACTAAAGAATTCGCATTGTTCAATAGCTAAAAGTTACATTCATGATACTCACAAAAATCAGGAAAAACATACAACAGTTCAACAAAATAAATAACAGAAGTGTTCTAATTGTCCAGTAAGAACATATAAGTTCTATAAAAATGCAATTTGTTTCCTTGTAGTTCCTATGTGTAATGAAAAATCATTCGAATATCTGAATGACTATGAGAGGCAAGGGAACTCGCTATAAACAAGTACCCCGCTCAGTGAGAGGCAAGGAGACTCACTATGTACAAGCACCCTGCACAGTGAGAGGTAAGGGGACTTATTATAAACAAGTACGTCGAAGGAGATATTATTTTACCACGTCCACGCCGTTGTCTCTGGGTTACACTAACAGTAAAATCTTAATATAAACTGAAAATAGATATATTTAATATATCATTAAGTAAATTCCTTTATTTAGAGCCTCCTGGAAAACGAAAATGTCGTACGTTTTAATCTCAACTCATTTGTAAAATTCCAAAATCTGAAAACGGCTAAAAAGAATTTGCATGAAATTTGATCATTTCTTTTTCGGGATCTGTAGGCTTTAGTTAAAATTTTCTATAAACAAAATGTCTGGGAATTAGTTAAAGAATATTCTTCATCTTTTTCAGATTTTTTTTAAACTCTTTTTGAAAATTTTAATTTCATGGTTTTTTTTAAAATCAATTTTCTCCAAAAGATCTGAAAAAATTTAAGAGTGTTTTTTGACTAATTTTAAGATATTGTTATGTCCGTATAATAACCGCTAACGGTAACGATTTCTACCTTACCGTAGACGGATGTACTGTTATTCTTTTTAACATCGCACCTCTGCATTAATTATAATTATGGTTAATTAATTATTTATAGCGTATCCATAAAAATCAACCCGTAACCTACAAATACATTTATTTTTGAGGGATATTAAAAATCATTATTTAGTTTAACGAAGAATAAGTAGTTAAAGAAATAAAAAACATATATATAAATAATATACAACTACCAAATAAAAATCTGCAATATACGTACTATGAATCAAATATATTGTAATAATTAGTGATTAATAACAACGAATTAATATATAGCTACATATATGCATAAGTCAACAAATCAACGGCTATTTAAACATTAACTAACATAGTTATATTATATACATACAAAAAAAAAATATCTTGTTGTTTAAATAAATATATAATAATACACCAAAATCAAAATGAATAATGTAAACTAAAAATTATTTAAATAATAATTATCAACTACTAAAACCAATATATACTATTAAAACTTGTTTCAATGATCTTTGGTAAGTTCGTCACACGTTACAACAAAAATTGTAATAATAATTATTAAATTTATCCGATAAATATTAATAATTATAATTAATTGCTATTTTCTCTTATAACGGTACAACTACTTTAGGCATAGGAGCTGGATCAATTAAGTATTATCAATTAAGTTACACGGAACAATTTGATACAACAATTTGCATTAATAGTTATCAATAATTTTCAATTATCGATAAATATCAAATTATATTTACTGATCATACAAATAGTATCACCAAGTTGCACCAATATCAACTTGCGTTTGAAATAGTTTTAAATTGACAAATTATTGTATCGTGTTGCGCCCGCGTGTGTCAAAATGCTAACGCAGCAGCGGTTTTCACGTCATTTTTTCCACAAATTTTGCAATTTTTACGAAAAACACCATAGCGGAATTTTTGAAAAAAGGTGGTATAATTGTGTGGAAATCCGAGGTAATAAGCCTGTAACGTCGGTTGCGACGCCACCATGCGTTAATTTGAGTAACGCAAACTCGTAGTTGCCTTTTTGAGCCTAGACAGTCAAGCTTACGGGCTCAGGATCACGGAGGAGATTCAAAGCTTTATATTTTCTTTTTTTTTGAGGATGCGGTGGTGTTCGGGACTGAACGCACGTCTAGGCCGAGACTCAGGCCAGCTACACCGCTCTGGATAAGGACCTAGCCGATGTGATATTAGGTAAAAGGTAGTTAGCCGAAACTCAGGCTAAGTCTACCTTTGGGAGGATACAGAATAGCTAAGAGTATAGAGAAATAAAAGAAAACAAAATATTCCATTAAAAATTTAAATTTAAACTCAATATTTATTAATTTTATATTTTGCTGTGATAAATCCTCTCTCTCTCTCTCTTTCTCTCTCTCTCTGTCTCTCTCTCTCTCTCTCCCTCTCTCCCTCTCTTCCTCTCTCCCTCTTCCTCTTCCTCTTCCTCTTCCTCTTCCTTTCCCTCTCCCTCTCCCTCTCCCCCTCTCTCTCTCTCTCTCTCTCTCTCTCTCTCTGGTGAGTGGCATTGTTTATTATTTTACGTATCTCTAATATTTATCAATTTACAAAATTACTTAAGTTTTTTTTTTTTTTTTTGTGAGCTTTATGTAACAGCAAAAAGGTATTTTTCGGGGCATCAATTTATTTATATATTTTATACGAGGTCTGGCTATTAAATAACGAGACTGCGCGCCTAGAGGGCGCCGTAGAGGGGTGGGGAAAAAAACGAGTAGTGCGTTAGGTATCTAGATATCTTGTCTATGCACGTACCAAAACACGTTCTCGTCACTATTATTGTATTTGTGCAGTAGCGGTTTGAAACGAACGTGTTTTTTCTCGTGCCGAAAACCATGTGTGACGAAAAATAGGAGCAACGTACTAATCTCAAATTTCTCGTTAAATTAAAAAAAACTCCGACTAAGTGCTGTAAATTGTTGCAAGAGGCCTATGGGCATTCTCTATCTCGTGCGCGTGTTTTTGAGTAGTGTAAGCGCTTCAGTGAGGGCCGAGTGAGCACTGAAGATGACCAACCAAATTCAAGGCAATGTTGATCGTTTTTCTCGACATTGACGGTATTTGGCCGGTAAGCACACTCCAGTGCTCGAACACGCGCCGTACTCACCAGATTTGGCACCGTGCGACTTTTTTTTGTTTCTGAAGATAAAATCTGCTTTAAAAGGGACCCGATTTGAGTCGATGGAAGCGGTAAAGCAAAAAACGGCAGAGCTCCTAAAGGCCCTCACCAAAGAAGACTTCCAGCACTGCTTCGATCAATGGAAAAAACGTAAGGAAAGGTGTGTGGCGAGGGAAAGGGAGTATATTGAAGAGGAGCATTCAAATATAGAATAATTTTTATAATAAAATCCTTTTTCGTTACCAGTCTCGTTATTTAATAGCCAGACCTCGTACATTAAATTTATTTAAGTGCCTTGAAAAACCGTGAAAAATTTTAAAACCAACTTGAAAATTTGAGGTTATCTCCTCCACGCGGCGTTTCTCTACTAAATTTGAAAAATTTATTCCATCGCCGTCATTATTTTCATAGAAATCTGCTTTAAGTTTGAGGAACTAGGAGCAATCAAATAATCACTAGCTGAGCAACCAAGCGCGCACTATTCAAACAACATCTAGAGAGATACTGGCGTTTAATTAAGTATTTTATTTTTTCTCTAGTCAAATACTAGTCACAGTTATTTATTTTAATTTTTAATTTAATTATTTTATATATTTTACAAAATTTTATTGTATTTTATTTAATTGACTTCTGTCTGACTAGTATTTAATTTTACTACTTATCTGCTGTTGAGTCATTCTACTTGTCTGACAACACGTAGACTTGTCTGACAAAATATTGACTCTTTACTGACTCTGCGTGATTGCTTCGTCAGCCTCTCTTAAATGCAGGGAAATAAATTGAAAAGTCGGTATTCTTCATACCTGCTATAAATGTAATAAATATTATCACGATATTTGCAACAAATTAATATCTCGTAGTATTTTAATTAACACAAAACCTACTATTATTTATATGTGCGAGAATTGTTATGCAATTGGAAATCGAAAGAACGGAGACTCTACGGTTAAAAAGGTTAATATTAACACGACAGTGAACGGTAGTGTACTTATATCTAATTTCACTCCAGTATTATCGAAACAGAAGAGTATCACCACGCTTGACACGCCAACAGGTAAAAATGAAAACCATCTTCCTTGCAATAATACTTCTTTGACTGACTCCGGACAATCAACTTTAAATAAATTACTTAATTCAGTTGAGCCAATTTATAAATTAGCTAACCTGGAAATACAAATACAACAATTAATACTAGGAGTCAAACATATTGAAAATACTATTAAAAATTGAAATGTTATACTAAATGAGTTTCGATAAAGTCAGTCAATACTGCTTAAATTCAATTCTTCTTTGGATGAGCGAATAACAAAATTAGAAGATAGTCTTGTAAATGATTTTAATATCAAATTCTTGCAAAATTAAAAAACTGTCGCAGAAATCATAAAAACACAACACAATAACCTTTTACAACAAATTAATACTGAATTTTACGACGTACAAAAAATTTTTAATAATCTGACTGTTGACGTGGCGACCGTGGTGCAGACCGTCTCCGATCTGACACAAGCTGACCTAGACTCTGAATCAAGCACAAAAGCAGATTATTGTATAGCAAGCCCTGAAATAACAGCTGTAACTCCGAAGATTGCAAATGGTGGTAGATTTTCTCTGCAAAATAGGGACAAGTGTCGTGCTGAGTCCAGTTGCATCGTGATCTCTAGCACAATCGACTGTACGACGGCTAACATTAATCCCATGGACTACGCGGTGGCTGTTCTTAGCACGGTACTTTCCTCTATCACCTCAAAGAATGTTTTATCAGCTAATGTAATTTTTCGGGGAAAGGTCGGAGATGGTTTGAGGAGTGTCTCTTCCTTGCTTATTACACTCTCCAGCTGCGACCTTGTTACACAAATAATGGCGGCAAAACACAAAGTCACTGCTTTTAGTACAACCAATCTAGAACTCTCATTTCTTGATAGGTTTCCTGCATTAGCGAACTTCAAGATCTTTATCAATGAATATCTGAATGAAAATCAATATAACGAATTTAAACAAATTAAATTTCTAGCCAAAAATCTTGGTTTCAAGTATATTTGGCATCGTCAAGGCAGATTTCTTGTCAGGAGAAGAGAGGGTGACCGAGTGCATTCTGTCACCTCTATTAATCAATTGCAAGCATAACATTCAACTTTAAATACTATAAACAATAATAATAAAAACGAATACAATAATAAAATTAAAAACAAAGATGAGATCAGCGAAGGAGCTGTAGAGAATGTAATTAACAAAAATAAACAAAATGAAGGTACTGCTTCGAGTGAAATTATCCCGATTAACAATAAAAATAAAAAGAGGAGTGAATAAAAATAACAAAGAAACTGAAGTTAAATCAGAAGCATCTAAAAAGGAAAATATAACAAGCAGAGCAGATTGACTATTGCACAATGGCGTAACTGGAGAGATAAAGGCAGTTAAAGGGGAGTTGCGAGCAGGATTTCTCAATGTGAACTCCCTGCGAGCATGAGAGTGAAAGAGATAGAGAGAGAGTGAGAGTCAGAGAGAAAGAGTGAGAGAGAAAGAGAGAGAGACAGTGAGAGAGTGAGCGAGTGAGAGAGTTAGAGCGTGAGAAAGCGAAAAAGTAGCGAAGTGAGGGAGTGAGAGAGTAAGAGAGTGAATGAGTGAGAGAGTGAGAGTGCGAGTGAGAGAGTGAGAGTGAGAGAGAGTGAGAAAGTGAAAGAGTGAGAGAGTGAGAGAGTGAGAGAGTTAATGATTTAGAGTGAGACAGTGAGAGAGTGAGAGAGTGAGAAAGTGAGAGAGTGAGAGAGTGAGAGAGTGAGAGAGTTAATGAGTTAGAGTGAGATAATGGGAGAGTAAGTAAGCGAGAGTGTGAGCGAGTGAGAGAGTAGGAGAGTGAGAGAGAGTGTGAGAGAAAGAGAGAGAGTAAGACAGAGAAAGTAAGAGATAGAGTGAGCGAGTAAGAGAGTAAAACAGCCATCTATACGTCAGGTCGAGTATTTCTAGGACTACCTTCGTATTATAACTTATTACGTCTGAAACGCAACAAATTACATACATAAGTTAAAATAAAATCAAATCGAATGCGCAATGCTTTGATGTGTTTTGACTTTTGCTCTTTTCGGTCAATGACCTAAGTCGCTCGTGTCTCCGGAATGCGAGAGCATCCAAGGGAGACATTACCTATTTAATGTAGCCTATGAGCTTGCGTGTGTATGCGTCGATGAGTGTCGACCGTTGGTGGCCATTAGATCAGAAGTTGTCAATGTAGGGACTAGCGTTGGATTCTCCAATAATGGGGGTAACTAGTGTGTGTCGACCTGGCTTGCACGCTTCCTCCGCTGTCCTTTTTTTACAACAGCATTGAATCGGGTAAATGCGTTTACGTGTACGCATACGTGAGTGTATAAGCAGTGTCTTTCCTCTTTCAAGAAGCTCTGCCATTTGAACATGCAGCATAGATTTCCTTACTTACCCTTCCTTATTAATGCAAACCGCCAAGTAGGTACCGCTTGCTAGAGCAGAGAGCGAATGCTGTGAGCAGAGCGTTGTGTATATACATAATACACAGTGTGTCCCATGGAAAACGGAACTTTTTCAAAACATCGATTTATATTGGCGCCACCTATTGGTGGATGTTAGCAATGGAAAGGTCCATTCTTAACTGACATCTTGTCAAAATTGTATGACATTTGGTTCAATGGAAACCAAAATATCGCGCTCAAAGTGCAGTGTGTTTGTGGCATCAGTCGAAAAATGAACTTCGAACAAAGAGCAAATATTAAGTTCTGTTTTAAACTCGGTAAATCCTTTACTAAAACGCATAATTTGCTGAAACAAGTTTATGGCGATAATTGTCTATCCCGTACTAGAGTGTATGAGTGGTATAAGCGGTTCCAGAAAGGTCGTGAAGACATTCAGGACGACGAACATCCAGGTCTTTCGAATACCGTGGTTACTCAAAGTAACATTGAAAAAGTGCGTGAATTTATAAAAAATAGGCCAAAATCTTCATTGCGGTACATGGAAATGAAATTGAATATGTCCAAAAATTCAAATCATCGCATTTTGACCGATCATTGAATCGACGGAAGGTGTGTGCACGCTTTGTTCCACACAAATTGACCGACTACGAAAAATCGCTCCGAATTCAACATTGTAAGGATTTGATTAAAGAGTCAAAAAAGGACCCAAACTTGAAATATTCAATTGTGACTGGTGACGAGACATGGTGTTTTCAATATGATCCCGAAACCAAGTGTCAAAGTGCTGAATGGAAGCACCCAAACGAGCCCAATCTGAAAAAAAGTCGTCTTGAAAAGTCAAAAGTGAAGACAATGTTGATTTGTTCCTACGATTCGGATGGAGGGTATTATTCATCGTGAATTCGTTCCACCTGGTCAAACGATTACTGCTGTGTTTTATCTTGGTGTTATGAAGCGTTTGCTCAGCCGTATTCGTCGTGTGCGGCCACAATACCGTGAAAAAGGGAGCTGGCGTTTGTTGCATGATAATGTCCCGTCTCATCGATCGAACTTGATCACGGATTTTTTGATCAAAAATTCCATTTTAACCATCAACCATTCACCGTACTCGTCAGATTTGGCTCCGTGCGACTTCTACTTGTTCTCCAAATTGTACTTGCCTATGAAAGGAAAACGTTATGCCGACGTAGAGGCCACCCAAAGAGCGACGACCGACATACTAAAGTCGATGTTTAAAAATGATCTCAAAAACTCATTCGATATGTTAATTGATCGTGCAAAACGTTGTATTGATGCGGAAGGAGACTATTTTGAATAAAATAAATGAGATTTGCCGGAATATTGAGTTTCTGTCTTTATTTTGAAAAAGTTCCGTTTTCCATGGGACACACTGTGTGGATGCTTGCATATTCGGCTTTCTGGCGTAAATCTATTTTATTACGAACTGGTGACAACAGGTTTTAATGTGCCTGGCAGCTTAGTTGTTTTTTAATAAGGTATATTTAATGTCGAGCCTCGGCGCTTGGTAGTGAATGCGCAAGCACGAGGCTCGAGCGTGGCAATAAAAAAAAACAGTGCACGACACTTCCTAAAAAATGTATACGTGTGTCTGCTTGTGTTCGTGCGCCCTCGCTTATGTAAGTAGGCAACGTTTCTCTCTTCACTACGATTTACTGTGTCTAAGCAGCGCTTCCGTTTCTAATGCGCTTTACTATGGATAGAGAGGGTAACGCATATAGCCGCTATGTTGGTGAGTAAATTTACCGAATGCCTGTGTGTATTGCTCTGCACTTTCTGTCCATATTACCACATGTAAAAAATATGTACAGAAGCGTTACAAAACTATAACACTGTTAAAACAGTGATAATAAAATGAATTGACATTTTCAAAAGAATGATTATTATTCAATTCCGTTATATACATATATATATATTTATTTATTTATATATACAGAGTGTCCCATTTTAACTTAGCTAAATAACTCAAAAAACTACAACGTAATAAAAAATTGTTTTAGACAAAAGTTTTTGAGTATTGAAGGGCTGACTCTACTATGATCTTGAACATGTCCTTGGCCTTCATTTTCAAGGTCATTTGAAGGTCAACTTTTGTTTTTTGAATAACCTCGGATTCGGAAAGAGCGCGAAATTTTACGTCCAGATGAGCTTTCGCGTTATAAAGTAAACTCTACAAGTCATTTCAAGGTCAAAATTCTGTTTAGAGCAGAAAGCTTTTAAATCATAACATTTGCTCCTTAGATTAAAGACTGCCATACATCAGTGACCATGTTCAATGATATACTATGCACTTCTATTGTGGATGGACTGGGCACTGAAGGACAATGTAATGCCTCCAGTGATGCAGTGCAAACCTAGCCACTGAGTACAAGTCAACACAGATTCAGAGATTTATTGATAAGAAGACACCTTCTCCGTGATGTTTACACGTGCATATTTTTATGAAACGTGTAAGCATCTCTGGAGCCGACGACAAGTACATAGGAGGTCTCCCGACTCCATTTCTTTGACCCTGGAAAGGGCCGATTTGTGGTTGTGTTGGTTCTGCAAAGACGAAGTTAATTAAGATCATGTAGTGACCCTACCAGTCAAGACAAGATCGTGTAGAGATCCAGCCAGTTAAGTCGAAATCGTGTACAGACGCAGCCAGTTAAGGCAAGAACGTGTAGTGATCCAGCCAGTTAAGGCAAGATTGCATTGTTATCAGCTCTTTCCATATCGAGTAGATGCTCGGAGTGTGTACCATTATTCTCTAAGCACAACAGTAATCGACGGCGAAAGTTACGTTGTACATTTCTAAGCATTTGGGAGGTTATCGCTTCATAAGCTCTTCTTATTCTATCTATCATATTCAATCTTGTCGTTGGAGCTTCACTATACACAGCATCTCTTATGTATCCCCATAAAAAGAAATCTAGCGGGTTTAGATCCGGTGATCTAGGGGGCTACGCAATTGTTTCACCGCGTCTTATTCATCGATTTGGGAATCGTTGATTCAAAAATGTCCGTACAATACGAGCAGAATGAGCAGGAGCACCATCCTGTTGATACCATTAATGTAGTCTTACTGCAAGAGGAATATTCTCTAGGTATTATGGCAAATCATTTTCCAAAAATTCGAAATGCATTGGACCATTGATGGTACGTTCTAAAAAATGTGGTCCAATCATTTGGCCATTACAAATGCCGACCCATACATGTGAACTCCAACGATGTTGATTAAGCACCTCACGATAGCAATGTGGATTTTCTGGTGACCAATAATGGCAATTATGCCTATTAAGACTACCATTGCTTATAAATGTCGCTTCATCATTGAAACAAACATTCCAAAGAAAAACTGGATTTTGCTCCAACATCTTAAGAGCCCATCTACAAAACTGTACTCTAAGTACGTAATCAATCTTACTTAATTCCTATACCAAAGTAATGTGATACTGATGGTAATTTACTTAACATATCGTAACAATCTGTGAGCCGTAGTCCGAGGGACTCCCAGTTCCCGTTCTATTTGACGGATACTAATACGGGGATTTTGGTGAACCATAGCCAAAACTGCAAGCAACCTAGGGTCATTATTATTCTGAAGTCTATTCCTGTGTCTTAAGCGATGCAGTGGTTTATTGCGAGATCTTCTTTCGATGTTTATTACTTGTTAAGCAGTAGAATAGCGACGATTTGGAAACCGCCCCGCATAAGTTCAGGCAGTAAGTCTGTTATTCCTACCACATTCACCGAAGGTTATAAGAATATCGACTACTTCATTAGGCGTGTAACTTGCCATTGTAATAACAAAAATTTTATCGGATTAATTAATGCTCAATTACAAATGTGCAAAAAACTACATATAAACTAGTGACTGAGGCACTAAATAAATAAAATTTTGTAGAGATACTATAGGAACTCAATCGGGTGATGAGATTAATTATTGATTTTGAGGGTAAGGATTTGTTCTTTGCTTATCTGTGGAGGGACCACGATAACAGAATACAATAAAACAAGGTGTAAGCACTTTGAATATGTGAAACAATCACTAGTCCAACAACATACTGTAGAGTCAGAATTTGAATGAAAAGTGCACGTATTCGATAATTGATAAAACAATAAAAAATACTATTTTGGTGCCATTTTGAAATTATAATATAAAACGATCTATTATGATATTTGTACATGAACATAAGACTGCTGCTTAATTTAAAATCGATCTGCGGAGCATTAGCGTTAGAGGTCATGGTGTAACTCAGAAGAAGTTCACATCCTCCCCTAACGCGAAAGCTTAGCCGGACGTAAAACTTTGTACTCTTTCAATTTTTAAGGTCAAAAATAGAGGACCTTATTCGAAAAGTTAACCTTTAATTGACCTGGAAAATGAAGGTCAAGGATATGCACAAGGTCATGGAAGGGTCAGCACTTCGATACCCAATAACTTTTGTCTGAGGCATGGTTTTAAAAAACACGGATTTACTAGCTTATATTTTTATACCCAAAAAGAAATTTGACCTTGAAATGAATTGTAGAGTTTACTTTGACCCCTAACGCGAAAGCTCATCTGGACGTAAAATTTTTCGCTCTTTCAGAATCTGAAGTCAAAAATAGGGGATTTTATTCAAAAAACAAAAGTTGACCTTCAAATGACCTTGAAAATGAAGGTCATGGACATGTTCAAGGACATAGTAGAGTCAGCCCATTCTCAATAACTTTTGTCTGAAATAGTTTTTTATCACATTGCAATTTTTTGAGTTATTCAGCTGTCTAAGTTAAAATGGAACATCCTGTATATATATATATATATATATATATATATATACATATATATATATTTATATATACATATATATATTTATATATACATATATATATTTATATATACATATATATATTTATATATACTGTAACGGGGTGGCAGATTCAGCGTTACCTGCCACAGGAGCAATTAGCTTCGGGGAACGCGCAATCCGCAAAAGGCGCGGAGATGCCCGCTGCGCCCCCTTGTTAGAAGCTAAAGTCTTGGACGACTTTGCTCCTGGGTCCAGGCTCGAGAAGCCGGTCTACGGACCCAACTTACCCGTTGCAACGCCGCGCAATCGTCGTTGCGCGGCTCGTTCGTCGTCCTCACCTGGCTAGTTGATCTCGGAGAGGGCGGTATCCGGGAGGAGAGCTGAAAGCTCCTCGTCGCAGAAATAATAAAAAAAATGAAAAGAAAAGTAACGTAAATGAAATAAAAAAGAAAGAAAAAGATTGAATAATTTAAGCGAGAGAAGCTCGTCCCATAAACAAAACAAAAACACAGGAAAAATAATATAGGAAAAAAACAAAAAAAAAACAAATCAAAAATATAAATAAAATAATTTAATAAAAAAAAACGAAATAATAAATAATAAATTAATTAACAATAATAATTACAAAAATAAAAGAAAATAAAATAAATTGTAATTGCCGCGTACGAGGAGCGCAGGCGGTGAGGCGCGACATAATGCGCGAGAACGGCTCCCGCGCGCGGCGTATTCTACGAGTGCGAGAGAGAAAGAACGCCTCTCGCACTACGCCTATGAGAGTGAGAGAGAAAGGCCTCTCTCACTCGCGCGCGCCGTCTAACGTACGGGTGCGAGAGAGAAGAACACTCTCCCGCACGGAGCCCGTTGGAGCGAGAGAGAGAACGCTCTCCCGCTCTTGCGCGCCGCTTCTACTGCAAGTACGAGAGAGACAACAGATCTCCCGTACTACGCCGTAGGAGTGAGAGAGAAAGCGCTCTCCCACTCTTGCGCGCCTAGCCCTACGCGAGTGCGAGAGAGAACGCAACTCTCTCGCGTCGATCTAACTCGGGTGGGAGATAAAGGTTTCTCCCACTCGCGCGCGCGCCGTATACGCCGCAAGTGCGAGAGAGAAAGCGACTCTCCCGCACTGCTGCCACTAGAGTGAGAGAGATACCGCTCTCTCACTCGCGCGCGCTTATGCTTCTATGGGTGCGAGAGAGAACGCAGCTCTCTCGCCCTGTATACGAGAGTGAGAGAGATAGCGCTCTCTCACTTGCACGAACCGCGAAAACGAATTTAATAAAGAGAGGAGTAACCGGCGGAGGTTACTCCAACGCGAACAAAAGCGAACAAAATTTACCATAAACTTACGACGGTGGCTGGCCAGCCGCGCACGCCAAAAATCGAGATAAGGCCGCTAGTAGCGGGACGCCGCTGCCGCCCAACGAAATCGTTGGTGCCGTTGCCTTGATGCTACGCCCCTGTGGTCTGGTGGCGGTGCCCTGCGGGCTGCTGATGGCAGCTACGCACCTGCACTAAAAAAAACACGACTGGGACGCGCCAAGAACTCGCGATAACGTCGCGCAAAAACTTGTCGAGACGCGGGAAGAGGGCACGCGTCCGAACTGTGAAAATGGCGGAAGTAAACTAACTGGAAAACGCGGGAAGAAGCTAGCTTGCCTAGCCTGAACTCGCCTATCTTTTCTATACGGCACACGACTATTCTATCTATCGGCGTGTACCGTATTTTCCCGCCCGGGGCCGTAACGTAGCCGAAATTAAACTCGGCTCGCGAACCGCGGAATCGCGCGAAATATAAACACGCGCGGAAAACGGAGTGTTCTCCGTGATAATACATATATATAATAAAATTATTCTTTTCATAATTTAGTAGAAAGAAATATATTATAATTAAACTCTAATTTATGGAAAACAAGACAACAGTTTTAATGTCTTACATTTTGTGTTTATTGTACTCGTATGTAATTTATAATTACATATAGGAATATAAATAAATCTTAAATTTATCCATCAATTTTTAAATAAAATAAATAACTAATTAATATTATGATAGTATGATACAAATGTCTATATCATCTTATATTTGTCATATTTTGATTATATTTTGATATATAATAATTCATAATAATTCTCTATAAAAATATATAATATAAAATTGATTATACATATAAGAATATTTTGGAAGTATTTAAATTATTTTCGGTGTAATCCAAAATGTATGACATGGGCATAAAAAGAATTATCCTTTTTTTATTTATTTATAATTTGTAAAATTTTTTACAAAAATATTTAGACAATTCTAACAAAATCTTTTTTTGGAAAAAATTTAATATATTGTCCACTAAAGTACTTATTCAGATTAGCTTAAGTTTGATATAACTTAATACTCAATTTACATCTTGCAAATTTAAGAAAACTCAAATTGGTGGTTATTGCGTATCAATTTGTCGAAAAGATCAATTTACTATCTATTGCTTTGATGCAATATATACATAACGAAACACTATTTTTTAGATTATCGTTTTTTCAAACGCCATACATTTAATTTCATATTTATTCTTGATTTATTTTATTCAAAACTTTTTTATAAATTATATAATTATGATAATAATAATAATTTTAAAGAGATAAGAAAATGTAGATAAAAATACATTCTATTTTAACCTTTTAATTCTTTTAATATCTAATTGTTATTAAATCAATTATAAAATTTAATAATATTTAAATTTTTTTTTAAAAATAAGTTAAATTTTTTAATATAATGTTTTATGTTTTAACTTACCTAATATTAATAATGTAAATTAATTTTATAATTATTATAAATTGCAACATCACAATTATACTTTTCTAATGTCATTAGTAATATAAGAGAGAGAAAAAAAATTTTTTCTCTTGTAAATAGGTAATTTAGAGTCTTAAATTATGTTAAAAAAAAATACGAAAAATATCCACATCACTGAAATACTTGGAACATTAGAATCAAAAGGCCACATCATTTTAACCATTTTTAACCAATGAAGATGAGTCTTCTTATGAATGAAAAAGTGTTAAATATCTAGTCAAGAACTTATATGTAACTACCTATATTTTCGTATATATAGCATTAAGAATATTTTTTTTTTTTTAAGAAACATTAAAGAAATAAAAAAAAAACTTAAAAAAATTAGAAATAAAAGAATTAGAAATAAAATAAAGCATGCGCATTTTAGGCATACACGTAGGTACGTACATAGGTCTTTTCCACCTAATAGACAAGTGTGCACTTATACATATGCAGGGCGTCCTATTTTAATCGCTCCACGCGAATAACTTTAAAAATGTCTTTTGGAAAATAAAATATTTCAAATAAAAGTTCTAGAGTTTCAAGGGGAACATCCAATGGTGACATTTACTATGACCTTGACAATGACCTTGAAGGTCATTTGAAGATCAAGTTAGTTTTTTCAAATGGAAACCCCTACTTTTGACCCCGAAAATAGAAAGAGAAGAAAATTTTACGTCTAAATATGACTATCACCTTGAACATGACCTTCAAGTTCATTCAAAGGCCAACAAGTTAGTTTTTTCAATGAGAAAACCCTACTTTTAAACGTGGAGATAGAAAGAGTGCGATATTTTACGACGGCTTATGATCTTGATCATGACCTTGAGGTCAAAGACATATTAAGGTCGTAATAATTATTGACGAGCATCTCTGTTTTCATGCCAAAATTAATGAGGGCGAAAAAAGTGACATTGAATTATGACCTTGGCTAGTTTAGTTTAGGGGACAATTCCTGCTCAGTTAAAGAAATGCCATTGTGTTCCAGCTACTGAATTCTCTTTCCTTTCAACCCCCGTTTTGCACCTTTAACTCTCTACTACATAAAAACGGGCCCTGGCATCATGATCAGTAATAAGGAAAAATTGGAATTTTTTTTTATTATAAGGTCCATACGAAAATAGTTTTAATTCCAATAATTATGATCTTTGTAATCAAGAGTGTTTTAATTATTTTATCTGTGGACTTACATTTTTTTTTCCATCATGGCTGATTATAGGAAATATTTAATATGATTAAGGTTCTTGGCGAGTGTCACGTTAAGTGTCAAGTTAATTACAGAGCTGCAGAAAGGCGTTATGCAGAAAAATATCCAGACTCTCGACATCCAAATAGAAAGGCTATCAAGCGATAGTAATTAGAGCTAAACATGGTAATCTGACACGAAAAAAGCGCAAAACTGGCTCTAGAGAGCATATTGTACTTGGTGTGTTGGCTTCGGTTGCTGATAATCCCAATATTTCTACTTGGCAAATCAGTCGAACGCATGAAGTTCCAAAAACAACTACTAACCGCATTTTGAAAAGTTTGAAATTTCATCCATACCATGTCCGCGTCACTCATGGTCTTGAGATCGGAGATGACCAACGGCGTTTAAATTTTTGTGGATGGGCATCTAATAGAGTGCGCCAAGATGCTTCCTATTTCGACAAATTCGTATTAACAGACGAGGCGAAATTTGACAATATAGGAGGTGTCAATCTCCATAATGCCTATTACTATTCTCAAGTAAATCCTCATTTGCAAAGGGATCATCTTGTCTAGCGACGGTGGTCATTGAATGTATGGGGAGGTACCATAAAAAATAACGTGATAGCTCTATTTTTTTATAATAATAATTTGAATAGTTCTTTGTATTTAAATATTCTCTAGAATGAAGTACCGCAATTGTTAGAGGACGTCCCATTAGCCTTCAGACAAATCATGTTTTCAACAAGATGGGACACCAGCACACCGTGCGCTACCAGTTAAGGCATTCTTGGATACCACATGTCCTAATCGTTGGATTGGCATTGGCAGCCAAGTATATGAATGGTCAGTTAGATCACCAGATCTCACACAGATGGATATTTTTCTATGGAGTGTTGTAAAAGAGCAAGTATTTACGCAAGCTCCAACAACGATAGAGGACATGAAAGAAAGAATAAAGAGAGTTTTTGAATCTATCACGGTTGAAACATTAGAGAGGGTCCGTCTGAGTTCCCGTCAAAAAATAAATATGTGCATCCAAGAAAATGGACGACTAATTGAACATCTGTTCTAAGAGACGTCTTAACTTGCTGCGTTCTAAGAGACTTCCCTTTACTGGGTGCAATGAGTCTTCCCCTGATTGGGCGGACTCGTTGTCTTGATCTTGACTGGCTGCGTATTAACAGTCTTTTCTTAACTGGGTGGATTTTATGCCTTGCCTTGACCGGCTAGGTATTGAGATACTTCCCTTAAATGGGTGGACCCCATGTATTGCCCCAATTCCCGCGTTTAAATTACGGGTTTCCATTTAAAAATACTAACTTGACCTTAAAATGACCTTGAAGGTAATGGTCAAGGTCGTATTCGGACGTAAAATTTTCCGCTCTTTCTATTTCCGGGGTCGAAAGTAGGGGTTCTCATTTGGAAAAAACTAACTTGACCTTTAAATGACCTTGAAGGTCATTGTCAAGGTCATGGTAACGGTCACCATTGAATGTTTCCTTTGAAACCCAACAACTTTTATTTCAAATATTTTTTGCAAAGGACATATTTTCAGTTACTCGCGTGGGGCTATTAAAATAAGACACCTTGTATATATATATATATATATACACATACATACTGGGTGTTCAATTTTAAAAAACGGATGCATATATCTCTAGAACTAAAAGTTTTAAGAAAAAAGTTTTCAGACAAGTTGTTAGATTTTGAACGGAACGTCTAACTGTGACCTTGACCATGACCTTAAATATAGCCTTCAAGGTTATTTGAAGGTCAAGTTATTTTTATTACGGAAACCCTTACTTCTGACCTCGGAAAACGAAAGAGCAAAAAATTTACGTTCTAATATGACCTTGACCATGACCTTTGCTACAACTGTCAGGGTCATTTGAAGGTAAGTTGAATATTTTAAATGAAAAATTTTACTTTTGACCCCAGAAAACGAGAAAACAGAAAATTTTACTAAGCAGAGATCTGGCCAGTTAAGACAAGATCGGACAAAGATCCAGCCAGTTAAAGGAAGACCAAACAGAGACCTGGCCAGTTAAGGCAAGACCAAGCAGAGACCCTGCCAGTTAAGGTAAGATTATCTACCGATGTAAGCTCTATGTTCAGCTTAGGCGGGATGAAAAGAGCTATTTTCGGCAAAAGATATTCAAAAGTTGCTCCATCTTCTCGAATACACAAGTTGACTCTTTTTCGGAAAGGCGATATAGTTTTTAATAATACGTTTCGCGGCATGGTGTTACATGCATTCCGAATGCTCACTTTCATATCTTCCTTTGTAGTTGGTCTCGTTCTATAGACCTCATTTATCAGAAAGTCTCATAAGTAAAAATCAAACGATGTAAGGTCTGGTGACTTAAGTGGCTATTCTACGGGACCTTCTCTATCCATCTAATGTGGAAAAGCGCCGTCTTGTTGTAGCCATAACCTGTTCCTCGTATTGAGGTCAACTTTTTTAATCAACTTTTTTATTAACTGCAAATAAGCTTGTCCATTAACGTTGCCTTCAAAGAAGTAAGGACCAATCAAATAGCCATTAACGATTCCGCATGATACATTTAAACTCCAGTGATATTGATGGCCAACCTCTCGCATCTAGTGTGGGTTAAGTGGAGACTGAAAGTGACAATTATAACAATTGAAGACGCAAGTACTTCGAAGTGTTGCTTCATCGCTGAACATAACATATTTGAAAAAATTATCATCATGATTGACCTGTTGTCACCCATTAAAAAAAAAATAAGTCGTCTTTGATAATCTTCAACCAATAAAGCTTGGTTCAAAGATATGTGATGCAGATGATTCTCAAAATTTCTCAAAATCATGCTTCAATTTTGCACTTAAATAAACTTACAATGAATGACAGTTGATTTAAATTAGTAATAACTTCAGAAACCACTATGTGGTCACTATTATTCGGAAACCAGTATATGGCAACCAAATTGACAATCAAGAAACTAACTAAAAAAGAATTCATTCACGTTTTCAGAATGATTGTAATAAACTATGTTATTCATTGAAAGTGATTGCCGACTATCAGAATGTTAAATCAAGGCAAAAATAATACAAAATTCTTGACTATCAAACTTCTCTTATTATTAGGAAAGAATCTTTGTTTATTGCGAAAAGTATTAGCAGCTGCAAAAATATTATTTTCTGTATGTCTAATTTTAAGTTAATTTATAATGAAAATTAATTTAAAATCATTTACTGCTTTTTCATTTCTGATTTTTTTTATTATGCGTAACTAAACTAAGGGGACCATTATTATTTGTCTACTGTTCGAAGAATGCCAACGGAATTATTATGTATCAAAATTGGGATTAAAAGTTTAAGTTCCTTTATAAAAAATGTAACTTGACCATCAAATAGCCTTCAAGGTGATGGTCAGGGTCATGGTCAATGTCATGGCAAAAGATATTCCACATAAGTTTTTCGCCTTCTTTCATTTTCATGAACAAAGGCAGAGACTTTTCTTTCAAAAAATTAATTTCGAAATGACCATGAAGGTTGTGGTCAAGGTTATAACTGTTCGGACGTAAAATTTTCTGCTCTTTCCTTTTTCGGGATCTAAGGTAAAGCTTTCCGTTAGAAATATTAAATTGACTTTCAAATGACCCTGAAGGTCATATTAAAGGTCATGGTAAAGGTCATATTAGGTCGTAAAATTTTTCGCTTTTTCGTTTCCCGGGGTCAAAAGTAAGGGTTTCCAATTTAAAAAATCAATTTGACCTTCAAATGGCGTTGAATGCCATATTTAAAATCATGGTCAACGTCACAATTAGACATTTCCTTCAAAATCTAAAAACTGATATTGGGAAACTTTTTTTTTAAAACCTTTAGTTCTAGAGATATATGCATTCGTTTTGCAAAATCGGACACCCAGTATATATATATAGTAAATTTTGAGATAGGTAACTGAATATTGCTTTAGTAATAATACTACTTTTTTTCCTGTCTATAAATTTTGGATCTTCATTATTCCTTTTAATCTTGCTGCAGACATTCTTCTTCGATGTAATTGTTTTTCTCTTTCTTTCCTATACTTTATAATTTTGTGTATAAATGAACAGCAGTTTGAGCTGCATAACATTTTTTCTTTATACCTACAGACTGTCAAGTAAGAGCGTGGTCGACTTCACCGACAGGTAATAGAAGATTTTGCTCTAATTTCTTCGCGAGCCAATAGAAGAAAGCTTTGTCCTTAATGCATTGTCAACAAAGATTCAGTTGTCGTTGATCTTTTAAAAGAGAATCACGTTAAACGCCATGATTGCTAAGTACGCGTCGCGCTACGAGGCTGTGTTCCTTTGCATCCACCCGAAAGGTCCCTAAATGTCGCAATCAGCGGCTGCTAAATATATGAGAAAGTCGAAGGAATTTGTACAGAAGTGGATACAGTGATATAAAGTGGCTAACAATGTCGATGACTTACCAGAACGTGGCTCGATAGGAAAAGTGAACAAAAAAGATGAAAAAAGAATAGTGAATCTGTTTTTGCGGAATCCTGCTTTAACACTGCGGCAAGGACAAGCAAAATTAATGGCGAAAGGTTTAGATATATCCTACGAAACTATCCGAACCTATCTTCGTACTCATCATCTGAAATGGCGCAACACAATGAAGAAGCCTCTGTTGACTGAAAAACATGTGACAAAGCGACTCGCTTGGGCGCATGAGAATATTGATAGAGATTTTGAAAATGTCATTTTTACTGATGAATGTTCTATATGGGCACGTTCTGTCCTCACGCGAGCCTGGTCAACTTGCACCAATAGGCTTGTTCAGCGGACCGTAAAACATAAAATAAAGGTGCATCTTTGGGGCTGCTTCTCAAAGCAGGGATTCGGCACTTTGCACCTCTTTACTGACAACCCAAATGCTGAGAAAATGATAAAAATCTACAAAAAGGCTTTACTGCCATCTGCCAAACGATGGTTTATCACAAAAAATAAAGATTGGATTCTGCAGGAGGACAACGATCCTAAACACCGCAGCAAGCTCTGTACTCAGTGGAAGACTCAATCTGGCATCGTTACATTGGATTGGCCGTCGCAGTCGCCCGATGCAAACCCTATTGAAAATGTGTGGGCATATATTAAACGGAAGCTTCGTGGAAGACGCACATACTTTGAAGCAGTTGTCTTACGAAATTCGTCGGATCTGGAGATCCTTGCCACTAGAATACGCCGTCAAATTAGTAGAAAGCATGCCTCGGAGATGCCAGGCAATTATCGACGCCGGTGATGACTGGACACATTATTGACCAAATTGCATCATTGTTTGTAATGTGTACAATGTATATATAAATATGAAAGTTTCATTAAATAAATTTTTTTATAAATTAACACGACCACGCTCTTACTTGACAGACTGTACGTCTACTTTCCATAGAAGTGTTTTTTGAATGTCGGTCAATTTAGGGGCCTTAAGCCACTTATTTATTTTATTATGTGTAAAAACTTTAATATTTTGTTTTGGTAGCAGGATTACTTTAATAACATCAGCATATGATTCAACTGTTCTTCTAAAGCATTTACATCTTGTATTAATTTAATATGACAATTATGAAGATTATTGTTTGTTGCATGGTATTTTAGTAATTCACCAACGCCATCAACTGCATTTTTCCCGTAAAAGTTTCCTGTAGCTGAGAACAATCATTTTTTATTGGAAGCATTTTTCATTTCATGCAGTTTAAATCGATTTTTGTAGTGTTTTTCGGTTTTATCTGTTATAATCGATATTTGCTCTATTGAAGCAGTTGGATAATTTTTCGTTAAATTAATAATTTTTTTTATTGCTAACAAGATATGAACGCGATCATGTTTTGGAGCATGGTTTAGAACATTACTGACGACACTTTACTTTTCCTAGATAAAAAGCAGCTGTGAAAATAGAAATCTGTTGATTAACCTAGTGATTACCTTAAACAGGGTTACTGAGACACACTGCCCATTTTGCATCAAAATTATTATGCGTTATTATAAGATTTAAATGAGATGTAGCTATCTTTTTTCTTCTTTTATGACTTTTTTTTGTGTATTCCTAATATGTATGTGGACGCTTGTTTTTACTGTCCAAGTAGTAAGATTGTTTATAAAATTTGACATTGTTAATGTTCTTTTCACCAGTTGCCCATTTTCCTACATACCAAAAACAATCTCCTTATATTCATTTATTGTTTCTAATCCAAACAAATCAGATCAATACCTTTAGAACCTAGACGTACAAAACATTCTTTGAAAAAACAATGCTATAATGAATTCGAACAAATGATTGCTGATAAAAGTTTTGAGCAAACTTTATCAAGATCTGAGTACTTACATCCCATTAAATTATTTATGCTGTTCGCATATTAATCCTTAAAACGACTCAACATAACAAACTTCGGTTTCAAGGTTTAATACTTTAATACGCCTATTTTTATTTCTGGATGTTCTTGTTTCAATAGTTTGTACGCCTCTTCTAAACTGCGCGCTAGAAAACATTTTACTTTTTTTTTCTATTTTCTTTAACAATTATAACGCTAGATTTATTAGAGCTTTAACGTTTACAGTTAAAATCGTCGTTTGGTAAATATTTGATTGCGATTCCAGTAGATTTTCTATCCAAAGGATGACCAGTGTATACGTCAGGTTCAAAATATTTTTTCTTAGTTTTTACAAGCATTCGTGCTTTGTCAATCATATAAACAGTCACTTCGGAATACTGACAAAGGGTATTCCATAAAGACTGTTTATATGATTAAACGAAGTTTTTATTAATATTGCAACAATTAACTACTACTCTCAAATTATTAAACCATTCATTATAGAAACATTAAGAAAAGTTATCATTTAATCTGTCAATTGGAACATTGTATGCTTCTGACAATTTTAAAGAAGTTGCAGAATAGAATAAAGAAATTAATTCTAATTTCTTTCTTATAACGTACTACGAGGGCGGTTCATCGTGTGCTGCCATCTATCAAACGACGGTAAAACAAATTTCAGACTGATTGATAGGTTAGTTTGGATTTGGCAGCCATTCGAGTAAGACGTGTTTCGTGATTTTAGCTAAGATGGAAAAAGAGCAGTATCGTTCGGTAATTCGCTTTTTGTTTTTAGATAGAAAAAAATGCGAGGAGATAAAAGCAAAGTTGGATGCTGTTTATGGGGACACTTCGCCATCTATGACCACAGTTAGATGTTGGTTCAACGAATTTAAACGTGGGCAAACATCCGTTTTTGATGAGAAGCGACCAGGATGCCCGGCAGACGTGGTTACCGAGGAAATCATTCAAAAAGTCAACGACATGATTCTCGCTGACCGACGAACGAAAGTGCGCGAAGTAGCAGAGGCCGTAGGTGTGTCGACCGGAACGGCAATTAATATTTTACATGATAAGTTGGCGATGAAAAAGTTGTCGGCCCGATGGGTGCTACGATTGCTCACGGTGGACAACAAGCGGATGCGGCTATTAACTTTAAAGCAGTGTTTGGAGATAACACATCGTTCAATAAGTCCCGAGACTAACAACGAAAACAACATTTTTCCAAAAATCATTTTTATTTATCATTATAATCTTCTTTTAGAGTGATACAATCTTTCCAACGCCTTTCCAAGATTTCTATACCATGTTCATAGAAGGATTTATCCTTTGCTTTAAAATAGGCTTCAGTTTCGGCAATGACCTCCTCATTCAAGCCAAATTTTTTTCCCTGGAGCATTTTTTTGAGATCAGCAAAGAGCCAGTAGTCGCTGGGGGCTAAATCTGGCGAATACGGGGAGTGGGAAAGCAGATCAAAGCCCAATTTGTTTAATTTTGCCATCGTTTTCATGGACTTGTGGCATGGTGCATTGTCTTGGTGAAAAGGATTTTTTTCTTCTTCATGTGCGGTCGTTTTGCTGCGATCTCCTCCTTCAAACGTACCAACAAGTCAATATAATAATTACTGTTGATCAATTTACCTTTTTCCAGGTAGTCAATGAAAATAACGCCATGTGTATCCCAAAAAACAGACGCCATAACTTTGCCAACAGACTGCTGCGTTTTTGGACGCTTTAGGCGGCTTTCACCAGCCATGCGCCACTCAGATGATTGCCGATTCGACTCCGGAGTGGAATGATGTATCCATGTTTTATCCATGGTCACGTATCGACGCAGGAAATCCTTTTTATTGCGAGTAAATAGCGATAAACAGCTCTCTGAATCGCCGACTTGTTGCTGTTTTTGTTCCACTGAAAGCAATCGCGGCACCCACTTAGAAAAAACCTTTTTCATGCTCAATTTTTCATTAAGGATTGTGAATACGCTTCCAGATGATACCTGTGTCATTTCTGCAATCTCACGGACCTTTACTTTGCGATTTTTCATTACAATTATTAACACTTCACTCACATTTTCCTGTGTAACGGCTTCCAATGACCTACCCAAACGTTCCGCATCGTTTGTGTCCGTACGACCACGTTTAAACTCAGCATACTAACGACAAATCGTTGGTTTGGATGGAGATAAGTCCGGGTAATGTTTTTCAAGCTATTGCTGGGCTTCTACGGTGTTTTTACCCATTAAAACAATGTTTTATCAACACGCGAAACTCGCTTTTTTCCATTTTTCAAACAAATTACAAAGTGACTTTACTCTAACCTCGATAACTCTGCTGTCTGTGATCCGATCGACGTGAAATTTTTACACGTTTCATGTAAAGGTTCGCACTCTATGGAAACGTGGCCAGTTTGGTACTACTAGCACTATCTCTGGGTTAGTCTCGGGACTTATTTAACGATGTGTTATTTAAGCGAGATCTGAAGGAGTTTTTGCGTCGAGTTGTCACCGTTGATGAAACCTCGATTCATCATAACACATCAGAAACTAAGCAACAATCTAAACAATGGATTTCTCCCGGTGAATCTGCTCCAAAGAAGGCAAAGACGGTCCCATCGGCCGGAAAAGTCATGGCGACGATTTTTTGGGATGCGAACGGCGTCATCCTCATGGATTTTTTAGAAAAAGAAAGAATGATCACTGGACAATACTACAGTGAATTATTGGACCGCTCCAACAAAAAATTAAAGGAGACACAGCCACATTTGGCGAAAAAGAAGGTGCTGTTTCACCATGATAATGCACCAGCACATTCATCCGGAGTTGTCGCCGCCAAACTGCATGAATTGCATTATAAATTCCTGCCGCACCCCCAGTATTCACCCGATCTGGCTCTCTGCGACTTTTTCTTGTTCCCTAACATGAAGAAATGGTTCGCAGGAAAAAAATTTAGCTCAAACGAGGAAGTCATCGCCGAGACAGAGGCGTATTTTGAAGAGTTTGACAAATCCTATTTTTTTGAGGGGTAAAAGGAATGGCAGGAACGTTGGGAGAAGTGTATCTTTTTAAAAAGGGACTATGAGGAAAAATAAAAAACACATTTTTGAAAAAATGGTGTCTTCATTTCTAACACGGGTATTTGTTGAACCGCCTTTGTATATTTTTCTATGGAAGAGTCATCAATAGGTCTCTTCTTTTTGAGCAGCGAAACATTACTAAAAGATCTTGAAATTAAAGTTTCGTTTATATAGTTAATACGTTCTAGAGTACTTGCACGAAAATCGTGGTCTTCAGTATGGGCTAATTTCGCATTATTACCTGAATCGATCGCAATAATAATTTTCTTTGGTTTAATTTTTTTTATGCGTTAATAACAATTGAAACATATATAATCAGAACTATGCACCGCTTTTTGGAAAAATGTTGTAAAAGTTCTGCTAAATTTTGCAACTTTCTAAATTTAGTAGTGGTATCATATTTATTATTTGGTAAGTTTTTAAATAGAAAAGCTTCCAACAATGGTTATAACATTTCAATCACAACTCGTGACCTCAAACAAACATTTCGCAACGGATTGTTCAAGTCAGTTGTTGTAGCGCCAATATATAATAGATATCACAATTATACAAGCAGCCATTACTAGAGCGAAAAGCTCACATTTTTATACCATCGGTTTATTTCTTATACATTATTTTATCTTGAAATTTTCACAGTATTTTATCATAATTTCATCAATTGAAAAATTTTTGTCAAAAAATCCAAATTTCATTATTTTTTTACGAAACATCATATAATGATTAAACTTTCTAACCTTAATCGTCATCGTTGTGATCCATGTTTTTATAAAAACGTAAATTTTTTTTTATGTGAATACATTTCTTCCTTGATAAAATATTTGATACTACAGAACAACGTAACAATGATTTCGTAGACCAATAATCTCTTTGGCTTTTTCTAGAATTTACACATTGATGTAAGTAGTATCGTTGATAATTTATTTAAATCTATAAAAGATAAATCGTATTTCTATTCCGCAGCAGCCTTAATAATATGATTTTTTATTCAATTTGAAAAAAATAATTCAAATAAATCGTGAACTTTTTTTTTTAAATGTTCAATTGCTGTTGCATCAACATCATACTTACTTTTACTATTCTCATGATGAAAAGGGTATTTTTTCTAATTAAAGACATGAACTGGCTCCAAGAATTTCTAAATTGGTGAATGGCAATTTTTTATTTGTTAATAAGTACCTAAAGGGAGGTTTACGAACGAATCTTCTTCTTCTAAAGATTTATAACCTATAATAGTAATAAAATTGTTACCAACGAGTTCGTTGAATTCAATATCCCCCACATTGACCCGTTTAGGTAGATCACGAACTTGGATCCTTGACATATTGTCCAGTATGAATATTCAATATTTACGCTTGACGTTTATTATATGTAAATGTCGATAAAATATAATCACGTAAAATATTTTGCATAAATATGTAACATACATGTATTCTAACGCGGTTATTATTATTGGATGTTGGGTGCACTGCATCAGACGACAGAAGGTTGACACGCCTACGGAAGCGGCGGTATTCGAATTACAATATAAATTAGTACAAACAACATATAAATTAGCAAGGCTCGGGATCCTTCCTAAGAGTCGCAAAGCGACTATTTAACGACGCGCAATCAAATTACGTGATACACGCACTGCGCATGCGTATCCGTCACTCGTCTTTCTATATTCACGTAGCAAGATGTGTGAGCCAGCCTTTACGCTCGCTGGCTGATCAGCTGATCGATCGCGGCCTGTCGCGGCTAAGCAAGTGACTACGCACGTGTAGTCTAGCGCGCTGGTATACACATGTGACACTACTACTATACATGCGAGCGAGAGCTAACCTTTTATTTACGCTACGCGACGGTTAATAAACAATTAATGTAACGCACGCGTCGGTATTAACACGTTTCCTGGGCGTATGCGCCCCACTCTGAACTTCTTGTTTAAGCCATTTGGTATTATCATTGTAAAATGAAGAATTTTTTAAAAATTCATTATGCAGTCAATTATGGGCATCTAAATACTATAATGAATTTTTAAAATATTCTTCATTTTACAATGATAATACCAAATGGTTTGAACGGAAAGTTCACGGGCGCTACGCCCCACGCGGCAGGGAACGTGTTAACTTGCGAACATGCACGCGGACAAGATAAATGGCCACTTACTATCATATCGAGAGCATTGAAACCTAGCTTTCTCTAAATCGCCAAAATTACGGGTTCTCCGTTCCTCACGTGCATTCGAGATCAGGCGGAAAACGAGAAAAAGTTCCCCGCTTTTCCCGTCTCGCATCGCTGATATCGATTTCCCGCGCTCTGATATAAATTCAGTAATAGAGTGTAGTTGCGCCGCGAACTTACGTATTTACTGCATGGCAGGTAGCATAACCTCTTAGAGTCACCTGTCACAGTATGCTATATAATAGAGTTCAGTATATCAAAGTAGTTCAGTATATAAAAGTATATATATTCTGTAATATGCCCCTGCCTTCTTTTAGACATAAGGCAGTAAATTTATTTGCAAATTACAATTAAAATACGCCATCTATGACCTAAAAGTAGTAGCGATACATTCCAATATAATAATGGTTATTAAGATCTTAGTTTTTCGAAATTGCAAAACTTTTATGCATAATTTTTCGCGTAAAATCGATTGCCGCTATTAATTTTTTGCAATACCAAGTTTCGTACTAATTTGTTTAAATAATTTTGCAATAAACAATTGAATTAAAAAACTGAAAGACACGGGCATTTTATTTTGTCGAAGCGTTTCGAGCAATTTTTTCAACTTTGCAAAAATTTACAATTTGCAAAATTAAAAAAAATTACTGAAAACTCTTCAAAAAGATTTCAGTGCATTCTTTGAGCAATTCTAAGAACTGTTTACTTTTGGTGATTTTTCCCGTAAGTTCATATTAATCGAGAAAAAATTTAATGAATGTATGCAAAAAAATTGTGCATTTGTGACGCCATTTTGAAAATATCAAGGCAAAAAATCGATATCTAAATTACGTATTTTTAAAGCTTAGACATTTATTCCACGGATTATTGAGGTTACAGATACATTGCACACTGGAAACACCGTCGAAGTTTGATTTGAAAAAAAAGAGAAGTGTGAAAAAATCATGATTTTTTTTGTTAAGGGGAGGTTCTCATCTAGCGACCCAAAAATTACGTGATTTTCGCGATTTTTTTTCTCATGGAAGAAAACAAATAAAGTAGTCAAGTTCTTTGGTACTTATTAAGTATATTATTAACTACTTTTACAAATTTTTTTGAACAAAAATACTGAATAGTTTATTAGTTATGTGCATTGAAAAATAGTCATCGGAAAAAAAGACACCTCCACGGGCGGCAAAGTAACTCATCCAATTTTTGTCTGAAATCAAAAAATTAAAGTTTTTTATAAACTAGAAGACATTTGCTGGATCTTGAACTAAAATTACGGAGAAAAGTTAAATATTAACAAAATGGCGGACTTGCAAAAAAAAAAATATTTTCTTGCACTTTTTTTTGCTTTAAAAAGTGCAATAACAATAAAAATAATCATTGTAAAATTATGATTTTAATTCAAGATCCAGCAAATTTAATTACCTTTAAAATAAAAAATTTATCTCGATATCTATAATAGTTTTTGAGATATCTTGCCGCCCGTCTCAAAAAACATGGTTTCGAGAAAAACGCGTTTAAAGTTTTAGTACGCGATTTAGTACGTAAAAAGACGACTTCGGTTTTTTGACTTAACTTTAAAAATAAATTGAATTCAGCAAAACGGGTTTCACGAGCATATTCTACGAGACATTTGCCAACTTTTTAAGCAAAAAAAAAAAATCGATTTTTTGGTCGTGCTTGATGAGAACCTCCCCTTAAAACTGAATTTTCTTATAGCCATTACATTTTACAGAAATTTTAAGTACACCATCAGAAAGGGCGGATCTTAAACTATAAGAATATGTACTTCTCAATTTTTTTCAACGCTAATAGCCTTAGTTATAGAGCCTCGAAGAGCGGGATATCCCGAGTGGTATTGTGGGCCGAAACGGGCTAGTAGGTCAAAATGTCAAAACAAGTATACATAAACAAGAAGGAATTGATATTAGAGTCTTATTTTCAAGTATAAAAATGATTAAATTTAAAAACTTGAATTCAATTATATTGAATAGTTTTAAGTAAATTAGTAAAATAATATTAAGATGCAAGATAAGAGTGTAGATTTATAAGATATCGATATCAAGTTGTTAAAAGTAATATTAGATGCGCAACTAAGTTCTCGCTGTTTTTCTTGATGAAAATACAACTTTATTGTAAAAAATAGTTACAAATGAATCATTTATAATATTGCCCATCGCTAGCTACAACTTTTTCTTATCTTTCGGCAGAGCTCGAATATCGTTACGGTAAGTGTTCGTCTTTTGAACGAATGTGCCATCGAACGGAACAAGTTATAATCGGACGACGCAATATCTAGGGAATATGGTGGGTGGGGTAAGACTTCCCATTTGAGCTTTCCCAAGTAGGTTTTAACGGGTCTGGCAACCTGAGGCCGAGCGTTGCATGCAGTAGAATTACTTTTTCGTGCTTCTGCTCGTATTGTGGCCGTTTCTTGTGTAGTGTTCAATCGCATCAACTGAATTCTATACCGTTGCCCAGTGAGGGTTTCGTTTGGTTTCAATAGCTCATAAAAAATTATATCGACCTGGTCCCATCAAATACACAGCATAACCTTCGCATCGTGAATATTGGGCCGAGCCGACGACGTAGAAGCATGACCGGACTGTCCCCATGACTTTCTCTTCTTTGGGTTGCTGTAATGAATCCATTTATCATCAGTCACGATGCGATAAAGAAACCCCCTTCATTTTTTTGTTGCTAGAGCACTTATTCACAGGCAAAAAACGACGTTCAACGTCCCTTGGCTTCAAATTATAAGGAACCCAAATTCATCTATTAACAAACAGCGGAAACTTAGTTGCGCACCTAATATATTGTAAATAAATACATAAATTTTTGATGGAAAGAAAGATTTTTATAGATAATTAGCTAGTTCGACTTTTTAGACACGGAGTTCTGAAAAAAACATTTGTTACCCTTATTAATTCTACTTTAATTGGGCCTGAGCTGCCTCAGATTATAGGATGCGACGGTTGATAGTTAACCTGTATCTTTCTCTTTGTCTCCTTAAAGCCTTAAAACATTTTAAAACTGGATAAAAAAGCAAAATAAATTGAAAAAGCCATATCCGAAATTCGCCTTAAACATTTTTCAACTTCCCACATTGCTACTGCTTGCGTGGATGCAATTTGTGCACTAGTTGATAGAAACGCTAGATGATGTAAGTAAGTCTAGTTTGTGGCTCTTAATATTGGGTACTTCTCAGTGCATTCGAAGTATCAATTGGCCCAGTTTTTAAACTATACTTTTCAGGTATTGTGCGTATGACTTCCAAAAGGGTATCCGAGACTTATTAAGTACTAAGTTTTGTGTTGTAGTGCAGTATATTGCTAACTGTATTTATATATAGAAAGGTATGTAGTGTTTCCTAATCAGCACTACTGCGTTCACTAAGATGGTAGTTTGCCCTTAGTACCTAAACAAGCTGTAAGATGTTTTTCCTTCCTCCTTCACTCCTCTATTAGGCTACGTATTGCCCCTGGTAGAGAGAGTTCAATCAAGGTATAAGTACTCTTTTATGAGTAGCTGCATTTGTTTTACTTAGAGTTTATTTTATAAAAGTTCTAAACTAAAGAAACAAAAAAACAAAATTTTTTACTTAGGTTTAATAAGGCGCTGTATCAGATGAGCCCTTACTAGCTCTTCTGAAAACAGAATAAGGTGGCTACCTATGAAGGGGCTTAACTGTTCTATTCTAGAATAAATAATTAATAAAAAGAAGTTAAGTTTTTTAAATATCTTTAACTTTATTTGGAAAAAAGTTAGTTATTTGTTATATAAAATAAATAGTCATTTATAGAATTAATTTTGAATTATGTTATTTAGACTATCTTGAAAATTTCTGCATTATAGAGGATTTTATTTGAAATACTAAAATATCTGAATTTAGTTTATCATATGAAACTAATATCACGTAAAAGTTATAAAAATAGTTATATTATAATTTTATTCACACAACAATCCTTACTTTATTATTTCTGTATTTTTGTTTCAGATACAGTTAGAAGAAGAAGAAAGTAAGTCGTTAAAAGAAGAGAGTAAAAAATTAACATCCAAATGGCGACCATCATTTTTACGAAATTATTGAGATAATTTTATTTTTGTGCTTTAAGTAATTCAAAATTTAATTTGTTTTCACATAATTATTTCTAAATAAAAATAATATTTACAATTCTTATATATTTAGATATTAAAAAAATAAAAAAGTCTAATAATAAATATTTATTTTTCCGAATTAAGGATATGTTGATTTATTCTAATTTTAGTAATCATACAAAATAGTTCTTAAGCGTTTAGGAATTTATAATTCACTGTTTAAAGAAAATTATTTTTAATTTTATTTTTTCAGATTCTAATTATTATAGTAAAAAAAAAAAAAAAAAATTTTGATTATATTTAATCGGTTTCAAAGTTTAAGCTATCGTTTATAACAAGCTATAAAAATGGGCTAAAAGAATTTTATATTAGCTAAGAAAATTCAAGTTCAAATATCAAAATTAATTTGTAAATATTTTTTGCTACAAGTCAAGCTAAATCTACCAAAATGATAACTTGTAAGCCATGTAAGCTACTATATGTATACTTGTAAGCTACTTCCTTTAATTTTATATTCGTAGTATACAATGTATAATAGAAAATTTCAAGAATCAGAATAAAAAGTGAATAACGTAGGTCTCGTTTTAAAGGTGTATAGCCTCACAACACAATTTGTAAAGTTACCAACTTAGAATCCTTCTAAGTAAAAAGAGGCGATATCAGACGAGATTTTGATTTTTACTTCTAATCTTCTGTAGTGTAATATTTTTGTTTAATCTACTGACGGGGGTAAGTTCGTAACATAACTCAAAGACGTATTAGCTAAAAATTCAGATCTACGATTCATTATTCTACTTTATAACGTCCTGCTCTTATTTTTCTAAAACTTCTATCCGCAATTTTATTCACTTTTTTATTACGTTTGATACTTGAATGCTCCGGTACCCACACGCACGGGAATCTGTACTAGCATTGTCTTAGTTCGCATTTATTCTTAAATAAGTAGGTAATAGTGCTTTTAAGAATTTGTGTAGAGTAAACGGCGTTCTCTATCTTGTAAAACGCTGGAAAGCCCTAGATCCATTTTTCTATATCCCTTATACAACCAGCCCAGTTGGTATTCGAATTGCTCCAACAAGAAAATGCTCTTTGTGTTTTTGCCGTCTATATAATCTCTATTGAGTGACATAAAATACGTTTAGCGTTTAATGGCTTCACTTTGCCTTTTCGATTCTTTGCATTTAATATCTTTATTGCCCAATCAAAAAATTAAATTTTCTGTATGTAAGACCTATTTTTCTATACATTAACTAGTGTTTATACTAATATTTACTTCTATGTAGAGTTATATTTGTGTATTTTTTTGTTTCTAAATTGATTTATGAATTATTACTGTACATATAACAATGGTGGTTAGTCAAATCGTTAATAATTGGACATGCAATGTTACGTGACTCTTACTCTTGTAACGGAGAATTTCGTCGACTTCAATTAATTTATCAAATAAAAATTAGAACTTCAATCTCCGCACTGAAGTAAAAAAAAAAAAAAAAAAAAACGATAACAAAAAAACAACAAAATTAATTTAAAATATCACGATTCACTCTCATCAATAGCAAGAATCTAATTAACTTACTCTAAAATTTTCTAAAAACGGTCAAAATTAAAATGATATTTATTAAATCTTATTAGACATCATTATGAACCAATAATTAAAAAGAATTATTTACTTTCCGATAAGTGCTGCCCTAACTCTGTTTGATTTTCTCTCAAATAATTCTATTAAACTTGAATTATGAATATTCTGACTTATATTGCTATAAATCAGCGAAATAATTCGTATAAATCCAAGGTCACGTAAAAGTTAATAATGCGTGACGTCGTACGTAAGTTTTCCACGCGCGGAGCCTCAGTTGAATTTTGCTTGCCGTCCGAGCACGATCTCCACCCTCTCTCCGCGCCACTTAATTACTCACCTAACTGCGTTACCCAACTCTAATAGTCTCCGGAGAGTACGGCACTCTCTGACAGCCACTCGCGGTCAGCTGCCATAAAAGCCAGCTGCTAGGTTGACGCAGCGATGCATACCCCTCCTTAATCGGTGTACTCCTTGAATACTCTGCGTTTAAAATATTAGGTGTAGTAAGAAGAAATCCATTATTTTTGCATTAAATTGAAGGTTTTATTTAGCATCGATAGAATGATACGATTTAGGTCAAATATGCACCGTTTTGTTCGATAACTTGTTGTCATTTTGGAGGTAATTTCATAATGCCTCTCTCGTAGAAACCCTTGTCCCTGTTGTCAAAAAACTGGGACAGTCGATTTTCACAATCTTCTCTTGAGGCGAATTATTCACCTGCAAAATCATCCGTCATAGACAGGAACAGGTGGTAATCACTTGGTGCCAGGTCCGGACTATGAGGTGGATGCATAAGAACTTCCCAACCAAGCTCCCGGAGCTTCTAGCGAGTCACTATCGATGTGTGCGGCCTGGCGTTGTCCTGATGGAACACAATTCCTCTCCTATTGGCCAAAGCTGGCCGCTTCTGGGCGATTGCTTCTTTCAGACGATCTAATTGTTGGCAGTACAGGTCCGAATTAAGAGTTCGGCCGTAGGAGAGCAGCTCATAGTATATGATTCCCTGCCAGTCTCACCAAACACACAGCAAAACCTTCCTGACTGTCAATCCTGGCTTGGCCACCGTTTGCGCCGGCTCACCGCGATTTGACCACGACCGTTGTCGCTTGATGTTGTCGTAAGTGACCCACTTTTCATCACCAGTAACCATCCGCTTCAGAAATGGATCGATATTGTTGCGATTCAGCAGCGATTTGCAGATGGAAATTCGGTCCATGAGGTTTCTTTGCGATAACTCGTGTGGCACCCATACATCGAACTTCTTTTTGCATCCAGCCTTATTTAAGTGATTCCAAACGGTTTTTTGTGCAATATTTAGCTCCTGGGCAATTGAAACAGTGCTTACGTGACGGTCGGACTCAAAGATTTCCATTATTTTATCGACATATTTGACAATTGGCCTTCCATAGTATGGTGCATCTTTGACGTCAAAATTACCGGAACGGAATCCACGAAACCAAAACTGTGCGTGATTGGCTGTTACAGTATCAGGACCATAAACACTATTCACATTTTGAGCTGCCTGGCTTGCGTTTTCGCCTTTATCAAAGAAAAACTCTAAAATATGGCGTATTTTCTCTTTGTTGGTGTCCATCTTTGACGCGTGCTAAAAGAATACTGAGTCAAGCAATCACAAAACTGTATCAGAAGCTTTTTTAGTACGAAATCTTATCTTTCTAACGCTATCTAGTGTAACCCGATCGCACTTTTACAACGGGAGATACAGACTACTAAAGCCATCTATTGGCAAAATAATGGATTACTTTTTACTACACCTAATATTAAAAACGAAAAAAAAAATTTTCGAATACTGGTCAACTCCGCTTTTATTTGAATCCTCTGGTCCAATGCCTTCAATAAGTTCCCTGCTTACCTCAGAGTCTAAATTTCTCAAAAATCATAAGCTCTATCCCACTACCTGTCTCTCTCTCTCTCTGTCTCTGTCTGTCTGTCTCTCTCTCTCTCTCTCTCTCTCTCTCTCTCTTTATCTTGCTTCTTTCCCCCTCTCCCTCAGTACTTGGCTATTGTGCCTAACATTTCTATTCGATTCTTCCTACTTAATTAAAATTATCTTATTTCTTCTAACTGTCTATATTTTATATTATCTTCTATTATTTTTAATAATATTTTATACTATTTTAGGTACTTAAGAGAAAAGAAGAATTAACATAAGCTTTTAATGAGCGATAGGGACGAATTAGAAGCAATTAAGAAGGCTTCTCCAGGCTGCGGTCTGGGCTGCCTCCTGTAACAGCAGAGGCCAGACAGCTGCCCTGGCAGCGGGTTCAAGTACACCTTTTCCCCAGGCATGACTATCATAAGCGACTGCTCGCTACACGTCGCTGGGACTGACGAAGCGAGTGGCGCTGCTACAGCTACAGCCACAGGCGGGTTGGACGGTTACACGTTCTCCCTTCTTTAGCTTATTTGCTCGGGGTGCTAGATGCACAAGTGTTTGTCCACCTCAAACTGGCCGTACCGGAAACAGAATTTTTTGGTGTGCTTATACGTACAGGCGCTATAGCGGTGCCCTCTTATCCCACAATGACAGCACGATTCTTCAGCTGCACGGATTTCTTTGCCCAGTTGTGTTTGAAAGTCCGGCGCTCCATATTGTAATTTCAGCGCATTGGTGAAATCCTCAACTGACCTTTATCCTTTATAGAGAGGTCTTACCAACATAATGCTCGTCGATTTAGAATCATCGTAATTATTTTCAGTACTTGTGCATCGGGGAAATCTGTGCATTCTTGGAATTCCCGTATTCTTAATATAAATTCTTCTATATCTTTTTTAGGTCCTCCCAAGAAATGAATTTTTTGTGCTGACAATAGTGAGCTAAACCGTGTATCGACTGGTTGTGCGCCGCCATGTATTGGTTACCGCGGCGGATAGTAGATTTTGTCTCGTTGTGGATTTCAGATCGTTTGTGCTAGTATGCACGGCTGTTGAAGCTCAATAAGTTCCATCATACATCATAGGTATTTGCGGGGGCGATAGATATGTCGTATCGTTGTATACGGTAGGCTGATGTATTCCTCGATAAGGCAGCATTATGAAGAGGCTATACGATGCATGTACTGCCGTTGCTTGCGATGCGACTGTCGTTTGCTGAGGTATCTTTAGGTTCGAATTAGGTGCTGTTACCTTGTTATGTATCAATTGGTTGCGCCGATGGTATTGATGCGGATTGAACTGCGTCGATTTGGGTTTCACTAAATAATTTTCAATGTTTTGCGATAACGTATATTGTTATGGAAAATTTGCAATTTTATCAGATAAAAGGTGCGGTAAGGTAGTTATAGGTGTATAAATTCGACGATGTGGGGGCTATTGTTGGGTATACTACGGTATTTATATTCGTTAGGTTTGGGGCGGTAGGGTAGATTGAGGTTTGGTAGATTACGTTTGTTGGGATTGGGCCGATAGGGTGAATTGCTGATATATTCGAGGTCCGGAGTACTGCATTTGCTATAGTTCTTTCAATACCTCTTTTCTAATGAGTCTCTTATAATTTTCGACTGTTTACTGAAGGTTTTGCGTTTCCTCCGTCAGAGTTAACGTAGTTTTATTAATCATCGCTTGATTGACTCCTGATGACGTTGGTACAAATAGTGTACTTGATGGTACACTTTTTTTTCTGATAGGCAAATTTCATTTCTGATTTCATATAACTGATTATGTATTTCTGGTATCCTAGGCTCAGAATATTCGCATTTAACACCACCGTGCTATTAGCTGGTACGTCACCTTGTTCCTAGACGATTGAATTGTTCAGGAGTGGCTTACCCAGATCCATCGATATTCGGGCGTCCTCGCGCTTAGGGTCTAAATCGACTTTGTAGTCTCAGGTCGCGGCTTGATTGCTGTATAATATCCTTATTCCAAACCTGATTAAGCGGTCCAACAATTCTTCTCGGGTACCTGTTGTGTCGATCCCTGAACTGGAGGTTTGATTTGTAAGTTGTTCTAAGGTGAGCCCTGTGAACGTCTCCTGCAACGATTTCCGTTCCCTTTTTATATTCCCAATGAAGTTAGCGTCTAAGGTCCGTGTATTATATGACGCCATTATAAACTATCAGATATGCCCTTAATAGATAAATAGATCACGTAGACGCTTGTTTGAGCTTAAGATTTCGAAAAAACGACAGTACAAGCTTAACAAGGTAATACTACGGTGTGACTTCAGATTAGCTCAGTGTTGCTAAAAATAATTTATTAAGCAACTTTTACAGAAAATACAGGTACTAGAAGCTAAAGATAAAAGAAAAAATGAAAAATGAAAAATAAATATGAACGATTTCAATTTAATACTGAACCAAGGTAACGAATGGTAAAAACGGAAATAATGTGTGTAGATCTACGAATATTATTTTACTTAACTATAAAACGTTACGGATAAAGAGGAAGCTTAATTCAATGTGCAAGCACAAAATTACTGTAATCAAAACTATTCATTGCTTAACGATAACTTAAGAAGCTTACCAGGTGTACAAGTATGAAATGTGGATTTTAGACAACAGATGGTGTACCAATGCAGTTTAAGCTGTTATGATTTGATACTGCGCCATTTTGTTGTGTCATCAACAAGTTCAGACGCGCATTAGTGATAGACTAAAAAGTGTGTGCATCGTGCTGTATTATTGTGTTTAATGTCAAAATTTATACCGAACAAAGAGCATTTGCGGACAGCATTAATTTTTTGTTTTCATTTGACGAAAACTGCTGCTGAATCCTTTCGGTTACTACGAGAAGATTATGGTGAACATGCTCCATCGCAAGATACGTGTGAACGATGGTTCCAGCGTTTCAGAAAAGGTGACTTCGATGTTGCAGACAAGGAACATGGAAAACCGCCAAAAAAATTCGAAGATATGGGTTTGCAAGCATTGTTGGACGAAGATGATTTGCAAACACAGAAACAACTCGCACAGCAATTAGGAGTTTCCCAACAAGCTGTTTCCAATCGCCTACGAGCGATGGGGAAAATTCAGAACAGCGGTTGATAGGTACCACATGAGTTGAATGACAGGCAACTGGAAAATCACAAAATCACATGTGAAATTTTGCTCGCTCGGTACAAAAGGAAGTCGTTTTTGCATCGATTAGTAACAGGGGATAAAAAGTAGATTTATTTTAAAAATCCCAAACGCAAGAAATCATGGGTAGACCCAGGAGCACCATCCACATCGTCCATAAGACAAAATCGTTTTGGCAGAGAGACGATGCTCTGTGTTTGGTGGGACCAGAGGGGCGTGGTCTATTATTAGCTATTGTAACCTGGAACAACGGTTAATACTACACGTTACCAACAACAATTTACCGATTTAAACCGTTTGTTGCTTGAAAAAAGGCCAGAATACCGAAAGAGGCAACACAAAGTAATTTTTCTCCATGACAATGCTCCATCACATACGGCAAAACCGGTTCGCGACATATTAGAAGCATTTAACTAGGAAGTTCTGCCTCGTGCAACTTACTAACCAGATTTGGCTCATTCTGATTACCACTTGTTTGCATCGATGGGTCACGCACTTACTGAGCAGCGCTTTGATTCCTATCAAGATGTCAAAAAATGGCTCGATGAATGGTTCACGGCAAAAGAGGAAGATTTCTACTGGCGTGGTGTTCACAAATTGCCCGAAAGATGGAAAAAATGTATAAAAAGCGATGGAGCATACTTTGAATAAAGCACTTTTTATTATTCTACCAAATTTAACGTGTTATTTTTTCTTTTAAAATTCGCATTTTATACTTGTACACCTGGTAGAACCGGAAAATTAGGTAAAATAAATCAAAAGAAAAAATACACTTAAGATCTTAAGAAAATTGATTTTTTTGCATTTTCTAAAAGTAGCACTTATCAAAAATATTCTGTAAAAATTTCAGAAAAATCCGACTTATTTACAGAGATATAGAAGTTTGAACATAGCCGTCTCCAGCGCACGATACTAGGTAGGTAGCGGCAGCTGCGCACTCGACTACCTGAGGGAATACAAAGGCCTTTAATATATATATATATATATATATATATATATATATATATATATATAGATAGGTACAGGTAAACAGAACAATCTCTGTGGTTTTTGCAAAAAACCTGGATACGCGGAAGAAGTGTTTTCTAAAAGCAAAACCATGTTAGATCAGTGTTCATTTTCGAGTTTTGCACTTTGAAACGTGTATATGTTTATGTAGTGCAAGCGAAGATGTGTGCGCAATTAGTTGATATCGAAGCACTTCAAATAATTTCACTCGCCGTTCTCCGACTGATTTACACGCACGAATCATCTCCAAGACCGGGGCCCGGGTAACATAAGTCGCAAACAAAGTACAGAACGTGCAGCGTGCAAAAAAAAAAAACCTGCATAAGTGGCAAGTGAAAAGCTATCGTTTTATAACTCAATAAATAAGATAAGTTAATTATAATAATTTTTATAATAAATCAATCCCTTATTACAACCTGAGTTATTTATATTTCTTGCTCAGAAAATTAACATCTATCTTAAATAAAACATAAAGAGCATTACATTAGCACCAAATAAACAGCAAAATAAGATGTTTTTTGTAGAAATATAATTATAAGTAAATTCTAAAATGTGCGAACCTAGTAAGGAGGGGTTGAATTACAATGATGTTAAAGTTTGCAACGTTGGACTCCAACGAAAAATCAAAATTTTTCATATTCGTTTTTTCTCAATAAAATGAATATGAAATGAACAAAAATGTATTAAAATTAATAATTAACATTGATTTTATCAAATTCAACCCCTAAAATACCCCTAAAAAAGAATGAAAAAAAATCAACTATTACAACCGTTTTTTATAATTTAAAAAAAAAAAGGTATCATAAAGAATATATAAGACCCCGGAATCCGTATACAACGAAAAAAAATTGCCAACCCTTTCCGGAATTAATTTTAAAGGGGGATGAAAAGTCGAAATTCTCGAAAAAAAAATCTGACATCTTTCATAATACCGATGGCACAAAAACAAAAAGTGTATACGATTTCTTAGCACATAACGACCCTATAAAAAAATTGGCGTTAAAAAAACGGCTCCGGAACTCCCCCTTCAGGGGGATGAAAAACTTCAAAATAAAAAAAATTCCAACATCTTTCCTAATTACGCTAGCAAAAAAAAAAAAAATGTATATGATTTCTTGGTACTTCAGAAATCTACAAAAAAATTATCGTCAACAAAAGCAGTCCGGAACTTACCCTCCAGAGGGATGAAAAGTCACAATTTTTTTAAAAAAATCTAGAAACTCTCCTAATACCGTTGGCACGAAAATAAAAACTGTATACGATTCCTTGCAACATAAAAAACCTATAAAAAAATTGGCGTTTAAAAAACGGCTCCGGAACTTACACTTCAGGGGCATAAAAAGTCAAAATTTACGTAAAAAAAATATAACAACTTTCCTAATACCGTTGGCACAAAAATGAAAAGCGTGTATGATTCCTTTGCACATACAAAGCTTATAAAAAAATCGGCGTGAAAAAAACGGCTTCGGAACTTACACTTCAGGGGGATGAAAAGTCAAAATTTACGAAAAAAAAATATGACAACTTTCCTAATACCGTTGGCACAAAAATAAAAAGCGTATATGATTCCTTGGCACATACAAAGCATATAAAAAAATCAGCGTCAAAAAAACGGCTCCGGAACTTACACTTCAGGGGGATGAAAAGTCAAAATTTACGTAAAAAAAATATAACAACTTTCCTAATACCGTTGGCACGATAATAAAAAGTGTGTATGATTCCTTGGCAAATACAAAGCTTATAAAAAAATCAGCGTCATAAAAAAAGCTCCGAAACTCCCCCTTCAGGGGGATGAAAAACTTCAAACTAAAAAAAATTCCAACATCTTTCCTAATTACGCTAGCAAAAAAAAAAATGTATATGATTTCTTGGTACTTCAGAAATCTACAAAAAAATTATCGTCAACAAAAGCAGTCCGGAACTTACCCTCCAGAGGGATGAAAAGTCACAATTTTTTTAAACAAATCTAGCAACGCTCCTAATACCGTTGGCACGAGAATAAAAACTGTATACGATTCCTTGCAACATAAAGAACCTATAAAAAAATTGGCGTTTATAAAACGGCTCCGGAACTTACACTTCAGGGGCATGAAAAGTCAAAATTTACGTAAAAAAAATATAACAACTTTCCTAATACCGTTGGCACAAAAATAAAAAGCGTGTATGATTCCTTTGCACATACAAAGCTTATAAAAAAATCGGCGTAAAAAAAACGGCTTCGGAACTTACACTTCAGGGGGATAAAAAGTCAAAATTTACGAAAAAAAAATATGACAACTTTCCTAATACCGTTGGCACAAAAAAAAAAGCGTATATGATTCCTTGGCACATACAAAGCATATAAAAAAATCAGCGTCAAAAAAACGGCTCCGGAACTTACACTTCAAGGAGATGAAAAGTCAAAATTTACAAAAAAAAAATTTAACAACTTTCCTAATACCGTTGGCACAAAAATAAAAGCGTATATAATTCTTTAGCACATAACAATCTTATAAAAAAATCGGCGTTAAAAAACGGCTCCGGAACTTACACTTCAGGGGGATGAAAAGTCAAAATTTACGTAAAAAAAATATAACAACTTACCTAATACCGTTAGCACAAAAATAAAAAGCGTATATAATTCCTTGGCACAAACAAAGCATATAAAAAAATCAGCATCAAAAAAACGGCTCCACAACTTACACTTCAGGGGGATGAAAAGTCAAAATTTACGTAAAAAGAATATAACAACTTTCCTAATACCGTTAGCACGAAAATAAAAAGCGTATATGATTTTTTGGCACATAACAATCTTATAAAAAAATAGGCTTGAAAAAAACGGCTCTGGAACTTACACTTCAGGGGGATGAAAAGTCAAAATTTACGTAAAAAAAATATAACAACTTTCCTAATACCGTTGGCACGAAAATAAAAAGCGTATATGATTCCTTGGCACATACAAAGCTTATAAAGAAATCAGCGTCAAAAAAACGGCTCCGGAACTTACACTTCAGGGAGATAAAAAGTCAAAATTTACGAAAAAAAAATATAACAACTTTCCTAATACCGTTGGCACAAAAATAAAAAGCGTATATAATTCCTTGGCACATACAAAGCTTATAAAGAAATCAGCGTCAAAAAAACGGCTCCGGAACTTACACTTCAGGGAGATAAAAAGTCAAAATTTACGAAAAAAAAATATAACAACTTTCCTAATACCGTTGGCACGAAAATAAAAAGCGTATATGATTTTTTGGCACATAACAGTCTTATAAAAAAATCGGCTTGAAAAAAACGGCTCTGGAACTTACACTTCAGGGGGATGAAAAGTCAAAATTTACGTAAAAAAAATATAACAACTTTCCTAATACCGTTAGCACGAAACAAAAAAGCGTATATGATTCCTTGACACATACAAAGCTTATAAAAAAATTAGCATCAAAAAAACGGCTCCCGAACTTACACTTCAGGGGGATGAAAAGTTAAAATTTACGGAAAAAAAATATAACAATTTTCCTAATACCGTTGGAACGAAAATAAAAAGCGTATATGATTCTTTGGCACATAAAAATCTTATACAAAAATCGGCTTGAAAAAAACGGCTCTGGAACTTACACTTCAGGGGGATGAAGTGTCAAAATTTACGTAAAAAAAATATAACAACTTTCCTAATACCGTTGGCACAGAAATAAAAGGCATATATGATTCCTTGGAACATACAAAGCATATAAAATAATTAGCGTTAAAAAAACGGCTCCGGAACTTACACTTCAGGGGGATAAAAAGTCAAAGTTTACGGAAAAAGAATATAACAACTTTCCTAATACCGTTGGCACGAAAATAAAAAGCGTATATGATTCCTTGGCACATACAAAGCTTATAAAGAAATCAGCGTCAAAAAAACGGCTCCGGAACTTACACTTCAGGGGGATAAAAAGTCAAAATTTACGAAAAAAAAATAGAACAACTTTCCTAATACCGTTGGCACGAAAATAACAAGCGTATATGATTTTTTGGCACATAACAATCTAATAAAAAAATCGGCTTGAAAAAAACGGCTCGGGAACTTACTCTTCAGGGGGATGAAAAGTCAAAATTTACGTAAAAAAAATATAACAACTTTCCTAATACCGTTGGCACGAAACAAAAAAGCGTATATGATTCCTTGGCACATACAAAGCTTATAAAAAAATCAGCGTCAAAAAAACGGCTCCAGAACTTACACTTCAGGGGAAGAAAAGTCAAAATTTACGTAAAAAAAATATAACAACTTCCCTAATACCGTTAACACGAAAATAAAAAGCGTGTATTTTTCCTTGGCACATACAAAGCTCATAAAAAAATCAGCGTCAAAAAAACGGCTCCGGAACTTTCACTTTAGGGGGATGAAAAGTCAAAATTTACGGAAAAAAAATATAACAACTTTCCTTATACCGTTGGCACGAAAATGAAAAACGTATATGATTTTCTGGCACATAAAAATCTTTAAAAAAAATCGGCGTTAAAAAAACGGCTCCGGAACTTACACTTCAGGGGGATAAAAAGTCAATATTTACGAAAAAAAAATATAACAACTTTCCTAATACCGTTGGCACAAAAATAAAAAGCGTATATGATTTTTTGGCACATAACAATCTAATAAAAAAATCGGCTTGAAAAAAACGGCTCTGGAACTTACACTTCAGGGGGATGAAAAGTCAAAATTTACGTAAAAAAAATATAACAACTTTCCTAATACCGTTGGCACGAAAATAAATAGCGTGTATAATTTCTTGCCACATGCGAAGCTTATAAAAAAATCAGCGTCAAAAAAACGGCTCCGGAACTTACACTTCAGGGGGATAAAAAGTCAATATTTACGAAAAAAAAATATAACAACTTTCCTAATACCGTTGGCACGAAAATAAAAAGCGTATATGATTTTTTGGCACATAACAATCTAATAAAAAAATCGGCTTGAAAAAAACGGCTCTGGAACTTACACTTCAGGGGGATGAAAAGTCAAAATTTACGTAAAAAAAATATAACAACTTTCCTAATACCGTTGACACGAAAATAAAAAGCGTGTATTTTTCCTTGGCACATACAAAGCTCATAAAAAAATCAGCGTCAAAAAAACGGCTCCGGAACTTACACTTCAGGGGGATGAAAAGTCAAAATTTACGTAAAAAGAATATAACAACTTACCTAATACCGTTAGCACAAAAATAAAAAGCGTATATGATTCCTTGGCACATACAAAGCTTATAAAAAATTAACGTAAGAAAAACGGCTCCGGAACTTACACTTCAGGGAGATGAAAAGTCAAAATTTACGAAAAAAAAATATAACAACTTTCCTAATACCGTTGGCACAAAAATGAAAAACGTATATGATTGTCTGGCACATGACAATCTTTTAAAAAAATCGGCGTTAAAAAAACGGCTCCGGAACTTACACTTCAGGGGGATAAAAAGTCAAAATTTACGTAAAAAAAATATAACAACTTTCCTAATACCGTCGGCACAAAAATAAAAAGCTTGTATGATTCCTTTGCACATACAAAGCTTATAAAAAAATCGGCGTCAAAAAAACGGCTCCAGAACTTACACTTCAGGGAAAGAAAAGTCAAAATTTACGTAAAAAAAATATAACAACTTCCCTAATACCGTTGACACGAAAATAAAAAGCGTGTATTTTTCCTTGGCACATACAAAGCTCATAAAAAAATCAGCGTCAAAAAAACGGCTCCGGAACTTACACTTTAGGGGGATGAAAAACTTCAAACTAAAAAAAATTCCAACATCTTTCCTAATTACGCTAGCAAAAAAAAAAAATGTATATGATTTCTTGGTACTTCAGAAATCTACAAAAAAATTATCGTCAACAAAAGCAGTCCGGAACTTACCCTCCAGAGGGATGAAAAGTCACAATTTTTTTAAACAAATCTAGCAACGCTCCTAATACCGTTGGCACGAGAATAAAAACTGTATACGATTCCTTGCAACATAAAGAACCTATAAAAAAATTGGCGTTTATAAAACGGCTCCGGAACTTACACTTCAGGGGCATGAAAAGTCAAAATTTACGTAAAAAAAATATAACAACTTTCCTAATACCGTTGGCACAAAAATAAAAGCGTATATAATTCTTTAGCACATAACAATCTTATAAAAAAAGCGGCGATAAAAAACGGCTCCGGAACTTACACTTCAGGGGGATGAAAAGTCAAAATTTACGTAAAAAAAATATAACAACTTACCTATTACCGTTAGCACAAAAATAAAAAGCGTATATGATTCCTTGGCACAAACAAAGCATATAAAAAAATCAGCATCAAAAAAACGGCTCCAGAACTTACACTTCAGGGGGATGAAAAGTCAAAATTTACGTAAAAAGAATATAACAACTTTCCTAATACCGTTGGCACAAAAATAAAAAGCGTATATGATTTTTTGGCACATAACAATCTTATAAAAAAATAGGCTTGAAAAAAACGGCTCTGGAACTTACACTTCAGGGGGATGAAAAGTCAAAAGTTACGTAAAAAGAATATAACAACTTTCCTAATACCGTTGGCACGAAACAAAAAAGCGTATATGATTCCTTGGCACATACAATGCTTATGAAAAAATCAGCGTCAAAAAAACGGCTCCAGAACTTACACTTCAGGGGAAGAAAAGTCAAAATTTACGTAAAAAAAATATAACAACTTCCCTAATACCGTTAACACGAAAATAAAAAGCGTGTATTTTTCCTTGGCACATACAGAGCTCATAAAAAAATCAGCGTCAAAAAAACGGCTCCGGAACTTACACTTTGGGGGGATGAAAAGTCAAAATTTACGGAAAAAAAATATAACAACTTTCTTTATACCGTTGGCACGAAAATGAAAAACGTATATGATTTTCTGGCACATAAAAATCTTTAAAAAAAATCGGCGTTAAAAAAACGGCTCCGGAACTTACACTTCAGGGGGATGAAAAGTCAAAATTTACGTAAAAAGAATATAACAACTTTCCTAATACCGTTGGCACAAAAATAAAAAGCGTGTATTTTTCCTTGGCACATACAAAGCTCATAAAAAAATCAGCGTCAAAAAAACGGCTCCGGAACTTACACTTTGGGGGGATGAAAAGTCAAAATTTACGGAAAAAAAATATAACAACTTTCTTTATACCGTTGGCACGAAAATGAAAAACGTATATGATTTTCTGGCACATAAAAATCTTTAAAAAAAATCGGCGTTAAAAAAACGGCTCCGGAACTTACACTTCAGGGGGATGAAAAGTCAAAATTTACGTAAAAAGAATATAACAACTTTCCTAATACCGTTGGCACAAAAATAAAAAGCGTATATGATTTTTTGGCACATAACAATCTTATAAAAAAATAGGCTTGAAAAAAACGGCTCTGGAACTTACACTTCAGGGGGATAAAAAGTCAAAATTTACGTAAAAAAAATATAACAACTTTCCTAATACCGTCGGCACAAAAATAAAAAGCGTGTATGATTCCTTTGCACATACAAAGCTTATAAAAAAATCGGCGTCAAAAAAACGGCTCCAGAACTTACACTTCAGGGAAAGAAAAGTCAAAATTTACGTAAAAAAAATATAACAACTTCCCTAATACCGTTGACACGAAAATAAAAAGCGTGTATTTTTCCTTGGCACATACAAAGCTCATAAAAAAATCAGCGTCAAAAAAACGGCTCCGGAACTTACACTTCAGGGAGATGAAAAGTCAAAATTTACGAAAAAAAAATATAACAACTTTCCTAATACCGTTGGCACAAAAATGAAAAACGTATATGATTGTCTGGCACATGACAATCTTTTAAAAAAATCGGCGTTAAAAAAACGGCTCCGGAACTTACACTTCAGGGGGATAAAAAGTCAAAATTTACGTAAAAAAAATATAACAACTTTCCTAATACCGTCGGCACAAAAATAAAAAGCGTGTATGATTCCTTTGCACATACAAAGCTTATAAAAAAATCGGCGTCAAAAAAACGGCTCCAGAACTTACACTTCAGGGAAAGAAAAGTCAAAATTTACGTAAAAAAAATATAACAACTTCCCTAATACCGTTGACACGAAAATAAAAAGCGTGTATTTTTCCTTGGCACATACAAAGCTCATAAAAAAATCAGCGTCAAAAAAACGGCTCCGGAACTTACACTTTAGGGGGATGAAAAACTTCAAACTAAAAAAAATTCCAACATCTTTCCTAATTACGCTAGCAAAAAAAAAAAATGTATATGATTTCTTGGTACTTCAGAAATCTACAAAAAAATTATCGTCAACAAAAGCAGTCCGGAACTTACCCTCCAGAGGGATGAAAAGTCACAATTTTTTTAAACAAATCTAGCAACGCTCCTAATACCGTTGGCACGAGAATAAAAACTGTATACGATTCCTTGCAACATAAAGAACCTATAAAAAAATTGGCGTTTATAAAACGGCTCCGGAACTTACACTTCAGGGGCATGAAAAGTCAAAATTTACGTAAAAAAAATATAACAACTTTCCTAATACCGTTGGCACAAAAATAAAAGCGTATATAATTCTTTAGCACATAACAATCTTATAAAAAAAGCGGCGATAAAAAACGGCTCCGGAACTTACACTTCAGGGGGATGAAAAGTCAAAATTTACGTAAAAAAAATATAACAACTTACCTATTACCGTTAGCACAAAAATAAAAAGCGTATATGATTCCTTGGCACAAACAAAGCATATAAAAAAATCAGCATCAAAAAAACGGCTCCAGAACTTACACTTCAGGGGGATGAAAAGTCAAAATTTACGTAAAAAGAATATAACAACTTTCCTAATACCGTTGGCACAAAAATAAAAAGCGTATATGATTTTTTGGCACATAACAATCTTATAAAAAAATAGGCTTGAAAAAAACGGCTCTGGAACTTACACTTCAGGGGGATGAAAAGTCAAAAGTTACGTAAAAAGAATATAACAACTTTCCTAATACCGTTGGCACGAAACAAAAAAGCGTATATGATTCCTTGGCACATACAATGCTTATGAAAAAATCAGCGTCAAAAAAACGGCTCCAGAACTTACACTTCAGGGGAAGAAAAGTCAAAATTTACGTAAAAAAAATATAACAACTTCCCTAATACCGTTAACACGAAAATAAAAAGCGTGTATTTTTCCTTGGCACATACAAAGCTCATAAAAAAATCAGCGTCAAAAAAACGGCTCCGGAACTTACACTTTGGGGGGATGAAAAGTCAAAATTTACGGAAAAAAAATATAACAACTTTCTTTATACCGTTGGCACGAAAATGAAAAACGTATATGATTTTCTGGCACATAAAAATCTTTAAAAAAAATCGGCGTTAAAAAAACGGCTCCGGAACTTACACTTCAGGGGGATGAAAAGTCAAAATTTACGTAAAAAGAATATAACAACTTTCCTAATACCGTTGGCACAAAAATAAAAAGCGTGTATTTTTCCTTGGCACATACAAAGCTCATAAAAAAATCAGCGTCAAAAAAACGGCTCCGGAACTTACACTTTGGGGGGATGAAAAGTCAAAATTTACGGAAAAAAAATATAACAACTTTCTTTATACCGTTGGCACGAAAATGAAAAACGTATATGATTTTCTGGCACATAAAAATCTTTAAAAAAAATCGGCGTTAAAAAAACGGCTCCGGAACTTACACTTCAGGGGGATGAAAAGTCAAAATTTACGTAAAAAGAATATAACAACTTTCCTAATACCGTTGGCACAAAAATAAAAAGCGTATATGATTTTTTGGCACATAACAATCTTATAAAAAAATAGGCTTGAAAAAAACGGCTCTGGAACTTACACTTCAGGGGGATAAAAAGTCAAAATTTACGTAAAAAAAATATAACAACTTTCCTAATACCGTCGGCACAAAAATAAAAAGCGTGTATGATTCCTTTGCACATACAAAGCTTATAAAAAAATCGGCGTCAAAAAAACGGCTCCAGAACTTACACTTCAGGGAAAGAAAAGTCAAAATTTACGTAAAAAAAATATAACAACTTCCCTAATACCGTTGACACGAAAATAAAAAGCGTGTATTTTTCCTTGGCACATACAAAGCTCATAAAAAAATCAGCGTCAAAAAAACGGCTCCGGAACTTACACTTTAGGGGGATGAAAAACTTCAAACTAAAAAAAATTCCAACATCTTTCCTAATTACGCTAGCAAAAAAAAAAAATGTATATGATTTCTTGGTACTTCAGAAATCTACAAAAAAATTATCGTCAACAAAAGCAGTCCGGAACTCACCCTCCAGAGGGATGAAAAGTCACAATTTTTTTAAACAAATCTAGCAACGCTCCTAATACCGTTGGCACGAGAATAAAAACTGTATACGATTCCTTGCAACATAAAGAACCTATAAAAAAATTGGCGTTTATAAAACGGCTCCGGAACTTACACTTCAGGGGCATGAAAAGTCAAAATTTACGTAAAAAAAATATAACAACTTTCCTAATACCGTTGGCACAAAAATAAAAGCGTATATAATTCTTTAGCACATAACAATCTTATAAAAAAAGCGGCGATAAAAAACGGCTCCGGAACTTACACTTCAGGGGGATGAAAAGTCAAAATTTACGTAAAAAAAATATAACAACTTACCTATTACCGTTAGCACAAAAATAAAAAGCGTATATGATTCCTTGGCACAAACAAAGCATATAAAAAAATCAGCATCAAAAAAACGGCTCCAGAACTTACACTTCAGGGGGATGAAAAGTCAAAATTTACGTAAAAAGAATATAACAACTTTCCTAATACCGTTGGCACAAAAATAAAAAGCGTATATGATTTTTTGGCACATAACAATCTTATAAAAAAATAGGCTTGAAAAAAACGGCTCTGGAACTTACACTTCAGGGGGATGAAAAGTCAAAAGTTACGTAAAAAGAATATAACAACTTTCCTAATACCGTTGGCACGAAACAAAAAAGCGTATATGATTCCTTGGCACATACAATGCTTATGAAAAAATCAGCGTCAAAAAAACGGCTCCAGAACTTACACTTCAGGGGAAGAAAAGTCAAAATTTACGTAAAAAAAATATAACAACTTCCCTAATACCGTTAACACGAAAATAAAAAGCGTGTATTTTTCCTTGGCACATACAAAGCTCATAAAAAAATCAGCGTCAAAAAAACGGCTCCGGAACTTACACTTTGGGGGGATGAAAAGTCAAAATTTACGGAAAAAAAATATAACAACTTTCTTTATACCGTTGGCACGAAAATGAAAAACGTATATGATTTTCTGGCACATAAAAATCTTTAAAAAAAATCGGCGTTAAAAAAACGGCTCCGGAACTTACACTTCAGGGGGATGAAAAGTCAAAATTTACGTAAAAAGAATATAACAACTTTCCTAATACCGTTGGCACAAAAATAAAAAGCGTATATGATTTTTTGGCACATAACAATCTTATAAAAAAATAGGCTTGAAAAAAACGGCTCTGGAACTTACACTTCAGGGGGATGAAAAGTCAAAAGTTACGTAAAAAGAATATAACAACTTTCCTAATACCGTTGGCACGAAACAAAAAAGCGTATATGATTCCTTGGCACATACAATGCTTATGAAAAAATCAGCGTCAAAAAAACGGCTCCAGAACTTACACTTCAGGGGAAGAAAAGTCAAAATTTACGTAAAAAAAATATAACAACTTCCCTAATACCGTTAACACGAAAATAAAAAGCGTGTATTTTTCCTTGGCACATACAAAGCTCATAAAAAAATCAGCGTCAAAAAAACGGCTCCGGAACTTACACTTTGGGGGGATGAAAAGTCAAAATTTACGGAAAAAAAATATAACAACTTTCTTTATACCGTTGGCACGAAAATGAAAAACGTATATGATTTTCTGGCACATAAAAATCTTTAAAAAAAATCGGCGTTAAAAAAACGGCTCCGGAACTTACACTTCAGGGGGATGAAAAGTCAAAATTTACGTAAAAAGAATATAACAACTTTACTAATACCGTTGGCACAAAAATAAAAAGCGTATATGATTCCTTGGCACATACAAAGCTTATAAAGAAATCAGCGTCAAAAAAACGGCTCCGGAACTTACACTTCAGGGGGATAAAAAGTCAAAATTTACGAAAAAAAAATATAACAACTTTCCTAATACCGTTGGCACGAAAATAACAAGCGTATATGATTTTTTGGCACATAACAATCTAATAAAAAAATCGGCTTAAAAAAAACGGCTCTGGAACTTACTCTTCAGGGTGATGAAAAGTCAAAATTTACGTAAAAAAAATATAACAACTTTCCTTATACCGTTGGCACGAAAATGAAAAACGTATATGATTTTCTGGCACATAAAAATCTTTAAAAAAAATCGGCATTAAAAAAACGGCTCCGGAACTTACACTTCACGGGGATGAAAAGTCAAAACTTACGGAAAAAAATATAACAACTTTCCTAATACCGTTTGCACAAAAATAAAAAACGTATATGATTGTCTGGCACATGACAATCTTTTAAAAAAATCGGCGTTAAAAAAACGGCTCCGGAACTTACACTTCAGGGGGATAAAAAGTCAAAATTTACGTAAAAAAAATATAACAACTTTCCTAATACCGTTGGCACGAGAATAAAAACTGTATACGATTCCTTGCAACATAAAGAACCTATAAAGAAATTGGCGTTTATAAAACGGCTCCAGAACTTACACTTCAGGGGGATGAAAAGTCAAAATTTACGTAAAAAGAATATAACAACTTTCCTAATACCGTTGGCACAAAAATAAAAAGCGTATATGATTTTTTGGCACATAACAATCTTATAAAAAAATAGGCTTGAAAAAAACGGCTATGGAACTCACACTTCAGGGCGATAAAAAGTCAAAATTTACGAAAAAAAAATATAACAACTTTCTTAATACCGTTGGCACAAAAATAAAAAGCGTATATGATTCGTTGGCACAAACAAAGCATATAAAAAAATCAGCATCAAAAAAACGGCTCCAGAACTTACACTTCAGGGGGATGAAAAGTCAAAATTTACGTAAAAAGAATATAACAACTTGCCTAATACCGTTGGCACGGAAATTAAAAGCGTATATGATTTTTTGGCACATAACAATCTTATAAAAAAATCAGCGTCAAAAAAACGGCTCTGGAACTTACACTTCAGGGGGATGAAAAGTCAAAATTTACGTAAAAAAAATATAACAACTTTCCAAATACCGTTGGCACGAAAATAAAAAGCGTATATGATTTTTTGGCACATAACAATCTAATAAAAAAATCGGCTTGAAAAAAACGGCTCTGGAACTTACACTTCAGGGGGATGAAAAGTCAAAATTTACGTAAAAAGAATATAACAACTTACCTAATACCGTTAGCACAAAAATAAAAAGCGTATATGATTCCTTGGCACATACAAAGCTTATAAAAAATTAACGTAAAAAAAACGGCTCCGGAACTTACACTTCAGGGGGATGAAAAGTCAAAATTTACGAAAAAAAAATATAACAACTTTCTTAATACCGTTGGCACAAAAATAAAAAGCGTATATGATTCCTTGGCACAGACAAAGCATATAAAAAAATCAGCATCAAAAAAACGGCTCCAGAACTTACACTTCAGGGGGATGAAAAGTCAAAATTTACGTAAAAAGAATATAACAACTTTCCTAATACCGTTGGCACGGAAATAAAAAGCGTATATGATTTTTTGGCACATAACAATCTTATAAAAAAATCGGCTTGAAAAAAACGGCTCTGGAACTTACACTTCAGGGGGATGAAAAGTCAAAATTTACGGAAAAAAAATATAACAATTTTCCTAATACCGTTGGAACGAAAATAAGAAGCGTATATGATTCTTTGGCACATAGCAATCTTATACAAAAATCGGCTTGAAAAAAACGGCTCTGGAACTTACACTTCAGGGGGATGAAGTGTCAAAATTTACGTAAAAAAAATATAACAACTTTCCTAATACCGTTGGCACAGAAATAAAAGGCATATATGATTTCTTGGAACATACAAAGCATATAAAATAATAAGCGTTTAAAAAACGGCTCCGGAACTTACACTTCAGGGGGATAAAAAGTCAAAGTTTACGGAAAAAGAATATAACAACTTTCCTAATACCGTTAGCACGAAAATAAAAAGCGTATATGATTCCTTGGCACATACAAAGCTTATAAAGAAATCAGCGTCAAAAAAACGGCTCCGGAACTTACACTTCAGGGGGATAAAAAGTCAAAATTTACGAAAAGAAAATATAACAACTTTCCTAATACCGTTGGCACGAAAATAACAAGCGTATAAGATTTTTTGGCACATAACAATCTAATAAAAAAATCGGCTTAAAAAAACGGCTCTGGAACTTACTTTTCAGGGGGATGAAAAGTCAAAATTTACGTAAAAAAAATATAACAACTTTCCTAATACCGTTGGCACGAAACAAAAAAGCGTATATGATTCCTTGGCACATACAAAGCTTATAAAAAAATCAGCGTCGAAAAAACGGCTCCAGAACTTACACTTCAGGGGAAGAAAAGTCAAAATTTACGTAAAAAAAATATAACAACTTCCCTAATACCGTTAACACGAAAATAAAAAGCGTGTATTTTTCCTTGGCACATACAAAGCTTATAAAAAAATTAGCGTCAAAAAAACGGCTCCGGAACTTACACTTCAGGGGGATAAAAAGTCAAAATTTACGAAAAAAAAATATAACAACTTTCCTAATACCGTTGGCACGAAAATAAAAAGCGTATATGATTTTTTGGCACATAACAATCTAATCAAAAAATCGGCTTGAAAAAAACGGCTCTGGAACTTACACTTCAGGGGGATGAAAAGTCAAAATTTACGTAAAAAGAATATAACAACTTTCCTAATACCGTTGGCACGAAACAAAAAAGCGTATATAATTCCTTGGCACATACAATGCTTATAAAAAAATCAGCGTCAAAAAAACGGCTCCAGAACTTACACTTCAGGGGAAGAAAAGTCAAAATTTACGTAAAAAAAATATAACAACTTCCCTAATACCGTTAACACGAAAATAAAAAGCGTGTAATTTTCCTTGGCACATACAAAGCTTATAAAAAAATCAGCGTCAAAAAAACGGCTCCGGAACTTACACTTCAGGGGGATAAAAAGTCAAAATTTACGTAAAAAGAATATAACCACTTGCCTAATACCGTTGGCACGGAAATAAAAAGCGTATATGATTTTTTGGCACATAACAATCTTATAAAAAAATCAGCGTCAAAAAAACGGCTCTGGAACTTACACTTCAGGGGGATGAAAAGTCAAAATTTACGGAAAAATAATATAACAACTTTCCTTATACCGTTGGCACGAAAATGAAAAACGTATATGATTTTCTGGCACATAAAAATCTTTAAAAAAAATCGGCATCAAAAAAACGGCTCCGGAACTTACACTTCAGGGGGATGAAAAGTCAAAATTTACGTAAAAAGAATATAACAACTTTACTAATACCGTTGGCACGAAAATAAATAGCGTGTATAATTCCTTGCCACATGCGAAGCTTATAAAAAAATCAGCGTCAAAAAAACGGCTCCGGAACTTACACTACAGGGGGATAAAAAGTCAAAATTTACGAAAAAAAAATATAACAACTTTCCTAATACCGTTGGCACAAAAATAAAAAGCGTATATGATTTTTTGGCACATAAGAATCTAATGAAAAAATCGGCTTGAAAAAAACGGCTCTGGAACTTACACTTCAGGGGAAGAAAAGTCAAAATTTACGTAAAAAAAATATAACAACTTCCCTAATACCGTTGACACGAAAATAAAAAGCGTGTATTTTTCCTTGGCACATACAAAGCTCATAAAAAAATCAGCGTCAAAAAAACGGCTCCGGAACTTACACTTTAGGGGGATGAAAAGTCAAAATTTACGGAAAAAAAATATAACAACTTTCCTTATACCGTTGGCACGAAAATGAAAAACGTATATGATTTTCTGGCACATAAAAATCTTTAAAAAAAATCGGTGTTAAAAAAACGGCTCCGGAACTTACACTTCAGGGAGATGAAAAGTCAAAATTTACGGAAAAAAAATATAACAATTTTCCTAATACCGTTGGCACAAAAATAAAAAACGTATATGATTGTCTGGCACATGACAATCTTTTAAAAAAATCGGCGTTAAAAAAACGGCTTCGGAACTTACACTTCAGGGGGATAAAAAGTCAAAATTTACGTAAAAAAAATATAACAACTTTCCTAATACCGTTATCACGAAAATAAAAGCGTATATGATTTCTTGGCACATACAAAATATATAAAAAAATCAGCGTCAAAAAAACGGCTATGGAACTCACACTTTAGGGCGATGAAAAGTCAAAATTTACAAAAAAAAAATATAACAACTTTCCTAATACCGTTAGCACAAAAATAAAAAGCGTATATGATTTCTTGGCACATACAATGCTTGTAAAAAAATCAACGTAAAAAAAACGGCTCCAGAACTTACACTTTAGGGGGATGAAAAGTGAAAATTTACGAAAAAAAAATATAACATCTTTCTTAATACCGATGGCACAAAAATAAAAAGCGTATATAATTCCTTGGCACATACAAAGCATATAAAAAAATCAGCGTCAAAAAAACGGCTATGGAACTCACACTTCAGGGCGATGAAAAGTGAAAATTTACAAAAAAAAAATATAACAACTTTCCTAATACCGTTGGCACAAAAATAAAAAGCGTATATGATTTTTTGGCACATAACAATCTAATAGAAAAATCGGCTTAAAAAAAACGGCTCTGGAACTTACACTTCAGGGGGATGAAAAGTCAAAACTTACGGAAAAAAATATAACAACTTTCCTAATACCGTTGGCACAAAAATAAAAAGCGTATATGATTTCTTGGCACATACAATGCTTGTAAAAAAATCAACGTAAAAAAAACGGCTCCAGAACTTACACTTTAGGGGGATGAAAAGTGAAAATTTACGAAAAAAAAATATAACATCTTTCTTAATACCGATGGCACAAAAATAAAAAGCGTATATGATTTCTTGGCACATACAATGCTTGTAAAAAAATCAACGTAAAAAAAACGGCTCCGGAACTTACACTTCAGGGGGATGAAAAGTGAAAATTTACGGAAAAAAAATGTAACAACTTTCCTAATACCGTTGGCACAAAAATAAAAAACGTATATGATTGTCTGGCACATGACAATCTTTTAAAAAAATCGGCGTTAAAAAAACGGCTCCGGAACTTACACTTCAGGGGGATAAAAAGTCAAAGTTTACGGAAAAAAATATAACAACTTTCCTAATACCGTTGGCACAAAAATAAAAAACGTATATGATTGTCTGGCACATGACAATCTTTTAAAAAAATCGGCGTTAAAAAAACGGCTCCGGAACTTACACTTCAGGGGGATGAAAAGTCAAAATTTACGAAAAAAAAATATAACAACTTTCTTAATACCGTTAGCACAAAAATAAAAAGCGTATATGATTCTTTGGCACATAACAATCTTATAAAAAATCGGCGTTAAAGAAACGGCTCCGGAACTTACACTTCAAGGAGATGAAAAGTCAAAATTTACAAAAAAAAAATTTATCAACTTTCCTAATACCGTTAGCACAAAAATAAAAGCGTATATAATTCTTTAGCACATAACAATCTTATAAAAACATCAGCGTCAAAAAAACGGCTCCAGAACTTACACTTCAGGGGAAGAAAAGTCAAAATTTACGTAAAAAAAATATAACAACTTTCCTAATACCGTTGACACGAAAATAAAAATCGTGTATTTTTCTTTGGCACATACAAAGCTCATAAAAAAATCAGCGTCAAAAAAACGGCTCCGGAACTTACACTTCAGGGGGATGAAAAGTCAAAATTTACGTAAAAAGAATATAACAACTTACCTAATACCGTTAGCACAAAAATAAAAAGCGTATATGATTCCTTGGCACATACAAAGCTTATAAAAAATTAACGTAAAAAAAACGGCTCCGGAACTTACACTTCAGGGGGATGAAAAGTCAAAATTTACGAAAAAAAAATATAACAACTTTCTTAATACCGTTGGCACAAAAATAAAAAGCGTATATGATTCCTTGGCACAAACAAAGCATATAAAAAAATCAGCATCAAAAAAACGGCTCCAGAACTTACACTTCAGGGGGATGAAAAGTCAAAATTTACGTAAAAAGAATATAACAACTTTCCTAATACCGTTGGCACGGAAATAAAAAGCGTATATGATTTTTTGGCACATAACAGTCTTATAAAAAAATCGGCTTGAAAAAAACGGCTCTGGAACTTACACTTCAGGGGGATGAAAAGTCAAAATTTAAGTAAAAAAAATATAACAACTTTCCTAATACCGTTAGCACGAAACAAAAAAGCGCATATGATTCCTTGACACATACAAAGCTCATAAAAAAATTAGCATTAAAAAAACGGCTCCCGAACTTACACTTAAGGGGGATGAAAAGTCAAAATTTACGGAAAAAAAATATAACAATTTTCCTAATACTGTTGGAACAAAAATAAAAAGCGTATATGATTTTTGGCACATAACAGTCTTATAAAAAAATCGGCTTGAAAAAAACGGCTCTGGAACTTACACTTCAGGGGGATGAAAAGTCAAAATTTAAGTAAAAAAAATATAACAACTTTCCTAATACCGTTAGCACGAAACAAAAAAGCGCATATGATTCCTTGACACATACAAAGCTCATAAAAAAATTAGCATTAAAAAAACGGCTCCCGAACTTACACTTAAGGGGGATGAAAAGTCAAAATTTACGTAAAAAGAATATAACAACTTTACTAATACCGTTGGCACGAAAATAAAAAGCGTATATGATTTTTGGCACATAACCATCTTATACAAAAATCGGCTTGAAAAAAACGGCTCTGGAACTTACACTTCAGGGGGATGAAGTGTCAAAATTTACGTAAAAAAAATATAACAACTTTCCTAATACCGTTGGCACAGAAATAAAAGGCATATATGATTCCTTGGAACATACAAAGCATATAAAATAATTAGCGTTAAAAAAACGGCTCCGGAACTTACATTTCAGGGTGATAAAAAGTCAAAGTTTACGGAAAAAGAATATAACAACTTTCCTAATACCGTTGGCACAAAAATAAAAAGCGTATATGATTCCTTGGCACATACAAAGCTTATAAAGAAATCAGCGTCAAAAAAACGGCTCCGGAACTTACACTTCAGGGGGATAAAAAGTCAAAATTTACGAAAAAAAAATATAACAACTTTCCTAATACCGTTGGCACAAAAATAACAAGTGTATATGAATTTTTGGCACATAACAATCTAATAAAAAAATCGGCTTGAAAAAAACGGCTCTGGAACTTACTCTTCAGGGGGATGAAATGTCAAAATTTACGTAAAAAAAATATAACAACTTTCCTAATACCGTTGGCACAAAACAAAAAAGCGTATATGATTCCTTGGCACCTACAAAGCTTATAAAAAAATCAGCGTCAAAAAAACGGCTCCAGAACTTACACTTCAGGGGAAGAAAAGTCAAAATTTACGTAAAAAAAATATAACAACTTCCCTAATACCGTTAACACGAAAATAAAAAGCGTGTATTTTTCCTTGGCACATACAAAGCTCATAAAAAAATCAGCGTCAAAAAAACGGCTCCGGAACTTTCACTTTAGGGGGATGAAAAGTCAAAATTTACGGAAAAAAAATATAACAACTTTCTTTATACCGTTGGCACGAAAATGAAAAACGTATATGATTTTCTGGCACATAAAAATCTTTAAAAAAAATCGGCGTTAAAAAAACGGCTCCGGAACTTACACTTCAGGGGGATGAAAAGTCAAAATTTACGTAAAAAGAATATAACAACTTTACTAATACCGTTGGCACGAAAATAAAAAGCGTATATGATTTTTTGGCACATAACAATCTAATAAAAAAATCGGCTTGAAAAAAACGGCTCTGGAACTTACACTTCAGGGGGATGAAAAGTCAAAACTTACGGAAAAAAATATAACAACTTTCCTAATACCGTTGGCACAAAAATAAAAAACGTATATGATTGTCTGGCACATGACAATCTTTTAAAAAAATCGGCGTTAAAAAAACGGCTGCGGAACTTACACTTCAAGGGGATGAAAAGTCAAAATTTACGAAAAAAAAATATGACAACTTTCCTAATACCGTTGGCACAGAAATAAAAAGCGTATATGATTCCTTGGCACATACAAAGCATATAAAAAAATCAGCGTCAAAAAAACGGCTCCGGAACTTACACTTCAGGGGGATGAAAAGTCAAAATTTACGGAAAAATAATATAACAACTTTCCTTATACCGTTGGCACGAAAATGAAAAACGTATATGATTTTCTGGCACATAAAAATCTTTAAAAAAAATCGGCGTTAAAAAAACGGCTCCGGAACTTACACTTCAGGGGGATGAAAAGTCAAAATTTACGGAAAAATAATATAACAACTTTCCTTATACCGTTGGCACGAAAATGAAAAACGTATATGATTTTCTAGCACATAAAAATCTTTAAAAAAAATCGGCATTAAAAAAACGGCTCCGGAACTTACACTTCAGGGGGATGAAAAGTCAAAACTTACGGAAAAAAATATAACAACTTCACTAATACCGTTGGCACGAAAATAAAAAGCGTATATGATTTTTTGGCACATAACAATCTAATAAAAAAATCGGCTTGAAAAAAACGGCTCTGGAACTTACTCTTCAGGGGGATGAAAAGTCAAAATTTACGTAAAAAAAATATAACAACTTTCCTAATACCGTTGGCACGAAACAAAAAAGCGTATATGATTCCTTGGCACATACAAAGCTTATAAAAAAATCAGCGTCAAAAAAACGGCTCCAGAACTTACACTTCAGGGAAAGAAAAGTCAAAATTTACGTAAAAAAAATATAACAACTTCCCTAATACCGTTGACACGAAAATAAAAAGCGTGTATTTTTCCTTGGCACATACAAAGCTCATAAAAAAATCAGCGTCAAAAAAACGGCTCCGGAACTTACACTTTAGGGGGATGAAAAGTCAAAATTTACGGAAAAATAATATAACAACTTTCCTTATACCGTTAGCACAAAAATGAAAAACGTATATGATTTTCTGGCACATAAAAATCTTTAAAAAAAATCGGCATTAAAAAAACGTCTCCGGAACTTACACTTCAGGGGGATGAAAAGTCAAAACTTACGGAAAAAAATATAACAACTTTCCTAATACCGTTGGCACAAAAATAAAAAACGTATATGATTGTCTGGCACATGACAATCTTTTAAAAAAATCAGCGTTAAAAAAACGGCTCCGGAACTTACACTTCAGGGGGATAAAAAGTCAAAATTTACGTAAAAAAAATATAACAACTTTCCTAATACCGTTGGCACGGAAATAAAAAGCGTATATCATTCCTTGGCACATACAAAACTTATAAAAAAATCAACGTCAAAAATACGGCTCCAGAACTTACACTTCAGGGGGATGAAAAGTCAAAATTTACGTAAAAAAAATATAACAACTTCCCTAATACCGTTGACACAAAAATAAAGTGTATATGATTTCTTGGCACATACAAAGCATATAAAAAAATCAGCGTCAAAAAAACGGCTATGGAACTCACACTTCAGGGCGATGAAAAGTCAAAATTTACGAAAAAAAAATATAACAACTTTCTTAATACCGTTGACACGAAAATAAAAAGCGTGTATTTTTCCTTGGCACATAGAAAGCTCATAAAAAAATCAGCGTCAAAAAAACGGCTCCAGAATTTACACTTCAGGGGAAGAAAAGTCAAAATTTACGTAAAAAAAATATAACAACTTCCCTAATACCGTTGACACGAAAATAAAAAGCGTGTATTTTTCCTTGGCACATAGAAAGCTCATAAAAAAATCAGCGTCAAAAAAATGGCTCCGGAACTTACACTTTAGGGGGATGAAAAGTCAAAATTTACGGAAAAAAAATATAACATCTTTCCTAATACCGTTGGCACAGAAATAAAATGCATATATGATTCCTTGGAACATACAAAGCATATAAAATAATTAGCGTTAAAAAAACGGCTCCGGAACTTACACTTCAGGGGGATAAAAAGTCAAAGTTTACGGAAAAAGAATATAACAACTTTCCTAATACCGTTGGCACGAAAATAAAAAGCGTATATGATTCCTTGGCACATACAAAGCTTATAAAGAAATCAGCGTCAAAAAAACGGCTCCGGAACTTACACTTCAGGGGGATAAAAAGTCAAAATTTACGAAAAATAAATATAACAACTTTCCTAATACCGTTGGCACGAAAATAACAAGCGTATATGATTTTTTGGCACATAACAATCTAATAAAAAAATCGGCTTAAAAAAAACGGCTCTGGAACTTACTCTTCAGGGGGATGAAAAGTCAAAATTTACGTAAAAAAAATATAACAACTTTCCTTATACCGTTGGCACGAAAATGAAAAACGTATATGATTTTCTGACACATAAAAATCTTTAAAAAAATCGGCATTAAAAAAACGGCTCCGGAACTTACACTTCACGGGGATGAAAAGTCAAAACTTACGGAAAAAAATATAACAACTTTCCTAATACCGTTTGCACAAAAATAAAAAACGTATATGATTGTCTGGCACATGACAATCTTTTAAAAAAATCGGCGTTAAAAAAACGGCTCCGGAACTTACACTTCAGGGGGATAAAAAGTCAAAATTTACGTAAAAAAAATATAACAACTTTCCTAATACCGTTGGCACGAGAATAAAAACTGTATACGATTCCTTGCAACATAAAGAACCTATAAAGAAATTGGCGTTTATAAAACGGCTCCAGAACTTACACTTCAGGGGGATGAAAAGTCAAAATTCACGTAAAAAAAATATAACAACTTCCCTAATACCGTTGACACAAAAATAAAGCGTATATGATTTCTTGGCATATACAAAGCATATAAAAAAATCAGCGTCAAAAAAACGGCTATGGAACTCACACTTCAGGGCGATGAAAAGTCAAAATTTACGAAAAAAAAATATAACAACTTTCTTAATACCGTTGGCACAAAAATAAAAAGCGTATATGATTCCTTGGCACAAACAAAGCATATAAAAAAATCAGCATCAAAAAAACGGCTCCAGAACTTACACTTCAGGGGGATGAAAAGTCAAAATTTACGTAAAAAGAATATAACAACTTTCCCAATACCGTTGGCACGGAAATAAAAAGCGTATATGATTTTTTGGCACATAACAATCTTATAAAAAAATCAGCGTCAAAAAAACGGCTCTGGAACTTACACTTCAGGGGGATGAAAAGTCAAAATTTACGTAAAAAAAATATAACAACTGTCCTAATACCGTTGGCTCGAAAATAAAAAGCGTATATGATTTTTTGGCACATAACAATCTAATAAAAAAATCGGCTTGAAAAAAACGGCTCTGGAACTTACACTTCAGGGGGATGAAAAGTCAAAATTTACGTAAAAAAAATATAACAACTTACCTAATACCGTTAGCACAAAAATAAAAAGCGTATATGATTCCTTGGCACATACAAAGCTTATAAAAAATTAACGTAAAAAAAACGGCTCCGGAACTTACACTTCAGGGGGATGAAAAGTCAAAATTTACGAAAAAAAAATATAACAACTTTCTTAATACCGTTGGCACAAAAATAAAAAGCGTATATGATTCCTTGGCACAGACAAAGCATATAAAAAAATCAGCATCAAAAAAACGGCTCCAGAACTTACACTTCAGGGGGATGAAAAGTCAAAATTTACGTAAAAAGAATATAACAACTTTCCTAATACCGTTGGCACGGAAATAAAAAGCGTATATGATTTTTTGGCACATAACAATCTTATAAAAAAATCGGCTTGAAAAAAACGGCTCTGGAACTTACACTTCAGGAGGATGAAAAGTCAAAATTTACGGAAAAAAAATATAACAATTTTCCTAATACCGTTGGAACGAAAATAAGAAGCGTATATGATTCTTTGGCACATAGCAATCTTATACAAAAATCGGCTTGAAAAAAACGGCTCTGGAACTTACACTTCAGGGGGATGAAGTGTCAAAATTTACGTAAAAAAAATATAACAACTTTCCTAATACCGTTGGCACAGAAATAAAAGGCATATATGATTCCTTGGAACATACAAAGCATATAAAATAATTAGCGTTTAAAAAACGGCTCCGGAACTTACACTTCAGGGGGATAAAAAGTCAAAGTTTACGGAAAAAGAATATAACAACTTTCCTAATACCGTTAGCACGAAAATAAAAAGCGTATATGATTCCTTGGCACATACAAAGCTTATAAAGAAATCAGCGTCAAAAAAACGGCTCCGGAACTTACACTTCAGGGGGATAAAAAGTCAAAATTTACGAAAAGGAAATATAACAACTTTCCTAATACCGTTGGCACGAAAATAACAAGCGTATATGATTTTTTGGCACATAACAATCTAATAAAAAAATCGGCTTAAAAAAACGGCTCTGGAACTTACTCTTCAGGGGGATGAAAAGTCAAAATTTACGTAAAAAAAATATAACAACTTTCCTAATACCGTTGGCACGAAACAAAAAAGCGTATATGATTCCTTGGCACATACAAAGCTTATAAAAAAATCAGCGTCGAAAAAACGTCTCCAGAACTTACACTTCAGGGGAAGAAAAGTCAAAATTTACGTAAAAAAAATATAACAACTTCCCTAATACCGTTAACACGAAAATAAAAAACGTGTATTTTTCCTTGGCACATACAAAGCTCATAAAAAAATCAGCGTCAAAAAAACGGCTCCGGAACTTACACTTTAGGGGCATGAAAAGTCAAAATTTACGGAAAAATAATATAACAACTTTCCTTATACCGTTGGCACGAAAATGAAAAACGTATATGATTTTCTGGCACATAAAAATCTTTAAAAAAAATCGGCATCAAAAAAACGGCTCCGGAACTTACACTTCAGGGGGATGAAAAGTCAAAATTTACGTAAAAAAAATATAACAACTTTACTAATACCGTTGGCACGAAAATAAATAGCGTGTATAATTCCTTGCCACATGCGAAGCTTATAAAAAAATCAGCGTCAAAAAAACGGCTCCGGAACTTACACTACAGGGGGATAAAAAGTCAAAATTTACGAAAAAAAAATATAACAACTTTCCTAATACCGTTGGCACAAAAATAAAAAGCGTATATGATTTTTTGGCACATAACAATCTAATGAAATAATCGGCTTGAAAAAAACGGCTCTGGAACTTACACTTCAGGGGAAGAAAAGTCAAAATTTACGTAAAAAAAATATAACAACTTCCCTAATACCGTTGACACGAAAATAAAAAGCGTGTATTTTTCCTTGGCACATACAAAGCTCATAAAAAAATCAGCGTCAAAAAAACGGCTCCGGAACTTACACTTTAGGGGGATGAAAAGTCAAAATTTACGGAAAAAAAATATAACAACTTTCCTTATACCGTTGGCACAAAAATGAAAAACGTATATGATTTTCTGGCACATAAAAATCTTTAAAAAAAATCGGCGTTAAAAAAACGGCTCCGGAACTTACACTTCAGGGAGATGAAAAGTCAAAATTTACGGAAAAAAAATATAACAACTTTCCTAATACCGTTGGCACAAAAATAAAAAACGTATATGATTGTCTGGCACATGACAATCTTTTAAAAAAATCGGCGTTAAAAAAACGGCTTCGGAACTTACACTTCAGGGGGATAAAAAGTCAAAATTTACGTAAAAAAAATATAACAACTTTCCTAATACCGTTATCACGAAAATAAAAGCGTATATGATTTCTTGGCACATACAAAGCATATAAAAAAATCAGCGTCAAAAAAACGGCTATGGAACTCACACTTTAGGGCGATGAAAAGTCAAAATTTACAAAAAAAAAATATAACAACTTTCTTAATACCGTTGGCACAAAAATAAAAAGCGTATATGATTTCTTGGCACATACAATGCTTGTAAAAAAATCAACGTAAAAAAAACGGCTCCGGAACTTACACTTTAGGGGGATGAAAAGTGAAAATTTACGAAAAAAAAATATAACATCTTTCTTAATACCGATGGCACAAAAATAAAAAGCGTATATAATTCCTTGGCACATACAAAGCATATAAAAAAATCAGCGTCAAAAAAACGGCTATGGAACTCACACTTCAGGGCGATGAAAAGTGAAAATTTACAAAAAAAAAATATAACAACTTTCCTAATACCGTTGGCACAAAAATAAAAAGCGTATATAATTTCTTGGCACATACAATGCTTGTAAAAAAATCAACGTAAAAAAAACGGCTCCGGAACTTACACTTCAGGGGGATGAAAAGTGAAAATTTACGGAAAAAAAATGTAACAACTTTCCTTATACCGTTAGCACAAAAATGAAAAACGTATATGATTTTCTGGCACATAAAAATCTTTAAAAAAAATCGGCATTAAAAAAACGTCTCCGGAACTTACACTTCAGGGGGATGAAAAGTCAAAACTTACGGAAAAAAATATAACAACTTTCCTAATACCGTTGGCACAAAAATAAAAAACGTATATGATTGTCTGGCACATGACAATCTTTTAAAAAAATCAGCGTTAAAAAAACGGCTCCGGAACTTACACTTCAGGGGGATAAAGCGTCAAAATTTACGTAAAAAAAATATAACAACTTTCCTAATACCGTTGGCACGGAAATAAAAAGCGTATATCATTCCTTGGCACATACAAAACTTATAAAAGAATCAACGTCAAAAATACGGCTCCAGAACTTACACTTCAGGGGGATGAAAAGTCAAAATTTACGTAAAAAAAATATAACAACTTCCCTAATACCGTTGACACAAAAATAAAGTGTATATGATTTCTTGGCACATACAAAGCATATAAAAAAATCAGCGTCAAAAAAACGGCTATGGAACTCACACTTCAGGGCGATGAAAAGTCAAAATTTACGAAAAAAAAATATAACAACTTTCTTAATACCGTTGGCACAAAAGTAAAAAGCGTATATGATTCCTTGGCACAAACAAAGCATATAAAAAAATCAGCATCAAAAAAACGGCTCCAGAACTTACACTTCAGGGGGATGAAAAGTCAAAATTTACGTAAAAAGAATATAACAACTTTCCTAATACCGTTGGCACGAAAATAAAAAGCGTATATGATTTTTTGGCACATAACAATCTTATCAAAAAATAGGCTTGAAAAAAACGGCTCTGGAACTTACACTTCAGGGGGATGAAAAGTCAAAAGTTACGTAAAAAGAATATAACAACTTTCCTAATACCGTTGGCACGAAACAAAAAAGCGTATATGATTCCTTGGCACATACAATGCTTATAAAAAAATCAGCGTCAAAAAAACGGCTCCAGAACTTACACTTCAGGGGAAGAAAAGTCAAAATTTACGTAAAAAAAATATAACAACTTCCCTAATACCGTTAACACGAAAATAAATAGCGTGTATTTTTCCTTGGCACATACAAAGCTCATAAAAAAATCAGCGTCAAAAAAACGGCTCCGGAACTTACACTTTGGGGGGATGAAAAGTCAAAATTTACGGAAAAAAAATATAACAACTTTCTTTATACCGTTGGCACGAAAATGAAAAACGTATATGATTTTCTGGCACATAAAAATCTTTAAAAAAAATCGGCGATAAAAAAAACGGCTCCGGAACTTACACTTAAGGGCATGAAAAGTCAAAATTTACGTAAAAAGAATATAACAACTTTACTAATACCGTTGGCACGAAAATAAATAGCGTGTATAATTCCTTGCCACATGCGAAGCTTATAAAAAAATCAGCGTCAAAAAAACGGCTCCGGAACTTACACTACAGGGGGATAAAAAGTCAAAATTTACGAAAAAAAAATATAACAACTTTCCTAATACCGTTGGCACAAAAATAAAAAGCGTATATGATTTTTTGGCACATAACAATCTAATGAAAAAATCGGCTTGAAAAAAACGGCTCTGGAACTTACACTTCAGGGGGATGAAAAGTCAAAATTTACGTAAAAAAAATATAACAACTTTCCTAATACCGTTGGCACCAAACAAAAAAGCGTATATGATTCTTTGGCACATACAAAGCTTATAAAAAAATCAGCGTCAAAAAAACGGCTCCAGAATTTACACTTCAGGGGAAGAAAAGTCAAAATTTACGTAAAAAAAATATAACAACTTCCCTAATACCGTTGACACGAAAATAAAAAGCGTGTATTTTTCCTTGGCACATAGAAAGCTCATAAAAAAATCAGCGTCAAAAAAATGGCTCCGGAACTTACACTTTAGGGGGATGAAAAGTCAAAATTTACGGAAAAAAAATATAACATCTTTCCTCATACCGTTGGCACAGAAATAAAATGCATATATGATTCCTTGGAACATACAAAGCATATAAAATAATTAGCGTTAAAAAAACGGCTCCGGAACTTACACTTCAGGGGGATAAAAAGTCAAAGTTTACGGAAAAAGAATATAACAACTTTCCTAATACCGTTGGCACGAAAATAAAAAGCGTATATGATTCCTTGGCACATACAAAGCTTATAAAGAAATCAGCGTCAAAAAAACGGCTCCGGAACTTACACTTCAGGGGGATAAAAAGTCAAAATTTACGAAAAATAAATATAACAACTTTCCTAATACCGTTGGCACGAAAATAACAAGCGTATATGATTTTTTGGCACATAACAATCTAATAAAAAAATCGGCTTAAAAAAAACGGCTCTGGAACTTACTCTTCAGGGGGATGAAAAGTCAAAATTTACGTAAAAAAAATATAACAACTTTCCTTATACCGTTGGCACGAAAATGAAAAACGTATATGATTTTCTGACACATAAAAATCTTTAAAAAAATCGGCATTAAAAAAACGGCTCCGGAACTTACACTTCACGGGGATGAAAAGTCAAAACTTACGGAAAAAAATATAACAACTTTCCTAATACCGTTTGCACAAAAATAAAAAACGTATATGATTGTCTGGCACATGACAATCTTTTAAAAAAATCGGCGTTAAAAAAACGGCTCCGGAACTTACACTTCAGGGGGATAAAAAGTCAAAATTTACGTAAAAAAAATATAACAACTTTCCTAATACCGTTGGCACGAGAATAAAAACTGTATACGATTCCTTGCAACATAAAGAACCTATAAAGAAATTGGCGTTTATAAAACGGCTCCAGAACTTACACTTCAGGGGGATGAAAAGTCAAAATTCACGTAAAAAAAATATAACAACTTCCCTAATACCGTTGACACAAAAATAAAGCGTATATGATTTCTTGGCATATACAAAGCATATAAAAAAATCAGCGTCAAAAAAACGGCTATGGAACTCACACTTCAGGGCGATGAAAAGTCAAAATTTACGAAAAAAAAATATAACAACTTTCTTAATACCGTTGGCACAAAAATAAAAAGCGTATATGATTCCTTGGCACAAACAAAGCATATAAAAAAATCAGCATCAAAAAAACGGCTCCAGAACTTACACTTCAGGGGGATGAAAAGTCAAAATTTACGTAAAAAGAATATAACAACTTTCCCAATACCGTTGGCACGGAAATAAAAAGCGTATATGATTTTTTGGCACATAACAATCTTATAAAAAAATCAGCGTCAAAAAAACGGCTCTGGAACTTACACTTCAGGGGGATGAAAAGTCAAAATTTACGTAAAAAAAATATAACAACTGTCCTAATACCGTTGGCACGAAAATAAAAAGCGTATATGATTTTTTGGCACATAACAATCTAATAAAAAAATCGGCTTGAAAAAAACGGCTCTGGAACTTACACTTCAGGGGGATGAAAAGTCAAAATTTACGTAAAAAAAATATAACAACTTTCCTAATACCGTTGACACGAAAATAAAAAGCGTGTATTTTTCCTTGGCACATACAAAGCTCATAAAAAAATCAGCGTCAAAAAAACGGCTCCGGAACTTACACTTCAGGGGGATGAAAAGTCAAAATTTACGTAAAAAGAATATAACAACTTACCTAATACCGTTAGCACAAAAATAAAAAGCGTATATGATTCCTTGGCACATACAAAGCTTATAAAAAATTAACGTAAAAAAAACGGCTCCGGAACTTACACTTCAGGGGGATGAAAAGTCAAAATTTACGAAAAAAAAATATAACAACTTTCTTAATACCGTTGGCACAAAAATAAAAAGCGTATATGATTCCTTGGCACAGACAAAGCATATAAAAAAATCAGCATCAAAAAAACGGCTCCAGAACTTACACTTCAGGGGGATGAAAAGTCAAAATTTACGTAAAAAGAATATAACAACTTTCCTAATACCGTTGGCACGGAAATAAAAAGCGTATATGATTTTTTGGCACATAACAATCTTATAAAAAAATCGGCTTGAAAAAAACGGCTCTGGAACTTACACTTCAGGAGGATGAAAAGTCAAAATTTACGGAAAAAAAATATAACAATTTTCCTAATACCGTTGGAACGAAAATAAGAAGCGTATATGATTCTTTGGCACATAGCAATCTTATACAAAAATCGACTTGAAAAAAACGGCTCTGGAACTTACACTTCAGGGGGATGAAGTGTCAAAATTTACGTAAAAAAAATATAACAACTTTCCTAATACCGTTGGCACAGAAATAAAAGGCATATATGATTCCTTGGAACATACAAAGCATATAAAATAATTAGCGTTTAAAAAACGGCTCCGGAACTTACACTTCAGGGGGATAAAAAGTCAAAGTTTACGGAAAAAGAATATAACAACTTTCCTAATACCGTTAGCACGAAAATAAAAAGCGTATATGATTCCTTGGCACATACAAAGCTTATAAAGAAATCAGCGTCAAAAAAACGGCTCCGGAACTTACACTTCAGGGGGATAAAAAGTCAAAATTTACGAAAAGGAAATATAACAACTTTCCTAATACCGTTGGCACGAAAATAACAAGCGTATATGATTTTTTGGCACATAACAATCTAATAAAAAAATCGGCTTAAAAAAACGGCTCTGGAACTTACTCTTCAGGGGGATGAAAAGTCAAAATTTACGTAAAAAAAATATAACAACTTTCCTAATACCGTTGGCACGAAACAAAAAAGCGTATATGATTCCTTGGCACATACAAAGCTTATAAAAAAATCAGCGTCGAAAAAACGTCTCCAGAACTTACACTTCAGGGGAAGAAAAGTCAAAATTTACGTAAAAAAAATATAACAACTTCCCTAATACCGTTAACACGAAAATAAAAAACGTGTATTTTTCCTTGGCACATACAAAGCTCATAAAAAAATCAGCGTCAAAAAAACGGCTCCGGAACTTACACTTTAGGGGCATGAAAAGTCAAAATTTACGGAAAAATAATATAACAACTTTCCTTATACCGTTGGCACGAAAATGAAAAACGTATATGATTTTCTGGCACATAAAAATCTTTAAAAAAAATCGGCATCAAAAAAACGGCTCCGGAACTTACACTTCAGGGGGATGAAAAGTCAAAATTTACGTAAAAAAAATATAACAACTTTACTAATACCGTTGGCACGAAAATAAATAGCGTGTATAATTCCTTGCCACATGCGAAGCTTATAAAAAAATCAGCGTCAAAAAAACGGCTCCGGAACTTACACTACAGGGGGATAAAAAGTCAAAATTTACGAAAAAAAAATATAACAACTTTCCTAATACCGTTGGCACAAAAATAAAAAGCGTATATGATTTTTTGGCACATAACAATCTAATGAAATAATCGGCTTGAAAAAAACGGCTCTGGAACTTACACTTCAGGGGAAGAAAAGTCAAAATTTACGTAAAAAAAATATAACAACTTCCCTAATACCGTTGACACGAAAATAAAAAGCGTGTATTTTTCCTTGGCACATACAAAGCTCATAAAAAAATCAGCGTCAAAAAAACGGCTCCGGAACTTACACTTTAGGGGGATGAAAAGTCAAAATTTACGGAAAAAAAATATAACAACTTTCCTTATACCGTTGGCACGAAAATGAAAAACGTATATGATTTTCTGGCACATAAAAATCTTTAAAAAAAATCGGCGTTAAAAAAACGGCTCCGGAACTTACACTTCAGGGAGATGAAAAGTCAAAATTTACGGAAAAAAAATATAACAACTTTCCTAATACCGTTGGCACAAAAATAAAAAACGTATATGATTGTCTGGCACATGACAATCTTTTAAAAAAATCGGCGTTAAAAAAACGGCTTCGGAACTTACACTTCAGGGGGATAAAAAGTCAAAATTTACGTAAAAAAAATATAACAACTTTCCTAATACCGTTATCACGAAAATAAAAGCGTATATGATTTCTTGGCACATACAAAGCATATAAAAAAATCAGCGTCAAAAAAACGGCTATGGAACTCACACTTCAGGGCGATGAAAAGTGAAAATTTACAAAAAAAAAATATAACAACTTTCCTAATACCGTTGGCACAAAAATAAAAAGCGTATATGATTTCTTGGCACATACAATGCTTGTAAAAAAATCAACGTAAAAAAAACGGCTCCGGAACTTACACTTTAGGGGGATGAAAAGTGAAAATTTACGAAAAAAAAATATAACATCTTTCTTAATACCGATGGCACAAAAATAAAAAGCGTATATAATTCCTTGGCACATACAAAGCATATAAAAAAATCAGCGTCAAAAAAACGGCTATGGAACTCACACTTCAGGGCGATGAAAAGTGAAAATTTACAAAAAAAAAATATAACAACTTTCCTAATACCGTTGGCACAAAAATAAAAAGCGTATATAATTTCTTGGCACATACAATGCTTGTAAAAAAATCAACGTTAAAAAAACGGCTCCGGAACTTACACTTCAGGGGGATGAAAAGTGAAAATTTACGGAAAAAAAATGTAACAACTTTCCTAATACCGTTGGCACAAAAATAAAAAACGTATATGATTGTCTGGCACATGACAATCTTTTAAAAAAATCGGCGTTAAAAAAACGGCTCCGGAACTTACACTTCAGGGGGATAAAAAGTCAAAGTTTACGGAAAAAAAATATAACAACTTTCCTAATACCGTTGGCACAAAAATAAAAAACGTATATGATTGTCTGGCACATGACAATCTTTTAAAAAAATCGGCGTTAAAAAAACGGCTCCGGAACTTACACTTCAGGGGGATGAAAAGTCAAAATTTACGAAAAAAAAATATAACAACTTTCTTAATACCGTTGGCACAAAAATAAAAAGCGTATATGATTCTTTGGCACATAACAATCTTATAAAAAATCGGCGTTAAAGAAACGGCTCCGGAACTTACACTTCAAGGAGATGAAAAGTCAAAATTTACAAAAAAAAAATTTAACAACTTTCCTAATACCGTTGGCACAAAAATAAAAGCGTATATAATTCTTTAGCACATAACAATCTTATAAAAAAATCAGCGTCAAAAAAACGGCTCCAGAACTTACACTTCAGGGGAAGAAAAGTCAAAATTTACGTAAAAAAAATATAACAACTTTCCTAATACCGTCGACACAAAAATAAAAAGCGTGTATTTTTCCTTGGCACATACAAAGCTCATAAAAAAATCAGCGTCAAAAAAACGGCTCCGGAACTTACACTTCAGGGGGATGAAAAGTCAAAATTTACGTAAAAAGAATATAACAACTTACCTAATACCGTTAGCACAAAAATAAAAAGCTTATATGATTTTCTGGCACATAACAGTCTTATAAAAAAATCGGCTTGAAAAAAACGGCTCTGGAACTTACACTTCAGGGGGATGAAAAGTCAAAATTTAAGTAAAAAAAATATAACAACTTTCCTAATACCGTTAGCACGAAACAAAAAAGCGTATATGATTCCTTGACACATACAAAGCTCATAAAAAAATTAGCATTAAAAAAACGGCTCCCGAACTTACACTTCAGGGGGATGAAAAGTCAAAATTTACGGAAAAAAAATATAACAATTTTCCTAATACCGTTGGAACAAAAATAAAAAGCGTATATGATTTTTTGGCACATAACAATCTTATACAAAAATCGGCTTGAAAAAAACGGCTCTGGAACTTACACTTCAGGGGGTAGGAAGTGTCAAAATTTACGTAAAAAAAATATAACAACTTTCCTAATACCGTTGGCACAGAAACAAAAGGCATATATGATTCCTTGGAACATACAAAGCATATAAAATAATTAGCGTTAAAAAAACGGCTCCGGAACTTACACTTCAGGGGGATAAAAAGTCAAAGTTTACGGAAAAAGAATATAACAACTTTCCTAATACCGTTGGCACGAAAATAAAAAGCGTATATGATTCCTTGGCACATACAAAGCTTATAAAGAAATCAGCGTCAAAAAAACGGCTCCGGAACTTACACTTCAGGGGGATAAAAAGTCAAAATTTACGAAAAAAAAATATAACAACTTTCCTAATACCGTTGGCACGAAAATAACAAGCGTATATGAATTTTTGGCACATAACAATCTAATAAAAAAATCGGCTTGAAAAAAACGGCTCTGGAACTTACTCTTCAGGGGGATGAAAAGTCAAAATTTACGTAAAAAAAATATAACAACTTTCCTAATACCGTTGGCACAAAACAAAAAAGCGTATATGATTCCTTGGCACATACAAAGCTTATAAAAAAATCAGCGTCAAAAAAACGGCTCCAGAACTTACACTTCAGGGGAAGAAAAGTCAAAATTTACGTAAAAAAAATATAACAACTTCCCTAATACCGTTAACACGAAAATAAAACGCGTGTATTTTTTCTTGGCACATACAAAGCTCATAAAAAAATCAGCGTCAAAAAAACGGCTCCGGAACTTTCACTTTAGGGGGATGAAAAGTCAAAATTTACGGAAAAAAAATATAACAACTTTCTTTATACCGTTGGCACGAAAATATAAAACGTATATGATTTTCTGGCACATAAAAATCTTAAAAAAAAATCGGCGTTAAAAAAACGGCTCTGGAACTTACACTTCAGGGGGATGAAAAGTCAAAATTTACGTAAAAAGAATATAACAACTTTACTAATACCGTTGGCACGAAAATAAAAAGCGTATATGATTTTTTGGCACATAACAATCTTATACAAAAATCGGCTTGAAAAAAACGGCTCTGGAACTTACACTTCAGGGGGATGTGTGTCAAAATTTACGTAAAAAAAATATAACAACTTTCCTAATACCGTTGGCACAGAAACAAAAGGCATATATGATTCCTTGGAACATACAAAGCATATAAAATAATTAGCGTTAAAAAAACGGCTCCGGAACTTACACTTCAGGGGGATAAAAAGTCAAAGTTTACGGAAAAAGAATATAACAACTTTCCTAATACCGTTGGCACGAAAATAAAAAGCGTATATGATTCCTTGGCACATACAAAGCTTATAAAGAAATCAGCGTCAAAAAAACGGCTCCGGAACTTACACTTCAGGGGGATAAAAAGTCAAAATTTACGAAAAAAAAATATAACAACTTTCCTAATACCGTTGGCACAAAACAAAAAAGCGTATATGATTCCTTGGCACATACAAAGCTTATAAAAAAATCAGCGTCAAAAAAACGGCTCCAGAACTTACACTTCAGGGGAAGAAAAGTCAAAATTTACGTAAAAAAAATATAACAACTTCCCTAATACCGTTAACACGAAAATAAAACGCGTGTATTTTTCCTTGGCACATACAAAGCTCATAAAAAAATCAGCGTTAAAAAAACGGCTCCGGAACTTTCACTTTAGGGGGATGAAAAGTCAAAATTTACGGAAAAAAAATATAACAACTTTCTTTATACCGTTGGCACGAAAATAAAAAACGTATATGATTTTCTGGCACATAAAAATCTTTAAAAAAAATCGGCGTTAAAAAAACGGCTCCGGAACTTACACTTCAGGGGGATGAAAAGTCAAAATTTACGTAAAAAGAATATAACAACTTTACTAATACCGTTGGCACGAAAATAAAAAGCGTATATGATTTTTTGGCACATAACAATCTAATAGAAAAATCGGCTTAAAAAAAACGGCTCTGGAACTTACACTTCAGGGGGATGAAAAGTCAAAACTTACGGAAAAAAATATAACAACTTTCCTAATACCGTTGGCACAAAAATAAAAAACGTATATGATTGTCTGGCACATGACAATCTTTTAAAAAAATCGGCGTTAAAAAAACGGCTGCGGAACTTACACTTCAGGGGGATGAAAAGTCAAAATTTACGAAAAAAAAATATGACAACTTTCCTGATACCGTTGGCACAGAAATAAAAAGCGTATATGATTCCTTGGCACATACAAAGCATATAAAAAAATCAGCGTCAAAAAAACGGCTCCGGAACTTACACTTCAGGGGGATGAAAAGTCAAAATTTACGGAAAAATAATATAACAACTTTCCTTATACCGTTGGCACGAGAATGAAAAACGTATATGATTTTCTGGCACATAAAAATCTTTAAAAAAAATCGGCATTAAATAACGGCTTCGGAACTTACACTTCAGGGGGATGAAAAGTCAAAACTTACGGAAAAAAATATAACAACTTTCCTAATACCGTTGGCACAAAAATAAAAAACGTATATGATTGTCTGGCACATGACCATCTTTTAAAAAAATCGGCGTTAAAAAAACGGCTTCGGAACTTACACTTCAGGGGGATGAAAAGTCAAAATTTACGAAAAAAAAATATGACAACTTTCCTAATACCGTTGGCACAAAAATAAAAAGCCTATATGATTCCTTGGCACATACAAAGCATATAAAAAAATCAGCGTCAAAAAAACGGCTCCGGAACTTACACTTCAGGGGGATGAAAAGTCAAAATTTACGGAAAAATAATATAACAACTTTCCTTATACCGTTGGCACGAAAATGAAAAACGTATATGATTTTCTGGCACATAAAAATCTTTAAAAAAAATCGGCATTAAAAAAACGGCTCCGGAACTTACACTTCAGGGGGATGAAAAGTCAAAACTTACGGAAAAAAATATAACAATTTCACTAATACCGTTGGCACGAAAATAAAAAGCGTATATGATTTTTTGGCACATAACAATCTAATAAAAAAATCGGCTTGAAAAAAACGGCTCCAGAACTTACACTTCAGGGGGATGAAAAGTCAAAATTTACGTAAAAAGAATATAACAACTTTCCTAATACCGTTGGCACGGAAATAAAAAGCGTATATGATTTTTTGGCACATAACAATCCAATAAAAAAATCGGCTTGAAAAAAACGGCTCTGGAACTTACTCTTCAGGGGGATGAAAAGTCAAAATTTACGTAAAAAAAATATAACAACTTCCCTAATACCGTTGACACGAAAATAAAAAGCGTGTTATTTTCCTTGGCACATACAAAGCTCATAAAAAAATCAGCGTCAAAAAAACGGCTCCGGAACTTACACTTTAGGGGGATGAAAAGTCAAAATTTACGGAAAAATAATATAACAACTTTCCTAATACCGTTGGCACGAAACAAAAAAGCGTATATGATTCCTTGGCACATACAAAGCTTATAAAAAAATCAGCGTCAAAAAAACGGCTCCAGAACTTACACTTCAGGGAAAGAAAAGTCAAAATTTACGTAAAAAAAATATAACAACTTCCCTAATACCGTTGACACGAAAATAAAAAGCGTGTTATTTTCCTTGGCACATACAAAGCTCATAAAAAAATCAGCGTCAAAAAAACGGCTCCGGAACTTACACTTTAGGGGGATGAAAAGTCAAAATTTACGGAAAAATAATATAACAACTTTCCTTATACCGTTGGCACGAAAATGAAAAACGTATATGATTTTCTGGCACATAAAAATCTTTAAAAAAAATCGGCATTAAAAAAACGGCTCCGGAACTTACACTTCAGGGGGATGAAAAGTCAAAACTTACGGAAAAAAATATAACAACTTTCCTAATACCGTTGGCACAAAAATAAAAAACGTATATGATTGTCTGGCACATGACAATCTTTTAAAAAAATCGGCGTTAAAAAAACGGCTCCGGAACTTACACTTCAGGGGGATAAAAAGTCAAAATTTACGTAAAAAAAATATAACGACTTTCCTAATACCGTTGGCACGGAAATAAAAAGCGTATATCATTCCTTGGCACATACAAAACTTATAAAAAAATCAACGTCAAAAATACGGCTCCAGAACTTACACTTCAGGGGGATAAAAAGTCAAAATTTACGTAAAAAAAATATAACAACTTACCTAATACCGTTGACACAAAAATAAAGTGTATATGATTTCTTGGCACATACAAAGCATATAAAAAAATCAGCGTCAAAAAAACGGCTATGGAACTCACACTTCAGGGCGATGAAAAGTCAAAATTTACGAAAAAAAAATATAACAACTTTCTTAATACCGTTGGCACAAAAGTAAAAAGCGTATATGATTCCTTGGCACAAACAAAGCATATAAAAAAATCAGCATCAAAAAAACGGCTCCAGAACTTACACTTCAGGGGGATGAAAAGTCAAAATTTACGTAAAAAGAATATAACAACTTTCCTAATACCATTGGCACGAAAATAAAAAGCATATATGATTTTTTGGCACATAACAATCTTATAAAAAAATCAGCGTCAAAAAAACGGCTCTGGAACTTACACTTCAGGGGGATGAAAAGTCAAAATTTACGTAAAAAAAATATAACAACTTTCCTAATACCGTTGGCACGAAAATAAAAAGCGTATATGATTTTTTGGCACATAACAATCTTATAAAAAAATCAGCGTCAAAAAAACGGCTCCGGAACTTACACTTCAGGGGGATGAAAAGTCAAAATTTACGTAAAAAGAATATAACAACTTACCTAATACCGTTAGCACAAAAATAAAAAGCGTATATGATTCCTTGGCACATACAAAGCTTATAAAAAATTAACGTAAAAAAAACGGCTCCGGAACTTACACTTCAGGGGGATGAAAAGTCAAAATTTACAAAAAAAAATATAACAACTTTCTTAATACCGTTGGCACAAAAATGAAAATCGTATATGATTCCTTGGCACAAACATAGCATATAAAAAAATCAGCATCAAAAAAACGGCTCCAGAACTTACACTTCAGGGGGATGAAAAGTCAAAATTTACGTAAAAAGAATATAACAACTTTCCTAATACCGTTGGCACGGAAATAAAAAGCGTATATGATTTTTTGGCACATAACAATCTAATAAAAAAATCGGCTTGAAAAAAACGGCTCTGGAACTTACTCTTCAGGGGGATGAAAAGTCAAAATTTACGTAAAAAAAATATAACAACTTTCCTAATACCGTTAGCACGAAACAAAAAAGCGTATATGATTTCTTGGCACATACAAAGCTTATAAAAAAATCAGCGTCAAAAAACCGGCTCCAGAACTTACACTTCAGGGGAAGAAAAGTCAAAATTTACGTAAAAAAAATATAACAACTTCCCTAATACCGTTAACACAAAAATAAAAAGCGTGTATTTTTCCTTGGCACATACAAAGCTCATAAAAAAATCAGCGTCAAAAAAACGGCTCCGGAACTTACACTTTAGGGGGATGAAAAGTCAAAATTTACGGAAAAAAAATATAACAACTTTCTTTATACCGTTGGCACGAAAATGAAAAACGTATATGATTTTCTGGCACATAAAAATCTTTAAAAAAAATCGGCGTTAAAAAAACGGCTCCGGAACTTACACTTCAGGGGGATGAAAAGTCAAAATTTACGTAAAAAGAATATAACAACTTTACTAATACCGTTGGCACGAAAATAAATAGCGTGTATAATTCCTTGCCACATGCGAAGCTTATAAAAAAATCAGCGTCAAAAAAACGGCGCCGGAACTTACACTTCAGGGGGATAAAAAGTCAATATTTACGCAAAAAAAAATATAACAACTTTCCTAATACCGTTGGCACGAAAATAAAAAGCGTATATGATTTTTTGGCACATAACAATCTAATAAAAAAATCGGCTTGAAAAAAACGGCTCTGGAACTTACACTTCAGGGGGATGAAAAGTCAAAGTTTACGGAAAAAGAATATAACAACTTTCCTAATACCGTTGGCACGAAAATAAAAAGCGTATATGATTCCTTGGCACATACAAAGCTTATAAAGAAATCAGCGTCAAAAAAACGGCTCCGGAACTTACACTTCAGGGGGATAAAAAGTCAAAATTTACGAAAAAAAAATATAACAACTTTCCTAATACCGTTGGCACGAAAATAACAAGCGTATATGAATTTTCGGCACATAACAATCTAATAAAAAAATCGGCTTGAAAAAAACGGCTCTGGAACTTACTCTTCAGGGGGATGAAAAGTCAAAATTTACGTAAAAAAAATATAACAACTTTCCTAATACCGTTGGCACAGAAACAAAAGGCATATATGATTCCTTGGAACATACAAAGCATATAAAATAATTAGCGTTAAAAAAACGGCTCCGGAACTTACACTTCAGGGGGATAAAAAGTCAAAGTTTACGGAAAAAGAATATAACAACTTTCCTAATACCGTTGGCACGAAAATAAAAAGCGTATATGATTCCTTGGCACATACAAAGCTTATAAAGAAATCAGCGTCAAAAAAACGGCTCCGGAACTTACACTTCAGGGGGATAAAAAGTCAAAATTTACGAAAAAAAAATATAACAACTTTCCTAATACCGTTGGCACGAAAATAACAAGCGTATATGAATTTTCGGCACATAACAATCTAATAAAAAAATCGGCTTGAAAAAAACGGCTCTGGAACTTACTCTTCAGGGGGATGAAAAGTCAAAATTTACGTAAAAAAAATATAACAACTTTCCTAATACCGTTGGCACAAAACAAAAAAGCGTATATGATTCCTTGGCACATACAAAGCTTATAAAAAAATCAGCGTCAAAAAAACGGCTCCAGAACTTACACTTCAGGGGAAGAAAAGTCAAAATTTACGTAAAAAAAATATAACAACTTCCCTAATACCGTTAACACGAAAATAAAACGCGTGTATTTTTCCTTGGCACATACAAAGCTCATAAAAAAATCAGCGTTAAAAAAACGGCTCCGGAACTTTCACTTTAGGGGGATGAAAAGTCAAAATTTACGGAAAAAAAATATAACAACTTTCTTTATACCGTTGGCACGAAAATAAAAAACGTATATGATTTTCTGGCACATAAAAATCTTTAAAAAAAATCGGCGTTAAAAAAACGGCTCCGGAACTTACACTTCAGGGGGATGAAAAGTCAAAATTTACGTAAAAAGAATATAACAACTTTACTAATACCGTTGGCACGAAAATAAAAAGCGTATATGATTTTTTGGCACATAACAATCTAATAGAAAAATCGGCTTAAAAAAAACGGCTCTGGAACTTACACTTCAGGGGGATGAAAAGTCAAAACTTACGGAAAAAAATATAACAACTTTCCTAATACCGTTGGCACAAAAATAAAAAACGTATATGATTGTCTGGCACATGACAATCTTTTAAAAAAATCGGCGTTAAAAAAACGGCTGCGGAACTTACACTTCAGGGGGATGAAAAGTCAAAATTTACGAAAAAAAAATATGACAACTTTCCTGATACCGTTGGCACAGAAATAAAAAGCGTATATGATTCCTTGGCACATACAAAGCATATAAAAAAATCAGCGTCAAAAAAACGGCTCCGGAACTTACACTTCAGGGGGATGAAAAGTCAAAATTTACGGAAAAATAATATAACAACTTTCCTTATACCGTTGGCACGAGAATGAAAAACGTATATGATTTTCTGGCACATAAAAATCTTAAAAAAAAATCGGCATTAAATAACGGCTTCGGAACTTACACTTCAGGGGGATGAAAAGTCAAAACTTACGGAAAAAAATATAACAACTTTCCTAATACCGTTGGCACAAAAATAAAAAACGTATATGATTGTCTGGCACATGACCATCTTTTAAAAAAATCGGCGTTAAAAAAACGGCTTCGGAACTTACACTTCAGGGGGATGAAAAGTCAAAATTTACGAAAAAAAAATATGACAACTTTCCTAATACCGTTGGCACAAAAATAAAAAGCCTATATGATTCCTTGGCACATACAAAGCATATAAAAAAATCAGCGTCAAAAAAACGGCTCCGGAACTTACACTTCAGGGGGATGAAAAGTCAAAATTTACGGAAAAATAATATAACAACTTTCCTTATACCGTTGGCACGAAAATGAAAAACGTATATGATTTTCTGGCACATAAAAATCTTTAAAAAAAATCGGCATTAAAAAAACGGCTCCGGAACTTACACTTCAGGGGGATGAAAAGTCAAAACTTACGGAAAAAAATATAACAATTTCACTAATACCGTTGGCACGAAAATAAAAAGCGTATATGATTTTTTGGCACATAACAATCTAATAAAAAAATCGGCTTGAAAAAAACGGCTCCAGAACTTACACTTCAGGGGGATGAAAAGTCAAAATTTACGTAAAAAGAATATAACAACTTTCCTAATACCGTTGGCACGGAAATAAAAAGCGTATATGATTTTTTGGCACATAACAATCTAATAAAAAAATCGGCTTGAAAAAAACGGCTCTGGAACTTACTCTTCAGGGGGATGAAAAGTCAAAATTTACGTAAAAAAAATATAACAACTTCCCTAATACCGTTGACACGAAAATAAAAAGCGTGTTATTTTCCTTGGCACATACAAAGCTCATAAAAAAATCAGCGTCAAAAAAACGGCTCCGGAACTTACACTTTAGGGGGATGAAAAGTCAAAATTTACGGAAAAATAATATAACAACTTTCCTAATACCGTTGGCACGAAACAAAAAAGCGTATATGATTCCTTGGCACATACAAAGCTTATAAAAAAATCAGCGTCAAAAAAACGGCTCCAGAACTTACACTTCAGGGAAAGAAAAGTCAAAATTTACGTAAAAAAAATATAACAACTTCCCTAATACCGTTGACACGAAAATAAAAAGCGTGTTATTTTCCTTGGCACATACAAAGCTCATAAAAAAATCAGCGTCAAAAAAACGGCTCCGGAACTTACACTTTAGGGGGATGAAAAGTCAAAATTTACGGAAAAATAATATAACAACTTTCCTTATACCGTTGGCACGAAAATGAAAAACGTATATGATTTTCTGGCACATAAAAATCTTTAAAAAAAATCGGCATTAAAAAAACGGCTCCGGAACTTACACTTCAGGGGGATGAAAAGTCAAAACTTACGGAAAAAAATATAACAACTTTCCTAATACCGTTGGCACAAAAATAAAAAACGTATATGATTGTCTGGCACATGACAATCTTTTAAAAAAATCGGCGTTAAAAAAACGGCTCCGGAACTTACACTTCAGGGGGATAAAAAGTCAAAATTTACGTAAAAAAAATATAACGACTTTCCTAATACCGTTGGCACGGAAATAAAAAGCGTATATCATTCCTTGGCACATACAAAACTTATAAAAAAATCAACGTCAAAAATACGGCTCCAGAACTTACACTTCAGGGGGATAAAAAGTCAAAATTTACGTAAAAAAAATATAACAACTTCCCTAATACCGTTGACACAAAAATAAAGTGTATATGATTTCTTGGCACATACAAAGCATATAAAAAAATCAGCGTCAAAAAAACGGCTATGGAACTCACACTTCAGGGCGATGAAAAGTCAAAATTTACGAAAAAAAAATATAACAACTTTCTTAATACCGTTGGCACAAAAGTAAAAAGCGTATATGATTCCTTGGCACAAACAAAGCATATAAAAAAATCAGCATCAAAAAAACGGCTCCAGAACTTACACTTCAGGGGGATGAAAAGTCAAAATTTACGTAAAAAGAATATAACAACTTTCCTAATACCATTGGCACGAAAATAAAAAGCATATATGATTTTTTGGCACATAACAATCTTATAAAAAAATCAGCGTCAAAAAAACGGCTCTGGAACTTACACTTCAGGGGGATGAAAAGTCAAAATTTACGTAAAAAAAATATAACAACTTTCCTAATACCGTTGGCACGAAAATAAAAAGCGTATATGATTTTTTGGCACATAACAATCTTATAAAAAAATCAGCGTCAAAAAAACGGCTCCGGAACTTACACTTCAGGGGGATGAAAAGTCAAAATTTACGTAAAAAGAATATAACAACTTACCTAATACCGTTAGCACAAAAATAAAAAGCGTATATGATTCCTTGGCACATACAAAGCTTATAAAAAATTAACGTAAAAAAAACGGCTCCGGAACTTACACTTCAGGGGGATGAAAAGTCAAAATTTACAAAAAAAAATATAACAACTTTCTTAATACCGTTGGCACAAAAATGAAAATCGTATATGATTCCTTGGCACAAACATAGCATATAAAAAAATCAGCATCAAAAAAACGGCTCCAGAACTTACACTTCAGGGGGATGAAAAGTCAAAATTTACGTAAAAAGAATATAACAACTTTCCTAATACCGTTGGCACGGAAATAAAAAGCGTATATGATTTTTTGGCACATAACAATCTAATAAAAAAATCGGCTTGAAAAAAACGGCTCTGGAACTTACTCTTCAGGGGGATGAAAAGTCAAAATTTACGTAAAAAAAATATAACAACTTTCCTAATACCGTTAGCACGAAACAAAAAAGCGTATATGATTCCTTGGCACATACAAAGCTTATAAAAAAATCAGCGTCAAAAAACCGGCTCCAGAACTTACACTTCAGGGGAAGAAAAGTCAAAATTTACGTAAAAAAAATATAACAACTTCCCTAATACCGTTAACACAAAAATAAAAAGCGTGTATTTTTCCTTGGCACATACAAAGCTCATAAAAAAATCAGCGTCAAAAAAACGGCTCCGGAACTTACACTTTAGGGGGATGAAAAGTCAAAATTTACGGAAAAAAAATATAACAACTTTCTTTATACCGTTGGCACGAAAATGAAAAACGTATATGATTTTCTGGCACATAAAAATCTTTAAAAAAAATCGGCGTTAAAAAAACGGCTCCGGAACTTACACTTCAGGGGGATGAAAAGTCAAAATTTACGTAAAAAGAATATAACAACTTTACTAATACCGTTGGCACGAAAATAAATAGCGTGTATAATTCCTTGCCACATGCGAAGCTTATAAAAAAATCAGCGTCAAAAAAACGGCGCCGGAACTTACACTTCAGGGGGATAAAAAGTCAATATTTACGCAAAAAAAAATATAACAACTTTCCTAATACCGTTGGCACGAAAATAAAAAGCGTATATGATTTTTTGGCACATAACAATCTAATAAAAAAATCGGCTTGAAAAAAACGGCTCTGGAACTTACACTTCAGGGGGATGAAAAGTCAAAATTTACGTAAAAAAAATATAACAACTTTCCTAATACCGTTGGCACGAAACAAAAAAGCGTATATGATTCCTTGGCACATACAAAGCTTATAAAAAAATCAGCGTCAAAAAAACGGCTCCAGAACTTACACTTCAGGGGAAGAAAAGTCAAAATTTACGTAAAAAAAATATAACAACTTCCCTAATACCGTTGACACGAAAATAAAAAGCGTTTTTTTTTCCTTGGCACATACAAAGCTCATAAAAAAATCAGCGTCAAAAAAACGGCTCCGGAACTTACACTTTAGGGGGATGAAAAGTCAAAATTTACGGAAAAATAATATAACAACTTTCGTTATACCGTTGGCACGAAAATGAAAAACGTATATGATTTTCTGGCACATAAAAATCTTTAAAAAAAATCGGCATTAAAAAAACGGCTCCGGAACTTACACTTCAGGGGGATGAAAAGTCAAAACTTACGGAAAAAAATATAACAACTTTCCTAATACCGTTGGCACAAAAATAAAAAACGTATATGATTGTCTGGCACATGACAATCTTTTAAAAAAATCGGCGTTAAAAAAACGGCTCCAGAACTTACACTTCAGGGGGATAAAAAGTCAAAATTTACGTAAAAAAAATATAACAACTTTCCTAATACCGTTGGCACGAAAATAAAAAGCGTATATCATTCCTTGGCACATACAAAACTTATAAAAAAATCAACGTCAAAAATACGGCTCCAGAACTTACACTTCAGGGGGTGAAAAGTCAAAATTTACGTTAAAAAAATATAACAACTTCCCTAATACCGTTGACACAAAAATAAAGCGTATATGATTTCTTGGCACATACAAAGCATATAAAAAAATCAGCGTCAAAAAAACGGCTATGGAACTCACACTTCAGGGCGATGAAAAGTCAAAATTTACGTAAAAAGAATATAACAACTTCCCTAATACCGTTGGCACGAAAATAAGGGCGTGTATGATTCCTTGCCACATACAATGCTTGTAAAAAAATCAACGTAGAAAAAACGGCTCCGGAACTTACACTTCAGGGGGATGAAAAGTGAAAATTTAAGAAAAAAAAATATAACAACTTTCTTAATACCGATGGCAAAAAAATAAATGCGTATATGATTCCTTGGCACATACAAAGCATATAAAAAAATCAGCGTCAAAAAAACGGCTCCGGAACTTACACTTCAGGGGGATGAAAAGTCAAAATTTACGTAAAAAGAATATAACAACTTTCCTAATACCGTTGGCACAAAAATAAAAAGCGTGTATAATTCCTTGCCACATGCGAAGCTTATAAAAAAATCAGCGTCAAAAAAACGGCTCCAGAACTTACACTTCAGGGGAAGAAAAGTCAAAATTTACGTGAAAAAAATATAACAACTTCCCTAATACCGTTGACACAAAAATAAAAAGCGTGTATTTTTCCTTGGCACATACAAAGCTCATAAAAAAATCAGCGTCGAAAAAACGGCTCCGGAACTTACACTTTAGAGGGATGAAAAGTCAAAATTTACGGAAAAAAAATATAACAACTTTCCTAATACCGTTGGCACGAAAATAAAAAGCGTATATCATTCCTTGGGACATACAAAACTTATAAAAAAATCAACGTCAAAAATACGGCTCCAGAACTTACACTTCAGGGGGATGAAAAGTCAAAATTTACGTAAAAAAATATAACAACTTCCCTAATACCGTTGACACAAAAATAAAAAGCGTGTATAATTCCTTGCCACATGCGAAGCTTATAAAAAAATCAGCGTCAAAAAAACGGCTCCGGAACTTACACTTTAGGGGGATAAAAAGTCAAAATTTACGAAAAAAAAAATAACAACTTTCCTAATAACGTTAGCACGAAAATAAAAAGCATATATGATTTTTTGGCACATAACAATCTAATGAAAAAATCGGCTTGAAAAAAACGGCTCTGGAACTTACACTTCAGGGGGATGAAAAGTCAAAATTTACGTAAAAAAAATAGAACAACTTTCCTAATACCGTTGGCACGAAACAAAAAAGCGTATATAATTCCTTGGCACATACAAAGCTTATAAAAAAATCAGCGTCAAAAAAACGGCTCCAGAACTTACACTTCAGGGGAAGAAAAGTCAAAATTTACGTAAAAAAAATATAACAACTTCCCTAATACCGTTGACACGAAAATAAAATGCGTGTATTTTTCCTTGGCACATACAAAGCTTATAAAAAAATCAGCGTCAAAAAAACGGCTCCGGAACTTACACTTTAGGGGGATGAAAAGTCAAAATTTACGGAAAAAAAATATAACAACTTTCCTTATACCGTTAGTACAAAAATGGAAAACGTATATGATTCTCTGGCACATAAAAATCTTTAAAAAAAATCAGCGTTAAAAAAACGGCTCCGGAACTTACACTTCATGGGGATGAAAAGTCAAAATTTACGGAAAAAAAATATAACAACTTTCCTAATACCGTTGGCACAAAAATAAAAAACGTATATGATTGTCTGGCACATGACAATCTTTTAAAAAAATCGGCGTTAAAAAAACGGCTCCGGAACTTACACTTCAGGGGGATAAAAAGTCAAAATTTACGTAAAAAATATGACAACTTTCCTAATACCGTTGGCACGAAAATAAAAAGCGTATATCATTCCTTGGCACATACAAAACTTATGAAAAAATCAGCGTCAAAAATACGGCTCCAGAACTTACACTTCAGGGGGATGAAAAGTCAAAATTTACGTAAAAAAAATATAACAACTTCCCTAATGCCGTTGACACAAAAATAAAAAGCGTATATGATTTCTTAGCACATACAAAGCATATAAAAAAATCAGCGTCAAAAAAACGGCTCCAGAACTTACACTTCAGGGGAAGAAAAGTCAAAATTTACGTAAAAAAAATATAACAACTTTCTTTATACCGTTGGCACGAAAATGAAAAACGTATATGATTTTCTGGCACATAAAAATCTTTAAAAAAAATCAGCGTTAAAAAAACGGCTCCGGAACTTACACTTCAGGGGGATGAAAAGTCAAAATTTACGTAAAAAGAATATAACAACTTTACTAATACCGTTGGCACGAAAATAAATAGCGTGTATAATTCCTTGCCACATGCGAAGCTTATAAAAAAATCAGCGTCAAAAAAACGGCTCCGGAACTTACACTACAGGGGGATAAAAAGTCAAAATTTACGAAAAAAAAACATAACAACTTTCCTAATACCGTTGGCACAAAATAAATGCGTATATGATTTTTTGGCACATAACAATCTGATTAAAAAATCGGCTTGAAAAAAACGGCTCTGGAACTTACACTTCAGGGGGATGAAAAGTCAAAATTTACGTAAAAAAAATATAACAACTTCCCTAATACCGTTAACACGAAAATAAAAAACGGGTATTTTTCCTTGGCACATACAAAGCTCAAAAAAAAATCAGCGTCAAAAAAACGGCTCCGGAACTTACACTTTAGAGGGATGAAAAGTCAAAATTTACGGAAAAATAATATAACAACTTTTCTTATACCGTTGGCACGAAAATGAAAAACGTATATGATTTTCTGGCACATAAAAATCTTTAAAAAAAATCGGCATCAAAAAAACGGCTCCGGAACTTACACTTCAGGGGGATGAAAAGTCAAAATTTACGTAAAAAGAATATAACAACTTTACTAATACCGTTGGCACGAAAATAAATAGCGTGTATAATTCCTTGCCACATGCGAAGCTTATAAAAAAATCAGCGTCAAAAAAACGGCTCCGGAACTTACACTACAGGGGGATAAAAAGTCAAAATTTACGAAAAAAAAATATAACAACTTTCCTAATACCGTTGGCACAAAAATAAAAAGCGTATATGATTTTTTGGCACATAACAATCTAATGAAAAAATCGGCTTGAAAAAAACGGCTCTGGAACTTACACTTCAGGGGAAGAAAAGTCAAAATTTACGTAAAAAAAATATAACAACTTCCCTAATACCGTTGACACGAAAATAAAAAGCGTGTATTTTTCCTTGGCACATACAAAGCTCATAAAAAAATCAGCGTCAAAAAAACGGCTCCGGAACTTACACTTTAGGGGGATGAAAAGTCAAAATTTACGGAAAAAAAATATAACAACTTTCCTTATACCGTTGGCACAAAAATGAAAAACGTATATGATTTTTTGGCACATAAAAATCTTTAAAAAAAATCGGCGTTAAAAAAACGGCTCCGGAACTTACACTTCAGGGAGATGAAAAGTCAAAATTTACGGAAAAAAAATATAACAACTTTCCTAATACCGTTGGCACAAAAATAAAAAACGTATATGATTGTCTGGCACATGACAATCTTTTAAAAAAATCGGCGTTAAAAAAACGGCTCCGGAACTTACACTTCAGGGGGATAAAAAGTCAAAATTTACGTAAAAAAAATATAACAACTTTCCTAATACCGTTATCACGAAAATAAAAAAGCGTATATGATTCCTTGACACATACAAAGCTCATAAAAAAATTAGCATTAAAAAAACGGCTCCCGAACTTACACTTCAGGGGGATGAAAAGTCAAAATTTACGGAAAAAAAATATAACAATTTTCCTAATACCGTTGGAACAAAAATAAAAAGCGTATATGATTTTTTGGCACATAACAATCTTATACAAAAATCGGCTTGAAAAAAACGGCTCTGGAACTTACACTTCAGGGGGATGAAGTGTCAAAATTTACGTAAAAAAAATATAACAACTTTCCTAATACCGTTGGCAGAGAAATAAAAGGCATATATGATTTCTTGGAACATACAAAGCATATAAAATAATTAGCGTTAAAAAAACGGCTCCGGAACTTACACTTCAGGGGGATAAAAAGTCAAAGTTTACGGAAAAAGAATATAACAACTTTCCTAATACCGTTTGCACAAAAATAAAAAGCGTATATGATTTCTTGGCACATACAATGCTTGTAAAAAAATCAACGTAAAAAAAACGGCTCCGGAACTTACACTTTAGGGGGATGAAAAGTGAAAATTTACGAAAAAAAAATATAACATCTTTCTTAATACCGATGGCACAAAAATAAAAAGCGTATATGATTCCTTGGCACATACAAAGCATATAAAAAAATCAGCGTCAAAAAAACGGCTATGGAACTCACACTTCAGGGCGATGAAAAGTGAAAATTTACAAAAAAAAAATATAACAACTTTCCTTATACCGTTGGCACAAAAATAAAAAGCGTATATGATTTCTTGGCACATACAATGCTTGTAAAAAAATCAACGTAAAAAAAACGGCTCCGGAACTTACACTTCAGGGGGATGAAAAGTGAAAATTTACGGAAAAAAAATGTAACAACTTTCCTAATACCGTTGGCACGAAAATGAAAAACGTATATGATTTTCTGGCACATAAAAATCTTTAAAAAAAATTTGCGTTAAAAAAACCGCTCCGGAACTTACACTTCAGGGGGATGAAAAGTCAAAATTTACGGAAAAATAATATAACAACTTTCCTAATACCGTTGGCACAAAAATAAAAAACGTATATGATTGTCTGGCACATGACAATATTTTAAAAAAATCGGCGTTAAAAAAAACGGCTCCGGAACTTACACTTCAGGGGGATAAAAAGTCAAAATTTACGTAAAAAAAATATAACAACTTTCCTAATACCGTTGGCACGAAAATAAAAAGCGTATATCATTCCTTGGCACATACAAAACTTATAAAAAAATCAGCGTTAAAAATACGGCTCCAGAACTTACACTTCAGGGGGATGAAAAGTCAAAATTTACGTAAAAAAAATATAACAACTTCCCTAATACCGTTGACACAAAAATAAAAAGCGTATATGATTTCTTGGCACATACAAAGCATATAAAAAAATCAGCGTCAAAAAAACGGCTCCGGAACTCACACTTCAGGGCGATGAAAAGTCAAAATTTACGTAAAAAGAATATAACAACTTTCCTAATACCGTTGGCACGAAAATAAAGAGCGTGTATGATTCCTTGGCATATACAAAGCTTATTGAAAAATCGGCGTAAAAAAAACGGCTCTGGAACTTACACTTCAGGGGGATGAAAAGTCAAAATTTACGTAAAAAAAATTTAACAACTTTCCTAACACCGTTGGCACAAAAATAAAAAGCGTATATGATTTCTTGGCACATACAATGCTTGTAAAAAAATCAACGTAAAAAAAACGGCTCCGGAACTTACACTTCAGGGGGATGAAAAGTCAAAATTTACGAAAAAAAAATATAACAACTTTCTTAATACCGATGGTACAAAAATAAGAAGCGTATATGATTCCTTGGCACATACAAAGCATATAAAAAAATCAGCGTCAAAAAAACGGCTCCGGAACTTACACTTCAGGGGGATGAAAAGTCAAAATTTACGTAAAATGAATATAACAACTTTCCTAATACCGTTGGCACGAAAATAAAGAGCGTGTATGATTCTTTGGCACATAAAAAGCTTATTAAAAAATCGGCGTAAAAAAAACGGCTCTGGAACTTACACTTCAGGGGGATGAAAAGTCAAAATTTACGTAAAAAAAATATAACAACTTTCCTAATACCGTTGGCACAAAAATAAAAAGCGTATATGATTTCTTATCACATACAATGCTTGTAAAAAAATCAACGTAAAAAAAACGGCTCCGGAACTTACACTTCAGGGGGATGAAAAGTCAAAATTTACGAAAAAAAAATATAAATACTTTCTTAATACCGATGGTACATAAATAAAAAGCGTATATGATTCCTTGGCACATACAAAGCATATAAAAAAATCAGCGTCAAAAAAACGGGTCCGGAACTTACACTTCAGGGGGATGAAAAGTCAAAATTTACGTAAAAAGAATATAACAACTTTCCTAATACCGTTGGCACGAAAATAATAAGCGTGTATAATTCCTTGCCACATGCGAAGCTTATAAAAAAATCAGCGTCAAAAAAACGGCTATGGAACTTACACTTCAGGGGAATGAAAAGTCAAAATTTACGAAAAAAAAATATAACAACTTTTCTAATACCGTTAGCACGAAAATAAAAAGCGTATATGATTTTTTGGCACATTACAATCTTATAAAAAAATCGGCTTGAAAAAAACGGCTCTGGAACTTACACTTCAGGGGGATGAAAAGTCAAAATTTACGTAAAAATAATATAACAACTTTCCTCATAACGTTAGCACAAAAATAAAAAGCGTATATGATTTTTTGGCACATACAATGCTTGTAAAAAAATCAACGTAAAAAAAACGGCTCCGGAACTTACACTTCAGGGGGATGAAAAGTAAAAATTTACGAAAAAAAAATATAACAACTTTCTTAATACCGATGGCACAAAAATAAAAAGCGTATATGATTCCTTGGCACATACAAAGCATATAAAAAAATCAGCGTCAAAAAAACGGCTCCGGAACTTGCACTTTAGGGGGTTGAAAAGTCAAAATTTACGTAAAAAGAATATAACAACTTTCCTAATACCGTTGGCACGAAAATTAAAAGCGTGTATAATTCCTTGCCACATGCGAAGCTTATAAAAAAATCAGCGTCAAAAAAACGGCTCCGGAACTTACACTTCAGGGGGATGAAAAGTCAAAATTTACAAAAAAAATATAACAACTTTCCTAATACCGTTGGCACGAAAATAAGAAGCGTATATGATTCCTTGGCATATACAATGCTTATAAAAGAATCAGCGTCAAAAAAACGGCTCCGGAACTCACACTTTAGGGGGATAAAAAGTCAAAATTTACGAAAAAAAAATATAACAACTTTCCTAATAACGTTGGCACGAAAATAAAAAGCATATATGATTTATTGGCACATTACAATCTAATAAAAAAATCGGCTTGAAAAAAACGGCTCTGGAACTTACACTTTAGGGGGATGAAAAGTCAAAATTTACGTAAAAAAAATATAACAACTTTCCTAATACCGTTGGCACGAAACAAAAAAGCGTATATGATTCCTTGGCACATACAAAGCTTATAAAAAAATCAGCGTCTAAAAAACGGCTCCGGAACTCACACTTCAGGGCGATGAAAAGTCAAAATTTACGTAAAAAGAATATAACAACTTTCCTAATACCGTTGGCACGAAAATAAAGAGCGTGTATTTTTCCTTGGCACATACAAAGCTTATAAAAAAATCAGCGTCAAAAAAACGGCTCCGGAACTTACACTTTAGGGGGATGAAAAGTCAAAATTTACGGAAAAAAAATATAACAACTTTCCTTATACCGTTAGCACGAAAATGGAAAACGTATATGATTTTCTGGCACATAAAAATCTTTAAAAAAAATTAGCGTTAAAAAAACGGCTCCGGAACTTACACTTTAGGGGGATGAAAAGTCAAAATTTACGGAAAAAAAATATAACAACTTTCCTTATACCGTTGGCACGAAAATGAAAAACGTATATGATTTTCTGGCACATAAAAATCTTTAAAAAAAATCGGCGTTAAAAAAACGGCTCCGGAACTTACACTCCAGGGGGATGAAAAGTCAAAATTTACGGAAAAAAAATATAACAACTTTCCTAATACCGTTGGCACAAAAATAAAAAACGTATATAATTGTCTGGCACATGACAATCTTTTAAAAAAATCGGCGTTAAAAAAACGGCCCTGGAACTTACACTTCAGGGGGATAAAAAGTCAAAATTTACGTAAAAAATCTAACAACTTTCCTAATACCGTTGGCACGAAAATAAAAAGCGTATATCATTCCTTGGCACATACAAAACTTATGAAAAAATCAGCGTCAAAAATACGGCTCCAGAACTTACACTTCAGGGGGATGAAAAGTCAAAATTTACGTAAAAAAAATATAACAACTTCCCTAATGCCGTTGACACAAAAATAAAACGCGTATATGATTTCTTGGCACATACAAAGCATATAAAAAAATCAGCGTCAAAAAAACGGCTCCGGAACTCACACTTCAGGGCGATGAAAAGTCAAAATTTACGTAAAAAGAATATAACAACTTTCCTAATACCGTTGGCACAAAAATAAAAAGCGTATATGATTTCTTGGCACATACAATGCTTGTAAAAAAATCATCGTAAAAAAAACGGCTCCGGAACTTACACTTCAGGGGGATGAAAAGTGAAAATTTACGAAAAAAAAATATAACAACTTTCTTTATACCGATGGCACAAAAATAAAAAGCGTATATGATTCCTTGGCATATACAAAGCATATAAAAAAATCAGCGTCAAAAAAACGGCTCCGGAACTTACACTTCAGGGGGATAAAAAGTCAAAATTTACGTAAAAAAAATATAACAACTTTCCTAATACCGTTGGCACGAAAATAAAAAGCGTATATCATTCCTTGGCACATAGAAAACTCATAAAAAAATCAGCGTTAAAAATACGGCTCCAGAACTTACACTTCAGGGGGATAAAAAGTCAAAATTTACGTAAAAAAAATATAACAACTTCCCTAATACCGTTGACACAAAATTAAAAAGCGTATATGATTTCTTGGCACATACAAAGCATATAAAAAAATCAGCGTCAAAAAAACGGCTCCGGAACTCACACTTCAGGGCGATGAAAAGTCAAAATTTACGTAAAAAGAATATAACAACTTTCCTAATACCGTTGGCACGAAAATAAAGAGCGTGTATGATTCCTTGGCACATACAAAGCTTATTAAAAAATCGGCGTAAAAAAAACGGCTCTGGAACTTACACTTCAGGGGGATGAAAAGTCAAAATTTACGTAAAAAAAATATAACAACTTTCCTAATACCGTTGGCACAAAAATAAAAAGCGTATATGATTTCTTGGCACATACAATGCTTGTAAAAAAATCAACGTAAAAAAAACGGCTCCGGAACTTACACTTCAGGGGGATGAAAAGTCAAAATTTACGAAAAAAAAATATAACAACTTTCTTAATACCGATGGTACAAAAATAAAAAGCGTATATGATTTCTTGGCACATACAAAGCATATAAAAAAATCAGCGTCAAAAAAACGGCTCCGGTACTTACACTTCAGGGGGATGAAAAGTCAAAATTTACGTAAAACGAATATAACAACTTTCCTAATACCGTTGGCACGGAAATAAAGAGCGTGTATGATTCCTTGGCACATAAAAAGCTTATTAAAAAATCGGCGTAAAAAAAATGGCTCTGGAACTTACACTTCAGGGGGATGAAAAGTCAAAATTTACGTAAAAAAAATATAACAACTTTCCTAATACCGTTGGCACAAAAATAAAAAGCGTATATGATTTCTTGGCACATACAATGCTTGTAAAAAAATCAACGTAAAAAAAACGGCTCCGGAACTTACACTTCAGGGGGATGAAAAGTCAAAATTTACGAAAAAAAAATATAACAACTTTCTTAATACCGATGGTACAAAAATAAAAAGCGTATATGATTCCTTGGCACATACAAAGCATATAAAAAAATCAGCGTCAAAAAAACGGGTCCGGAACTTACACTTCAGGGGGATGAAACGTCAAAATTTACGTAAAAAGAATATAACAACTTTCCTAATACCGTTGGCACGAAAATAAAAAGCGTGTATAATTCCTTGCCACATGCAAAGCTTATAAAAACATTAGCGTCAAAAAAAACGGCTCCGGAACTTACACTTCAGGGGGATGAAAAGTCAAAATTTACGAAAAAAAAATATAACAACTTTTTTAATACCGTTGGCACGAAAATAAAAAGCGTATATGATTTTTTGGCACATACAATGCTTGTAAAAAAATCAGCGTCTAAAAAACGGGTCCGGAACTTACACTTCAGGGGGATGAAACGTTAAAATTTACGTAAAAAGAATATAACAACTTTCCTAATACCGTTGGCACGAAAATAAAGAGCGTGTATGATTCCTTCGCACATACAAAGCTTATTAAAAAATCGGCGTAAAAAAAACGGCTCCGGAACTTACACTTCAGGGGGATGAAAAGTCAAAATTTACGTAAAAAAAATATAACAACTTTCCTAATACCGTTGGCACAAAAATAAAAAGCGTATATGATTTCTTGGCACATACAATGCTTGTAAAAAAATCAACGTAAAAAAAACGGCTCCGGAACTTACACTTCAGGGGGATGAAAAGTCAAAATTTACGAAAAAAAAATATAACAACTTTCTTAATACCGATGGTACAAAAATAAAAAGCGTATATGATTCCTTGGCACATACAAAGCATATAAAAAAATCAGCGTCAAAAAAACGGCTCCGGAACTTTTACTTCAGGGGGATGAAAAGTCAAAATTTACGTAAAAAGAATATAACAACTTTCCTAATACCGTTGGCACGAAAATAAAGAGCGTGTATGATTCTTTGGCACATAAAAAGCTTATTAAAAAATCGGCGTAAAAAAAACGGCTCTGGAACTTACACTTCAGGGGGATGAAAAGTCAAAATTTACGTAAAAAAAATATAGCAACTTTCCTAATACCGTTGGCACAAAAATAAAAAGCGTATATGATTTCTTATCACATACAATGCTTGTAAAAAAATCAACGTAAAAAAAACGGCTCCGGAACTTACACTTCAGGGGGATGAAAAGTCAAAATTTACGAAAAAAAAATATAAATACTTTCTTAATACCGATGGTACATAAATAAAAAGCGTATATAATTCCTTGGCACATACAAAGCATATAAAAAAATCAGCGTCAAAAAAACGGGTCCGGAACTTACACTTCAGGGGGATGAAAAGTCAAAATTTACGTAAAAAGAATATAACAACTTTCCTAATACCGTTGGCACGAAAATAATAAGCGTGTATAATTCCTTGCCACATGCGAAGCTTATAAAAAAATCAGCGTCAAAAAAACGGCTATGGAACTTACACTTCAGGGGGATGAAAAGTCAAAATTTACGAAAAAAAAATATAACAACTTTTCTAATACCGTTAGCACGAAAATAAAAAGCGTATATGATTTTTTGGCACATTACAATCTTATAAAAAAATCGGCTTGAAAAAAACGGCTCTGGAACTTACACTTCAGGGGGATGAAAAGTCAAAATTTACGTAAAAATAATATAACAACTTTCCTCATAACGTTAGCACAAAAATAAAAAGCGTATATGATTTTTTGGCACATACAATGCTTGTAAAAAAATCAACGTAAAAACAACGGCTCCGGAACTTACACTTCAGGGGGATGAAAAGTAAAAATTTACGAAAAAAAAATATAACAACTTTCTTAATACCGATGGCACAAAAATAAAAAGCGTATATGATTCCTTGGCACATACAAAGCATATAAAAAAATCAGCGTCAAAAAAACGGCTCCGGAACTTGCACTTTAGGGGGATGAAAAGTCAAAATTTACGTAAAAAGAATATAACAACTTTCCTAATACCGTTGGCACGAAAATTAAAAGCGTGTATAATTCCTTGCCACATGCGAAGCTTATAAAAAAATCAGCGTCAAAAAAACGGCTCCGGAACTTACACTTCAGGGGGATGAAAAGTCAAAATTTACGAAAAAAATATAACAACTTTCCTAATACCGTTGGCACGAAAATAAGAAGCGTATATGATTCCTTGGTATATACAATGCTTATAAAAGAATCAGCGTCAAAAAAACGGCTCCGGAACTCACACTTTAGGGGGATGAAAAGTCAAAATTTACGAAAAAAAAATATAACAACTTTCCTAATAACGTTGGCACGAAAATAAAAAGCATATATGATTTATTGGCACATTACAATCTAATAAAAAAATCGGCTTGAAAAAAACGGCTCTGGAACTTACACTTTAGGGGGATGAAATGTCAAAATTTACGTAAAAAAAATATAACAACTTTCCTAATACCGTTGGCACGAAACAAAAAAGCGTATATGATTCCTTGGCACATACAAAGCTTATAAAAAAATCAGCGTCTAAAAAACGGCTCCGGAACTCACACTTCAGGGCGATGAAAAGTCAAAATTTACGTAAAAAGAATATAACAACTTTCCTAATACCGTTGGCACAAAAATAAAGAGCGTATATTTTTTCTTGGCACATACAAAGCTTATAAAAAAATCAGCGTCAAAAAAACGGCTCCGGAACTTACACTTTAGGGGGATGAAAAGTCAAAATTTACGGAAAAAAAATATAACAACTTTCCTTATACCGTTAGCACGAAAATGGAAAACGTATATGATTTTCTGGCACATAAAAATCTTTAAATAAAATCAGCGTTAAAAAAACGGCTCCGGAACTTACACTCCAGGGGGATGAAAAGTCAAAATTTACGGAAAAAAAATATAACAACTTTCCTAATACCGTTGGCACAAAAATAAAAAACGTATATAATTGTCTGGCACATGACAATCTTTTAAAAAAATCGGCGTTAAAAAAACGGCCCTGGAACTTACACTTCAGGGGGATAAAAAGTCAAAATTTACGTAAAAAATCTAACAACTTTCCTAATACCGTTGGCACGAAAATAAAAAGCGTATATCATTCCTTGGCACATACAAAACTTATGAAAAAATCAGCGTCAAAAATACGGCTCCAGAACTTACACTTCAGGGGGATGAAAAGTCAAAATTTACGTAAAAAAAATATAACAACTTCCCTAATGCCGTTGACACAAAAATAAAACGCGTATATGATTTCTTGGCACATACAAAGCATATGAAAAAATCAGCGTCAAAAAAACGGCTCCGGAACTCACACTTCAGGGCGATGAAAAGTCAAAATTTACGTAAAAAGAATATAACAACTTTCCTAATACCGTTGGCACGAAAATAAAGAGCGTGTATGATTCCTTGGCACATACAAAGCTTATTAAAAAATCGGCGTAAAAAAAACGGCTCTGGAACTTACACTTCAGGGGGATGAAAAGTCAAAATTTTCGTAAAAAAAATATAACAACTTTCCTAATACCGTTGGCACAAAAATAAAAAGCGTATATGATTTCTTGGCACATACAATGCTTGTAAAAAAATCATCGTAAAAAAAACGGCTCCGGAACTTACACTTCAGGGGGATGAAAAGTGAAAATTTACGAAAAAAAAATATAACAACTTTCTTTATACCGATGGCACAAAAATAAAAAGCGTATATGATTCCTTGGCACATACAAAGCATATAAAAAAATCAGCGTCAAAAAAACGGCTCCGGAACTTACACTTTAGGGGGATGAAAAGTCAAAATTTACGGAGAAAAAATATAACAACTTTCCTTATACCGTTGGCACGGAAATGAAAAACGTATATGATTTTCTGGCACATAAAAATCTTTAAAAAAAATCGGCGTTAAAAAAACGGCTCCGGAACTTACACTTCAGGGGGATGAAAAGTCAAAATTTACGGAAAAATAATATAACAACTTTCCTAATACCGTCGGCACAAAAATAAAAAACGTATATGATTGTCTGGCACATGACAATCTTTTAAAAAAATCGGCGTTAAAAAAACGGCTCCGGAACTTACACTTCAGGGGGATAAAAAGTCAAAATTTACGTAAAAAAAATATAACAACTTTCCTAATACCGTTGGCACGAAAATAAAAAGCGTATATCATTCCTTGGCACATAGAAAACTCATTAAAAAATCAGCGTTAAAAATACGGCTCCAGAACTTACACTTCAGGGGGATGAAAAGTCAAAATTTACGTAAAAAAAATATAACAACTTCCCTAATACCGTTGGCACGAAAATAAAGAGCGTGTATGATTCCTTGGCACATAAAAAGCTTATTAAAAAATCGGCGTAAAAAAAACGGCTCTGGAACTTACACTTCAGGGGGATGAAAAGTCAAAATTTACGAAAAAAAAATATAACAACTTTCTTAATACCGATGGTACAAAAATAAAAGCGTATATGATTTCTTGGCACATACAAAGCATATAAAAAAATCAGCGTCAAAAAAACGGCTCCGGAACTCACACTTCAGGGCGATGAAAAGTCAAAATTTACGTAAAAAGAATATAACAACTTTCCTAATACCGTTGGCACGAAAATAAAGAGCGTGTATGATTCCTTGGCACATACAAAGCTTATTAAAAAATCGGCGTAAAAAAAACGGCTCTGGAACTTACACTTCAGGGGGATGAAAAGTCAAAATTTACGTAAAAAGAATATAACAACTTTCCTAATACCGTTGGCACGAAAATAAAGAGCGTGTATGATTCCTTGGCACATAAAAAGCTTATTAAAAAATCGGCGTAAAAAAAACGGCTCTGGAACTTACACTTCAGGGGGATGAAAAGTCAAAATTTACGAAAAAAAAATATAACAACTTTCTTAATACCGATGGTACAAAAATAAAAGCGTATATGATTTCTTGGCACATACAAAGCATATAAAAAAATTAGCGTCAAAAAAACGGCTCCGGAACTTACACTTCAGGGGGATGAAAAGTCAAAATTTACGTAAAAAGAATATAACAACTTTCCTAATACCGTTGGCACGAAAATAAAGAGCGTGTATGATTCCTTGGCACATAAAAAGCTTATTAAAAAATCGGCGTAAAAAAAACGGCTCTGGAACTTACACTTCAGGGGGATGAAAAGTCAAAATTTACGTAAAAAAAATATAACAACTTTCCTAATACCGTTGGCACAAAAATAAAAAGCGTATATGATTTCTTGGCACATACAATGCTTGTAAAAAAATCAACGTAAAAAAAACGGCTCCGGAACTTACACTTCAGGGGGATGAAAAGTCAAAATTTACGAAAAAAAAATATAACAACTTTCTTAATACCGATGGTACAAAAATAAAAAGCGTATATGATTCCTTGGCACATACAAAGCATATAAAAAAATTAGCGTCAAAAAAACGGGTCCGGAACTTACACTTCAGGGGGATGAAACGTCAAAATTTACGTAAAAAGAATATAACAACTTTCCTAATACCGTTGGCACGAAAATAAAAAGCGTGTATAATTCCTTGCCACATGCAAAGCTTATAAAAAAATTAGCGTCAAAAAAAACGGCTCCGGAACTTACACTTCAGGGGGATGAAAAGTCAAAATTTACGAAAAAAAAATATAACAACTTTTCTAATACCGTTGGCACGAAAATAAAAAGCGTATATGATTTTTTGGCACATACAATGCTTGTAAAAAAATCAGCGTCAAAAAAACGGGTCCGGAACTTACACTTCAGGGGGATGAAACGTCAAAATTTACGTAAAAAGAATATAACAACTTTCCTAATACCGTTGGCACGAAAATAAAGAGCGTGTATGATTCCTTGGCACATACAAAGCTTATTAAAAAATCGGCGTAAAAAAAACGGCTCTGGAACTTACACTTCAGGGGGATGAAAAGTCAAAATTTACGTAAAAAAAATATAACAACTTTCCTAATACCGTTGGCACAAAAATAAAAAGCGTATATGATTTCTTGGCACATGCAATGCTTGTAAAAAAATCAACGTAAAAAAAACGGCTCCGGAACTTACACTTCAGGGGGATGAAAAGTCAAAATTTACGAAAAAAAAATATAACAACTTTCTTAATACCGATGGTACAAAAATTAAAAGCGTATATGATTCCTTGGCACATACAAAGCATATAAAAAAATCAGCGTCAAAAAAACGGCTCCGGAACTTACACTTCAGGGGGATGAAAAGTCAAAATTTACGTAAAAAGAATATAACAACTTTCCTAATACCGTTGGCACGAAAATAAAGAGCGTGTATGATTCCTTGGCACATAAAAAGCTTATTAAAAAATCGGCGTAAAAAAAACGGCTCTGGAACTTACACTTCAGGGGGATGAAAAGTCAAAATTTACGTAAAAAAAATATAACAACTTTCCTAATACTGTTGGCACAAAAATAAAAAGCGTATATGATTTCTTGGCACATACAATGCTTGTAAAAAAATCAACGTAAAAAAAACGGCTCCGGAACTTACACTTCAGGGGGATGAAAAGTCAAAATTTACGAAAAAAAAATATAACAACTTTCTTAATACCGATGGTACAAAAATAAAAAGCGTATATGATTCCTTGGCACATACAAAGCATATAAAAAAATCAGCGTCAAAAAAACGGGTCCGGAACTTACACTTCAGGGGGATGAAACGTCAAAATTTACGTAAAAAGAATCTAACAACTTTCCTAATACCGTTGGCACGAAAATAAAAAGCGTGTATAATTCCTTGCCACATGCAAAGCTTATAAAAAAATTAGCGTCAAAAAAAACGGCTCCGGAACTTACACTTCAGGGGGATGAAAAGTCAAAATTTACGAAAAAAAAATATAACAACTTTTCTAATACCGTTGGCACGAAAATAAAAAGCGTATATGATTTTTTGGCACATTACAATCTTATAAAAAAATCGGCTTGAAAAAAACGGCTCTGGAACTTACACTTCAGGGGGATGAAAAGTCAAAATTTACGTAAAAATAATATAACAACTTTCCTCATAACGTTAGCACAAAAATAAAAAGCGTATATGATTTCTTGGCACATACAATGCTTGTAAAAAAATCAACGTAAAAAAAACGGCTCCGGAACTTACACTTCAGGGGGATGAAAAGTGAAAATTTACGAAAAAAAAATATAACAACTTTCTTAATACCGATGGCACAAAAATAAAAAGCGTATATGATTCCTTGGCACATACAAAGCATATAAAAAAATCAGCGTCAAAAAAACGGCTCCGGAACTTGCACTTCAGGGGGATGAAAAGTCAAAATTTACGTAAAAAGAATATAACAACTTTCCTAATACCGTTGGCACGAAAATAAAAAGCGTGTATAATTCCTTGCCACATGCGAAGCTTATAAAAAAATCAGCGTCATAAAAACGGCTCCGGAACTTACACTCCAGGGGGATGAAAAGTCAAAATTTACGAAAAAAAAATATAACAACTTTCCTAATACCGTTGGCACGAAAATAAGAAGCGTATATGATTCCTTGGCATATACAATGCTTATAAAAGAATCAGTGTCAAAAAAACGGCTCCGGAACTCACACTTTAGGGGGATGAAAAGTCAAAATTTACGATAAAAAAATATAACAACTCTTCTAATACCGTTGGCACGAAAATAACATGCGTATATGATTCCTTGGCACATACAAAGCTTATAAAAAAATCAGCGTCAAAAAAACGGCTCCGGAACTTACACTTCAGGGGGATGAAAAGTCAAAATATACGGAAAAATAATCTGACAACTTTCCCAAGACCGTCGGCACGAAAATAAAAAACGTATATGATGTCTGAGAACATGAGAAACCTATATAAATTTGCTTAAAAAAGAATGGTCTGGAACTCACCCTTCAGGGAAAGGAAGTGTCAAAATTTACTGTAATTGTATAAGAGAAATAATTTTCGTAGCTTTTTATGGTATACTAATTTCTAAAATACTTAAATATCATCGAATTTTCCGATTAGTTTAATATTAATTAGAATTTGAAAAAATTAAAATAATTTTATAATTACTCCTTTAACAGTTTGATTTTATACTTTTCTACGTTTTGTTTACATACGTGGTTAAGTATATCGAAATATCGAGTGCAGAGCAATACACTCAGTCATACGGCCAGTACACACACAAACATAGCTTTGTGCGCGTTACCATCTCTACCGACAGCGAAGCGCAGTGGAGAGGGAATCGCGGTCTGCAGGCAAGGCTACGCACACCAGCTCGCGCGCATACAAGCACGCGTATACGTACATTGTGTTGGCAGCGTCTTGAATTTATTTTGATTTTTGATTTTGAACTTTTATCTTTGAATTTCCCTTCAAGCGCCGTGGCGCGCTATTAACCATATTGGATAGTCAGTTTCTTTTAATATGTTTAAAATTAATGTTAGGTTGAATTTATTAAAATTATTTAATCACAATATTTTCGTATGTTGATAAAAATTATTTTTGCGCCACAACAAATTTTTTTATTATTTTACATTTAAATGTTTCTAATGAAATTCTTAGAAGAATTTTAACTTGGTTAAATTATTATGCAATATATTATTTTACTGAGAATCATTTGTGTAAAAATAGAAATTTGGATATTACAGCAAAGAACTATAGTTTTTTTAATTAATATGCGTAATTTACAGGACATTTTATATCTAACAATTAAGTTATTTTCTTAAATTATAGTGTTTATACATTTTCAGAAGTGTATAACATAAAAATATTTTAAGATAATTCATTTGTATATAAAATAGTTATCGATTTAAGTGACAAATGCATTTTTAATGTCAAAGAGTTATCATTTAACAATTAATTGTCATATTTTTAAATGTTAAAGCTGTTAATATTTTAAATTAAAATTCTTCATCATATTAAAATTTTTATTAACAATTTATAAAACTGTTCTGATCAATAATAAAATATATAAATAGTTTTTATATTATAAAAAATTTTAATCAAATTAAAATTAATTTTGTTATAGTATTTTATTAATTTTACGTTATTTATTCTTATAAATAAAAGATTAATCTTCCAATTAAAGAAGTCATTTTTTTATTTATTGTTTCATTAAAAAATAGCAATTTCATGGCAAGTAAGTGTCTACATAAATATATATATTAGTTATTTATGTACCATAAGCGAGCCTCGCGTCATTACAGCTTGAGGCAAAATATGTTGTGGATGGATAGTAGGGCCGCAGTCGCGAGCGCAGCGAAAATATATTTTCAGCCTACTAACCCGTACGGCGACTCTTACCTACGGAGCATCGTCAGCGTGTAAATGGTTTCCATACGCGCAAGCGCCTTCTCGATCGTATTAACATTTTTCTATACGTTTTCCTAGGCTGTATGTCATTCTACACGTCCTTCTAGGCTGTATACGTGCCAGGAGAAAAAAAAGTTAACAGCGCCACTGCTATGTATTTGTCGCTTCATATAGCCTAGCATGTGAGTCTTCATCGAAACTTATATTTTCGAAACGCGTAATAAGACTTATGTATGTTGAGCGAAGGAGAGAGAACGAGATAGCGATAAGAGCGCGCGCACCATTGCTCCCACGTGACCACGCTATCTCTGTCTCGCTCTCTCCTTCGCTCAGTATGTACATTCAAGCGACCACGGGGCTCTGCTTTTCTTTTGTTTTCTTTCAGTATAGTGTATCGTTGTGTCGGTAATATTCGTTCTTAATATGTGAGAAGAAGAATAAAAATGGACAATTTATTAAATAATGAAAATAAGACGAGTGATAGTGACAGTGATGAAGAATGCAAACGTGAATTAAATAAACTAATAGAAAAAGCAAAATCTAATATAATCCCGCAAAATTAAAAAATTTAATAATAAGTGATTTTAAAGTGATAATTTTTTAGTTTATAATTTTGTTTGTGATTTAGATAAATGATTTAAAAGTTTTTTGTGTGAAGAAATTAAATTTAAAATATTTAAAAAAGTTACTGTTTTTTCATGTTAAATAAGAGACTAAAATTCATTGATTATACAAAAAATGTGTTAAACAAATATAGTATTGTTATGATAAAAATAACATAAGAAAGTATTTATATTAATTATAATAGTATTAATATTATTAATAAGCCTTCAAATCTTATAAAAAAAACTTTTGTTAAAAATATTATTCTGTATAAATATTTAATAAATATACTCAAGAAATTTATATTTTTTAATAAATAATAATTGTTCAAGAATTAATTTTATTTTTAAATATTAATCCATTTACTATTTTTTTTAATTTCATAATTTATATTTATATTTACATTATGTTGTCTGTCACTTTTTGACACACATGTACATGTACGCGTGTGTGTACAAAATGCGCATGCGTTAGCAGACGATATCTGTAGTTTACGAACTGTCAGTATGGGTTCGAAATTGCATTTTATTGATATGCAACAAAATAAAATTAATTATTCTGTTAACTAAGTAAGAGTCTTCGTACGGGTTACAAGGCTGAAAAATTTTTTAAGCACCATGAGTGAACCTCGCGTCATTAAAGCTTTCGGCTCATATTTTGTGGATGGATAGAGGCGCCTTAGTCGCTCGCTGCGCTCGCGACTGCGGCCCTACTATCCATCCACAACATATTTTGCCTCAAGCTGTAATGACGCGAGGCTCGCTTATGGTACATAAATAACTAATATATATATACGAATATATATTTATATTAATAGACACTCACTTGCCATAAGAAGGCAATTTTGTAATGAAACAAAATAAATAAATGACTTTTTTATTGTAAAATTATTATTTTTATTTATTGTACCAAATAACATGATAAATAATAAAATACTATTGCAGAATAATTTTCAATTTTGTTAGAATTTTTTTTTTTTGAAGACTATTTAAATTTTTTATTATTAATCAGATCAGTTTTAGAAATGGTTATTAAAAATTTTAATATAATATTATATTTCAATTAAAAATATAAACAACTTTTTAAAAATTATAAAATATGTCAATTTCATGTTTACTGATATCACTTTGACACTGAAAATGTATTTGTCGCTTGAATAAAAAATTTTTTCATATATAATTCAATTATCTTTAAAAAATTTGATAATAATAAATTTTTATGTTTGAATATTGAATAGTTATTTTCTTTTCATGTTTAAAATATATTTCAAGTTGAATTTATTAAAATCATTCAATCAAAATATTATTGTACGTTGATAAAAATTATTTTTACGCCATAACAAATTTTTCTATTATTTTACATTTAAAAGTTTCTTACGAAATTATTAAAATAATTTTAACTTGGTTAAATTATTATGCATTATATTATTTTATTTAGACATATTTGTATAAAAATAGAAATTTGGATATCATAGGTAAGACCTATAGTTTTTTTTGATAATATGCAGAATTTGAATGACATTTTATAACTAACAATTAAGTTATTTTTGTTAAATAATATAGTTTATATATATATATATATATATATATATATATATTCAGAAGTGTATTAAATAAAAATATTTTAAGATAATTTAATTGTATATAAAATAGTTTTTGGTTTAAGTGACAAATGCATTTTCAATGTCAAAGAGTTATCACTTAAAAATCAATTGTCATATTTTTAAATGTTAAAGCTGTTAATATTTTTAATTGAAATGCCATATCATACTAAAACTTTTATTACTAATTTATAAAACTATTCTGATCAATAATAAAATATATAAGTAGTTTTTATATCATAAAAAATTTTAATTAAATTTAATTTAATTTTGTAATAGTATTTTATTAAATTCACGTTATTTAGTATAATAAATAAAAGATTAATTTTCCAATAAAAAAATTCATTTTTTCATTTATTGTTTCATTAAAAAATAGCATTTTTATGGCAAGTGAGGGTCTACATACACACACACACGCGCGCGCGCAATGGTAAAGAATACGTATTTCTGCGCGCGTTCTTATGTTTTTCTAATGTCTTGTGATACGCTGACGAAAACATAGCTAGCTCGATGTATTCAAACAAGCGAAGCTGCTATATATAGCTATACACGTACCTGTATGTTTCGTCCGCGCACTTGTGTTAGTAGCCTGGCCTGTAGGCAGCGCTTCCCTCTCCACTGCGATTCGCTGTAAGTAGAGATAGTAACGCACACAACGCTACATTTGTGTGTGTATTGGCCGTATGACTGAGTGTATTACTCTGCACTCGATATTTCGATATACTTAACCATGTATGTAAACAACATTTGGGACGTACCGATGAATGCTTATTATGTTTCGGAGTCGATTTTTTTTTTTTTTTTGGAAAATTTGTTAACTTATAGTATATACCAAAGTAAAATATCATGCCAAGTATCATCTTAAAATATTAATTTTCAAAAAAGTTATATTTAAAAAAAATTAATAATTTTTTTTAAAATATTTTATATTTAAAAAAATAAGGAGTAAAATGGTTAAACTGTTATGTTTCAAATAATAATTATCTGAATAACGTAATTTTTTTTTTCAATTACGAGAATAATATTGAACTTATAAAATATATATAATTTATAGTCGAATTTGTGAATATGAAGAGAAAAGTTTCGATGCCATGCCTTTTCTTTTTTTTTATATGTTATTTATAATTACATATAGAATGTAGATACGATCAATAATTTATCCATTTAATGTTATGATAGAAGAAACAATTAATATACTAAATTAATTGTTTGATAATACTTGTAAATTTTACAATATAGATAGTATAAAAATGTTTAAATAATTTTATATTTTTCATGTTCCGATTCTCGATGAATAATAATTCATAATAATCTTCCTAATAAAAATTTATAAAAAAAAATTAGATATTATACATGTATATATATATATATATATATATATATATATATATATCTTTGGAATTTACGTGATCTCAACCACATTTTGTTAATCATGTATTTTTTTTCTTTAACATAATAAAATTTCATGTTTTATTGAAACTTATTCTAATTTTAAAAATTAATTGAATTTAACCATCAAGATAGATTAAAGTGTGATTATCAGATATATAATAATATTAATATTAATATTACAGTAATTTTAATATTATAGATGCAAATTTTTATCGATACAAATCATGTTTAAAACTTAGATTGAATAGAAGAAATAATTTTATCTAGTATTTGATGTTATACTAATTTAACAATTATATAGTATTAAATTTTATTATTAATATAATAAAAATTAAAAGTTGAAGAAATTAAATGTTTAAAATAAAATGAGTTATTATTTTTGTAACTGTTTATAAATTATATTAAAATTACTGATTTAAATTATGTATATGATAATCAAACTTTAATCTATCTTGATTGTTAAAATCAATTAATTTTTATAATTAACAGAATAAACTGAAATTAAATATTTGCTAGTCTGTATGAGTACATTTGTGGTCTATGTATGACATTTTTTACATTATCAGATTCTTTATTAACTGCATGAAAATATTTTTGGAATAAATTTTACAGATTATAAGTAAATTAAACAATTGCTGTAATGGTTTTAAATACTAACAAAAACGATTTAAGTACTTTTAGAATATTCTAATATATTTAACTAATTTTTTTTTTTATAAATTTTCATTAAGAAGATTATTATGAATTATTATTCGTCGAGAATCGGAATATAAAAAATATAAAATCATATAAACACTTTTATACTATCTATATTGTAAAATTTACAAGTATTATCAAACAATTAATTTAGTCTATTAATTGTTTCTTCTATCATAACATTAAATGGATAAATTATTGATGGTATCTACATTCTGTATGTAATTATAAATAACATATAAAAAAAAAAGAAAAGGCATGGCGTCGAAAATCTTCTCTTCTTCTTCTTAAATTCGAATTTAAATTGTATATATTTTATAAGCTCAATATTATTCTCGTAATTGAAAAAAAAAATTACGTTATTCAGATAATTTTTATTTGACAAATAACAGTTTAACCATTTTACTCCTTCTTTTTTTAAAGATAAAATATTTAAAAAAAAATTATTAATTTTTTTTAAATATAACTTTTTTGAAAATTAATATTTTAAGATGATACTTGGCATGATATTTTACTTTGATATAAACTATAAGTTAACAAATTTTCCAAAAAAAAAAAAAAAATCGACTCCGAAACATAATAAGCATTCATCGGTACGTCCCAAATGTTGTTTACATACATGATTAAGTATATCGAAATATCGAGTGCAGAGTAATACACTCAGTCATACGGCCAATACACACACAAATGTAGCGTTGTGTGCGTTACTATCTCTACTCACAGCGAAGCGCAGTGGAGAGGGAAGCGCTGCCTACAGGCCAGGCTACTAACACAAGCGCGCGCACGAAACATGCAGGTACGCGTATAGCTGTATGTAGCAGCTTCGTTTGTTATAATACATCGAGCAAGCAATGTTTTCGTCGGCGTATCACATGACATCAGAAAAACATAACGCGCGACGAAATACAGATTCTTTACCATTGCGTGTATATATATATATCTATATACATATATAAATATGTAAGCACTTACTTGCCATAAAATTGCTATTTTTTAATGAAACAATAAATGAAAAAATGACTTTTTTTATTGGAAAATTATTCTTTTATTTATTATAATAAATAACGTGAAAATAATAAAATACTAATACAAAATTAATTTTAATTTAATTGAAATTTTTTTTAATATACAAATTATTCATATTTTTTATTATTGATCAGAACAGTGTTATAAATTGTTAATAAAAATTTTAATATATGGCATTTTGGATTTAAATATTAAGAGCTTTAACATTAAAAAATATAACAATTAAGTGTTAAGTGATAACTCATTGACATTAAAAATCCATTTGTCACTTAAATTGATATCTATTTTATATACAATTTGATTATTTTGAAATATTTTTATGTTATACACATCTGAAAATATATGAACGATATTATTTAACAAAAATAACTTAATTTTTACTTACAAAATGTCATTTAAATTATGCATATTCATTATAAAGACTATAGTTCTTCCCTGTGAGATTCAAATTTCTATTTTTATACAAATAATTCTAGGTAACATAATATAATGCATTATAATTTAACCACAACTAAACTCTTTTAAAAATTCCAAATTAAACTTTTAAATGTAAAATAATAAAAAAATTTGTTGTGGCACAAAAATAATTTTTATCAACATACGAGAATATTGTGATTAAATAATTTAAAAAAAATCAACCTAACATGTATTTTAAACATATTAAAAAAAAATGGATATCCAATATGGTTAACAGCGCGCAACGGCGCTTAAAGGGAAATTCGAAGATAAAAGTTCAAAATCAAAACACGAAATCAATTCAAGACGCTGCCTACACAATGTACGTATAAGCGTGCTTGTATGCGCGCGAGCTGGTGTGCGTAGCCTTGCCTGCAGACCGCGATTCCCTCTTCACTGCGCTTCGTTTTCAGTAGAGATGGTAAAGCGCAAAAAGCTAAGTATGTGCGTGTATTGGACGTATCACTGAGTGTATTGCTCTACACTCCATTTCGAAATACTTAACCACATATGCAAACGACACGTAGAAAAATATAACATCACACAGATAAAAAAGTAATTAAAAAAATTAGTTTAATTTTTTCGAGTTCTAAATAATATTAAACTATTCGATAAATTCAATGATATTTCAGTATTTTAAAAATTCGTATACCATTAAATGCTACAAAAAATTATTTCTCTTATACAATTAAAGTAAATTTTGACACTTCCTTTCCCTGAAGGGTGAGTTCCAGACCATTCTTTTTTAAGCAAATTTATATAGGTTTCTCATGTTCTCAGAAATCATATACGTTTTTTATTTTCGTGCCAACGGTCTTGGGAAAGTTGTCGTATTATTTTTCCGTAAATTTTGACTTTTCATCCCCCTGAAGTGTAAGTTCCGGAGCCGTTTTTTTGAAGCTGATTTTTTTATAAGCTTTGTATGTGCCAAGGAATCATATACGCATGTTATTTTCGTGCCAACGGTATAAGAAAAGTTGTTATATTTTTTTTTCATAAATTTTGACTTTTCATCCCCCTGAAGTGTAAGTTCCGGAGCCGTTTTTTTGACGCTGATTTTTTTATAAGATTGTTATGTGCCAAAGAATCAGATACGCGGTTTATTTTTGTGCCAACGGTATTAGGAAAGTTGTTATATTTTTTTTCGTAAATTTTGACCTTTCATCCCCCTGAAGTGTAAGTTCCGGAGCCGTTTTTTTGACGCAGAGTTTTTTATGAGCTTTGTTTTTGTTAAGAAATTATATACGCTTTTTATTTTCGTGCCAACGGTATTAGGAAAGTTGTTATATTTTTTTACGTAAATTTTCACTTTTCATCCCCCTGAAGTGTAAGTTCTGGAGCCGTTTTTTTGAGGCCGATTTTTTTATAAGTTTTGTATGTGCCAAGGAATTATATACGCTTTTTATTTACGTGCCAACGGTATTAAAAAAGTTGTTATATTTTTTTTTCGTAAATTTTGACTTCTCATCCCCCTGAAGTGTAAGTTCCGGAGCCGTTTTTTTGACGCTGATTTTTTTATAAGCTTTGTATGTGCCAAGGAATCATACACGCTTTTTATTTTCGTGCCAACGGTATTAAGAAAGTTGTTATATTTTTTTTTTCGTAAATTTGGACCTTTCATCCCCCTGAAGTGTAAGTTCCGGAGCCGTTTTTTTGACGCTGATTTTTTTAGTGCTTCGTATGTGCCAAGGAATCATACACGCTTTTTATTTTTGTGCCAATGGTATTAGGAAAGTTGTTATATTTTTTTTCGTAAATTTTGACGTTTCATCCCCCTGAAGTGTAAGTTCCGAAGCCATTTTTTTAACGCTGATTTTTTTATAAGATTCTTATGTGCCAAAAAATCATATACGCTTTTTATTTTCGTGCCAACGGAATTAGGAAAGTTGTTATATTTTTTTTTCGTAAATTTTGACTTTTCATCCCTCTGAAGTGTAAGTTCTGGAGCCGTTTTTTTGACGCTGATTTTTTTGTAAGCTTTGTATGTGCCAAGAAATGATATACGCTTTTTATTTTCGTGCCAACGGTATTAAGAAAAATGTTATATTTTTATTACGTAAATTTTGACTTTTCATCCCCCTGAAGTGTAAGTTCCGGAGCCGTTATTTTGACGCTGATTTTTTTATAAGCTTAGTATTTGCCAAGAAATCATATACGTTTTTCATTTTGGTGCCAACGGTATTAGTAAAGTTGTTATATTTCTTTTTCGTAAATTTTGACTTTTCATCCCCCTGAAGTGTAAGTTCCGGAGCCGTTTTTTCAACGCTGATTTTTTTTTAAGCTTTGTATGTGCCAAGAAATCATATACGCTTGTTATTTTCGTGCCAACGGTATTGGGAAAGCTGTTATATTTTTTTTACGTAAATTTTGACTTTTCATCCCCCTGAAGTGTAAGTTCCAAAGCCATTTTTTTAACGCTGATTTTTTTATAAGATTGTTATGTGCCAAAGAATCATATACGCTTTTTATTTTCGTGCCAACGGTATTAGGAAAGTTGTTATATTTTTTTACGTAAATTTTCACTTTTCATCCCCCTGAAGTGTAAGTTCCGGAGCCGTTTTTTTGAGGCCGATTTTTTTATAAGTTTTGTATGTGCCAAGGAATTATATACGCTTTTTATTTACGTGCCAACGGTATTAGAAAAGTTGTTATATTTTTTTTTCGTAAATTTTGACTTCTCATCCCCCTGAAGTGTAAGTTCCGGAGCCGTTTTTTTGACGCTGATTTTTTTATAAGCTTTGTATGTGCCAAGGAATCATACACGCATTTATTTTCGTGCCAACGGTATTAAGAAAGTTGTTATATTTTTTTTTTCGTAAATTTGGACCTTTCATCCCCCTGAAGTGTAAGTTCCGGAGCCGTTTTTTTGAAGCTGATTTTTTTATAAGCTTTGTATGTGCCAAGGAATCATATACGCATGTTATTTTCGTGCCAACGGTATAAGAAAAGTTGTTATATTTTTTTTTCGTAAATTTTGACTATTCATCCCCCTGAAGTGTAAGTTCCGGAGCCGTTTTTTTGACGCTGATTTTTTTATAAGATTGTTATGTGCCAAAGAATCAGATACGCGGTTTATTTTTGTGCCAACGGTATTAGGAAAGTTGGTATATTTTTTTTCGTAAATTTTGACCTTTCATCCCCCTGAAGTGTAAGTTCCGGAGCCGTTTTTTTGACGCTGAGTTTTTTATGAGCTTTGTTTATGTTAAGAAATTATATACGCTTTTTATTTTCGTGCCAACGGTATTAGGAAAGTTGTTATATTTTTTTACGTAAATTTTCACTTTTCATCCCCCTGAAGTGTAAGTTCTGGAGCCGTTTTTTTGAGGCCGATTTTTTTATAAGTTTTGTATGTGCCAAGGAATTATATATGCTTTTTATTTACGTGCCAACGGTATTAAAAAAGTTGTTATATTTTTTTTTTCGTAAATTTGGACCTTTCATCCCCCTGAAGTGTAAGTTCCGGAGCCGTTTTTTTGACGCTGATTTTTTTAGTGCTTCGTATGTGCCAAGGAATCATACACGCTTTTTATTTTTGTGCCAATGGTATTAGGAAAGTTGTTATATTTTTTTTCGTAAATTTTGACGTTTCATCCCCCTGAAGTGTAAGTTCCGAAGCCATTTTTTTAACGCTGATTTTTTTATAAGATTCTTATGTGCCAAAAAATCATATACGCTTTTTATTTTCGTGCCAACGAAATTAGGAAAGTTGTTATATTTTTTTTTCGTAAATTTTGACTTTTCATCCCTCTGAAGTGTAAGTTCTGGAGCCGTTTTTTTGACGCTGATTTTTTTGTAAGCTTTGTATGTGCCAAGAAATGATATACGCTTTTTATTTTCGTGCCAACGGTATTAAGAAAGTTGTTATATTTTTATTACGTAAATTTTGACTTTTCATCCCCCTGAAGTGTAAGTTCCGGAGCCGTTATTTTGACGCTGATTTTTTTATAAGCTTAGTATTTGCCAAGAAATCATATACGTTTTTCATTTTGGTGCCAACGGTATTAGTAAAGTTGTTATATTTCCTTTTCGTAAATTTTGACTTTTCATCCCCCTGAAGTGTAAGTTCCGGAGCCGTTTTTTCAACGCTGATTTTTTTTTAAGCTTTGTATGTGCCAAGAAATTATATACGCTTGTTATTTTCGTGCCAACGGTATTGGGAAAGCTGTTATATTTTTTTTACGTAAATTTTGACTTTTCATCCCCCTGAAGTGTAAGTTCCAAAGCCATTTTTTTAACGCTGATTTTTTTATAAGATTGTTATGTGCCAAAGAATCATATACGTTTTTTATTTTCGTGCCAACGGTATTAGGAAAGTTGTTATATTTTTTTACGTAAATTTTCACTTTTCATCCCCCTGAAGTGTAAGTTCCGGAGCCGTTTTTTTGAGGCCGATTTTTTTATGAGTTTTGTATGTGCCAAGGAATTATATACGCTTTTTATTTACGTGCCAACGGTATTAGAAAAGTTGTTATATTTTTTTTTCGTAAATTTTGACTTCTCATCCCCCTGAAGTGTAAGTTCCGGAGCCGTTTTTTTGACGCTGATTTTTTTATGAGCTTTGTATGTGCCAAGGAATCATACACGCTTTTTATTTTCGTGCCAACGGTATTAAGAAAGTTGTTATATTTTTTTTTTCGTAAATTTGGACCTTTCATCCCCCTGAAGTGTAAGTTCCGGAGCCGTTTTTTTGACGCTGATTTTTTCATGAGCTTTGTATGTGCCAAGGAATCATACACGCTTTTTATTTACGTGCCAACGGTATTAGAAAAGTTGTTATATTTTTTTTTCGTAAATTTTGACTTCTCATCTCCCTGAAGTGTAAGTTCCGGAGCCGTTTTTTTGACGCTGATTTTTTTATAAGCTTTGTATGTGCCAAGGAATCATACACGCTTTTTATTTTCGTGCCAACGGTATTAAGATAGTTGTTATATTTTTTTTTTCGTAAATTTGGACCTTTCATCCCCCTGAAGTGTAAGTTCCGGAGCCGTTTTTTGACGCTGATTTTTTTAGTGCTTCGTATGTGCCAAGGAATCATACACGCTTTTCATTTTCGTGCCAACGGTATTAAGAAAGTTGTTATATTTTTTTTACGTAAATTTTGACTTTTCATCCCCCTGAAGTGTAAGTTCCGGAAACGTTTTTTTGACGCTGATTATTTTGTAAGCTTTGTATGTGCCAAGGAATCATATACGCTTTTTATTTTCGTGCCAACGGTATTAAAAAAGTTGTTATATTTTTTTTACGTAAATTTTCACTTTTCATCCCCCTGAAGTGTAAGTTCCGGAGCCGTTATTTTGACGCTGATTTTTTTATAAGCTTAGTATTTGCCAAGAAATCATATACGCTCTTTATTTTTGTGCCAACGGTATTAGGAAAGTTGTCATATTTCTTTTTCGTAAATTTTGACGTTTCATCCCCCTGAAGTGTAAGTTCCGGAGCGGTTTTTTTAACGCTGATTTTTTTATAAGCTTTGTATGTGCCAAGAAATCATATACGCTTTTTATTTTTGTGCCAACGGTATTAGGAAAGTTGTTATATTTTCTTTACGTAAATTTTGACTTTTCATCCCCCTAAAGTGTAAGTTCCGGAGCGGTTTTTTTAACGCTGATTTTTTTATAAGCTTTGTATGTGCCAAGGAATCATATACGCTTTTTATTTTTGTGCCAACGGTATTAGAAAAGTTGTTATTTTTTTTTTTGTAAATTTTGACTTTTCACCCCCTGAAGTGTAAGTTCCAGAGCCATCTTGTTGACGCTGAATTTTTATAAGCTTCGTATGTGCTAAGGAATTATATACGCTTTTTATTTACGTGCCCACGGTATTAGGAAAGTTGTTATATTTTTTCGTAAATTTTCACTTTTCATCCCCCTGAAGTGTAAGTTTCGGAGCCGTTTTTTTGACGCTGATTATTTTATAAGCTTTGTATGTGCCAAGGAATCATATACGCTTTTTATTTTTGTGCCAACGGTATTAGGAAAGTTGTTATATTTTCTTTACGTAAATTTTGACTTTTCATCCCGCTAAAGTGTAAGTTCCGAAGCCGTTTTTTAACGCTTTTCTTTTTAAAAGATTGTTATGTGCCAATAAATCATATACGCTTTTTATTATTGTGCCTACGGTATTAGGAAAGTTGTTATATTTTCTTTACGTAAATTTTGACTTTTCATCCCCCTGAAGTGTAAGTTCCTGAGCCGTTTTTCTGACGCTGAGTTTCTTATGAGCTTTGTATTTGTTAAGGAATCATATACGCTTTTTATTTTCGTGCCAACGGTATTAGGAAAGTTGTTATATTTTTTTACGTAAATTTTCACATTTCATCCCCCTGAAGTGTAAGTTCCGAAGCCGTTTTTTAACGCCGATTTTTTTGTAAGCTTTGTATGTGCCAAGAAATCATATACGCTTTTTATTTTTGTGCCAACGGTATTAGGAAAGTTATATTTCTTTACGTAAATTTTGACTTTTCATCCCCCTGAAGTGTAAGTTCCAGAGCCGTTTTTTTCACGCTGATTTTTTTATAAGCTTTGTATGTGCCAAGGAATCATACACGTATTTATTTTTGTGCCAACCGTATTAGGAAAGTTGTTATTTTTTTTTTCGTAAATTTTGACTTTTCATCCTCCTGAAGTGTAAGTTCCGAAGCCTTTTTTTTAACGCTGATTTTTATATAAGCTTTGTATGTGCCAAGGAATCATATACGCTTCTTATTTTCGTGCCAACGGTATTGGAAAAGTTGTTATATTTTTTTTACGTAAATTTTCACTTCTTATCCCCCTGAAGTGTAAGTTCCGGAGCCGTTTTTTTAATGCTTATTTTTTTATAAGCTTTGTATGTGCCAAGGAATCATATACGCTTCTTATTTTCGTGCCAACGGTATTGGGAAAGTTGTTATATTCTTTTTACGTAAATTTTTACTTTTTATCCCCCTGAAGTGTAAGTTCCGAAGCCGTTTTTTTAACGCCGATTTTTTTATAAGATTGTTATGTGCCAATAAATCATATACGCTTGTTATTTTCTTGCCAACGGTATTGGGAAAGTTGTTATATTTTTTTTACGTAAATTTTGACTTTTCATCCCCCTGAAGTGTAAGTTCCGAAGCCATTTTTTTAACGCTGAATTTTTTTATAAGCTTAGTATTTGCTAAGAAATCATATACGTTTTTTATTTTCGTGCCAACGGTATTAGTAAAGTTGTTATATTTCTTTTTCGTAAATTTTGACTTTTCATCCCCCTGAAGTGTAAGTTCCGTAGCCGTTTTTTTAACGCCGATTTTTCTATAAGATCGTTGTGTGCCAATAAATCATATACGCTTTTTATTTTTGTGCCTACGGTATTAAGAAAGTTGTTATATTTTTTCACGTAAATTTTCACTTTTCATCCCCCTGAAGTGTAAGTTCCGGAGCCGTTACTTTGACGCTGATTTTTTTATAAGCTTAGTATTTGCCAAGAAATCATATACGCTCTTCATTTTTGTGCCAACGGTATTAGGAAAGTTGTCATATTTCTTTTTCGTAAATTTTGACGTTTCATCCCCCTGAAGTGTAAGTTCCGGAGCGGTTTTTTTAACGCTGATTTTTTTAAAAGCTTTGTATGTGCCAAGCAATCATATACGCTTTTTATTTTTGTGCCAACGGTATTAGAAAAGTTGTTATTTTTTTTTTTGTAAATTTTGACTTTTCACCCCCTGAAGTGTAAGTTCCAGAGCCGTCTTGTTGACGCTGAATTTTTATAAGCTTCGTATGTGCTAACGAATTATATACGCTTTTTATTTACGTGCCCACGGTATTAGGAAAGTTGTTATATTTTTTCGTAAATTTTCACTTTTCATCCCCCTGAAGTGTAAGTTTCGGAGCCGTTTTTTTGACGCTGATTATTTTATAAGCTTTGTATGTGCCAAGGAATCATATACGCTTTTTATTTTTGTGCCAACGGTATTAGGAAAGTTGTTATATTTTCTTTACGTAAATTTTGACTTTTCATCCCCCTAAAGTGTAAGTTCCGAAGCCGTTTTTTAACGCTGATCTTTTTAAAAGATTGTTATGTGCCAATAAATCATATACGCTTTTTATTATTGTGCCTACGGTATTAGGAAAGTTGTTATATTTTCTTTACGTAAATTTTGACTTTTCATCCCCCTGAAGTGTAAGTTCCTGAGCCGTTTTTCTGACGCTGAGTTTCTTATGAGCTTTGTATTTGTTAAGGAATCATATACGCTTTTTATTTTCGTGCCAACGGTATTAGGAAAGTTGTTATATTTTTTTACGTAAATTTTCACATTTCATCCCCCTGAAGTGTAAGTTCCGGAGCCGTTTTTTAACGCCGATTTTTTTGTAAGCTTTGTATGTGCCAAGAAATCATATACGCTTCATATTTTTGTGCCAACGGTATTAGGAAAGTTATATTTCTTTACGTAAATTTTGACTTTTCATCCCCCTGAAGTGTAAGTTCCGGAGCCGTTTTTTTAACACCGATTTTTTTATAAGATTGTTATGTGCCAATGAATCATATACGCTTTTTATTTTAGTGCCTACGGGATTAAAAAAGTTGTTATATTTTTCTTACGTAAATTTTGACTTTTCATCCCCCTGAAGTGTAAGTTCCGGAGCCTTTTTTGTCACGTTAATTTTTTATAAGCTTTGTATGTGCCAAGGAATCATATACGCTCTTTATTTTTGTGCTAACGGGATTAGGAAAGTTGTTATATTTTTCTTACGTAAATTTTGACTTTTCATTCCCCTGAAGTGTAAGTTCCGGAGCCGTTTTTTTGACGCTGATTTTTTTATAAGCTTTGTATGTGCCAAGAAATCATAAACGCTTTTTATTTTCTTGCTAAAGGTATTAGAAAAGTTGTTATATTTTTCCTACGTAAATTTTGACATTTCATCCCCCTGAAGTGTAAGTTTCGCAGCCGTATTTTTGACGCTGTTTTTTTTATAAGCTTTGTATGTGCCAAAGAATCAGATACGCTTTTTATTTTTGTGCCAACGGTATTAGAAAAGTTGTTATATTTTTTTTTCGTAAATTTTAACCTATTATCTCCCTGAAGTGTAAGTTCTGGAGCCGTTTTTACAACGCTGATTTTTTCATATGCTTTTTATGTGCCAAGGGATCATATTCGCTTTTTATTTTCGTGCCAATGGTATTAGGAAACTTGTTATATTTTTTTTACGTAACTTTTGACTTTTTATACCCCTGAAGTGTAAGTTCCAGAGCCGTTTTTTTCACGCTGATTTTTTTATAAGCTTTGTATGTGCCAAGGAATCATACACGTATTTATTTTTGTGCCAACGGTATTAGGAAAGTTGTTATTTTTTTTTTCGTAAATTTTGACTTTTCATCCTCCTGAAGTGTAAGTTCCGGAGCCTTTTTTTTAACGCTGATTTTTTTATAAGCTTTGTTTGTGCCAAGGAATCATATACGCTTCTTATTTTCGTGCCAACGGTATTGGAAAAGTTGTTATATTTTTTTTACGTAAATTTTCACTTCTCATCCCCCTGAAGTGTAAGTTCCGGAGCCGTTTTTTTAACGCTTATTTTTTTATAAGCTTTGTATGTGCCAAGGAATCATATACGCTTCTTATTTTCGTGCCAACGGTATTGGGAAAGTTGTTATATTCTTTTTACGTAAATTTTTACTTTTCATCTCCCTGAAGTGTAAGTTCCGGAGCCGTTTTTTTAACGCCGATTTTTTTATAAGATTGTTATGTGCCAATAAATCATATACGCTTGTTATTTTCTTGCCATCGGTATTGGGAAAGTTGTTATATTTTTTTTACGTAAATTTTGACTTTTCATCCCCCTGAAGTGTAAGTTCCGAAGCCATTTTTTTAACGCTGATTTTTTTATAAGATGGTTATGTGCCAAAGAATCATATACGCTTTTTATTTTTGTGCCAACGAAATTAGGAAAGTTGTTATATTTTTTTTTCGTAAATTTTGACTTTTCATCCCTCTGAAGTGTAAGTTCCGGAGCCGTTTTTTTGACGCTGATTTTTTTGTGAGCTTTGTATGTTCCAAGAAATCATATACGCTTTTTATTTTTGTGCCAACGGTATTAAGAAAGTTGTTATATTTTTTTTACGTAAATTTTGACTTTTCATCCCCCTGAAGTGTAAGTTCCGGAGCCGTTATTTTGACGCTGAATTTTTTTATAAGCTTAGTATTTGCTAAGAAATCATATACGTTTTTTATTTTCGTGCCAACGGTATTAGTAAAGTTGTTATATTTCTTTTTCGTAAATTTTGACTTTTCATCCCCCTGAAGTGTAAGTTCCGGAGCCGTTTTTTTAACGCCGATTTTTTCATAAGATTGTTATGTGCCAATGAATCATATACGCTTTTTATTTTTGTGCCTACGGTATTAGGAAAGTTGTTATATTTTCTTTACGTAAATTTTGACTTTTCATCCCCCTGAAGTGTAAGTTCCGGAGCCGTTTTTTTAACGCCGATTTTTTTAAAAGATTGTTATGTGCCAATGAATCATATACGCATTTTATTTTTGTGCCTACGGTATTAGGAAAGTTGTTATATGTTTTTTCGTAAATTTTGACCTTTCATCCTCCTAAAGTGTAAGTTCCGGAGCCGTTTTCTCGACGCTGATTTTTTCGTGAGCTTTGTATGTGCAAGGAATCATACACGCTCTTTATTTTTGTGCCAACGGTATTCGGAAAGTTGTTACATTTTTTTTCGTAAATTTTGACCTTTCATCCCCCTGAAGTGTAAGTTCCGGAGCCGTTTTTTTGACGCTGAGTTTTTTATGAGCTTTGTATTTGCCAAGATATCATATACGCTTTTTATTTTCGTGCCAACCGTATTAGGAAAATTGTTATATTTTTTTACGTAAATTTTTACATTTCATCCACCTGAAGTGTAAGTTCCGGAGCCGTTTTTTTGACGCTGATTTTTTTGTAAGCTTTGTTTGTGCCAAGAAATCATGTACGCTTTTTATTTTTGTGCTAACAGTATTAGGAAAGTTAATATATTTTTTTTAACGTAAATTTTCACTTTTCATCCCCTTGAAGTGTAAGTTCCGTAGCCGTTTTTTTAACGCTGATTTTTTTATAAGCTTTGTATGTGCCGAAGAATCATATACGCTTTTTATTTTTGTGCCAACGGTATTAGGAAAGTTGTTATATTTTCTTTACGTAAATTTTGACTTTTCATCCCCCTGAAGTGTAAGTTCCGAAGCCGTTTTTTAACGCCGATCTTTTTAAAAGATTGTTATGTGCCAATAAATCATATACGCTTTTTATTATTGTGCCTACGGTATTAAGAAAGTTGTTATATTTTTTTACGTAAATTTTCACTTTTCATCCCCCTGAAGTGTAAGTTCCGGAGCGGTTTTTTCAACGCTGATTTTTTTATAAGCTTTGTATGTGCCAAGGAATCATATACGCTTTTTATTTTTGTGCCAACGGTATTAGGAAAGTTGTTATTTTTTTTTTTGTAAATTTTGACTTTTCACCCCCTGAAGTGTAAGTTCCAGAGCCGTCTTGTTGACGCTAAATTTTTATAAGCTTCGTATGTGCTAAGGAATTATATACGCTTTTTATTTACGTGCCCACGGTATTAGGAAAGTTGTTATATTTTTTCGTAAATTTTCACTTTTCATCCCCCTGAAGTGTAAGTTTCGGAGCCGTTTTTTTGACGCTGATTATTTTATAAGCCTTGTATGTGCCAAGGAATCATATACGCTTTTTATTTTTGTGCCAACGGTATTAGGAAAGTTGTTATATTTTCTTTACGTAAATTTTGACTTTTCATCCCCCTGAAGTGTAAGTTCCGAAGCCTTTTTTTAACGCCGATCTTTTTAAAAGATTGTAATGTGCCAATAAATCATATACGCTTTTTATTATTGTGCCTACGGTATTCAGAAAGTTGTTATATTTTTTTTACGTAAATTTTGACTTTTTATTCCCCTGAAGTGTAAGTTCCTGAGCCGTTTTTCTGACGCTGAGTTTCTTATGAGCTTTGTATTTGTTAAGGAATCATATACGCTTTTTATTTTTGTGCCAACGGTATTAGGAAAGGTATATTTCTTTACGTAAATTTTGACTTTTCATCCCCCTGAAGTGTAAGTTCCGGAGCTGTTTTTTTAACGCCGATTTTTTTATAAGATTGTTATGTGCCAATGAATCGAATACGCTTTTTATAATTGTGCCTACGGTATTAGAAAAGTTGTTATATTTTCTTTACGTAAATTTTGACTTTTCATCCCCCTGAAGTGTAAGTTCCGGAGCCGTTTTTTTAACGCCGATTATTTTAAAAGATTGTTATGTGCCAATGAATCATATACGCATTTTATTTTTGTGCCTACGGTATTAGGAAAGTTGTTATATTTTTTTACGTAAATTTTCACTTTGCATCCCCCTGAAGTGTAAGTTCCGGAGCCCATTTTTTGACGCTGATTTTTTCATATGCTTTGTATGTGCCAAGGAATCATATACGCTTTTTATTTTCGTGCCAGCGGTATTAGGAAAGTTGTTATTTTTTTTTTTGTAAATTTTGACTTTTTAACCTCCTGAAGTGTAAGTTCCAGAGCCGTTTTGTTGACGCTAATTTTTTATAAGCTTTGTATGTGCCAAGGAATTATAAACGCTTCTTATTTACGTGCCAACGGTATTAGGAAAGTTGTTATATTTTTTTTTTCGTAAATTTTGACTTTTCATCCCCCTGAAGTGTAAGTTTAGCAGCCGTTTTTTTGACGCTGATTTTTTTATAAGCTTTGTATGTGCCAAGCAATCATATACGCTTTTTATTTTTGTGCCAACGGTTTTAGAAAAGTTGTTATTTTTTTTTTTGTAAATTTTGACTTTTCATCCCCTGAAGTGTAAGTTCCAGAGCCGTCTTGTTGACGCTGAATTTTTATAAGCTTCGTATGTGCTAAGGAATTATATACGCTTTTTATTTACGTGCCCACGGTATTAGGAAAGTTGTTATATTTTTTCGTAAATTTTCACTTTTCATCCACCTGAAGTGTAAGTTTCGGAGCCGTTTTTTTGACGCTGATTATTTTATAAGCTTTGTATGTGCCAAGGAATCATATACGCTTTTTATTTTTGTGCCAACGGTATTAGGAAAGTTGTTATATTTTCTTTACGTAAATTTTGACTTTTCATCCCCCTAAAGTGTAAGTTCCGAAGCCGTTTTTTAAAGCTGATCTTTTTAAAAGATTGTTATGTGCCAATAAATCATATACGCTTTTAATTATTGTGCCTACGGTATTAAGAAAGTTGTTATATTTTTTTTACGTAAATTTTGACTTTTCATCCCCCTGAAGTGTAAGTTCCTGAGCCGTTTTTCTGACGCTGAGTTTCTTATGAGCTTTGTATTTGTTCAGGAATCATATACGCTTTTTATTTTCGTGCCAACGGTATTAGGAAAGTTGTTATATTTTTTTACGTAAATTTTCACATTTCATCCCCCTGAAGTGTAAGTTCCGGAGCCGTTTTTTAACGCCGATTTTTTTGTAAGCTTTGTATGTGCCAAGAAATCATATACGCTTTTTATTTTTGTGCCAACGGTATTAGGAAAGTTATATTTCTTTACGTAAATTTTGACTTTTCATCCCCCTGAAGTGTAAGTTCCGGAGCCGTTTTTTTAACGCCGATTTTTTTATAAGATTGTTATGTGCCAATGAATCATATACGCTTTTTATTTTAGTGCCTACGGTATTAAAAAAGTTGTTATATTTTTCTTACGTAAATTTTGACTTTTCATCACCCTGAAGTGTAAGTTCCGGAGCCTTTTTTGTCACGCTGATTTTTTTATAAGCTTTGTATGTGCCAAGGAATCATATACGCTCTTTATTTTTGTGCTAACGGGATTAGGAAAGTTGTTATATTTTTCTTACGTAAATTTTGACTTTTCATCCCCCTGAAGTGTAAGTTCCGGAGCCGTTTTTTTGACGCTGATTTTTTTATAAGCTTTGTATGTGCCAAGAAATCATAAACGCTTTTTATTTTCGTGCTAAAGGTATTAGAAAAGTTGTTATATTTTTCTTACGTAAATTTTGACTTTTCATCCCCCTGAAGTGTAAGTTTCGCAGCCGTCTTTTTGACGCTGTTTTTTTTATAAGCTTTGTATGTGCCAAAGAATCATATACGCTTTTTATTTTTGTGCCAACGGTATTAGAAAAGTTGTTATATTTTTTTTTCGTAAATTTTAACCTTTTATCTCCCTGAAGTGTAAGTTCTGGAGCTGCTTTTACAACGCTGATTTTTTCATATGCTTTTTATGTGCCAAGGGATCATATTCGCTTTTTATTTTCGTGCCAACGGTATTAGGAAACTTGTTATATTTTTTTTACGTAACTTTTGACTTTTTATACCCCTGAAGTGTAAGTTCCGGAGCCGTTTTTTTCACGCTGATTTTTTTATAAGCTTTGTATGTGCCAAGGAATCATACACGTATTTATTTTTGTGCCAACGGTATTAGGAAAGTTGTTATTTTTTTTTTCGTAAATTTTGACTTTTCATCCCCCTGAAGTGTAAGTTCCGGAGCCGTTTTTTTAACGCTTATTTTTTTATAAGATTTGTATGTGCCAAGGAATCATATACGCTTCTTATTTTCGTGCCAACGGTATTGGGAAAGTTGTTATATTCTTTTTACGTAAATTTTTACTTTTCATCCCCCTGAAGTGTAAGTTCCGAAGCCGTTTTTTAACGCCGATCTTTTTAAAAGATTGTAATGTGCCAATAAATCATATACGCTTTTTATTATTGTGCCTACGGTATTCAGAAAGTTGTTATATTTTTTTTACGTAAATTTTGACTTTTTATCCCCCTGAAGTGTAAGTTCCTGAGCCGTTTTTCTGACGCTGAGTTTCTTATGAGCTTTGTATTTGTTAAGGAATCATATACGCTTTTTATTTTTGTGCCAACGGTATTAGGAAAGGTATATTTCTTTACGTAAATTTTGACTTTTCATCCCCCTGAAGTGTAAGTTCCGGAGCTGTTTTTTTAACGCCGATTTTTTTATAAGATTGTTATGTGCCAATGAATCGAATACGCTTTTTATAATTGTGCCTACGGTATTAGAAAAGTTGTTATATTTTCTTTACGTAAATTTTGACTTTTCATCCCCCTGAAGTGTAAGTTCCGGAGCCGTTTTTTTAACGCCGATTATTTTAAAAGATTGTTATGTGCCAATGAATCATATACGCATTTTATTTTTGTGCCTACGGTAGTAGGAAAGTTGTTATATTTTTTTACGTAAATTTTCACTTTGCATCCCCCTGAAGTGTAAGTTCCGGAGCCCATTTTTTGACGCTGATTTTTTCATATGCTTTGTATGTGCCAAGGAATCATATACGCTTTTTATTTTCGTGCCAGCGGTATTAGGAAAGTTGTTATTTTTTTTTTTGTAAATTTTGACTTTTTAACCTCCTGAAGTGTAAGTTCCAGAGCCGTTTTGTTGACGCTAATTTTTTATAAGCTTTGTATGTGCCAAGGAATTATAAACGCTTCTTATTTACGTGCCAACGGTATTAGGAAAGTTGTTATATTTTTTTTTTCGTAAATTTTGACTTTTCATCCCCCTGAAGTGTAAGTTTAGCAGCCGTTTTTTTGACGCTGATTTTTTTATAAGCTTTGTATGTGCCAAGCAATCATATACGCTTTTTATTTTTGTGCCAACGGTTTTAGAAAAGTTGTTATTTTTTTTTTTGTAAATTTTGACTTTTCACCCCCTGAAGTGTAAGTTCCAGAGCCGTCTTGTTGACGCTGAATTTTTATAAGCTTCGTATGTGCTAAGGAATTATATACGCTTTTTATTTACGTGCCCACGGTATTAGGAAAGTTGTTATATTTTTTCGTAAATTTTCACTTTTCATCCACCTGAAGTGTAAGTTTCGGAGCCGTTTTTTTGACGCTGATTATTTTATAAGCTTTGTATGTGCCAAGGAATCATATACGCTTTTTATTTTTGTGCCAACGGTATTAGGAAAGTTGTTATATTTTCTTTACGTAAATTTTGACTTTTCATCCCCCTAAAGTGTAAGTTCCGAAGCCGTTTTTTAACGCTGATCTTTTTAAAAGATTGTTATGTGCCAATAAATCATATACGCTTTTAATTATTGTGCCTACGGTATTAAGAAAGTTGTTATATTTTTTTTACGTAAATTTTGACTTTTCATCCCCCTGAAGTGTAAGTTCCTGAGCCGTTTTTCTGACGCTGAGTTTCTTATGAGCTTTGTATTTGTTCAGGAATCATATACGCTTTTTATTTTCGTGCCAACGGTATTAGGAAAGTTGTTATATTTTTTTACGTAAATTTTCACATTTCATCCCCCTGAAGTGTAAGTTCCGGAGCCGTTTTTTAACGCCGATTTTTTTGTAAGCTTTGTATGTGCCAAGAAATCATATACGCTTTTTATTTTTGTGCCAACGGTATTAGGAAAGTTATATTTCTTTACGTAAATTTTGACTTTTCATCCCCCTGAAGTGTAAGTTCCGGAGCCGTTTTTTTAACGCCGATTTTTTTATAAGATTGTTATGTGCCAATGAATCATATACGCTTTTTATTTTAGTGCCTACGGTATTAAAAAAGTTGTTATATTTTTCTTACGTAAATTTTGACTTTTCATCCCCCTGAAGTGTAAGTTCCGGAGCCTTTTTTGTCACGCTGATTTTTTTATAAGCTTTGTATGTGCCAAGGAATCATATACGCTCTTTATTTTTGTGCTAACGGGATTAGGAAAGTTGTTATATTTTTCTTACGTAAATTTTGACTTTTCATCCCCCTGAAGTGTAAGTTCCGGAGCCGTTTTTTTGACGCTGATTTTTTTATAAGCTTTGTATGTGCCAAGAAATCATAAACGCTTTTTATTTTCGTGCTAAAGGTATTAGAAAAGTTGTTATATTTTTCTTACGTAAATTTTGACTTTTCATCCCCCTGAAGTGTAAGTTTCGCAGCCGTCTTTTTGACGCTGTTTTTTTTATAAGCTTTGTATGTGCCAAAGAATCATATACGCTTTTTATTTTTGTGCCAACGGTATTAGAAAAGTTGTTATATTTTTTTTTCGTAAATTTTAACCTTTTATCTCCCTGAAGTGTAAGTTCTGGAGCTGCTTTTACAACGCTGATTTTTTCATATGCTTTTTATGTGCCAAGGGATCATATTCGCTTTTTATTTTCGTGCCAACGGTATTAGGAAACTTGTTATATTTTTTTTACGTAACTTTTGACTTTTTATACCCCTGAAGTGTAAGTTCCGGAGCCGTTTTTTTCACGCTGATTTTTTTATAAGCTTTGTATGTGCCAAGGAATCATACACGTATTTATTTTTGTGCCAACGGTATTAGGAAAGTTGTTATTTTTTTTTTCGTAAATTTTGACTTTTCATCCCCCTGAAGTGTAAGTTCCGGAGCCGTTTTTTTAACGCTTATTTTTTTATAAGATTTGTATGTGCCAAGGAATCATATACGCTTCTTATTTTCGTGCCAACGGTATTGGGAAAGTTGTTATATTCTTTTTACGTAAATTTTTACTTTTCATCCCCCTGAAGTGTAAGTTCCGGAGCCGTTTTTTTAACGCCGATTTTTTTATAAGATTGTTATGTGCCAATAAATCATATACGCTTGTTATTTTTTTGCCAACGGTATTAGGAAAGTTGTTATATTTTTTTTACGTAAATTTTGACTTTTCATCCCCCTGAAGTGTAAGTTCTGAAGCCATTTTTTTAACGCTGATTTTTTTATAAGATGGTTATGTGCCAAAGAATCATATACGCTTTTTATTTTTGTGCCAACGGAATTAGGAAAGTTGTTATATTTTTTTTTCGTAAATTTTGACTTTTCATCCCTCTGAAGTGTAAGTTCCGGAGCCGTTTTTTTGACGCTGATTTTTTTGTAAGCTTTGTATGTTCCAAGAAATCATATACGCTTGTTATTTTTTTGCCAACGGTATTAGGAAAGTTGTTATATTTTTTTTACGTAAATTTTGACTTTTCATCCCCCTGAAGTGTAAGTTCTGAAGCCATTTTTTTAACGCTGATTTTTTTATAAGATGGTTATGTGCCAAAGAATCATATACGCTTTTTATTTTTGTGCCAACGGAATTAGGAAAGTTGTTATATTTTTTTTTCGTAAATTTTGACTTTTCATCCCTCTGAAGTGTAAGTTCCGGAGCCGTTTTTTTGACGCTGATTTTTTTGTAAGCTTTGTATGTGCCAATAAATCATATACGCTTTTTATTATTGTGCCTACGGTATTAAGAAAGTTGTTATATTTTTTTTACGTAAATTTTGACTTTTTATCCCCCTGAAGTGTAAGTTCCTGAGCCGTTTTTCTGACGCTGAGTTTCTTATGAGCTTTGTATTTGTTAAGGAATCATATACGCTTTTTATTTTTGTGCCAACGGTATTAGGAAAGGTATATTTCTTTACGTAAATTTTGACTTTTCATCCCCCTGAAGTGTAAGTTCCGGAGCTGTTTTTTTAACGGCGATTTTTTTATAAGATTGTTATGTGCCAATGAATCGAATACGCTTTTTATAATTGTGCCTACGGTATTAGGAAAGTTGTTATATTTTCTTTACGTAAATTTTGACTTTTCATCCCCCTGAAGTGTTAGTTCCGGAGCCGTTTTCTTAACGCCGATTATTTTAAAAGATTGTTATGTGCCAAGAAATCATATACGCTTTTTATTCTTGTGCCTACGGTATTAGGAAAGTTGTTATATTTTTTTACGTAAATTTTCACTTTGCATCCCCCTGAAATGTAAGTTCCGGAGCCCTTTTTTCGACGCTGATTTTTTCATATGCTTTGTATGTGCCAAGGAATCATATACGCTTTTTATTTTCGTGCCAACGGTATTAGGAAACTTGTTATATTTTTTTTACGTAAATTTTGACTTTTTATCCCCCTGAAGTGTAAGTTCCGGAGCCGTTTTTTTCACGCTGATTTTTCTATAAGCTTTGTATGTGCCAAGGAATCATACACGCTCTTTATTTTTGTGCCAACGGTATTAGGTAAGTTGTTATTTTTTTTTTCGTAAATTTTGACTTTTCATCCCCCTGAAGTGTAAGTTTAGCAGCCGTCTTTTTGACGCTGTTTTTTTTATAAGCTTTGTATGTGCCAAAGAATCATATACGCTTTTTATTTTTGTGCCAACGGTAATAGAAAAGTTAGTATATTTTTTTTTCGTAAATTTTAACCTTTTATCTCCCTGAAGTGTAAGTTCTGGAGCCGTTTTTACAACGCTGATTTTTTCATATGCTTTTTATGTGCCAAGGAATCATATTCGCTTTTTATTTTTGTGCCAACAGTATTAGGAAACTTGTTATATTTTTTTTACGTAAATTTTGACTTTTTATCCCCCTGAAGTGTAAGTTCCGGAGCCGTTTTTTTCACGCTGATTTTTCTATAAGCTTTGTATGTGCCAAGGAATCATACACGCTCTTTATTTTTGTGCCAACGGTATTAGGTAAGTTGTTATTTTTTTTTTCGTAAATTTTGACTTTTCATCCCCCTGAAGTGTAAGTTCCGGAGCCTTTTTTTTAACGCTGATTTTTTTATAAGCTTTGTATGTGCCAAGAAATCATATACGCTTTTTATTTTCGTGCCAACGGTATTGGGAAAGTTGTTATATTTTTTTTACGTAAATTTTCACTTTTCATCCCCCTGAAGTGTAAAATCCGGAGCCGTTTCTTTAACGCCGATTTTTTTATAAGATTGTTATGTGCCAATAAATCATATACGCTTGTTGTTTTCTTGCCAACGGTATTGGGAAAGTTGTTATATTTTTTTTACGTAAATTTTGACTTTTCATCCCCCTGAAGTGTAAGTTCCGAAGCCATTTTTTTAACGCTGATTTTTTCATAAGATGGTTATGTGCCAAAGAATCATATACGCTTTTTATTTTCGTGCCAACGGAATTAGGAAAGTTGTTATATTCTTTTTTCGTAAATTTTGACTCTTCATCCCTCTGAAGTGTAAGTTCCGGAGCCGTTTTTTTGACGCTGATTTTTTTGTAAGCTTTGTGTGTTCAAGGAAATCATATACGCTTTTTATTTTTGTGCCAACGGTATTGAGAAAGTTGTTATATTTTTTTTACGTAAATTTTGACTTTTCATCTCCCTGAAGTGTAAGTTTCGGAGCCGTTATTTTGACGCTGAATTTTTTTATAAGCTTAGTATTTGCCAAGAAATCATATACGTTTTTTATTTTCGTGCCAACGGTATTAGTAAAGTTGTTATATTTCTTTTTCGTAAATTTTGACTTTTCATCCCCCTGAAGTGTAAGTTTCGAAGCCATTTTTTTAACGCTGATCTTTTTATAAGCTTCGTATGTGCTAAGGAATTATTTACGCTTTTTATTTACGTGCCCACAGTATTAGGAAAATTGTTATATTTTTTCGTAAATTTTCACTTTTCATCCCCCTGAAGTGTAAGTTCCGGAGCCGTTTTTTTGACGCTGATTATTTTATAAGCTTTGTATGTGCCAAGGAATCATATACGCTTTTTATTTTTGTGCCAACGGTATTAGGAAAGTTGTTATATTTTCTTTACGTAAATTTTGACTTTTCATCCCCCTGAAGTGTAAGTTCTGAAGCCGTTTTTTAACGCCGATTTTTTTAAAAGATTGTTATGTGCCAATGAATCATATACGCTTTTTATTATTGTGCCTACGGTATTAAGAAAGTTGTTATATTTTTTTTACGTAAATTTTGACTTTTCATCCCCCTGAAGTGTAAGTTCCTGAGCCGTTTTTCTGACGCTGAGTTTCTTATGAGCTTTGTATTTGTTAAGGAATCATATACGCTTTTTATTTTCGTGCCAACGGTATTAGGAAAGTTGTTATATTTTTTTACGTAAGTTTTCACATTTTATTCCCCTAAAGTGTAAGTTCCGGAGCCGTTTTTTAACGCCGATTTTTTTGTAAGCTTTGTATGTGCCAAGAAATCATATACGCTTTTTATTTTTGTGCCAACGGTATTAGGAAAGTTATATTTCTTTACGTAAATTTTGACTTTTCATCCCCCTGAAGTGTAAGTTCCGGAGCTGTTTTTTTAACGCCGATTTTTTTATAAGATTGTTATGTGCCAATGAATCGAATACGCTTTTTATTTTTGTGCCTACGGTATTAGGAAAGTTGTTATATTTTCTTTACGTAAATTTTGACTTTTCATCCCCCTGAAGTGTAAGTTCCGGAGCCGTTTTTTTAACGCCGATTTTTTTAAAAGATTGTTATGTGCCAATGAATCATATACGCATTTTACTTTTGTGCCTACTGTATTAGGAAAGTTGTCATATTTCTTTTCGTAAATTTTGACTTTTTTTTCTCCTGAAGTGTAAGTTCCGGAGCCGTTTTCTCGACGCTGATTTTTTCGTGAGCTTTTCATGTGCAAGGAATCATACACGCTCTTTATTTTTGTGCCAACGGTATTAGGAAAGTTGTTACATTTTTTTTCGTAAATTTTGACCTTTCATCCCCCTGAAGTGTAAGTTCCGGAGCTGTTTTTTTGACGCCGATTTTTTTGTTAGCTTTGTATGTGCTAAGAAATCATGTACGCTTTTTATTTTTGTGCTAACAGTATTAGGAAAGTTAATATATTTTTTTTACGTAAATTTTCACTTTTTATCCCCTTAAAGTGTAAGTTCCGTAGCCGTTTTTTTAACGCCGATTTTTTTATAAGATCGTTATGTGCCAAGAAATCATATACGCTTTTTATTCTTGTGCCTACGGTATTAGGAAAGTTGTTATATTTTTTTACGTAAATTTTCACTTTGCATCCCCCTGAAGTGTAAGTTCCGGAGCCCTTTTTTTGACGCTGATTTTTTCATATGCTTTGTATGTGCCAAGAAATCATATACGCTTTTTATTTTCGTGCTAACGGTATTAGGAAAGTTGTTATATTTTTTTACGTAAATTTTCACTTTTAATCCCCCTGAAGTGTAAGTTCCGGTCGCTTTTTTGTCACGCTGATTTTTTTATAAGCTTTGTATGTGCCAAGGAATTATACACGCTCTTTATTTTTGTGCTAACGGGATTAGGAAAGTTGTTATATTTTCTTTACGTAAATTTTGACTTTTCATCCCCCTGAAGTGTAAGTTCCGGAGCCGTTTTTTCAACGCCGATTTTTTTATAAGATTGTTATGTGCCAATAAATCATATACGCTTTTTATTTTTGTGCCAACGGTATTGAGAAAGTTGTTATATTTTTTTTTCGTAAATTTTCACTTTTCATCCCCCTGAAGTGTAAGTTCCGGAGCCGTTTTTTTGACGCTAATTTTTTTATAAGCTTTGTATGTGCCAAGAAATCATATACGCTTCTTAGTTTCGTGCCAACGGTATTAGAAAAGTTGTTATATTTTTTTACGTAAATTTTCACTTTTCATCCCCCTGAAGTGTAAGTTCCGGAGCCGTTTTTTTGACGCTGAGTTTTTTATGAGCTTTGTATTTGTTAAGGAATCATATACGCTTTTTATTTTTGTGCCAACGGTATTAGGAAAGTTGTTATTTTTGTTTTACGTAAATTTTGACTTTTCATCATTCTGAAGTGTAAGTTCCGGAGCCGTTTTTTTAACGCTGATTTTTTTATAAGTTTGTTATGTGCCAAAGAATCATATACGCAGTTTATTTTTGTGCTATTGGTATTAGGAAAGTTGTTATATTTTTTTTTCGTAAATTTTGACTTTTTATCCCCCTGAAGTGTAAGTTCCGGAGCCTTTTTTGTCACGCTGATTTTTTCATAAGCTTTGTATGTGCCAAGGAATCATATACGCTCTTTATTTTTGTGCTAACGGGATTAGGAAAGTTGTTATATTTTTTTTCGTAAATTTTGACCTTTCATCTCCCTGAAGTGTAAGTTTTGGAGCTGTTTTTTTGACGCTGAGTTTTTTATAAGCTTTGTATTTGCCAAGGAATCATATACGCTTTTTATTTTTGTGCCAACGGTATTAGGAAAGTTGTTATTTTTGTTTTACGTAAATTTTGACTTTTCATCATTCTGAAGTGTAAGTTCCGGAGCCGTTTTTTTAACGCTGATTTTTTTATAAGTTTGTTATGTGCCAAAGAATCATATACGCAGTTTATTTTTGTGCTATTGGTATTAGGAAAGTTGTTATATTTTTTTTTTCGTAAATTTTGACTTTTCATCCCCCTGAAGTGTAAGTTTCGCAGCCGTCTTTTTGACGCTGTTTTTTTTATAAGCTTTGTATGTGCCAAAGAATCATATACGCTTTTTATTTTTGTGCCAACGGTATTAGAAAAGTTGTTATATTTTTTTTTCGTAAATTTTAACTTTTTATCTCCCTGAAGTGTAAGTTCTGGAGCCGTTTTTACAACGCTGATTTTTTCATATGCTTTTTATGTGCCAAGGAATCATATACGCTTTTTATTTTCGTGCCAACGGTATTAGGAAAGTTGTTATATTTTTTTTACGTAAATTTTGACTTTTTATCCATCTGAAGTGTAAGTTCCGGAGCCGTTTTTTTCACGCTGATTTTTTTATAAGCTTTGTATGTGCCAAGGAATCATACACGCTCTTTATTTTTGTGCCAACGGTATTAGGAAAGTTGTTATTTTTTTTTTCGTAAATTTTGACTTTTCATCCCCCTGAAGTGTAAGTTCCGGAGCCGTTTTTTCGACGCTGAGTTTTTTATGAGCTTTGTATTTGCCAAGGAATCATATACGCTTTTTATTTTCGTGCCAACAATATGAGGAAAGTTGTTATATTTTTTTTTTTACTTAAATTTTGACTTTTCATCCCCCTGAAGTGTAAGTTCCGGAGTCGTTTTTTTAACGCCGATTTTTTTATAAGATTCTTATGTGCCAAAGAATTATATACGCGGCTTATTTTTGTGCCAACGGTATTAGGAAAGTTGTTATATTTTTTTTTTCGTAAATTTTGACTTTTCATCCCACTGAAGTGTAAGTTTCGGAGCCGCTTTTTTGACGCTGATTTTTTTATAAGCTTTTTATGTGCCAAGGTATCATTAACGCTTTTTATTTTTGTGCCAACGGTATTAGGAAAGTTGTTATATTTTTTTTACGTAAATTTTGACTTTTTATTCCCCTGAAGTGTAAGTTCCGGAGCCGCTTTTTTGACGCTGACTTTTTTGTAAGCTTTGTATGTGCCAAGGAATCATATACGCTCTTTATTTTTGTGCCAACGGTATTAGGAAAGTTGTTATATTTTTTTTACGTAAATTTTGACTTTTCATCCCCCTGAAGTGTAAGTTCCGGAGCCGTTTTTTCAACGCCGATTTTTTCATAAGATTGTAATGTGCCAAAGAATCATATACGCTTTTTATTTTTGTGCCAACGGTATTAGGAAAGTTGTTATATTTTTTTTTTCGTAAATTTTGTCTTTTTATCCCTATATAGTGTAAGTTCTGGAGCCGTTTTTTTGACGCTTATTTTTTTATATGCTTTGTATGTGCCAAGGAATCATACACGCTTTTTATTTTTGTGCTAGCGGTATTAGGAAAGTTGTTATATTTTTTTTACGTAAATTTTGACTTTTTATCCCCCTGAAGTGTAAGTTCCGGAGCCGTTTTTTTGACGCTGATTTTTTTATAAGCTTTGTATGTGCCAAGGAATCATATACGCTTTTTATTTTCGTGCCAACGGTATTAGGAAAGTTGTTATATTTGTTTTACGTTAATTTTGACTTTTCATCATCCTGAAGTGTAAGTTCTGGAGCCGTTTTTTTAACGCTGATTTTTTTATAAGATTGTTATGTGCCAAAGAATTATATACGCGGTTTATTTTTGTGCCAACGGTCTTAGGAAAGTTGTTATATTTTTTTTTCGTAAATTTTGACTTTTCATCCCCCTGAAGTGTAAGTTCCGGAGCCGTTTTTCAAACGCCAATTTTTTTATAGGTTTCTTATTTCGCAAGGAATCGTATACAGTTTTTATTTTCGTGCCAACGCTATTAGGAGAGTTGCTAGATTTTTTAAAAAAAATTGTGACTTTTCATCCCTCTGGAGGGTAAGTTCCGGACTGCTTTTGTTGACGCAAGTTTTTTCGTAGATTTCTGAAGTACCAAGAAATCATATACATTTTTTTTTTTTGCTAGCGTTATTAGGAAAGATGTTGGAATTTTTTTTAGTTTGAAGTTTTTCATCCTCCTGAAGGGGAAGTTCTGGAGCCGTTTTTTTAACGCCAATTTTTTTATAGGGTCGTTATGTGCTAAGAAATCGTATACACTTTTTATTTTCGTGCCATCGGTATTATGAAAGATGTCAGATTTTTTTTTCGAGAATTTCGACTTTTCATCCCCCTTTAAAATTAATCCCGGTAAGGGTTGGCAATTTTTTTTCGTTGTATACGGTTTTTGGGGTCTTATATATTCTTTATGATACCTTTTTTTTTTTTTAAATTATAAAAAACGGTTGTAATAGTTGATTTTTTTTTATTCTTTTTTAGGGGTATTTTAGGGGTTGAATTTGATAAAATCAATGATAATTATTAATTTTAATACATTTTCGTTCATTTCATATCCATTTTATTGAGAAAAAACGAATATGAAAAATTTTGATTTTTCGTTGGAGTCCAACGTTGCAAACTTCAACATCATGAATTACAAACGGAAGAACAGTATACAATAGCATAATGCAAGCATAAGGTTATCGACATAATAAACTATTTATTTGAATAATACATTTTTATATTTTTAACTATCGATTGAAATCGACTAAATATTGAAATTATACCTACATAGAATTTAAATTTTAAAGTTTAATTTGCACATCATGTTACGTCCGCATGATAACCACTAACGGTAATTAATAGATCGCGACGATCCCTGCTTTACCGTAGGCGGATGTTTTTTTTTTCCACCAAAATCGTCATACAGAATCAAATCTAATGACGAGTAGATAATAATATTGGAATAAGAAATATATATATATATATATACATACTAGGTTGTTCAAAAAGTTTTGAGAGCGACATCTATAGAACAGTAGAAGAACCAAAATTTTTACGTTATTTTAATATTTTATCTTTCATATAAACATACCCAAAGTTTCATTCCACTCTGTCAATTCATTGTTTGTTTACAAGCCATTTGAAGCTGACGTGTCAGTGTATTTTTTTCACAATGGAAAAAACCGAATATCGTGCAGTGATAAAATTCTTTTTTTTGGAATGCTTATCAGCAACGGAAATTCATACAAAAATGGTGAAAGTGTTAAAGGAATCTGCTCCTCTATTTCCAACTGTGCATCGATGGGTTTCAGAGTTTAGACGTGGTCGAAAAAGCGTTGAAGACGATCCACGCTCAGAACGTCTAAAAAGTGCATAAACACCAGCATTCATAGCAAAAGTACAGGATATGGTTTTGGAAAATCGTCGATTGACCGAGAGAGATTTAGCAGAGGCCCTAGACATCTTATTAGGCAGTGTGAGTCATATTTTAAATGAAGTTTTGGGTTTCAGAAAGCTCTGTGCACAATGGGTGCCGCATTCGCTCACAATGGAACAAAAACACGTTCGAATGCGACTTACTGAGCAACATTTGGAGCGTTTTCGAAAGAATAAAAAGGATTTTTTGCGTCGATTCATCACTATAAATGAGACTCAGGTCTACCATCATGACCCTTAATCAAAACAAGAGGCTAAAGAGTGGTGTCAACCAGGCACTTCGGCACCGAAGCGAGTTCGTGTCCAGAAATCGGCGAAGAAGGTGTTAGCGTCAGTTTTTTGGGATGCAAAAGGGATTTTGTTGCTGGATTATCTCCAAACTGGCAAAACAATAAATTCTGAATATTATTGTAACCTTTTGGACTAATTGGATGAAAAAATTAGTGAAAAAAGACCTGGTAGGCACAAGAAAAAAATCATTTTTCATCAAGACAATGCACCCGCTTACACAGCTCAAAAACCCATCACTATAATAACCGAATTAAAGTACGAATTGTTGCAGCATCCACCTTATTCGCCTGATTTAGCTCCCTCTGACTTCTGGCTGTTTCCACACCTTAAGAAATTCCTTCGTGGGAAGCATTTTTCATCAAACGAAGAGGTTATAGCCGTCGTAGAGAAGTATTTTGCAGGCCTTGCAGAAAGTCACTTCCATGATGGGATAAACTAAATTTTTAAATGAAAACCCGTAATTTAAACGCAAAAATTAGAAAGAGGCAAGACATGGGATCCGCCCATTTGAGGGAAGTATCTCACAGCCTTGCCGGTGAAAGCAAGGCATGAAGTGCACCGAGTTTATGAAAGACTGTTAATACGCAGCCAGTCAAGGTCAAGGCAACAAGTCTGCGCAGTAAAGGGAAGACTCGTAGAACTCAGCCAGTTAAGACGCCTCTTAACACTATTTCTACCACGATTTTGTGTGTACATATTTCGACCAAAAGGTGTCTTTTGACACCTTTGCATTTGAACGCAAATAATCGCTAAAACTGTTGGGATATCAAATTATCAGTTAAATGTAGATAATTTAAGCAATACAACGGGATCAATCATTAAAAAATATTACCTTCTTCATTTTTTTATTTTTATTAGTAATATAATCAAACATTGTAATATCATTAACTTAACGAACTTTCAGTTTCATGTATTCAACATAAAAATTCAATCTTTGTAACAAAAAAAAGAAAACAGTAATCATAAAAACAGCATCGTAATAAAAGTTTTTTCTCATACAATACCACAGTTTTTACAAATCAATGATTGCTCTACTAAGCACTTTCCACGCATATACTTTTCGCACTTTAAGCACGTTACTGTTGCTCTATTACCTTAGCAATACTTTATTTGGCATGTTTTTGGTCTACTTGGAAAGGATGTGGTTTTACTTGAGACTGATGAAAGTTCTAGACTTTTTTTATATTCCGCTGCAAGTTCTTCTCCTAACTGGAATAAAAAATCTTTACGTGAAATATTTTCACCTGTCGTTTCTTTGTACAGAACATATGCGTTTATGCCGGCTAAATCGAGGATGTTGTAAAATACATGCATAGGCTATCTGCGGCATTTACATTTCACACTATACTTTCTCGCCATTTGGTCGGTCATATTGACCCCAAATTTGGTGCTATTATAAAATTTAATGGTTTCTGAAAGACGTTTATTGTTTTTTTTCACTGTTATATTATAGATTTGTGTCTTGAACTTAACAGAAGTACTTATTTGTTCGGTTTGCTTTTATAGCTTGTTAGAGTACAGTCATTCGATACATAAACTGCGATGTAAAGCGTTCCATTTTATCCATTTGTATTTTTGCAGATTTTGGCAGTTCTCTCTTATTTTGACGGATAGTTCCAACTCAAGAAGTTTTTTTTTGCAAAAGCTTTGTTGCCAGAGAAGAACTTGTGAAAAAATTGTTGTTGGTAACGGTTCTGCCGCAGCCAGTAAATGGTGCAACCAGCAACAAAACAACAGACTCAGCCAATAAAACTGTTGTTGGTCTTATTTTATCTTTTCCTAAGTACGGAAACCCATGCACAACATATTTGCTTTTGACATCAGACGCCAACCAAAATTTGATGCCAAATTTATCGGGCTTATTTGGCATGTATTGGGTGAACCTACATCTAGCTTTCGTTGGAAAGAGCTGTTCATCCACTGCGATATTTGCGGCTGGCTTGTAATAGTTTTGACTGTCTTAATGAATGCGTTCCATACTCTTGACACCAAAGAAAATCTATGCTTCTTCAAATGTTGGCTCCGCTTGTTTTTATTATCAAAATGCAAAAATCGTAGTATTTCCATGAAGCAATTTCGACTCATGACATTCGAAAAAAATGAAGGACCCCATTTTTTATTCCATAAGAACGATGGATTAACATTTTTTTGTTCATATGCACCGTGTACATATAAAATACCTATAAATGCTTCTAATTTATCTCGAGGTAAACTACATTCTTTTCCTAGAACCCTTTGTGCTTCCATTTTCGTAATTTTTATAATGTATTTCATAATATTATTGTCAAATACTAAATAAAATGCTGTGCTTACTTTGTTCATCATAATATTTCGTTTGGCGTGTCTAGTTGGACCAGATACATCTTTGAAAATGGTATGAAGAGGTGGTCTGCCAGGAGAGGAACTTGTTTCGATCTTTTTCCAAACTGTTCCATCAACAGCAATTTTAATATTTTGCTGTTCATTGCTTTCTACACTATCGTCTTCACAATCCATCAATAATCTCATTCTTTTTCATCTTCTACTTGCATTCAAATTATCTTCTTCTTCATTAGTGCTTGACAATTTCAGAGCATTCTTCACTAATGTTATTTATTTTTTGCAATAACTCCTTCTTTCTTGAAATTCGGGACATCCTTAGAATAATTTTAGAAATGAATGAATAAGGTTAGATTAGGTTAGGTTATTTACCTTTTTTCGTAAAAAAAGAATAAGAAATAGAAATAATTACCAGTATTACAAACAGTTGTACTACTTACTTACCTGTAATGCTAATTTCAACAGTGTGTTTTTTAAATTTTTCACGAATGAATGTTTGTGCATGTGCCCTTTTCTTTTTTCTTTTTTGCCTTTTTATTTCAATTCTGCTGGTTCAACGCCGACAACACATACACGCAGAAGGTCGCAGTACAATAACTTTATAACAACTACAATATCCGTGAAATTCGTATTTATTTACTAATTTATTTCCAATTAACTATACTGTAACTTAATTTAACTTTTTACTTAAATCTCTAAGCAATTGTAAAAAAAGAATTTCGAAGCGGCGCAAGTGTTAATTTAGAGTTTGTGTACACAAGCGCGGATACGTGTGCTCGGTGGCTCGCTCAAGCAAAGAGTGAACACAAGGCGTCAAGTGAAATATTAATTGCCTTAATTTACGGGTTTGACAAAAGTTAATACACGGGCTACCGCGAGAACAATTGTACCGCGTTATAAAAGTAAAAGGATGCGAGACCGCAAGCGCTGCCTAAGAAGTCCGGAAGGCATCGAACTTCTCGCGAGCTCTTGAGAGCACGCTATCGGCTCGAACAACATGTTATTCAATTTTTTTTAGAACAAGTCACTGCAATGATCTACAGTAAAATGCAACATGGCGAAAAACAAGCAAATATCAAACTATCGTCCATTACAACTGAAATCGGGATTCCCTAATACGATTACAATTGATATGATGCTGCAAAATGGTGTTCATATTTATATGTAAATTAGTTTAAAATTAGACACTGTTATGAAATCCTTAAAGTGTCAAAAGACACCTCATGGTAGAAATAGGTATACCATATGCACATTTTTAAATTCAGGATAAACTGGAGGAAGATAATATCGCTAAATTAATTGAACAACTGTTGTACGAAAAGTCAAAAAATTAATTGTGGAGAAATGATTGAACTTAGAGAATAATGTTAAGTTAAAATTTGAAAGGTGTTTTTTGACACCTCTTGGTAGAAATAGTGTTAAAACAGATGTTCAATTAGTCGTTCATTTTTTTGAATGCACACATTTATTTTTTGACCGAAACTCAGACGGACCCTCTCTAATGTTTCAACCGTGATAGATTCAAAAACTCTCTTTATTCTTTCTTTCATGTCCTCTATGGTTGTTGGAGCTTGCGTAAATACTTGCTCTTTTACAACACTTCATAGAAAAATATCCATCTGTGTGAGATTTGGTGATCTGACTGACCATTCATATACTCGGCTGCCAATGCCAATCCAACGATTAGGACATGTGGTATCCAAGAATGCCTTAACTGGTAGCGTACGGTGTGCTGGTGCCCCATCTTGTTGAAAACATGATTTGTCTGAAGGCTAATGGGACGTCCTCTAACAATTGCGGTACTTCATTCTGGAAAATATTTAAATAAAAAGAACCATTCAAATTATTATTATAAAAAAATTGACCTATTACATTATTTTCTATTATACCTCCCCATACATTCAATGATCACCGTCTCAGGACACGATGATCCCTTTGCTAATAAGGATTTAGTTGAGAATAGTAATGGGCATTATGGAGATTGCACCTCCCATATTGTCAAATTTCGCCTCGTCTGTAAATACGAATTTGTCGAAATAGGAAGGATCTTGACGCACTCAATTAGATACCCATCTACAAAAATTTAAACGCCGCTGGTCATCTCCGATTTCAAGACCATGAGTGAGGCGGACATGGTATGGATAGAATTTCAAACTTTTCAAAATGCGGTTAGTAGTTGTTTTTGAAACTCCGTGCGTTCGACTGATTTTCCGAGTAGAAACATTGGGATTATCGGCAACCAAAGCCAACACACCTAGTACAATATGCTCTCTAGAGCCAGTTTTGCGCCTTTTTCGTGTCAGATTACCTTGTTCAGCTCTACTTACTAATCGCTTGATAGCCTTTCTATTTGGATGTCGAAAGCCTGGATATTTTTCTGCATAACGCCTTTCTTCACCTTTGTATGTAATTAACTTGACACTATTCAAGAACCTTAATCACTTTATCTATTTCCTATAATCAGCCATGATAAAAAAAAAATGTCAGTCCACAGATAAAATAATTAAAACACTCTTGATTCCAAAGATCATAATTATTGGAATTAAAACTATTTTCGTTTGGAACTTATAATAAAAAAAAAATTCCAATTTTTCCTCATCACTGATCATGATGCCATGGTCCGTTTTCATGTAGTAGAGAGTTAAAGGTGCAAAACGGGGGTTGAGAGGAAAGAGAATTCAGCAGCTGGAACACAATGGCATTTCTTTAACTGAGCAGGAATTGTCCCCTAAACTAAACTAGCCAAGGTTATAATTCAACGTCACTTTTTTCGCCCTCATTAATTTCGGCATGAAAACAGAGATGTTCGTCAATAATTATTACGACATTAATATGTCTTTGACCTCAAGTTCATGATCAAGATCATAAGCCGTCGTAAAATATCGCACTCTTTCTATCTCCACGTTTAAAAGTTGGGTTTTTCCATTAAAAACTAACTTTTTAGCCTTTGAATAAACTTGAAGGTCATGTTTAAGGTCATAGTCATATTCGGGCGTAAAATTTTCTGCTTTTTCTATTTTCGGGGTCAAAAGTAGGGGTTACCATTTGAAAAAACTAACTTGATCATCAAATGACCTTAAAGGTCAATGTCAAGATCACAGTAAAGGTCACCATTGGATGTCCCCTTTGAAACCCTACAACTTTTATTTGAAATATTTTTTTTCCCAAAGGACATGATTTCAGAGTTATTCGCGTGAGGCAATTAAAATGGAACACCCTGTGAGTGTGTGTATGGGCGTGTGCGTGCGCATGTGCATGTGCGTGTACGTGTGCGTGTGCGTGTGCGTGCGTGTGTGCGTGCGCGTGTGCGTGTGCGTGTGTATGTATAACAGATTGGCTGGGAAGTCTGTAGGCTGACACATAGATGACGTCACTAGAATTAATTCCATATGATTTTTAGTTAGTATTAACCATCAAACGATACGTGTAATAATTTGACAGCTTTCGGGCAATTGGTTCGTGAGATATAGCATTGTGAGTGAAGCAACTTTTGAAATTGTGAAAAAAATAGATAAAAAAAAATTTTGTGTGTTAATGAAGCATTGCTTTTTGGTGAAAAAAAAGTACTGTTGAAGCCAAGGCTTGGCTTGATAAACATTATTCAGGCTCTACACCAGGGAAATCAACCATTGAGAAGTGGTTTGCGAAATTCAAACGAGGCAAAATGAGCGTCGAATACGATCCACGCAGTGGAAGTCCAAAAGAGGCTATTATCGGCGATAACATCAAAGAAATTCACAGAATAATTTTGAAAGATCATGAAGCAAAGTTGATTAAAATAGCTGAGACTCTAAAGATATTAAAGGAACGCGTTGGACATCGTGCATGAATATTTGGACATGTAAAAGCTGTGTGCAAAGTGGGTGTATAAGCCGCGCGAGCTCGCAATTGATTAAAAGAAATAATGTGTTGATGATATGGAGCCATATTGAGCGATATTCTACCGTAATAAAGACGAATTTTTCAGACGATATGTGACAATGGATGAAACATGGCTTTATCACGACACTCCAGAGTCCAATCGACAGCCAGCTGACTGGACTGCACGCGATGAACTGAATCCAAAGCGTTAGAAGTCACAACAGTCGGCTGGCAAGGTTATGGCATCAGTATTCTGGAATGCGCATGGTATAATATTTATCGATTACCTCAAAAAAGGCCAAACCATCAACAGCGATTATTCAATGGCATTTTTGGAGCGTTTATAGGATGAAATCACGAAAAAACGGCACCATTTGAAGAAGAAGAAAATGCTATTTCATCAAGACAATGCACCGTGCTACAAATCAATGCAAAATTTCATGGGTTAGGTTACGAATTGCTTTGCCATCCACTGTATTTTCGAGATCTTGCTCCCAATGATTTATTCCTGTTTGCAGACCTTGAAAAAATGCTCGCTGGAAAAATATTCAGCACTAATGAAGACGTAATCGCCTAAACTGAGGCCTATTTTGAGGCTAAAGAGAAATTATACTATAAAAATGGTATTGGATAATTATATGACTGCAATAATCGTTGTATCGTCCTCGAAGGTAACTATATTAAATAATAAAATCAAATTTTACCAAAAAAATGTGTTTTACTATGTTAGCCTACGAACTTTTCAGCCAAACTGTTATTTATTGTCGCATCCTTTTATAAGGGTATTACAGTATCATAAAATTACACGGACGACATTATATTAACGTGGTTTAACATAATTTTACTTAGTTTAATATAACTTAGTTTAATATAACATTACATAATTATTATATAATTTAATAATATTAATAGTTAATGATTTTAAATAAATACAAGAGAATTCGATCGAAATATTTTTATGACAAAATATTGAAAAACGTGCAAGATATAGTAAGAGTTTGCTAAGGGTTCACAAAAAAAACCGTTTTGCGGTCATCACCGCTACTCATGACTGGATGATCTGAAATCAAGAAAAAAGAGGGGATCATTAGACAATTGTATAATGCTCTGGTTGAACGAAGAGTTTTTAAAAATTTTTATTTTTCACAAAATAGCGGATGTTAAAAATGAAAATTTTGTTTTTGACTAAAATTTTGCTCACATTATCGGCTATGAAAAAAAAAATTTTCCTCGCATAAAAAAATCCTTTGTTCAAACAGGAGATTTATATATATATATATTGTAACCGCAGTATCTGGTTATAAGAAAAAATTAAAATAAACAATTTTATATATGTTAATAAATATAGAACAATTTATATAAATAAAATCTACAATATTATAAGCAAAATTAGAAATAAGAAACAATTATAAAATAGAGCGATAGGATTAAGAAATTGAAATGTAACATAAATTACGAATAAATTCAATACCGCGAAACAAGGGTATTGAATTTCAAGGTCGCTACAATCGGCGTATATTCTATATTATACTAGTTAGACTAATGAGAAATCAAAGTAAAGTTTAAACATAAAAAAGTAACAGAAAAAAGGTGAACACCGAAATAATCTCATATAGAATAACAAATAACACATTGGACAAACAAATAGAAAAAAGAAAAAATGTAAAATTTGAATTAGGAAAAAAGTTATTACACATAGAAGCTCATAGAACATTTGTACCTCGAGAGAGTCAAAATTCTATGATGTTCCATGAGGTTTACTGGATGAATAAAAAACAGAATAACAATAGATTTTATAAAAATACATAGATAAAGAGAGTGCACATATCGTGACTGAAAAAACAATCAATGAAATAAATTATTTGTACATAAAAAGTGAAAAAGAAAATTTAAAAAACTTGTAAACAATAAAAAAGGCTCGAAATTTGCGAAAATCACGATATTGTTATACATGTAACGACGCAACTACATCTCAGCTAGAAAATAAGAAAAAAACATTCTCGAAAATATTATAAACTATTAAATAATTGACCATAGAAGCCCATAGAACTTTGCCTCAATCAAGGAGCGGCGAGAGTATATAAAGCCGAGTTCGACAAGGCAGAAGACACTTGATTTCAGACTATCAAAGAAGACAGTCATAGATTAAGCTTAGCCAATGTAAGAATCATTCGTAATAAATTTTAAATTTAACATTTAAACTGATTTTAATTTCTTATGAATGTGTGAAATCAAGGCAAAGTAACAAGAGATTTACAAAACCTCTAGTCGATGGCATTTTGCAAGTGCTGCAGATGCCTAAGTATTGGTAACATTGTAAATTTCATACTCAAGGGTTTTATCCTTTTTTACAAGAGATAAGATTCTTTAGTAAACCGAAGACTTTTGGGTACATCGACACTGTGTTCGAGTGCACCGGGGTCGGGTGTTAAAATATTAAAAAATAAAAAATTAAAAAGAATAAACCGCACACGATTTCCACTATCGAATGAGTGTGGCTGGTTTAAACACCTATGTATTAGTCTGCTGGGATAATGCATTCTCTAGCAAGTACATAGGTATAGTCTTCCTGAACGTTAAACTCTTTAAAGGCCAAACGTAAACATTGGCCGGTCAACGACCCTCGCGGCGTCTCTCTCTTAGATGTCACGCAGTGTCGTATGATTTAAAATTGTTGTATTTAACTGAAATAAAACTGAAACGCCGGAAAGACACTTGTCTCGGAATTTAATTTATAAAATACACAATTGTTCAAAAGAACACAAATAGGATCTTGGTTGATCATGGATAAAATTTAAATTGTTAGCTTCTTTAAATTCGTTTGAGATAAAAACACACACACACACACACACACACGGGAAATGTCAACGAAATCGGGGTTCAGCACTCGAACGTGCACACATAAAATAAATAAAATTATAATACAAATGAATTAACATACGCTTTTGTTAATTTTGTTATAACGTGAGAATTCGACACGTTACAATATATATATATATATATATATATTTATAGAATTTCGAGTCGATAAGTTAAGCCGTTCTCGAGCTACAGTGATCACCGATTTTGAAAACATGGTTTCGAGAAAAACGCGTGTAAAGTTTTGAGAACGATTTTCATGCAGATAAAATTTTTTTTTTTTCAAGTTACTGTAAATCGTCTATTCCAGCACCATAAAAAGTTCCTTCCTTTTTTTTATTGGCGGCCTCAGTAGTAATTTTACTGCGTTGGCGAGCTATTCTTTCTTGTCGAGTGCTATCTAATGAACAACGGTTAGCTGAGCCTGAGTAAGTTCCGGAGCCGTTTTTTCAACGCCTATTATTTTATAATCTTTGTATGTGGCAAGAAATCATATACGTTTTTTATTTTTGTGCCAACGGTATGAGGTAAGTTGTTATAATTTTTTTTCGTAAATTTTGACTTTTTATCGCCCAGAAGTGTAAGTTCCGGAGCCTTTTGTTCAACGCTAATTTTTTTCTATGATTGTTATGTGCCAGGGAATCATATACGCTTCGTTTTTTTGTGCCAACGGTATTAGGAAAGTTGTTATATTTTTTTTTCATAATTTTTGACTTTTTATCCCCCTGAAGTGTAAGTTCTGGAGCCGTTTTTTCAACGCCAATTTTCTTATAGGCATTGTATGTGCCAAGGAATTATATACGCTTACCCATTTGGTGCCAACGATATTAGGAAAGTTGTTATATTTTTTTCTCGTAAATTTTTATTTTTTATTCCCCCGAAGTGGAAGTTCCGGAGCCGTTTTTTCAACGCTAATTTTTTCATAAGCTTTGTATGTGCCAAGGAATCATATACGTTTTTTATTTTTGTGCCAACGGTATCAGGAACGTTGTTATATTTTCCTCGCGTGAATTTTCACTTTTCATCTCCCTGAAGTGTAAGTTCCGGAGCCGTTTTTTTAACGCCAATTTTTTTTGGAGATTTTTATGTCCCAAGGAATCATATACGCTTTGTATTTTTGTGCCAACGGTACTAGAAAAGTTGTTATATTCTGTTTTCGTAAATTTTGACTTTTCATCCTCCTGAAGTGTAAGTTCCGATGTTGTTTTTTTAACGCCAATTTTTTTATAAGCTTTGTATGTGCTAAGGAATTATATACGCTGTATATTTTTGTGCCACCAGTATTAGGAAAGTTGTTATATTTTTTTTTCGTAAATTTTGACTATTCATCCCCCTGAAGTGTAAGTTCCGGAGTCTTTTTTTCAACGCCAATTTTTCCGTAAGCTTTGTATGTGCAAAGAAATCATATAAGTTTCTTATTTTTTTGCCAACGGTATTCGGAAACTTGTTATATTTTTTTCTCGTAAATTTTGACTTCTCATCCCCCTATAGTGTAAGTTCCGGAGCCTTTTTTTAACGCTGATTTTTTTATAAGATTGTTATGTGCTAAGGACTTATATACGCTTTTCATTTTTGTGCCAACAGTATTAGGAAAGTTGTTATATTTTTTTTTCTTAAATTTCGACTTTTCATCCCCCCGAAGTGTAAGTTTCGGAGCCGTTTTTTTAACGCCGATTTTTTTATAATATTGGATTGTGCCAAGTAATCATATACGCCTTGTATTTTTGTGCCAACGGTATTAAGAAAGTTGTTATATTTTTTTCTCGTAAATTTTTATTTTTCATTCCCCCGAAGTGGAAGTTCCGGAGCCGTTTTTTTAACGCTAATTTTTTCATAAGCTTTGTATGTGCTAAGGAATCATATACGTTTTTTATTTTTGTGCCAACGGTATCAGGAAAGTTGTTATATTTTTCTCGCGTGAATTTTCACTTTTCATCTCCCTGAAGTGTAAGTTCCGGAGCCGTTTTTTTAATGCCGATTTTTTTAGAAGATTTTTATGTCCCAAGGAATCATATACGCTTTGTATTTTTGTGCTAACGGTATTAGAAAAGTTGTTATATTTTGTTTTCGTAAATTTTGACTTCTCATCCTCCTGAAGTGTAAGTTCCGATGTTGTTTTTTCAACGCCAATTTTTTTATAAGCTTTGTATGTGCTAAGGAATTATATACGCTTATTATTTTTGTGCCAACGGTATTAGGAAAGTTGTTGTATTTTTTTTTCGTAAATTTTGACTATTCATCCCCTTGAAGTGTAAGTTCCGGAGCCGTTTTTTTAAGATTAATTTTTCTATAGGATTATGTGTCGAAGAATTATATACGCTGTATATTTTTGTGCCAACGGTATTAGGAAAGTTGTTATATTTTTTTTTCGTAAATTTTGACTATTCATCCCCCTAAAGTGTAAGTTCCGGAGTCTTTTTTTCAACGCCAATTTTTCCATAAGCTTTGTATGTGCCAAGAAATCATATACGTTTCTTATTTTTTTGCCAACGGTATTAGGAAACTTGTTATATTTTTTTCTCGTAAATTTTGACTTTTCATCCCCCTATAGTGTAAGTTCCGGAGCCGTTTTTTAACGCTGATTTTTTTATAAGATTGGTATGTGTTAAGGACTTATATACGCTTTTCATTTTTGTGCCAACGGTATTAGAAAAGTTGTTATATTTTTTTTTCTTAAATTTCGACTTTTATCCTTCCGAAGTGTAAGTTCCGGAGCCGTTTTTTTACCGCCGATTTTTTCATAAAATTGTTATGTGCCAAGGAATCATATACATTTTTTATTTTTTTGCCAACGGTATAAGGAAAGTTGTTAGATTTTTTTTCATAAATTTTGATTTTTCATTCCCTTGAAGTGTAAGTTCCGGAGCCGTTTTTTTAAGATTAATTTTTCTATAGGATTATGTGTCGAAGAATTATATACGCTGTATATTTTTGTGCCAACGGTATTAGGAAAGTTGTTATATTTTTTTTTCATAATTTTTGACTTTTTATCCCCCTGAAGTGTAAGTTCTGGAGCCGTTTTTTCAACGCCAATTTTCTTATAGGCATTGTATGTGCCAAGGAATTATATACGCTTACCTATTTGGTGCCAACGATATTAGGAAAGTTGTTATATTTTTTTCTCGTAAATTTTTATTTTTTATTCCCCCGAAGTGGAAGTTCCGGAGCCGTTTTTTCAACGCTTATTTTTTTATAAGCTTTGTATGTGCCAAGGAATCATATACGTTTTTTATTTTATCAGGAACGTTGTTATATTTTCCTCGCGTGAATTTTCACTTTTCATCTCCCTGAAGTGTAAGTTCCGGAGCCGTTTTTTTAACGCCGATTTTTTTTGGAGATTTTTATGTCCCAAGGAATCATATACGCTTTGTATTTTTGTGCCAACGGTACTAGAAAAGTTGTTATATTCTGTTTTCGTAAATTTTGACTTTTCATCCTCCTGAAGTGTAAGTTCCGATGTTGTTTTTTTAACGCCAATTTTTTTATAAGCTTTGTATGTGCTAAGGAATTATATACGCTGTATATTTTTGTGCCACCAGTATTAGGAAAGTTGTTATATTTTTTTTTCGTAAATTTTGACTATTCATCCCCCTGAAGTGTAAGTTCCGGAGTCTTTTTTTCAACGCCAATTTTTCCGTAAGCTTTGTATGTGCAAAGAAATCATATAAGTTTCTTATTTTTTTGCCAACGGTATTCGGAAACTTGTTATATTTTTTTCTCGTAAATTTTGACTTCTCATCCCCCTATAGTGTAAGTTCCGGAGCCTTTTTTTAACGCTGATTTTTTTATAAGATTGTTATGTGCTAAGGACTTATATACGCTTTTCATTTTTGTGCCAACAGTATTAGGAAAGTTGTTATATTTTTTTTTCTTAAATTTCGACTTTTCATCCCCCCGAAGTGTAAGTTTCGGAGCCGTTTTTTTAACGCCGATTTTTTTATAATATTGGATTGTGCCAAGTAATCATATACGCCTTGTATTTTTGTGCCAACGGTATTAAGAAAGTTGTTATATTTTTTTCTCGTAAATTTTTATTTTTCATTCCCCCGAAGTGGAAGTTCCGGAGCCGTTTTTTTAACGCTAATTTTTTCATAAGCTTTGTATGTGCTAAGGAATCATATACGTTTTTTATTTTTGTGCCAACGGTATCAGGAAAGTTGTTATATTTTTCTCGCGTGAATTTTCACTTTTCATCTCCCTGAAGTGTAAGTTCCGGAGCCGTTTTTTTAATGCCGTTTTTTTTAGAAGATTTTTATGTCCCAAGGAATCATATACGCTTTGTATTTTTGTGCTAACGGTATTAGAAAAGTTGTTATATTTTGTTTTCGTAAATTTTGACTTCTCATCCTCCTGAAGTGTAAGTTTCGATGTTGTTTTTTCAACGCCAATTTTTTTATAAGCTTTGTATGTGCTAAGGAATTATATACGCTTATTATTTTTGTGCCAACGGTATTAGGAAAGTTGTTGTATTTTTTTTTCGTAAATTTTGACTATTCATCCCCTTGAAGTGTAAGTTCCGGAGCCGTTTTTTTAAGATTAATTTTTCTATAGGATTATGTGTCGAAGAATTATATACGCTGTATATTTTTGTGCCAACGGTATTAGGAAAGTTGTTATATTTTTTTTTCGTAAATTTTGACTATTCATCCCCCTAAAGTGTAAGTTCCGGAGTCTTTTTTTCAACGCCAATTTTTCCATAAGCTTTGTATGTGCCAAGAAATCATATACGTTTCTTATTTTTTTGCCAACGGTATTAGGAAACTTGTTATATTTTTTTCTCGTAAATTTTGACTTTTCATCCCCCTATAGTGTAAGTTCCGGAGCCGTTTTTTAACGCTGATTTTTTTATAAGATTGGTATGTGTTAAGGACTTATATACGCTTTTCATTTTTGTGCCAACGGTATTAGAAAAGTTGTTATATTTTTTTTTCTTAAATTTCGACTTTTATCCTTCCGAAGTGTAAGTTCCGGAGCCGTTTTTTTACCGCCGATTTTTTCATAAAATTGTTATGTGCCAAGGAATCATATACATTTTTTATTTTTTTGCCAACGGTATAAGGAAAGTTGTTAGATTTTTTTTCATAAATTTTGATTTTTCATTCCCTTGAAGTGTAAGTTCCGGAGCCGTTTTTTTAAGATTAATTTTTCTATAGGATTATGTGTCGAAGAATTATATACGCTGTATATTTTTGTGCCAACGGTATTAGGAAAGTTGTTATATTTTTTTCTCGTAAATTTTTATTTTTCATTCCCCCGAAGTGGAAGTTCCGGAGCCGTTTTTTTAACGCTAATTTTTTCATAAGCTTTGTATGTGCTAAGGAATCATATACGTTTTTTATTTTTGTGCCAACGGTATCAGGAAAGTTGTTATATTTTTTTCTCGTAAATTTTGACTTTTCGTCCCCCTATAGTGTAAGTTCCGGAGCCGTTTTTTAACGCTGATTTTTTCACAAGATTGTTATGTTCTAAGGACTTATATACTCTTTTTATTTTTGGGCTAACGGTATTAGGAAAGTTGTTATATTTTTTTTTCTTAAATTTCGACTTTTCATCCCCCCGAAGTGTAAGTTCCGGAGCCGTTTTTTCAACGCCGATTTTTTTATAAGATTGTTATGTGCCAAGGAATCATATACACTTTTTATTGTTTTGCCAACGGTATAAGGAAAGTTGTTAGATTTTTTTTCATAAATTTTGATTTTTCATCCCCTTGAAGTGTAAGTTCTGGAGCCGTTTCTTTAAGATTAATATTCCTATAGGATTATGTGTCGAAGAATTATATACGCTGTATATTTTTGTGCTAACGGTATTAGGAAAGTTGTCAGATTTTTTTTTTGTTGAGAATTTGGACTTTTTATTTCCCTTTTAAATTATTTTCGGTAGGGGTTGACAAAATTTTGTTGTTGTATAGGGTCTCTGGGGTCTTATATATACTTTATCATACTTTTTTTTTTCTTCTAAATCGTAAAAAGCGCTTGTAATAGTTGATTTTCTTTGATTCTTTTTTAGGGGTTTTTCAGGGGTTGAATTTGCTAAAATTAATGTTATTGATCAATTTTAATACATATTTGTTCATTTTATATCCATTCTATTGAGAAAAAACGTATATGAAAAATTTTTATTTTTCGTTGGAGTCCAACGTTGCAAACTTCAACATCATTATTTATTATGAACTGTTAAAAGCAAACGAAACCACCACTCTGCAACAGTATCGAATTCAATTGATGCGATTGAACCAAGCACTACGCGAAAAACGGCCACAATACGAGCAGGGGCACGAGAAAGTGATTCTACTGTATGACAACTTACGTTACCGGTCCCGTTAAAACCTACTGGGAAACGCTCAAATGTGAAGTCTTACCCCACCCGCTATATTCTTCAGATATTGCGCCGTCTGATTATCACTTGTTCTATTGGATTGCACATGGTCTGGCTTATCAGCAATTTCGCTCATATGAAGATATCAAAAATTGGCTTGATTTATCGATAGCTTCAAAAGACGAACACTTTTACCGTACGGTATTCAAGCTCTGCCAGAAAGATGGAAAAAAGTTCTAGCTAGCAATGGGCAATACTTCATATGATTCATTTTTAACCATGTTTTTATGATAAAGTCTGCTCTCCATCAAGAAAAACAGCGAAAACTTAGTTGCGTACCTAATAGAAAAAAGTATTATTATATAACATATTTTTATTTAAATTATAATTCTAATGTATAATTTTACATATTATAGCATATTTTTACATATTATTGCATATTTGCACATTATTTCATATTTTTGCACATTATTGCGTATATTTTTTGTATATTTTTGCATAAGTTTGAAGTTTTTGCATATTTCTTTTATGCACTTAGTAAATGAATTACTTATAATAAATATATGTATATGTTCAATATTTATTTCTATCTATTGATAAACTGTTAATGTATAAACTTCCGCAGTCTAATGATTAAATACTTGACAAATTACATAATTTTTAAAAAAGTACGTAATATTTTTACATCACGAATTAGAACATTCGTTACATACGAAATATATAATTGAGATACGTCATTCCGTTACATCTCAAAAATGGTAACCAAAGTACATTATTATTTTCAATAGAGTTATCGAAAAATTACGGACCAATCTCTCTAATCTCTAACATAGCTAAAATTATAGAAAAAATATTACACTCAAAAATAATAAGCTTCTTCAAAAGTTGCAAACTACTTCCAAATAGACAATATGGATTTAGAAAAAACATAGGTACAATAGATGCACTTTATCACATCTCCAGCAACATATATTACTATGATCAAAAAGTAAGACCAATACTCAATTTAAATTTCGCGGGTTTATCAATTTGACGAAACTTTTTTTTTAAGTTGGTAGAACTGTGAGAGACATCTGTGTCAAATTTTATGTTAATATATCCATTAGTTTGCAAGTGACGCTCGTTATTGTGAACATTAAAAAGTGATTTCGGCGATTTTAAAAATGTCAGATTTTAGTGAGCAAAGAAGTTGCATTAAATTTTGCTTCCGGAATAAAATTTCTGTGTAGGAACGTTCAGAATGTTGCAGAATGCCTTCGGTGAGCAGACTTTGTCGGAAAGAAATATCAGAAGTGGTACAAACAGTTCAAAGAAGGCAGAGACAGCGTCGAGGATAAGGAGCGTCCAAGACGACCATCGACATCAACTGATGAAAAACACATCAAAGAAATCGAAAACTTTGTGCTTAAAGATCGTTGGTTAACAATTAGAGATCTTGTTGATACTGTTAGTATTTCATTTGGATTACTTTAAGCAATTTTAAAACATCGTTTGGGTATCAAACGCGTCAAATCTCGATTGCTTCTAAAAATACTCAATTTTTTTTAAAAAGAGTGTCGTGTTAATATGTGCGAAGAGATGCTTTCTGACTACCAGAATGTCATAAAATGCATTATAACGGGAGACGAGACATGGGTCTATGCCTGCAATTCAGGAACAGCCGATCAATCGAGCGAATATCGTGCCAAAGGTGAGGCAAGACCAAAAAGATCACGTCAAAGTCGTTTAAAAATCAAGGTCATGTTGACAGTTTTCTTTGATTATCGTGGTGTTGCGCATTCAGAATTTCTTTCGCCGGGCCTAACTGTTAACAAGGAATATTATTTCAGTGCTATGAGTCATTTGCGTGAAGCTATTCACAAGAAGAGGCCGGAATCGTGGCAAGACAACTCATAGTTTTTGCATTACGATAACGTACCGTCTCACACTGCATTGGTTATTCGCGACTTTTTCGCTAAAAACTCAACTCATATCATTCCACAACCACCGTATTTGCCTGATTTAGCGTCGTGTGACTTCTGGCTGTTCAATAAACTCAAAAGACCAATCCGGGGACATTGTTTTGACTCGATTGAGAAGATCAATTCCGGAAATTCCGGAAAAGGGCTTTTCTGACTGTTTAGAGGATTGGAAAAACGTTGGCATAAGTGTATTGTGTCGGGTGGGGACTACTTTGAAGGCAACGAAATAGATTAAAAAAAATAACTGAAGAATTTAAAAAAAAAACGTTGGTCTTATTTTTTTATTATAGTAGTATGATCATTTTGATCAAAGTAAGCCAATAGTAATAACTTCCCTGATCCTAGCTAAGGCTTCTGATACAGTTGACCACAAAATTTTTATAAGTAAACTACACAATTATAACATAAGAGGTGGCCCCCTCAAGTTAGTTAAATCATATTTAAGTAATAGGAAACAAAAAGTCAAATAAAGGGGGGAAGATTCTCCAGAACCTTCAATTTTTCCTTTTTTTTTTTGTTTCTTTTTTACTTTAAAAATTCATTTACAACCTAGAAAATATATTTTTAATGTTTTAAGCTAAATAGAAAGTCTAAGAAGTCCCTAGAAAGTCAGTGAAGTGATGAGCGTGGAAATTACCGAAAGCAGGTAAGCGGGCGCGCAATCTTTACGGCTTATATCTTTTAATTTCTCACCCAAATAAGTTTTGTACTTTATTTTTTGGAAAATAGGGGGCACTTCCGACGATTTTTCAAGCAAATCAATTTTCTAGTGTACCAAACATGGAAGTTAACTAAGAGTCGAACATTTTTAGCTGCAGGAATATTTAATGATGGCTACTCATTCGCACTCAAAGTCATGAATGTCCTCGATTCAAAAGTAGGCTTGGAATGTAGGATTTTCGCAAAGTAGTACGATAAATTTTCTCTTCGTTAAAAATAGCTACATACAAAGCAAAATAATTTATTTTAATAAAAAAATTTGGATTGGTTGATTTCAATTGACTGCAAGGGGTAAAGCATTCTACAGCGCGAATTGAAAAAGCCAAGTTTGAGCAGCTGTAGCGCAGTCATTTTGTTTATTTATTCGTATAAACAAATTTGTGTGTATACATTTGAACATTAATGTCAATATGTAATTTCATTCAATGTAATAAATACTCTCAGTTTTTTGTAAAAAATTATTGAAAAACCTGTTGTCTGAAGGGTTTCCCCCTCTTAAAAAACGCAACAAGTAAATATAATAAAATTAGCATGGGAGTATCGCAGGCATTATTCTTGGACCGTTACTGTTCATCATCTATACGAATAACCTATTGGAAATTAGTAGAAGTTGATAATACCAGGCTGTTCAATAAGTTTTGCAGTTCGATAAGAAAAACACAATTTTATGGTTTGAAATACACTTTATTATTCAGTATACGAGTAGTCTCCCTGAACATCAATACACTTGTTCCAACGAGATTCCAATTTATAAATTCCATCCCTGAAAAGAGAATCTGGAAGGGCTGCAAAATACGCTTCCACATCTGTTATGACCTCATCATTTGATGAAAAACGCTTTCCACGCATGAATTTTTTTAGGTCTGGAAACATATGGAAGTCGCTAGGGGCCAAATCCGGTAAATACGATGGATGCTCCAACAATTCTAACTTTAATTCATGGATTTTAGCCATTGTCGAAATGCTCTTGTGACACGGTGCATTGACCTGATGAGAAAGGATTTTTTTCTTCTGCAAACCGGGTCTTTTTTCACGAATTTTTTCCTTCAGCTGGTCTAAAAGGTTACAATAATATTCAGAATTTATTGTTTTACCAGTTTGCAAGTAATCCACAAACAAGATTCCTTTCGCATCCAAAAAAAACTGATGCTAACACCTTCTTGGTCGATTTCTGGACACAAACTCGTTTCGGAGCCGAAGAACCAGGTTCACACCACTCTGTAGCCTCTTGTTTTGATTTAGGATCATGGTGATAGACCCAAGTCTCATCCATAGTGATGAATTGACGCACAAAATCCACTTATCCTTTCGAAAATGCTCTAAATGTTGCTGAGAAAGTCGCATTCGAATGTGTTTTTGTTCCATTGTTAGCGAATGCGGCACTTATTGTGCACACAGCTTTCTGAAACCCAATACTTCAGTGAAAACATTGCTTACACTGCCCAATAAGATGCCTAGGGCTTTTACTAAATCTCTTTCAGTCACTCGACGATTTTCTAATACGATATTCTGTATTTTTTCTACGATTTCTGGTGTTATTGCTGTTTTTGGACGTCCTTGACGTGGATCGTCTTCAAGGTTTGTACGACCACGTTAAAATACAGTAACCCATCTTTCTACTGTACTAATTGAACGCAAAGAGTCCTTATACACTTTCAACATTCGTTCATAAATTTCCTTTGCTTTTAAACCTTTCAAAAATCAAAATTCAATCACTGCACGATACTTGATTTTTTCCATTGTAAAAAAATACTGTGACGCGTCGATACTAAATGGGTTGTAAACAAAGAATGAATTGACGGATTAAAATAAAACTTCACATACGTTCATATAAAGAGTGTACCAACATAACAAAAAAATTTAGGCTAGTAGCAACACCCTCTCTTATCAAACCGCAAAACTTATTGAACAGCCTGGTATTATATCATATGCTGATGATACGGCTCTAATAAATATAGGAGAGAATTGGCATGAAGCTCAGTTAAAAAGGAATAGAAATTTTGAAGATATAGCAAATTGGTCAATTATTAATAAATTATCGTAAAATACAGACCAAACAGTATACATTAAATTTGACAACAGCTACAACAGTACTGCAACAAATATGAATATAAAAATTTTGAAACCAACATTTAGAGTACAAAACAAATATTTAAAGTTGAGAACATAAAATATCTAGGAATATTTTTTAACAATTACATAAAATGGGACATTGACACAACGTGTATATATATATACATATATATATGTATGTATGTATATATATATATATATATATATATATATATATATATATATATACGAGGTCTAGCTATTAAATAACGTGATTGCGCGCGTAGAGGGCGCCGTAGAGGGGTGGTGAAAAAAACGAGTAGTGCGTTGGGTATCTAGATATCTTGTCTATGCACGCACCAAAACACGTTCTTGTCACTATAATTGTATTTGTGCAGTAGCGGTTTGAAACGAACGTGTTTTTTTCTCGTGCCGAAAACCATGTGTGACGAAAAACAGGAGCAACGTATCAATCTCAAATTTCTCGTTAAATTGGAATAAACTCCGACTGAGTGCTGTAAATTGTTGCAAGAGGCCTATGGAAACAATTCTCTATCTCGTGCGCGTGTTTTTGAGTAGTGTAAGCGCTTCAGTGAGGGCCGAGTGAGCACTGAAGATGATCAACGCCCAGGTCGCCCTGTCACTGTTTCAACTCCGGAAACAGTGACCAAACCAACCAAATTGTGCGTGCAGATCGTCGAATGAGCATCCGGATGATTGCTGAGGCTGTAAACGCCGATAAAGAAACGGTTAGACAAATTTGACACGAGGGATTACACATGACAAGAGTCTGTGCAAAGTTAGTGCCAAAAAACCTGACTCCTGACCAAAAGCTCTTGCGTCAACAGGTCTGCTCAGATTTCCTTGAAAGGTTGAAAAAAGATTCCGGACTGATAAAAAACATTATTACTTGCGACGAAACGTGGATTTTTCAATACGATGTTGAAACAAAGCGGCAATCGATGCATTGGAAGACGCCTGAATCGCCCAGAATCAAAAAAGCAAGGATGTCCAAATCAAAATTCAAGGCAATGTTGATCGTTTTTTTCGACATTAACGGTATCATAATGACTGAATGGGTTCCAGAGGGTCAGACTGTCAACCAGACTAACTATTTGTCAGTTTTGGCAACACTGCGAGAACGAGTTCGTAAGAAACGGCCCGAGTTGTGGAAGAACAACTCGTGGATTTGGCACCAGGACAACGCACTTGCCCATAACGCGCTATCTGTGAAGTAGTATTTGGTAAAATCTGCCTTGAAAGGGACCCGATTTAAGTCGATGGAAGCGGTAAAGCAAAAACCGGCAGAGCTCCTAAAGGCCCTCACCAAAGAAGACTTCCAGCACAGCTTCGATCAATGCAAAAAACGTATGGGAAGGTGTGTGGCGAGGGAAGGGGAGAATATTGATGGGAAGCATTCAAATGTAGAATAATTTTTATATTAAAACCCTTTTTCATAACCAGTCTCATTATTTAATAGCCAGACCTCGTATATATGATAAACAAAGTATTTAACATATGTATATACGTCATGAATTATCAAGAATAATGCCAATACAATCACTCAGAATGTTATATTATTCATTTTCCAACTGTATTATTATAACACATCGTTCAATAAGTCCCGAGACTAACAACAAAAACAACATTTTTTTTCAAAAATCATTTTTATTCATCAATATAATCTCCTATTAGAGTGATGCAATCTTTCCAACGCCTTTCCAATATTTCTATACCATGTTTATAGAAGGATTTATCCTTTGCTTCAAAATAGGCTTCAGTTTCAGCAATGACCTCCTCATTCGAGCCAAACTTTTTTCCCTGGAGCACTTTTTTGAGATCAGCAAAGAGCCAGTAGTCGCTGGGGGCTAAATCTGGCGAATACGGGGGGTGGGGAAGCAAATCAAAGCCCAATTCGTTTAATTTTGCCATTGTTTCCATGGACTTGTGGCTTGGTGCATTGTCTTGATGAAAAAGGATTTTTTTCTTCTTCATGTGCGGTCGTTTTGCTGCGATCTCCTCCTTCAAACGTACCAACAAGTCAATATAATAGTCACTGTTGATTGATTCACCTTTTTTCAGGTAGTCAATGAAAATTACGCCATGTGTATCCCAAAAAACAGACGCCATGACTTTGCCAGCAGACTGCTGCGTTTTTGGACGCTTTGGGCGGCTTTCGCCAGCCATGCGCCACTCAGATGATTGCCGATTCGACTCCGGAGTGAGATGATGTATCCATGTTTCATCCATGGTCACATATTGACGCAGGTAATCCTTTTTATTGCGAGTAAATAGCGATAAACAGCTCTCTGAATCGTCGACTCGTTGCTGTTTTTGTTCCACTGAAAGCAATCGCGGCACCCACTTGGAAAAAACCTTTTTCATGCTCAATTTTTCATGAAGGATTGTCAATACGCTTCCAGATGATATCTGTGTCATTTCTGCAATCTCACAGACCTCCACTTTGCGATTTTTTATTACAATTGTTAACACTTTACTCACATTTTCCTGTGTAACGGCTTCCAATGGCCTACCTGAACGTTCCGCATCGTTTGTGTCCGTACGACCACGTTTAAACTCAGCATACCAACGACAAATCGTAGGTTTGGATGGAGAGGAGTCCAGCTAATGTTTTTTAAGCCATTGCTGGGCTTCTACGGTGTTTTTACCCATTAAAAAACAATGTTTTATCAACACGCGAAACTCGCTTTTTTCCATTTTTCAAACAAATTACAAAGTGACTTTACTCTAACCTCGATAACTCTGCTGTCTGTGATTCGATCGACGTGAAATTTTTACACGTTACATGTAAATGTTTGCACTCTATGGAAACGTGGCCAGTTTGGTACTACTAGCACCATCTCTGGGTTAGTCTTGGGACTTATTGAACGATGTGTTATATGGTACGAGTATAATAGCTTGAGGAGATGCTTATGTAGGTAGAATCAAATAAATAAGAATTCTACAGAATAGATTATTAAGAATAGTAAATAAGAACAGTTTTGTCTATAATAAGCAACCGCTAAATATAGATCAAATATTTTCAAGTAAATCACTAATATATCATTATAAAGAATTACAAAAAGAAATTCATGGAGTCAAACATCGCAACAAGAAACAAAAGCATATAAATACCAAGAAGATATAGAAAAATCAGTATTAAAAACAATCATATTAGGACAGTAATTAACTATGATAGATTATCAAACGATTTAAAAAAAATAAAAAACTCAAAAAATAATAAAAACATGAAACATAAAATAAAGAATAAATCAGAAAAAATGAACAATAATTTAAAAATCTAAAATTAATTAATGGATTTGTTTTTATTTTTTTTATAAAATATTTTTCGTTCTAAGATTTTAGTTATAGTTTTTAAATACGTCAGACCAGTGAACAGGAAACGACATATATTTCTCTAATGGAACAATAAAATATATATTATTAATGCAACATTGTAAAAAATTTTTACTTTGGTTAAATAAATAAATAAAAAAATAGTAGCATAACGAAACTGTAATAAATATTGTAAACTAAAGATTATTTAAATAATAATTATCGAATACTAAGAACAATGTATAATATTGAAGCTGGTTTAAATAATCTTTAGTAAGCTTATCACATGCAAAAAACGAAAATTGTAATAATAATTATCAAATTTATCCGATAAATATTAACAATCATAATTTATTACTATAATGATAGAACTATCTTAAGGACGAAGACCGGATAAATTTAGTATTATCAATAGAATTGTTCTGAACAATTTGATACAACAATTTGCGTCAATAATTAATAAAAATTTTTAATTATTGAAAAATATCAAATTTCATCTACTAAGATACGAATAGTCTTAAATCGGTAAATTGTTAGACCAAGTTACGTCGACGCGTGTGAAAATGCGAACGTAGCAGCGTTTCTCACGCCACTTTTTCCACGAATCTCGCATTTCTTACGGAAAAAACAGCTAAGCAGAATTTTTAGAAAAGGTGGGATAATTGTGCGCAAATCCGAGGTGATGGGCCGAATCAGGGCGAGTGAAGAAGTCAGTATCGGAGAAGTCCCACGGTCAACAAAGAATATTACAGTCTGTCAAGTAAGAGCGTGGTCGACTTCACCGACAGGTAATAAAAGATTTTGCTCTAATTCCTTCGCGAGCCGATAGAAGGAAGCTTTGTCCTTGATGCATTGTCAACAAAAATTAAGTTGTTGTTGATCTTTTAAAAAAAGAATCACGTTAAACGCCATGAGTGCTAAGTACGCGTCGCGCTACGAGGCTGTGTTCCTTTGCATCCACCCGAAAGGTCCCAAAATGTCGCAATCAGCGGCTGCTAAATATATGAGAAAGTCGAAGGCATTTGTACAGAAGTGAATACAGCGATATAAAGTAGCTAAAAATGTCGATGATTAACCAGAACGTGGCTCGATAGGAAAAGTGAACAAAAAAAATGAAAAAAGAATAGTGAATCTGTTTTCGCGGAATCCTGCTTTAACACTGCGGCAAGGACAAGCAAAATTAATGGCAAAAGGTTTAGATATATCCTACGAAACTATCCGAACCCATCTTCGTACTCATCATCTGAAATGGCGCAACACAATGAAGAAGCCTCTGTTGACTGAAAAACATGTGACAAAGCGACTCGCTTGGGCGCATGAGAATATTGATAGAGATTTTAAAAATGTCATTTTTACTGATAAATGTTCTATATGGGCACGTTCTGTCCTCACGCGAGCCTGGTCAACTTCCACCAATAGGCTTGTTTAGCGGACCGTAAAACATGGAATAAAGGTGCATCTTTAGGGCTGCTTCTCAAAGCAGGGATTCGGCACTTTGCACCTCTTTACTGACAACCTAAATGCCGAGAAAATGATAAAAATCTATAAAAAGGCTTTACTGCCATCTGCCAAACGATGGTTCATCACAAAAAATGAAGATTGGATTCTGCAGGAGGACAACGATCCTAAACACCGCAGCAAGCTCTGTACTCAGTGGAAGACTCAATCTGGCATCGTTACATTGGATTGGCCGTCGCAGTCGTCCGATGCAAACCCTATTGAAAATGTGTGGGCATATATTAAACGGAAGCTTCGTGGAAGACGCACATACACTTTGAAGCAGTTGTCTTACGAAATTCGTCGGATCTGGAGATCCTTGCCACTAGAATACGCCGTCAAATTAGTAGAAATCATGCCTCGGAGATGCCAGGCAATTATCGACGCCGGTGGTGACTGGACACATTATTGACCAAATTGCATCATTGTTTGTAATGTGTACAATGTATATATGAATATGAAAGTTTCATCAAATAAATTTTTTAATAAATTAACACGACCACGCTCTTACTTGACAGACTGTACCTTCAAATTATACGCCGGTTGCGTGAATCAATGAGAAGAAAACGCCCGGCTTTGTAGAAAAACAATTGGCTATTGCATCACTATAATGTCCCTGCTCACACATCGTTCTGGTTCGTAACTTTTTAGCTAAAAGAAAACGCCGCAATTCTGCCCCTGCCTCCATATTCACCAGATCTAGTCCCATGCGACTTCTTTTTATTTCCAAAACTTTAAAGCATCCTCAAAGGGCAGAGGTTTTTCACGATTAAGAAAAACGATGCAGATAAAAACCGAATCACTGAAGAAAATAAAGGCTGTATCAAAAACCACTTATAAAATGTGCTTCACGCATTGTAAGCGCTGGCACAAGTGTATAATATCTGATGGGTATTACTTTGAAGGGGACAAGATAAATATTGATTAGAGATACAACCTCTTGAATAAGTCAGGAACGTATTGCCGACACTGAGATACGGACGTAACAATATTTTTCTACATTTAAAATAAATTCAACAGGATTATTTTTGTCTCTTTCGAAAGTTGGTGAATTTATATTAATTTATAAAGATTTTACATGATTTAATATATTGCATAGTACTTCGTCATTACTCTATAAGTAATAATACACCGAATATTGCGAGAATAAATAAATGTCGTCACAGAAATGAGCGTTTTGTGCAATTCTAGAAACTGATAAGATGAGAGATGACCTAGAGAGGAGGGAGCGGAAAGAACGAAGACGATTGATAGTACTCTGCGGTGAGATGTCGATTAAGGTAATATTTTTATAATTAAGTGATTTGTTTCCATTGTAACGAGGTGCGCCTTGTTATTCAAAATTATTTTTAATCGTATCTTTCGATTTGCGATACTTCTAACAATAAGAGAGCTTGGAAGTCGCCCGTCTTTTACATCCGAGGAAGGGTGCGATTTTAGGTAATAACTGATAAAAATTCGATTTTTTTTAATAATTTTTTCTTATATTTAACGACAAAAAAAACAAGAGGAAAAGAAACTTAATAACAAATAAATTTAATAACAAATAAAAAATAATCTAACAAGAAAATCTGACCTATCTTATAATCGAAGCTTAAAATGTAAATGCTTAACGCTTTCTGGCTGCTTCTTGGTTTTCTCAAATCTACAGAGTGTAGCGAAAGCAACGATACCCTTGGATAACTTCACAGAACCGTATTTTTCGAGAAATTTATTAGACAAAAGTTGTTGGGTTTAGTGCAAAGAATTGATCGATAACCTTGCCGTTGACTTCAAGGTCATTTTTCAAGGTCATTTCGAGGTTAACTATTATTTTTAAAATGCGAACCCCTATTTTTTACTTCAGAAATGGAAAGAGAAAAAATTTTAACGTTAAGCTGTGTACTTGACTTTAGATTAAATTTATCCCGGAAAGTCGTTTGGAGGTCATATTTAATTTTTAATGATGAATCTCGAAGCGATATAAACTGAATATTATTGACAGATGTCTAACCTCTCTGAAACTATCGACTTAAGCTGTTACTATTAAATATTCATAATAGCCAGAGCCATCTTTTGAAAATGGACCGAACTAATTTGTACTTCCAATATTTTAGCTATCAAAAAAGCCATTTCTTCAAGTTTTTTATTTTACTTAGCGTTTGCACTTTCTCTTAATTTCAGATAAAAAATGGCTTACGTTTTAAATAACCGAGAGTGAATATCTATTCTTATGATGCGTGAGTAGAGCAATAGGAAAAGATCTTTTAACGAAGTACAAGAGCTCTTTAAACAAATTTTTCTCGTAAATGCTACACCCATTTCTAAAATGACTGTTACACGATTAATTAGAAAATTTTATAGAACCGGAAGTGTTAAAAATCTACCTAGACCAGGTAGGCCGCGATCAGCAACTAACGAAGAAATGCGACTTCATATTACACATTTTTTTTCTTGAAAATTCTCATCTTTCTGCTCATCGAGAGGCATTGCAGCATAGCGTAAGCCATATGTCTGTACAAAGAACTTTAAAATCAATAAAGTTTCATTTTTATGAAACGCGCTCAGTGCAGCAATTAAATGATGATGATCCTTATCGCCGGATGGAATTTTGTGATGAAATGATGAGAAATACACGGTTGGCTCAATTCGACGAAAAGATCTGGCAACACTGTAACTTTTGACAGAGATGTCAGATCAACTAATGACGTAGCGCGTTTAAAGCGTCCGTCTAAGAAGATTTTTGCCATGAAGCAGTACATGCCACGCAAACGCTCTCAGATTGTTAAAATTTACATTCAACAAAACAAGTCAATTGTAAAAACTCACTGTACATGGAGAAAAATAAATAAAGTGAAAACTGCGCCTTCTGCGACCACATTGTATCGTTTGTATAAAAGATTTTCAATTGGTAAGGCAATAATCTCAAGCGTTCAAATAAAAAGCGACCAAGGCAATCGAATAATAATATTCCACTCGTACGGACCAGTGTTCAGAGGTCTCCAACAATATCTCAAACATGTCGATCTTAGCAGTTAGGCATAAAACGAACCACTTTACGTCGCATATTACGTCATGATTTGCATTTGTTTCTGTACAAAATTCAGCTGATGCAAAAACTGTTACCTACCGATAAGCCACGTCGATTGGAATGAGCCCGAAGAGTCATCTATTACTAGGTTGTTCAAAAAGTTTTGAAAGCGACATCTATAGAGCAGTAGGAGAACCAAAATTTTTACGCCATTTTATTATTTCATCTTTCATATAAACATACCCAAAATTTCATTCCACTCTGTCAATTCATTGTTGGTTTACAAGCCATTTGAAGTTGACGTGTCAGTGTATTTTTTTTTACAATGGAAAAAACCGAATATCGTGCAGTGATAAAATTCTTTGTTTTGGAAGGTTTATCAGCAACGCAAATTCATACAAAAATGGTGAAAGTGTTAAAGGAATCTGCTCCTTCATTTCCAACTGTGCATCGATGGGTTTGAGAGTTAAGACGTGGTCGAAAAAGCGTTGAAGACGATCCACGCTCAGGACGTCCAAAAAGTGCATCAACACCAGCATTCATAGCAAAAGTACAGGATATGGTTTTGGAAAATCGTCGATTGACCGAGAGAGATTTAGCAGAGGCCCTAGACATCTCATTAGGCAGTGCGAGTCATATTTTAAATGAAGTTTTGGGTTTCAGAAAGCTCTGTGCACAATGGGTGCCGCATTCGCTCACAATGGAACAAAAACACGTTCGAATGCGACTTTCTGAGCAACATTTGGAGCGTTTTTGAAAGGATAAAAAGGATTTTTTGCGTCGATTCATCACTATGGATGAGATTTGGGTCTACCATCATGACCCTGAATCAAAACAAGAGGCTAAAGAGTGGTGTCAACCAGGCACTTCGGCACCGAAGCGAGTTCGTGTCCAGAAATCGGCGAAGAAGGTGTTAGCGTCAGTTTTTTAGGATGCAAAAGGGATTTTGTTGGTGGATTATCTCCAAACTGGCAAAACAATAAATTCTGAATATTATTGTAACCTTTTGGACCAATTGGATGAAAAAATTAGTGAAAAAAGACCCGGTTTGCACAAGAAAAAAATCATTTTTCATCAAGACAATGCACCCGCTCACACAGCTCAAAAACCCATCACTATAATAACCGAATTAAAGTACGAATTGTTGCAGCATCCACCTTATTCGCCTGATTTAGCTCCCTCTGACTTCTGGCTGTTTCCACACCTCAAGAAATTTCTTCGTGGGAAGCATTTATTATCAAACGAAGAGGTTATAGCCGTCGTAGAGGAGTATTTTGCAGGCCTTGCAGAAAGTCACTTCCATGATGGGATAAACAAGTTGGAAGACCGTTGGACCAAGTGTATTGAACTTATGGGAGATTATACTAAGCAATAAAAGTGATTTCACCAACAAAAAAAAGTATCTTCATTTCCGCTTTCAAAACTTTTTGAACAACCTAGTAGGTTGCTGCAGATGAAATGGCCGGTTTAGCAATGACATAAAGTTGGCTGCAATTTTAGTGTATTATGTTGGCACAAGGCGGCGCAAATGATATGAAATATTGAACTATAAATACTGCTACCTTGGTTTATGGAGTTATTTCTATTTTGCACTTCATAGTGATTGTAAAAACAAAAAGTGAAAGTTAACATGGAAGTGAATCAAAAACGACTACTTTTACTATACAAATTTAAATTAGAACACAACGCAACGAAATCAATGCTGAGAAATACTGTGCTCAACTGGATAAAATGCATCAGAAATTGATAGTCAAATGACGTAGGCTTGTCAACAGGGATGGAGTGATATTGCTTCATGATAACGCACGACCTCATGTATCGTGAACTACGGTCCAAACATTGAACAAGTTGTGCTATGAGACTCTTCCTCACCCTTCATATTCATCAGACCTCTTACCAACAGATTACCTTTTTTTTTTAAACATTTGAATCAATTTTTGACAGAAAAAAGATTTAATAATGAAGCTGCTGTCAAAAATGCCTTCGGGGAGTTTTTTCGAACCAGAAGCTCGGACTTCTACAAAACTGGAATAAATGTACTTGTATCTCGTTGGGAAAAGTGTGTTGCATCTATTGGTACCTATTTTGATTAAATCAATTGTCTTTATAAAAAGTTGCAGCTGTTCAAAAATTTATTACTAAATCGGCCATTTCATCTGCAGCAACCTAATAAATGACTGAAAGTGACGAACATTTTTGGCAAAAAATCGTCATGAGCGATGAAGCTCATTTCACGTTAATCGGAACCGTAAACAAACAAAATCGTCGATTCTATGGTACTGAGAATCCTCAAATCGTTCACGAGGTACCTCTTTGTAACAAAAAAGTAACTGTTTAGTGCGATATTTGTACTGATATGGTCATTGGGCCGTTTTTTTTGAAGATGAAGCCGGAAAAACAGTTACAATGAATCAGGAGCGTTATCGCGATATGGTAACCGATTTTTTTATGCCAATTGTTTGTGATAATGGTATGGAACACTTCTGGTTTCAATAAGATGGCGCTACACCATACACAGCTACTATCGATTTTTTCGAGCCACTATCGATTTTTTGTAACGATTATTCCCTGGACGTTTGATGTCAAAAAATGGTGATTTTGACTGGCCTTTGCGTTCACCAGATTTAACGCCTCCAGACTTCTTTTTGTAAGGCTACTTGAAATCGAAGGTTTACATCAACAAACCAAGGATCCTAGACGCACTTAAGGCCAACATCCCACAGGAAATAGCCGCTATATCGGCCAAAACATTGGCCGATAGGATGGAAAACGTTGTAAAACGGGTACTATTTGCCGTACAGGCTCAAGGCGGTCACTTAAGAGATATCATATTCAAAAAATAATGTAAACGAATCTCCATGAACTCATTTCAATGATTTTTAACACATTGTACGCCGGTGGCATCTGAGACATTTAAAGACTGAGCGCCGGCACGTATCGACCGCTTTAAACCTGGGCGCCGGCATGATTCGCTCGTTTACAATCAATGAGTACGTGAAGAAAATATTTAAAATTTTGTACATTTTCGTAAAATACCATATTTTGTTTCTATATTTTTGCGGGGCTGGCGCTCGAGCGATAGACTTCGAATCCCGCGTTTTCGCGGGGCCGGCGTACAATGTATTAAGATGAACAGTAAAAACTGTTTTTTTTTTCCATGATTTTTAAAAAAAAACACCTTTTCGTCGAATTTGGCCAATCCTGTATTGATAACGATGATAATTTTCATTATATTGGGTCATTGCATTAATAGTGATACGTTATGAAAAAATAAATGCCAAAACGTTAATAATACAAACTTATTTATTTAGTCTATTATATAATTGCCTTCGTTTCGTATAACTATTCTCCATCGATCTGGTAGCATGTATATCCCTTATTTAAAAAAGAGGCGGGTTTGTTGGCAAAAAAATCATCTACGTGTGTTTTAATAGCTTTTTCGTTAGCAAATATTTTTGTATTCAAACTAAGTTGCAGAGAACGGAATAGGTAATAATCCGTTGGGGCGACGTCTGGAGAGTAAGACGGATGTGAAAGAACTTCCCAATTCAACTCTCTTAATTTTTTTTGGGTCTGGAATGAAACGTGTGGATGTGCGTTATCTTGATGAAAAATTATTCCTTTTCTATTGGCTAAAACTGGACGTTTAATAATGATATTCTGATTTAGTTTATCAAGTTGCTAGCAGTATTTATCAGAATTAATCGTTTTGTTCACTGGAAGTAACTCGTAATATATAACGCTTCTGCAGTCCTACCAGACGGACAATAAAACCTTACGTGGGTGTAAATCTTTTTTGGCTGAAGCTAACGCGAAATCACCCTTTTTCCGCCAACTTCTCTGATGTGTTCTGTTGTCATACAGAATCTATTTTTCGTCTCCGGTAATAAGGCGATCTAGGAAAGGTTTATTGTTTTGACGAGCAATTAAAGATGTGCGTACTGTAACTCGATCCAGTTTATTTTTTTCGATTAAAGAGTGCGGTACCCATACATCGAGTTTTGAAATGTATCCAAGTTTTTTAATGTGAAGAAAAGCGGTTGAAACGTCACAGTTAAGATAATTTGCAAGCTCCTTAGTCGTGATGCGTGGTTGTGTTGTGAGTGAATTAATCACAAAGTCATCATCAACTTTTGATGGCCGACCAGTCCTTGGTTTGTCTGATAAATCAAAATCACCTTTTCGAAACTTTGCGAACCATCTTCTAATGGTTATTTCCAAAGGAGCACTATCTCCATAAACGTCACAAATATTCTTTAACGCCCTCGGAACACTTGACCCTTTACGGAATTCATACAACTTAACGTGTCGGAAATGTAACGAATCTTCGTTTATTTTTGTAAACAAATCGTACGATAGTTAGCACGTCTACAAAGCGGATAAGCACAAATCACACTAGTTAGGAGTGTGTTCTACGCAATGAAATACAGCAACAAAGAAAACAAAAGACGAAAGGCAAACTTGTCAGAACATGTTCAGTGATAGTACGATCGTATCATGACTTATGCAATGACCCAATACTATTATATATTATAGTAACTTATAGTTAATAGTTTACATCGTTTTTCCAAATGAAGCTACTTTTGAATTAAATGGATATGTTAACAGACATAGTTATCGATACTATGCGATGTTAACCCTCATTGGATGGTCGAAGTAATTACGTAATAAAGTCAAAAACTAAATGTTTAGGCAATTATCTTGAATAATAGATTAATTAGTTCTTTTTTCATTAATAGTAATTTGAATGCTCAACATTTGGTTTCAACAAGATGGCGCTCCAGCCTATTACGGAAGAGACGTTGTGAGATACTTAAATGAAACCTTTCCCAATCAATGGTTGGTAGACGAGAATAAATTGAGTGACCACCGCGTTCGCCAGACTTAGCGCTACTCGATTACTTTTTTTGGGGATATTTGTAAGAAACCCTTCTAAAAATGATGGACTTAAACTGATTCTATCAACCTTTTGAAAATGCTTGATCAAAAATTAATGGCGATTAATTGATTTGAATTGCTATTGACATGAATGACTATATTTTCATTAATATTAATCGGATTAAATCGACTATTCAATGATAGGAGCGCATAATGCGTTTGAATTGTATTAATTACAATAAATGTTAATAAACTTCAATTGATGTGAATATGTGTGAGCGCAAATCGTTTTTAATAAAAGATCTCGACATTGCTTCCCAATGTAATCTAATATATTTTTATTCATGGTGACCTAAATGAATTTTAATCAATAAAAATAATATTTTATTCAATCAACTTCAATTTATTTTAATTTACTAACACAATTTGACTTTTTTATCGATTTTAATTCATCAAAGTGAAATTAAAGAATAATTAATCCATCTCAATGAAATTTAATTAACATTAAATCATCACAAAATATGCCTTTTTTAATATGACTCTTTACCATATACTTTGAATCTATTTTAATCGATTTGAATAAATGCGAGAGTGAATTGCTTTGTATGAACAATTTCGTTATTGCTTTTAAATTTATTTAAAAACGTATTTATTGCTGCATAATCACACGAGTTTTAATCAACAAAATTAAAATAGTTATTCAATTTACTTTAAAAAATTTTATTTTTCTAAGACAGGTCGACTTTTATCGATTAAATTGTGTTAAAATAAAATGAAAGGTTAATGGATGTCAATGAAATTTAAATAATCCTATCATTAATAAATATTGTTAATAGGATACATATTGTACCTATTTTAATCAATTTTAATAATTACAAAAGCATAAATCATTTTTCGCAAGTAGCTTTCCAATAATGCATTTCGTTCTTTTTTTTTATGTTTAAGTAAATGTATTTTAATGGTAACAATTGATTTTGGTAATAAATATACTGTAATAAATATACTGTAATAAATATAATGAACTTGACTAAACATTAGTTTCTTGATTGGTTTAAGTTTGTCATAACTAAATGAAAGGCGAATATGAAACTCGAGATACGAGTATATTTATTTAAGATGATGGTACTCGATGTTTTTGAATAAGGTAATGTTTACTATAGAAGCTAATATAATATTTAATAGACTTGAAGTATAGAAATAAATAGTCGTCAGAACTTCAAATATTAGAATAAAAATTTAATTTCTTATAATTTAAACTAAAAAATTGAAACCTATTAAACAATTTAAGTTGAATCGCTTTCAATCGCTTCCGAAAAATGTTATGTACATTCAGAAATCCTTCGATTGAAAATTAATTATATTCGATTAAAAATTAATTGATTTCAATTGTAATCGATATAAATGACTATATTTAGCATTATGATTGATCGGAATAAATCAATTATTTGATCGTGAGTCCACACAATTTATTCTAATACATTTTTCACTATAGATGTTAATAAATTGTAATCGATTTACATATTTTTTATACGTAATAACGTGATAAGTATAAAAAGAGTATCAAAGTCAAGAAATCGGTTAAAAAAGCAAAATATTATAAATATTTTTTATTGTATTGCAATATTATGTAGCAATTTACACAGGTAACGAGCATTTTTAACATTGAATCACATTAAGTTTCTTCTCTACCTTTCCTACCACGATAAAGCTCCCTCCACAACCTTCGCGACGCACTCTCCACTGACATAGACCGTTGTGACAATTAACCTAAACTCAAACCGAGAGTTTAATAGCCTCTCTCGTTAAACTCAATTTGACTACGATGCAATTTTTACAAACAATCATATACAAGTAATCAAAATCATGCATACTGCAACTGAAAATAATGTTCTTTTTTCTAAGTCGGTCAATACGAATTTCATTGACGTTCGACATACAAATTTTTGCAAAGTAATTTTTTCTTGAATAAGCATCTATAGCGTAATTTGGGACATCGCGCAATAACCTGGAATGTCACGAATTCCTCTTGAAAAACCCTTAAAATAATTTTTTTTTATAAATAATTAATTAATTACTTTTCCTATAAATAATTAATTAAAATAAATAATTGATTTAAATTAATGGGCCAATGTTCAGCTGTTACATGTATCTATTCCTCTAGTTAAATTTTAATTTATACGGCTATTCTTCGGCGGCAATTCAACTATTCTATTTATTATTATTTCACTATTTTATAGTGAATATTTACTATTATTTATACTATTTCATATATCTTTAGTAACAGTCTGCGACATGCATTTTTATAAAAATAGATGCGTTTTGTAATTAAAATTAATTCTTCGATCAACTCCCTACAGAACAATTATTTCCATATTATTACTGGTAATTTCAATATTACGAGAGTAGTCCCAAAAGTACCCGACCTGACTTATGAATACAGGTAGTTTTAAAAAAACAATTACTGCGATTGACAATACCACCTTACAACAACTTAATGCGAAAAATTCATAACGGTACGTTTATTATTATTTTTTTTACAGACATCCAAAGTGAACGCTCTCAGTGAATTTGTAAATATGGAAAAAATCAGGCATCGTTATGTGATACAATACTTTCATTTGAAAGGTCTAAGTCCAACCGATATCAAAGCCGAGTTGGATTCTACTCTGGGGAAGTCTGCTCCTTCGTTTACACAAATATTAGGTAGCTGAGTTTAAGCGAGGTCGTACGAGCTGCCAAGATGAACACCGCAGTGGTCGACCAAGTGAGGTCACTACGTCAGAAAATGTGAAGAAAATCCACAAAATGGTATTGGATGACCGTCGACTAAAAGTGCACGAGATAACAGACATGGCAGGCATTTCAAAAAGTGCTGTGCATCGCATTTTCACCGAAAATTTGGACATGAGAAAGCTGTGCGCAAGATGGGTGCCACGTTTGCTCGCAATGGAGCACAAACAGCAACGTGAGGATGTTTCCATCGAGTGTTTGACAATGTTTCGCAGCAATAAAGCCGAGTTTTTGCGTCGATTCATAACCATGGACGAAACATGGGTCCATCATTTTACACCTGAGAGCAAGGAGCAGTCAAAGCAGTGGACTAAAAAGGGAGAACCGGCTTCAAAGAAAGCAAAGACAGTTCAGTCAGCTGGCAAGGTCATGGCATCCGTTTTCTGGAATGCGCGTGGAATAATATTTATTGATTATCTCGAAAAAGGAAAAACAATCAACGGCGCATATTATGCAGCCTTATTGTAGCGTTTGAGTGATGAAATCAAGAAAAAACGGCCCCATCTGACGAAAAAAAAAGTGTTGTTTCATCACGACAACGCACAAGTCCATACGTGCGTCATTGCGATGGCTAAAATCAATGAGTTGAAGTTCGAATTGCTTCCTCACGCACCCTATTCGCCATATCTGGCTCCCTCGGATTATTTTCTTTTTCCGAATTTGAAAAAATGGCTCGGCGGCAAAAGATTTGCCAACAATGAAGAGGTAGAGTGCAGTTAATAGGTATTTTGAGGAGCTTGACGGTTCCTACTATTAAGCGGATATCGAAGCTATTGAACATCGTTGGGAAAAGTGTATCGAACTGAAAGAAGAATATGTTGAAAAATAAAAAACATTTTCGCAAATTTTTCACTGTTTTCTTTGTCGGGTCGGGTACTTTTGGGACTGCCTTCGTAATTTACAATTGCATTAGCGTATCGTATATCTATTAAATAATCTCTGAAAATAAAGTAAACCAAATAAGTACTTCTCCAACAGTCCATTAATTAAAAATTATAACTTCTAAAGAATGATTATTTTAACTATTATTTTACAATTATTTCTTTTTTGTAATTATAAATCACTGGTGTCTATAGTAACAATGTTTTTTTATTATTTAAATAATTATTCTTTATCTAAAAATCATTATGTAAATTAATCACTTAAAATGCGACAAAAAACTTCGTTCCTTTTTGTAATATGCGTTAAATTTTAAATGGCACACGATCATACAATTTAAATCGATATCATTCTATTGTAAATAGCGAATAATAAACTTATGTAAAAATTCCGCAAAAATGGATCGTCTCTCTCTTTAATTCTCGCCCCCCCCCCTTTAGACCAAGAAGCTCTCCAGAAAGAGGGGGTCCGAAAAACTTGCCCTCCCCTGAATTTTCAAAAAATGCGAGATAGCTTCTTCCACATGTTGAAATACAGCGCAAAATTTTCATCAAGTGCAGACCTTAGGCAGCCCTCAAGGAAAACATTACTACGGATCATATACACGAACATACCTCCGGCAGCACTTGAGGAAACATTACTAAGGAATCATTTACATAATTACAAGGAAGCAACTACGAAGCAACTACGACAAGCGGACTATTCAATTTTTCAACTAAATAAAAAGAAAAAGACGACGAGAAGTCGAAGAATTTATTTACAAACATTGATTGTAGAAGATATTTATTCACTGATGTACTACCTAACAACGGGTCCGCCAAGTATGTATTAAAATAGTAATGTATGCAAACTCTTTATTGTATGTTTTCTTAATGCAAACTCAGCATCTACATACTCGTATATCTATTAATTATTTATCAGCTATCGATATAATTATTGATAAGTTGCATAGACTTTTTGTCTAAATATGTTTTTAGTAAATGAAATAGCTTATCTACAGTAAATGTATTACACACATCAATTTTTCGATCTAAAGAAAAAGCAAATCGAAATACTTGACAATTTTTTACAGATTTTACAACCTTCTTTAGTTGAAATTTGAATTTTGGTAATGGTGAAATTTCATTACTTTGCTTCACTTACATTAGAAATTATTGCAAATAAATAGTAGATTATTTAATTAATTATAATTAAAATTTGGAAGCCGGATCATATAAATAAAGTTACGTTATACACGCTACAATGTGCAAAATGTGAAACAGAGAAAACAAATACTTGACAATTTTTTTGATTTCACAACTTTCTGTCGATGAAATTATAAAATTATACATAAAGCTCTAAAAATAAATTCACTAAGCAGCCATAATTTTATCATTAATTAAGGAAAAATGTAAAATATAAGTTTTTATAAATCCAAGTGGTCTGTGAAACTGTATTCGTCAAAAGAATAACTGTATTATTTAAACATTTTTAATAAAATCAATCTTTTACAAAAAATGTTACGACATTAAGTTTGTAAATATACAATTGATTAATGACAGATAAAATAGTACAAATATGTAAAAAATAAAAAGCAATTTTTAAAATATGTTTATATTAAAATTATACAAATTTTTTATCTATAAATTATATGTTTGAAAAATTGAAAAATAATGTTTTTAAAATGATATACTAAACAACTTCTACTTGCCAACATTCTACCTTTTTTAAAAGATTTTTTTTAAAGAGATTATACATACTTTTGGAAAAGACAATTGTGACGAAGAATCCGTCATAGGTCGTCAACGAAGAATGTAAGTGTTTACATTTTTGCGTGACCGTCTCCAGGTTGCCAGCTTGTGTAAGCCTGTTTAGCTGCGAAAATGCGGATTTTTCCAAAAGCCGGCCACGTTCTAAAATCACGCGATTTTTGAACTTGCGGTGACGATTGGCGAGGAATTTTGGGAGCTGCGAGGGAAGGGGAGAGAAGAGCGAGCGTAACGGAGTTACGCTGTGCTCTCCTGCAAGGTAGTTTCGCTGCACGTTCCCGCGAGGACAGAGATAAGTCCCGTGGTAAATATAGTTTGGTTCCTCTTTGATTGGAGTGAGCGTCGCGAGTGAAGCCAGGGGTGAAGGTGTGCGAGAGAGAGAGTGAGAGAGAGAGTGAGGAAGAAGTCAAGAGAGCAGTGCGAAGAATGAGAGCGAAGACGAGGAAGAGCAGCGAGAAAGTAAGCCTTGGGACGAGGAGTCGAGAGTCGGTGGGAGGCGACCGGTGGTTGCCACCGCGATCTCAGAAGCCGAGGGTGAGGCGGAGACAGAAAACATCAAGGCGAGATTCTAGCGAGGTCCGGCAGCCCTTCTTCGGAGGGAGAGCCGTAGGAGCAAGGTGCAGCGGTGCCAAAGAAAGCTGCCGGGAGCTCAACGGCGAGCGGACAAGCTTCGTGAGCAACAACGGTGAGTGTTCTCACTTATCCGCGTGAAATCATTAGAAAGAGAGAGAGAGCGAGAGTGTGTATTAGCGGGTTTGCGGTAAGGGTGGCGAGGGATTGCCACTTCCCTGCCCTGGGGAAGCGATAGGCCTCCGTCGGCTGGAAGACAGTCGCGGGCGGCCGGCCTGCATCTTCGCGACATAAACAGCGGGAGAGAGTGAGAGAGAGAAAGAGAGTGAGCGAGATTAAAACATTATTTTATTAGAATACTATTTTTTTTTTTTGTGCAAGGCACTCTGGGCGCACGTAGCTACATCGGCTACGACGTGGTGCCTGCATCAAAAATGGCGACCGTGACAGGACCTTGGTAATCCCTAGGTCCTCGTAGTGTACATCAGTGAGCTTGCCCAATGTAAACATTGCGCGCGAGTCTTTTGCCGATGTACAATTTTTCAAATATTATTTGAGAAAGTGATTGTTTAAGCGGTGTAAGTGTGAGAGAGACAGTCGGCCCACTCGCGTGACGAAGATACGCACAAAGAGGAAGGGCCGATTGCTAGCCTAGAGAGAGAGAGTTGAGTGCGCTCGCACTAAGTGCACCCAGCACTTATAGCGAAAGCGTGCGTTCGGACTTAGTCTATTTTTCGACCCGTTCGAACTAAGTCTATTTTTCGACCTGTTCGAACTTAGTCTACTTTTCGACTTGGTGAACTTAGTCGATTTTTCGGCTCTTCGGGCTTAGCCGATTTTTTTTGACTGGTTTTGACTTAGTCATTTTTCGGCCGAGGGGACTTTGTCGGATTTTGTGAATTCGAACTTGATCATTTTTTTTTCCTCGACCGAGTGGACTTTGTCGGAAATTTTGCACGTTCGAACTTAGCCGATTTCTCGACTGATTCGAACTTGGTTCTAGTCAAAGGGGGGGGGGGTGTTGAGGGGGATTTGGTGGTTCGTTTTTTTGTGTTTTTTTTTTATGTCGCTTGCTGCAGGACACCGAGATGGCGGATTACAAACAATCAATGATTCGTATGCTGAGCAGGTCTCGGGTGGCCCGCCAAGCGAGACGAGAGATCGGCGCTCTCCCGGTTGAGGACGTCATCCGACGGCTAGAAGAGCGCGGTCTTAGGACGAGGGGAGAAGGTTTGGAGTTGCGCGAGCGACTTCTTAGGGCGATTGTACGTGATGATGATCGGAGCGTGTCGGTGCCGTGGTATGATGATTACGACGCCGACCCTGCAGCTCCTCCCGCGCCGATCCCAATGTCGCGTAATCGACTCTGGGAGACCAGGAAGTGGTCCCGAAGAGGAAGTCGAGCAACGCAGGGTACCTGGGAGGATCACACGATTGGAGAGTCCGACGCAGGGAATTGGGCGGGGCCGGAGGCACTGAACTCTTTGAGGATCGGTGACACGGCCCACACTCCTGCTCGGAGCAGTGCGGAAAGAGTTTTGGAGCCTAGGTGGATGGAGAGTAAAAGAGCGGAGGGGCCTCACTGGCCATCCGCCGTACTGCCGCTCGCGACTACAAGCGCAGCGGTGCCTTTCACTGGCTCTTCGGCGGGATTCGCGTCATTGGCGCACCCGGCGGCCCCGGTTTTGACCGTTGCGGCCCCTGCGTCGACGCCACCGCCGAATTTGGGTCCGCAGCAACCTGCTTCGGTAGTCGTCGGCGCGGAGCAGTGGCAATTCGTCATGAGTCAGCTGACGAAGAACGGGAATGAAATTAAGGAGTTGAAAAAGCTTCTGCTATCTTTAAGTTTGTTCTCAAAGGCGACTTCGATGCCGAAGTCAACCGGGGCGTTAGAAACTGCTCAGAGCAGACCCCCCCTGAGTCCAGCGCACCGTCAGCCGACGGCACAAGGATCGTGGCGGGCTGCAAGCGTACGTTCAAGTACGTCGAGCACGTACGATATAAGTGTTCGACCGAAGACTCGATAAGAGCTGGGTGTACCCGAGCACCCCAAGAAACACGTACCGTTATATGCTCGCGGTGGCGGAGCCGCGGCAGCCCGTCGATGAGAATGCGTGGCCCCTCCCGCAGTCAGTCAGAGGACAGACAACGGGAAGATAGGGCCACTGTGGAGCGTGAGCGATGTTTGAAATCGATGAAGCAGTGGGAAGTGTCGTTCGCTGGTGGAGACAATGAAGATTCGCCCGAATTCGTCAAGCTGATGAAAGATTTCCGACGCTTCCATTCCTACGGCAAAGAGGCGATACAAAGTGCTCTATCAGTCGTCCTCACCGATGCTGCACGCTTTTGGTACAGGGGAATCAGAGAAGATATCCACGATTGGCAGGGATTTCTTCGACGTTTCCGCGATCAGTACTGCCCTGAGATCGAGGAAAGAGCGGTAATGAGAGAGTTGGAAAAGCGTACGCAGGGGAAGGGTGAGAGCGTCACACGATATACGAGGTCTGGCTATTAAATAACGAGACTGGTTACGAAAAAGGGTTTTATTATAAAAATTATTCTATATTCGAATGCTCCTCTTCATTATACTCTCCTTCCCTTGCCACACACCTTTTCATACGTTTTTCCCATTGATCGAAGCAGTGCTAGAAGTCTTCTTTGGTGAGGGCCTTTAGGAGCTCTGCCGTTTTTTGCTTTACCGCTTCCATCGACTCAAATCGAGTCCCTTTCAAAGCAGATTTTGTCTTCGGAAACAAAAAAAATCGCACGGTCCCAAATCTGGCGAGTACGGTGCGTGTACGAGCACTGGAGTGCGCTTACCGGCCAAATACTGCTTCACAGATAGCGCGTTATTAGCAGGTGCGTTGTCCTGGTGCAAAATCCACGAGTTGTTCTTCCACAACTCGGGCCGTTTCTTACGAACTCGTTCTCGCAGTGTTGCCAGAACTGACAAATAGTAAGTCTGGTTGACAGTCTGACCCTCTGGAACCCATTCAGTCATTACGATACCGTTAATGTCGAAAAAAACGATCAACATTGCCTTGAATTTTGATTTGGACATCCTTGCTTTTTTTGATTCTGGGCGATTTAGGCGTCTTCCAATGCATCGATTGCCGCTTTGTTTCAACATCGTATTGAAAAATCCACGTTTTGTCGCAAGTAATAATGTTTTTCATCAGTCCGGAATCTTTTTTTAACCTTTCAAGGAAATCTGAGCAGACCTGTTGACGCAAGAGCTTTTGGTCAGGAGTCAGGTTTTTTGGCACTAACTTCGCACAGACTCTTGTCATGTGTAATCCTTCGTGTCAAATTTGTCTAACCGTTTCTTTATCGGCGTTTACAGCCTCGGCAATCATCCGGATGCTCATTCGACACGCACAATTTGGTTGATTTTGGTTACTGTTTCCGGAGTTGAAACAGTGACAGGGCGACCTGGGCGTTGGTCATCTTCAATGCTCACTCGGCCCTCACTGAAGCGCTTACACCACTCAAAAACACCCGCACGAAATAGAGAATTGTCCCCATAGGCCTCTCGCAACAATTTACAGCACTCAGTCGGAGTTTACTCCAATTTAACGAGAAATTTGAGATTGATACGTTGCTCCTGTTTTTCGTCACACATGGTTTTCGGCTCGAGAAAAAAGAACGTTAGTTTCAAACCGCTACTGCACAAATACAATAATAGTGACGAGAGCGTGTTTTAATACGTGCATAGACAAGATATCTAGATACCCAACGCACTACTCGGTTTTTTTCCCACCCCTCTACGGCGCCCTCTAGGCGCGCAGTCTCGTGATTTAATAGTCAGACCTCGTATATCGTGTTTCCGGGCAATTGCAGCTCACCTAAAAAACCCGCCGTCTATGCCTTAACTGTTGGAGATGGCGTACGAACAGCTGCAACCCGAGTACCGGTTGTTCATGGCCGCTGCATCGATCCGTAGTTATGAGGACATTATGACACACGGTAAACGGTGCGAGAAGAATATGCGCATAAACGAGCGCTTTTTGGACCCGCCTTCGAAAGACAAATCCGTCTTCCAAGAAGCGGCCTTTGCCGGTACTTTGAGGCGCTCTAGCCAGATTGCTGAAGTGAAAGAGATGGAGAAGAAGGGGATGTTCTGGTCGGGGCAGCCGGAGAAGTTGGAGAGCCCCAAGGGAACCCCCAAGAAGAAGAAGCGCCGAGGAAAGAGAAAAAATTCGAGTTTCTCGAGTGGTTACGAGGTTGCTGCGATGCAATGGGCACCGAGAAGTCCTGCGCCGCCGCCGACTTACGCGGGAGTCGCGCGGAACTCACCAGCATCTAAGCCGGCTTTGAAGCAGCTCCCAGCGTCGAAGTCTTGGCAGATCCCAGTAAGAACGTCTCAAAAGAGACCCACCTCGTCGCCGAGAGGTCCTTCGCCGACGTCTATGGCAGCTGCACGGGCCAGCGGCCTGTTCTACAAAGTGTATTATACGTGTCAGCGGGTGGGCCACAGAGCGTCGCTTTGCCCCCAGAGGCGGTGTTTCGTGTGCGTGCATCTCTGCCACTTTGTGGCAGAGTGCCCCTTAACGCCGAAGGTGCCACTCGAGCGCGGCGAAGCGACCGCTAACTTGCCGCCTGTTGCCTGCCAAATCTGCGGGACGGTGGAAGTTACAGTTCTCACCTGCCCGCGATGCGTGCCCATGGTCCGGCGAATGGAGAACGAGCGAGCAGGGTCTTTAAGTCGTCCAGTGGGCCCTGCGGTTCGTCGCTAAATGGACCAAAATCGAGCGAAAGGCCGTGGCGATGAATACCATCGCCCGCCAGGAGAGTCGCCGGTAGAAGTGACGGCGAGGTCTTCGCGGTCGTCCTAAAGAGAGGGTTGCTCTCGTCGACAACTTGTGCTGAACTTTTTCTCCTACGAGGAGGTAGAGTTCAGGGGGGGGGGGCTTTGTGACGGAGAATCCGTCATAGGTCGTCGACGAAGAATGTAAGCGTTAACATTCTTGCGCGACCGTCTCCAGGTTTCCAGCTTGTATAAGCCTGTTTAGCTTTAAAAATGCGGATTTTTCCAAAAGCCGGCAACGTTCTAAAATCACGCGATTTTCGAATTTGCGGTGACGATCGGCGAGGAATTTTGGGAGCTGCGAGGGAAGGGGAGAGAAGAGCGAGCGTAACGGAGTTACGCTGTGCTCCCCTGCGAGGGAGTTTCGCTGCGCGTTCCCGCGAGGACGGAGAGATAAGTCCCGCAGTTAATATAGTTTGGTTCCTCTTTGATTAGAGTGAGCGTCGCGAGTAAAATCAGGGGTGAAGGTGTGCGAGAGAGAGAGAGAGTGAGAGAGAGTGAGGAAAAAGTTGAGAGAGCAGTGCGAAGAAAGAGAGCGAAGACGAGGAAGAGCAGCGAGGAAGTAAGCCTTGGGACGAGGAGTCGAAAGTCGGCGGGAGGCGACCGGTGGTTGCCACCGCGATCTCAGAAGCCGAGGGTGAGTCGAAGACAGGAAGCATCGAGGCAAGATTTCAGCGAGGTCCAGCAGCCCTTCTACGGAGGGAGAGCCGCAGGAGCGAGGTGCAGCGGTGCCAAAGGAAGCTGCCGGGAGCTCAACGGCGAGCGGACGAGCTTCGTGAGCAACAACGGTGAGTGTTCTCACTTATCTGCGTGAAATCATTAGGGAGAGAGAGTGAGAGAGAGCGAGAGTGTGTATTAGCGGGTTCGCGGTAAGGGTTGCGAGGGATTGCCACTTTCCTGCTCTGGGGAAGCGATAGGCCTCCGTCGGCTGGAAGACAGTCGTGGGTGGCCGGCCTGCATCTTCGCGACATAAACAGCGGGAGAGAGTGAGAGAGAGAGAGAGAGAGTGAGCGAGATTGTAACATTATTTTATTAGAATACTATTTTTTTTTTTTGTGCAAGGCACTCAGGGCGCACGTAGCTAAATCGGCTACGACGTGGTGCCTACGTCACACAATACAAATCGATAAGATTTCTTATCGAATTGAATGGTATTTACTAATTGTACTTTTTGCATTAGAATTTGATAAAAAGCAGTAAAATGTAAGTCGATAAACCACTGTTCCAAAAATCACACTTACAATTCACATAATTTTAAGAAACTCAAAAGTATATGGATTTTATATCGCAATTTACTAAGTTGCAATGCAAAAAATGCATTTATGCTTCACCATTTAAGGCGATTAATTTTATCAATTTCTACATTTTCTTTCGAGCTAAGTTATACATATATCGCAATGAATATTTACTATGTTAACAAGTCAATATATATATACTAGGTTTTTCAAAAAGTTTTGAAAGCGGAAATGAAGATACTTTTTTTTGTTGGTGAAATCACTTTTATTGCTCAGTATAATCTCCTATAAGTTTAATACACTTGGTCCAACGGTCTATTAACTTGTTTATCCCATCATGGAAGTGACTTTCTGTAAGGCCTGCAAAATACTCCTCTACGACGGCTATAACCTCTTCGTTTGATGAAAAATGCTTCCCACGAAGGAATTTCTTGAGGTGTGGAAACAGCCAGAAGTCAGAGGGAGCTAAATCAGGCGAATAAGGTGGATGCTGCAACAATTCGTACTTAAATTCGGTTATTTTAGTGATGGTTTTTTGAGCTGTGTGAGCGGGTGCATTGTCTTAATGAAAAATGATTTTTTTCTTGTGCAAACCGGGTCTTTTTTCACTAATTTTTTCATCCAATTGGTCCAAAAGGTTACAATAATATTCAGAATTTATTGTTTTGCCAGTTTGGAGATAATCCACCAACAAAATCCCTTTTGCATCCCAAAAAACTGACGCTAACACCTTCTTCGCCGATTTCTGGACACGAACTCGCTTCGGTGCCGAAGTGCCTGGTTGACACCACTCTTTAGCCTCTTGTTTTGATTAAGGGTCATGATGGTAGACCTGAGTCTCATTTATAGTGATGAATCGACGCAAAAAATCCTTTTTATCCTTTCTAAAACGCTCCAAATGTTGCTCAGAATGTCGCATTCGAATGTGTTTTTGTTCCATTGTGAGCAAATGCGGCACCCATTGTGCACAGAGCTTTCTGAAACCCAAAACTTCATTTAAAATATGACTCACACTGCCTAATGAGATGTCTAGGGCCTCTGCTAAATCTCTCTCGGTCAATCGACGATTTTCCAAAACCATATCCTGTACTTTTGCTATGAATACTGGTGTTGATGCACTTTTTGGACGTCCTGAGCGTGGATCGTCTTCAGCGCTTTTTCGACCACATCTAAACTCTAAAACCTATCGATGCACAGTTGGAAATGAAGGAGCAGATTCCTTTAACACTTTCACCATTTTTGTATGAATTTGCGTTGCTGATAAACCTTCCAAAACAAAGAATTTTATCACTGCACGATATTCGGTTTTTTCCATTGTAAAAAAAAATACACTGACACGTCAACTTCAAATGGCTTGTAAACCAACAATGAATTGACAGAGTGGAATGAAACTTTGGGTATGTTTATATAAAAGATAAAATTTAAAAATGGCGTAAAAATTTTGGTTCTTCTACTGTTCTATAGATGTCGCTCTTAAAACTTTTTGAACAACCTAGTATATATATATTAAAACCAATTGTTTCTAGAACTTTTAAACATAATTATGCATAGAATCTTATTAGAATATACCGAAATAAATCGGTTTTAATGTAAAATTTTCACCTTTTAATAATACTAGTACATTGCATGTCTGGTTTATGAACCGTTTGAGTCCCAAGCAGCGCGATCGCGCTGTTGAGATTTTATGTCGAGAAAACCCAGCAAATTTCGAGCATTGTGGACAACTGACGATGCGTTACCGATTGTCCAAGTCAGAAATGCGCGCGATTTACTGGAGCAAGTGCATCACACAGATCCTTTTAATGTTAATAGTACATTTTACAATAGCTACGTATAGTAGAATAATACTATAATAATGCAATAATACATTACAAAATAAAAAGTACTCATTTAGAGAAAGCGCGATTGCACTGTTTGGGATTCTTTGACAGTGTTTTTTCAATATATTCTAGGACTCAAACGGTTAATAGGTATAATTTTAACGAATTTCGAAGCTACTGATTAACTTTTTTCTTTACATAATTGAAATATTAGCCGAGTTTTTTTAAATTATGTTTTAATTGTACAAAATGTTCATATAATCCAATATCAATCTAAAATATTTTATATATTCTCTGATAAATATAGTGACGTTTTATATCTTAATAAAATAATAGTTAAAAACCAAATTACAATAATTTTCATATCTCTTGCAGAGTTAAAGCTTATTAACAGTGTTAAAGCATTAATTATTAGCAGGTTCTTTATTAGCTATATTGTGTAATACAATAGCAAGATAACTTGCTTCAGTTATTAATTTTTTCTAAGATTGTGATTCTTTAAAAATTAAATTTTAATCAATTCAAATTTATTTATTAAAAAACTGTATTAAATTAATAATTACTACGGTAACTAACCGATTTTAATAAGAAAATATGCAATGAAAAAACAGTTTAATATATTGCACAAGAAGGCATTTATTTATAATTCTTGTTAAAAATATTCGATTAAAATTTCTTAAAACCGATTAAAAAATTATTTGTATCGATTTAAATTTCATCGGTTCTAATATATTTTAATCGGTTTTAATCAGTTTTAATCGACTATTTTTATCAGGGATATTATATATTATATATATGTTCTTCATTATGATTTAAAATTTATATCAAATAATTTGATAATTGTCAAACATTATGTCAAATAGAGCACAATTATATATATTAATATATATTTACCCTTAAGATAATTCAATAATAGTGATTCACGTTAATTGATTAAGCGAGATAAAATCAGATCTTTTGTCAATGTTATGAAAATGCAGAATAAATTAAAATTTTAAGTGATCACGAATTTGTCTAAATCTGGATATATGTATTATAAGTATTTAAAAACAATTATTCACATAAAACTAATCATACAACTCATTCTTTGTATAATTTTTTACTTAAATTGTTTACTCTATCTTGTAAATAAAATTTATTCTATTGGCAAAAGCAATGATTTCCACTTATTTCGTGTTCGACAGCATACACTGAATTCAGCATTTTATGAACTTGTTTGTGCCGCTTTCGTACTCTTGGAAATAAAAAAAGGCAAAAAACTGATGCAATAAATCTTTTACCAAAACACTGACTATGACCTTGACCATGAGCTTGAAGGTCAAGTTACATTTTTGAAAGGGGAACTTAAACTTTTAATCCCAATTTGGATACTTAATAATTCCGTTGGCATTCTTCTCATAATAGACGAATAATGATGGTTCCCTTACGTTAGTTACACATAATAAAAAAAAATAGAAATGAAAAAACAGTAAATGTTTTTAAATTCATTTTCATTATTAATTAACTCAAACAAAATTAGACATACAGAAAATAATATTTTTGCAGCTAGTAATACTTTTCTCAATAAAGAAAGATTCTTTCCTAATAATAAAAGGAGTTTGATAGTCTCGAACTTCGTATTATTTTTGCCTTGATTTAACAGTCTGATAGTCGGCGATCACCTTCAATAAATTACATAGTTTATTACAATCAATCTGGAAACGTGAATGAATTCTTTTTTAGTTAGTTTCTTGATTGAGAATTTAGTTGCCATATAGTGGTTTCTAAATAATAGTAGCTACGAGGGCGGTTCAAATATGATGGAGACAAACGCTGTAGATGGTGCGCATGTATATTTTGAAGGTCGTGGCTTGAGAGTGTGATAGCTGGGTCCCTTACGAACAGCGTGGTATAGTTTTCGTCGGGAGTGCATGTTTCACGCGCGTGCTACGACCATGAGTGAACGTCAAGTGCCGACCGCTGTTGCGCAACGTATTGTCATTCGTTTTCTAATGTGGAAAGGCGTTAAAAACACGGAAATTTTTCTGCGTTTGCGAAATCAGTTCCGTAGTGAGTGCCTGAGTAGGGCTGCTGTGTTTAAATGGGCCAAAGCATTCAAGGATGGTCGCGAAACCGTCGAGAATGAGCCGCATGATCGTCGACCGCGAACCAGCATCACACCAGACAACACTTGTGGCGTAGAAAAACTCATTTTGGAGGACCGTAAGATGAATTTTTTTCGAGACATTTTGGCTAAACTCGGCATCAGTATTGGTAGTGTAGAGTCTTTCATCCACGAACACCTTCAATATCGCAATATAACGGCGCGATGGGTTCCTAAACTGTTGAACTTCGAGCAAAAATTCACGTGGTTGGAAGTTTGCGTCTCACGCTCGATACAATATCGAAATTGGGGTGTGAGGTACTGGAACACCCCCCCCCCCCCTACAGTCTGGATTTATCACCCTGCGACTATCACATGTTTAGACCACTGAAAGAAGCCCTCGGAGGTCGAAGATTTAACACCGACTACGAGGAAGAGAAGTTTGTGCGCACATGGCTGTCCGAGTTGCCCAAAGAATTCTTCGATACCGGCATCAAAAAGCTTCCGGAAAGGTTGACAAAATGCGTAACTTGTAAGAGGAAGTACCTAAAAAAACTGTAAATTTTTGTAAACTTTTTCGATAGTAAATAAACGTGTCAGAGCACTTATCTCGATCATATTTGAACCACCCTCGTATATAGTGGTTTCTGAAGTTATTACTAATTTAAATTAACTGCATCATTCATTGTATGTTTATTTAAATCTGAAATCGTGGCATCATTTTGAAAAACTTTGAGTTTCTTCAAATTCTCTTATTCTTGAGGTCGGCGGGCCAATTAGACGGCCCGAATTCATCCGTTTTTGGAAAGCGTTGTTGGACGGGAAAAAAAATAATTAGCCAAATGAACTTCTGAGGATAGTTGTATACATTCTGTTGAAAAAGTACCGGGAATTGTCGATTTAAATCTGGCGGGGCAATTTAGACAGGTAAAATTTTTTTTTCTAGGTTGATACAACTGTCCTTAATGACTATGCCAAGTTTGAGCGGAAACTGTCAACGAGTGTGTTTACAGTAGCTGGTTAAGTCAGTCGATGTCAATAGTGCGTGCCGATTTTTTACAATAGGTGATTACGTTGAACAAAGAATTTGTCTAAAATTTTGTGTTGCGAATGAAATTTCGTGTGCCGATGCATTGAAAATGTTGCAAAAGGCTTTTGGTGATAAAACACTATCGAAAACCCGTGCGTATGAGTGGTACAAAGCCTTCAAGGAGGGTCGTGAAGTCGTCGAAGACTTGCCTCGTTCCGGACGCCCATCGACGGCTTCGACCGCAGATAACGTCGATAAAATTAAGGAAATGGTGCTTGAAAACCGTCATACCAGCTTGAGAGAGATAGCACATGAACTTGAGATATCCCACGAGTCTACACGTACGATTTTAATTGATATTTTTGGCATAAGAAAGGTGGCCGCAAGACTCGTTCCAAAAGAGCTTAATTTTCTTCAAAAACGCTATCGCAAACAGGTCGCCTCGGACATGCTAGATCGCGCCAATTTCGATCCCGCATTCATGGAATGCATCATAACTGGTGACGAAACGTGAGTTTACGAGTACGATATGCAAACAAGCCAGCAAGCATCGAAATGGGTGGGAAAAAACGAGCCGATACCGAAAAAACCACGCCAAAGCCGCTCAAAAGTGAAGGTGCTGCTCATTGTTTTCTTCGATATCCATGGCGTGGTGCACTACGAATTCGTTTCAGAGGGTCAGACGGTAAACAAAGAGTATTACCTAGGTGTTATGAAACGTTTACGTAAGCGTACCCGTAAGAAGCGGCCAAATTTGTGGGCGAACAACTCGTGGATCTTGCACGACGATAACGCGCCGTCTCACCGAGCTACGATTGTGACCGACTTTCTCGCCAAAAACTCAACGAGCACGCTTGAACAACCACCGTATTCGCCGGATTTGGCTGCCTGTGACTTCTTACTCTTCCCAAAACTCAAATTGCCGCTTCGTGGCACCCGTTTTCAGTCAATTGAAGCCATTAAACAAAATTCGGCGCGCGAGCTGAAGGACATCCCGGAAATCACCTATAAAAAATGTTTCGGTGATTGGAAGTCCCGCTGGCATAGATTTATCGGAGCAAATGGAGCCTATTTTGAAGGCGACCCAATAAATTTTGATTATTAAAAGTGAAAATATTTTATTAATTTAAAATTCCCGGTACTTTTTTGACAGACAGTATATATTTGAACTAAAAAAAAAATTTGTACAATCTTCAGAAATGTATTTTAACACGTTGAGCGCCACGCCTATTTTTAAGGAAGTCCCTGTCAGGCCACGCGCGATACTTAAAAGTTCAATGTCAGCCACTGATGGCTGACGCGGCCTAAACGGAAAGTCCAGTGTCGGCCACCGATGGCTGACGTGGCGCTCAAAGTGTTAAGGGGGGAAATCACAGTAGCACACAAAAAAATAGGCATATTTTCGGGAATTTATTTTGGCTGAATAAAAGTATTAATCAAAAATCTGTAAAGTAGGTTCTATAGCAATACTAAAAAAGTACAAAATGTAATTTTTTTAATAAAAAATATCTAAAAATGGCGGCTGCGCAGCATATGACCCAAGGCGCCTATTTTTGAAAGTGTGTCGATGGCCGAAGACGAAGACTCCTTAATTTTTGACCTGGAAGAAAAAACCAAAATTTTTTAGTTTTCATATAACAACAGCTAGCGAGATACGTAGGATTTTTTCGATGTATTGATTTTTTACAAAATGGTGCATGTTTGAAAATAAAGTTAAATTTTTAACAAAAAAAACGCTATCAAATCTTCGATAAAAAAAACTAAGCCATATAAAATAAAAAATTCTACGTAGCTCCGTGGAGAAAGATATTTCAAAGCTACTGTCAAAATTTTTAGTTGATCGGTAAAGATTTGCTCGAGTTATGTCTTCGGCGAGCTCAAAAAAAGTAGTTTTGAGAAAAACGCGTTTAAAGTTTTACATACGCGTTTAAGCATACTGAGTGGCGTTACCGCAGAATAAAAAATTTGGGCACTTGGACACTTTTGCCGTGTTTTATCATTTGGTATATTATTAAGACCCTAAAGCACCTTTTAGGCGAAAAAAATTTTTTTCGAAAAATTGAAAATTTTACTGTGATTTCCCCCCTTAAGTCCCGTTATCAATGCATCTGTAGAGCGCTTCGCCGCTGACGCGTCTAATTTGTGTGCAGAATATAGCACGCAATTTTTATCTGAAAAAAAAACCAAAAAGATTATCAATTTTGATAAAATTATCTTTGATACGAACTAAAAGAATCGGGAGAAGTACGTAAAATCCGAATATTTTTGGAAGATAGAAACAAAAAGTGATTTTTCAAGAAAAGAAAAACTGTTTAATTGGGTAGAAAAGTCACTTAAAAGCTTGAGATTTTTTTTTAATTTAAATAGAAGAGAATCTCCTCGAAATTAATTATATTTTTGGTTTTTTTTTTAGACAAAAATTGCGAGCTGTATCCTGCACACAAATTGGACGCATCAGCGGCGAGGCGCTCTACAAATACATTGATAACGGGACTTCAAATATATTTCTGAAGATTGTACAAATTTTTTTTAGTTTATATATACAACTATCCTCAAAAGTTCATTTGGCTAATTATTTTTTTTCCTGTCTAACAACGCTTCCCAAAAGCGGCTGAATTAGGGCCGTCTGATTGGCCCGCTAGCCTTAAAAAAATTCGTTATTGAATTGAAGAAATAATTTATTTGCTTGTTCATTTTTTAAATTAAATTTGTTTTTTTAATTTTAGTTTTAGTTATTTTGACATTTTCTCATTATTCCTGACTACACAGCTAATGACATTATCGACATTCTCCTTGTGTTAGGAGAATGTCGACGAAACTACGTTCAAGCTTCAATTTTGTATGCTGCTAGATTCCCCGGAATACGTCATCCCAATGACACTGTCATTCGTGATATTGAATCGCGTGGCCGACAAGGTAAGTTTGCTCGTCAAAGAAGGTCCATGTTGTCGGAAGATTATGCTAATAATCCTGAAATAATTGCGGTTCTAGCTATGGTGCACCTGGATCCTCAGATAAGTTTACGTTAAATTGAATGAGAGCTTAGTATAACAAAATCATCAGCCAGCAGATATCTAAAAATGTAAAGTACCATCCGTATCACACATCTTTGAACAAAGCTTCATCGGTTGAAGATTATCAAAGACGACTTATTTTTTGCCAATGGGTGACGCAGCAAGTCAATAATGATGATAATTTTTTATGGGTCTGAAGTTTGCAACGTTAGAGTACAACGAAATAATTTTTTACATTTAAATAAAGCTGCTAAAAATGTACAAATTATATCTAAATCCGTATTTAAATATTTGGTTATGCTATAAAACATAAAGACTAAAAAAAATATAAATATAAATTTTAAATAAAAATAGTTTTTAAAATATTTCGTTGGATGCCAACGTTGTAAACTTAAAACCCATAATTTTTTTAAATATGTTATGTTCAGCGATGACGCTACATTGTAAAGTACTGGCGTCTTGAATCGCCATTGAAGACAACGTTGACATACAAACTTATTTGCAGTTAATAAGACATGAACTCCCACTTCTGCTTGAAGAAGTTGACCTTAATATGAGAAAGAGATTATGGCTACAAGACGGTGCTTTTCTACATTGGTCAATCATTGTGAGAAATCATCTATTTGAAAGATTCAACAATCGATAGATAGATAAAGGAGGTCTCGTAGAATGGCCACCTAGGTCACCAGACCTTACATCGTTTGACTTTTATTTATGGGATTTTCTGAAAAATGAGATCTATAGAAACAGGCCAACGACAAAAAAAGATATAAAAGTTAGGATTTGGAATGCATGTAACACCATACCGCTAAACGTGTCATTAAAGATGAAACTTGTGTATTCGAGCAAATGGAGCAACTGTTGAACATCTTTTGCCTAAAAAAGCTCTTTTCATTCAACCTTAGCTGAAAATACAGCTTACATCGATGGATGATCTCAATTTAACTGCCGGGATCTCTGCTTGATGTTACCTTAACTGGCTGGGTCTCGTCCAATCTTGCTTTAACTGGCTAAGTCTCTGTCCGATCTTACCTTCATTGGTTTGGTCTTTGCCTGGTCTGGCCTTAACTGGCCGAGTCTCTGCTTGGTCTTGCTTTAACTGGCTGAGTCTCTATCCGATATTGCCTAAACTGACAGGGTCTTTTCTTGGTCTTGCCTTAACTGGCCGGATCTCTGCTTCGTAAAATTTTGTTTTCTGTGGTCATAAGTAAGATTTTCCATTTTAAATCATCAACTTTACTTCAAATAAACTTGAAAGTTGTAGTCAAGGTCATGGTCAAGGTAATATTAACCCTTAACTGGTGACAAGCGGTCTCACAGGCCGAGCGGTGTCAGACGGTGCGATATACGCGTCAACTTAGCACGTATTTTGGGTTCTGATTTTTTGTCTTTTTGTTTGGGTTCTTGTTGGGTTGTTGTTTGGGTTCTGAGTTTAAAAACTGAGGTAAGCTAGCATAAATACTTTCGATGCTATAGACCATTTAACAGCAGCGGCTTCTCAGGCCGCGCGTCACCAGTTACGTTACACAAAAACCATGTCACCAGTCAAAGGTTAAGACGTAAAATTTTCTGCTATTTCGTTTTTCGGGGTCAAAAGTAAGGCTATTTGTTAAAAAAAACCAACTCAACCTTCAAATGACCTTGAAGACTATATTTAAGGTCATGGTCAGAATCATAGTTAGACGTCTCCTTCAAAATTTAACAACTTTTTTTGAAAACTTTTTTCTTAAAACCTTTAGTTCTAGAGTTATATGCATCCGTTTTTCAAAATGGGACACCCGAAAACAACATTTTTTTTCAAAAATCATTTTCATACATCAATATAATCTCCTTTTAGAGTAATACAATCTTTCCAACGCCTTTCCAACATTTCTATACCATGTTTATAGGAGAATTTATCCTTTGCTTCAAAATAGGCTTCAGTTTCGGCAATGACCTCCTCATTCAAGCCAAATTTTTTTCCCTGGAGCATTTTTTTGAAATCAGCAAAGAGCCAGTAGTCGCTGGGGGCTAAATCTGGCGAATACGGGGGGTGGGGAAGCAAATCAAAGCCCAATTCGTTCAATTTTGCCATTGTTTTCATGGACTTGTGGCATGGTGCATTGTCTTGGTGAAAAAGGATTTTTTTCTTCTTCATGCGCGGTAGTTTTGCTGCGATCTCCTCCTTCAAACGTACCAACAAGTCAATATAATAATCACTGTTGATCGATTTACCTTTTTCCAGGTAGTCAATAAAAATCACGCCATGTGTATCCCAAAAAACAGACGCCATGACTTTGCCAGCAGACTGCTGCGTTTTTGGACGTTTTGGGCGGCTTTCGCCAGCCATGCGCCACTCAGATGATTGCCGATTCGACTCCGGAGTAAAATGATGTATCCATGTTTTATCCATGATCACGTATCGACGCAGGAAATCCTTTTTATTGCAAGTAAATAGCTATTAACAGCTCTCTGAATCGTCGACTCGTTGCTGTTTTTGTTCCACTGAAAGCAATCGCGGCACTCACTTGGAAAAAACCTTTTTCATGCTCAATTTTTCATGAAGGATTATAAATACGCTTCCAGATAATATCTGCGTCATTTCTGCTATCTCACGGACCTTCACTTTGCGATTTTTCATTACAATTTTTAACACTTCATTCACATTTTGTTGTGTAACGGCTTCCAATGGCCTACCCGAACGTTCCGCATCGTTTGTGTCCGTACGACCACGTTTAAGCTCAGCATACCAACGACAAATCGTTGGTTTGGATAGAGAGGAGTCCAGGTAATGTTTTTCAAGCCATTGCTGGGCTTCTACGGTGTTTTTACCCATTAAAAAACAATGTTTTATCAACACGCGAAACTCGCTTTTTTCCATTTTTCAAACAAATTACAAAGTGACTTTACTCTAACCTCGATAACTCTGCTGTCTGTAATCCGATCGACGTGAAATTTTTACACGTTTCATGTAAAGCTTCGCACTCTATGAAAACGTGGCCAGTTTGGTACTACTAGCACCATCTCTGGGTTAGTCTCGAGACTTATTGAACGATGTGTTATGTGTGTGCGTGCGTGCGTACGCGTGTGTGTGTAAAAATCTGTGTGACTATGCATTATAAGAAGCTAAAATAAGAAATCAGGATTCAAATATAATTTAAATAATACTGGAAAAATTAAGAAGAAATTAAATATTTTTAGTAATTTTATTTCTATATTTTTAATAAAATTTATCTAATTTATTTTTTGAATAAATAAAACATTATACTAAGATTTAAAAAAAAAAATTAGTTCTTGAAATTAATTTTATTAAAAATATAAAAAAAATCAATTTACTAATAAATTTTTTTTTAAATTGTAGCATGTTTTATTTGTTCATAAAATAAATTTAATAAATTTTAATAAAAATATGGAAATGAGATTATTAAAAACAATCAATTATCATATACTATTGTGATCAATAAGTAAGGTGAATTTGTTTATAGAATGTAAATTCTTTATTTATTCTTCCAAATCAATTTCATCCCCTTCAAAGTAATCCCCGTCCGATAAAACGCACTTTTGGCAACGCTTTTTCTAGTCCTCAAAACAGTCGGAATAGTCTTTTTCCGGTATAGCCTTCAAGACCTTCTTCGATTCGGTTTTTATCTCCTCAATCGTGCAAAAATGGCGTCGCCGCATTGGCCTTTTGAGTTTGCTGAATACCAGGCGGATACGGTGGTTGCGGAACGATATGAGTCGAGTTTTTGGCAAAAAAGTCGCAAAGAACAAATGCAGTATGACATTGTGCATTATCGTGATGAAGAAACCAAGAGTTGTTCGCTCATAATTCCGGCCGTTTCAGACGAATAGCTTCACGCAAACGACGCATAACGCTCAAATAATATTTTTTTTGTTGACAGTTTGACCCGGCGGAAGAAATTCATAGTGCACCACACCACGATAATCAAAGAAAACTGTCAACATGACCTTGATTTTCGATCGACTTTGCGGTGGTCCTTTCGGTCTTGCTTCACCTTTTGCACAATAATCGCTGGATTGGTCGGTGGTTTCAAGGTCGTATGCGTAAATCCAAGTCTCGTCTCCAGTAATGATGCATTTCAAGTGGTCCTGATAGTCAGACAGCAAAGTTTCACACACTTCAACGCGACGCTTTTTTTCCAAAAAATTAAGCCATTTTGGCACCAATCGAGACTTGATGCGTTTAAGACACAGAACATCCTTCAAAATGGTTTGGGCTGAGCCAAATGATATTCCAACATTATCAGCGAGGTCTCTAATTGACAATCGACGATTTTCAAGCACCAAATCTTTTATTTTTTGGGCGTGGCCCTCGTCGGTAGAGGTTGATGGTCGTCCAGAGCGCGGTTCGTCTTTAACGCGTTCTCGGCCCGCTTTGAACTTATTGTACCAATTATAAATGTTTTTTTATGCCATAGTTTGATCACCAAAGGCCTTTCGCAACATTTTCAATGTGTCCGCACAAGAATATTCGTTCCGCAAACATAATTTGATGCAAGTTCTTTGCTCAACAAAATCACCCATTGTAAAAATCGAAAAATTCACTTTTGGTTGTTTACAAAAACACGTGTAACTCGGAGATAATTAAACCTTTTGACAAACAGACGCTTGGCAAATGTTATAGACAATGCTACTAACCTAGGAAAAAAAATTTACCTGCCTTCCTAATGCCCGGGAGTTCTAAATGACAATTTCACCTTACTTTTTGATCACAGTAGTAAATAAAATTTATGTTTGTTAATAAAAATCAAATAAATTTTAATAAAATAAAATATTCATTAAAAACAATTATGTTTAAGAATTAATTGAAATTTTATTGTATTTATACAGGTGACAAATATTTTTTACAAATATTCAAAAATAGAAATTTCATAAAAAGATAACAAGGTATGAAAAATATGTATATGAAAAATGAAAAATCTGAAATATATTAATTTTCATGTAGGAAAGTATGCATCGTGGTTTATTAAGTTTTATATAGTTTTTATGTACAATAACACACTGTTTTAAAATTCAATTTTCTAAACATAACAATTTAATTAAAATTCTATTATTATGTATGTGTTTTACTATATATATATATATATATATATATATATATATATATTTATATATATATATATATATTTATATATATAATATATTTTAAAAATTATATATATATATATATATATATATATATATATTGTAACGGGGTGGTAGTTTTAAAGGTTAACCACCACTAGAGCAATTAACCTGGGAGGATGCGCGATTCGCGAGAGGCGCGAAACTTGCCCGCAGTGCCCCTTTTCAGGCCGCTAAAGCCTTGAACGACTTTGCTACTAAGTCCAGGCACGGAAAGCCGTCTTTTAAACCTAACTTACTCGTCACAACGCTGCGCAATCGTCGTTGTGCGGCTCGTGTGTCGTCCTCGCCGGCTAGCTGAGATCTTGGAGAGGGTGGTGTTTGAGAAGAAAGCTGAAATTCCCTGGTTATCAAAAAAACAAAAACAAAAAACTAGAAAGAAAAAAAAAAGGAAAAGAGAAAAAAAGAATATAATAATTGACTTGAAGTCTATATAAAAAGAAAGCAAGAAAAGGAAAAAGAAGAAAAAGAGAAAATAAAATAAATAGTAAAATAAATAAAATAATTCATTTAAAAATAACAAAGGCAGAAGAAATAAATAATAAATAGCATCCATGTAACAAAAAGGTAAGCGGGGGACGCACACAATACGACACTTCTAATATAATAGGGGTTGCTCTACGCAAACGGGCTCAAGGCGCTAGGGTCCGCAACTCTCTCGCAACAGATTCTATCAAGCGAGAGAGCTGGCACCTCTCGCGCGGTGGACTCTAGCGTCCACACGCATGCGCGAGAGAGTCCGTAATTCTACCGCGGCGAACCCTAGGAGTGGGAGAGAGAGGCCTCCCTACTCGCGTGCGCCGTGCATTATGTAGGTGCGAGAGAGAACGCGCCTCTCTCGCACTGTAGCTACCGGAGTGAGAGAAAAAGCGTTCTCTCGCTCTCGCACGCCTAACCTCATGGGTGCGAGATAGATCGTGACTCTCTCGCACTCATCCTACTAGAGTGAGAGAGATAGCGCTCTCCCACTCGCACGAACCTCACCGAAGAATCGCCGGTAAAAAAAGAAAAGGGGGTAACTAGCAGAGGTTACCCCAGCGTAAATATAAATAAAGCGTGCGCCGAAAACAAATACAAACAAAAACTCACGGTTGGCTGGCCAGTCGCGCATGCAAGAGAAAACGCCGGGAGAAGCTGGAACGCCGTTGCCGTTCGTGACTATATATTAATATGTAAGGAAAGTATTATCTCTTTGCTTGATTTAGCGCAATAGGTCGGTAAGATAGATAACTTATTATAACATAGAATTTATCTTGACAGGTCGGTAAGTCAGACCACTGATTGTATAATACAAGCAACTATGAGAATTACACGCGGTGTTGAGGTTAAGAAAATATATAATAATATATAAAGGGTGATTCATTATGAGGTTTGATTTTCAATAGGCTTTTTTTTTACAGATCACGCGTGACTCCTGTCAAACTGTAATGTAATTTTTATTCAGTATTCTTTGACAAATCATCATCGAAAAACTTACACCGCAACAACGTACCCAAATTTTTCAATTGTATTACGAAAATCAGCGTTCTGTGAGAAATGTTTTTCGTGCTCTTAGAGCAACTTATGGTTGAAACCACTATAGCCAATACTATCCGCAAATTTGAAACCCAGCATACATTATTGGATGATACTCGACCGATTAGACATCCAGCACGTAGTGAACAGAATATAGCGGCTGCAGCTGAGAATGTGGCTGAAGACCTTGACGAATCGATTCGGCGTTGTTCTCAACAGCTTGGTTTGTCGTACGCAACAACTTGGCGTATTTTACGTAAAGATCTTGGTTTTAAGGCATACAAACTTCAACTCAAAACAAAAATTTTTGCTATCTTGGTATAATACAAATGCAAAAGAAGATATTACTATATTATACAGCAGAAAATATTACGAAAAATATAAAGGAAACGTGCAGACTGCGAGATTTGTACAAAAGTAAATCAAGAGGCCAAGGTAAGGTTGGTCTAATGTCACGTCTTGATCCCGCAAGAAAACCATTTGAAATAGTTTCCCTGGATACAATGGGCGGATTTGGTGGTTCATCGACAAAGAAATATCTACATCTCCTAGTAGATCACTTTACAAGATTTGCTTACATATTAACGTCTAAAACATAAAACGCAAATGATTTTATTAAACTGACAGAAACCGTGTTCAGAAAACATAATATACAGATAATTTTAACAGATCAATATCCAGGCATAAATTCCAAAGAATTCAAAAACTATCTAGAGAAAAAGAAAATCACGGTAGTTATCACAGCAGTCAATTCACCATTCCAATGGCTTAAATGAAAGGCTGAATCAAACTCTTGTAAATAAAATTAGATGTGCAATACATTAGGAAAATAAAAATGTGCATGGACAACTATAGCACATAACTGTGTAGAAAAATACAACGAAACTGAACACACTGTCACTAAATTCAGTCCAAAATATTTATTACAAGGTGAAGACACCTTAATACTGCCTTATGAACTAAGAAATAAGAAAGATAATAATGACCTAGAAAGTAATAGGACATTAGGACAATGTCGCGCTCTTCAAAATCCGAGGTCGAAAATAGGGGATTTTATTCAAAAAACAAAAGTTGAGCTTTAAATAACCTTGAGAATGGAGGTTAAGGACATGTTCAAGGTCATAGAAGAGTCAGCCCCTTAATATCCAATAACTTTTGTTTCAAACATTTTTTTATTACATTTTAATTTTTTGAGTTATTCAGCTGTCTAAGTTAAAAAGGACTCCCTGTATACAGCGTATTTAAAAAGTCCCAGTACAGCTAAATAACTTAAATAATAGTCCTGGAGGAAAACTATCGATTCCAATTTTTTCAGAGATTTCCTTGGCTATTCGGCGGTGACCTTGAATTAGATCTTAAATCGGACCTTCAAGGTCATTTGAAGGTCAATATGATTTTTTTTAATGGGAACCCCTGTTTTTGACACCAGAAATAAATAGAGCAAAAAATTTTACGTTCGAATATGTCCTTGATCATTATTAAAATTTGACCTTGAATGTTCATGGTGAAGGCCAAATGTGGAAAGCTACGTTTGAATTAAGGGGAGGTTCTCATCTAGCGACCCAAAAATTACGTGATTTTCGCGATTTTTTTTCTCATGGAAGGAAATAAATAAAGTAGTCAAGTTTTTCGGTACTTATTAAGTATGTTATTAACTACTTTTACAAATTTTTATGAACAAAAGTACCAAATAGTTTATTAGTTATATGCATTGAAAAATAGTCATCGAAAAAAAAGACACCTCCACGGGCGGCAAGGTAACTCATCGAATTTTTGTCTGAAATCAAAAAATCAAAATTTGTTATGAACTAGAAGACATTTGCTGGACCTTGAACTAAAATTACAAAGAAAAGTTCAAAATTAACAAAATGGCGGACTTGCAGAAAAAGAAATATTTTTTTGCACTTTTTTTTGCTCTACAAAGTGCAATAACAATAAAAATAATCATAGTAAAATTATGATTTTAGGTCAAAATCTAGCAAATTTAATTACCTTTAAAGTAAAAAAAATTCATCTCGATATCTATAATAGTTTTTAAGATATCTTGCCGCCCGTCTCAAAAAACATGGTTTCGAGAAAAACGCTTTCAAAGTTTTAGTACGCGATTAAGTACGTAAAAGGACGACTTCGGTTTTTTAACTATAACTTTAAAAATAAATTGAATCAGGCAAAGCGGGTTTCACGAGCGTATTCTACGAGACATTTGCCAACTTTTTAAGCAAACAAAAAAATATTGATTTTTTGGTCGTGCTTGATGAGAACCTCCCCTTAAACGGTAATGTCAATAGACATAATATGAGATATTGGAGTGCTGATAATCCACACTGGATGATTGATAGCCAACTGACTTAATATCCTCAAAAAATTAACGTCTTGGCAGGTATTATTCACAACAGGATTGTTGGACCATTTTTTAATGAGGATAATCTTACTGCGGAGAAATATAAAAATTTGTTACGAAACAATGTTATTCCAACAACTCAGGCAATTGGTGGCAATGAATTCCAAAATACTTGGTTTCAGCAGAATGGTGCAGGTCCCCATTACGGTCTTAATGTCCAAGCATACCTTGATAATGTGTTTCCACATAGATGGATAGGACAGAGAGGCGAGATCGAATGGCCACCTAGATCTCCCGATATTACTCTACTTGATTTTTTTTTTATGGGGATATCTGAAGGGTAGAGTATACCGAATGAATCCGACAGATATCGAAGAACTAAAACGGAATATTCGAAACGATATAGAACAACTCAATGCAACGAAAATTTAATGATGCTGTTGGTGTGTTTCATTATCGTTTGGGACATTGTAAACAAGTTAATGGTGAACAATTTGAACACCTTGCTTTAACAAGCTAAGTATGATATCTCCTCGCTTTAACTGGCTAAATACCATATCTCCTTGCCTTAACTGGCTGGGTATGATATCTCCTTGCCTTGACTGGCTGAGTACCATATCTCCTTGTCTTAACTGGCTGGGTATGATATCTCCTTGCTTTGACTGGCTAGGTACCATATCTCCTTGCCTTAACTGGCTGGGTATGATATCTCCTTGCTTTGACTGGCTGGGTACCATATCTCCTTGTCGTAACTGGCTGATTATGATACATTCTGTCAAAGTACCGGAAATTGTCGATTTAAATCTGGCGGGGCAATTTAGGCAGGTAAAATTTTTTTTCCAGGTTGGTACCACTGTCCTTAATGACTATGCCAAGTTTGAGCAGAATCTGTCAACTAGTGTGTTTACAGTAGCTGGTTAAGTCAGTGGCCTTCAGCTCGCGCGCCGAATTTTGTTTTATGGCTTCAATCGACTGAAAACGGGTGCCACGGAGCGGCAATTTAAGTTTTAGGAAGAGGAAGAAGTCACAGGGAATCAAATCCGGCGAATACGGTGGTTGTTCAAGCGTGTTCGTTGAGTTTTTGGCGAGAAAGTCAGTCACAATCGTAGCTCGGTGAGACGGCGCGTTATCGTGTCTTGCGGCCACCTTTCTCATGCCCAAAACATCAATTAAAATTTTACGTGTGGACTCGTGGGATATCTCAAGTTCATGTGCTATCTCTCTCAAGCTGGTATGACGGTTTTTAAGCACCATTTCCTCAACTTTATTGACGTTATCTGCGGTCCAAGCCGTCGATGGGCGTCCGGAACGAGGCAAGTCTTCGACGACTTCACGACCCTCCTTGAAGGCTTTGTACCACTCATACGCACGGGTTTTCGATAGTGCTTTATCACCAAAAGCCTTTTGCAACATTTTTAATGCATCGGCACACGAAATTTCATTCGCAACACAAAATTTTAGACAAATTCTTTGTTCAACGTAATCACCCATTGTAAAAAATCGACACGCACTATTGACATCGACTGACTTAACCAGCTACTGTAAACACACTCGTTGGAAGATTCCGCTTAAACTTGGCATAATCATTAAGGACAGTTGTACCAACCTAGAAAAAAAATTTTACCTGCCTAAATTGCCCCACCAGATTTAAATCGACAATTCCCGGTGCTTTTTTGACAGAATGTATATATACAGGGTGGTCCTTTTTAATCTATTGGTCGAAATAACTTTAAAGGAAGATGATTATATCAAAAAATGTCTTGACAAAAGTTGTAGGAGTTGAAGGGGGTCGTCCAACGCTGACCTTGTCGTTAACCTTGAGGTCAAACTTGAAGGTTATTTGAAGGTCAAATCGCGAATTTTAAATGGAAATCCCAATTTTTTATTACAGATTCTGATTTGGCGTCAAAAAATATGAAAATTGTGGTCGGAACATTTTTTAGATGTGTGACAGATGTTGCTGCAATCGACAGAATTAAAAATGCGTACAAAAATCGTTACCGAATTAGAATTTTTCAAGGAATACACATCGTGTTGTGCAAATTAGAGTTCTGTGGATAAATACGTTTAAAAAAAATCTATTTTGATAAAAATGTTTATTCTACTTATAGCGTTACCCGGGGACAACGACGTGGACGTAGTAGAATCATGTCCCCATGGGGTGCTTTTTTAATGTGAGTCCTCTTGCCTCTCACATTTCGGGAGGGTCGATTGTGGTGTCATTGCATGTCCTCATATCCAGATCAACATATTTTCCTTTTCTACCTATTTATATGTGTAGTGGTTGAGATATTCGTATCGATAGATTAAAACTGCCGATTACAGCGCCATCTGTCTCGCATCGAAAAAAATATCTAGGACAAAACTTTCATATTTTTTGACGCAGAATCAGAATCTGTAATAAAAAATTAAGATTTCCTTTTAAAATTCGCGATTTACACCTCAAATAACCTTTAAATTTGACCTTAAGGTTAACGCCAAGGTCAGCGTTGGACGACCCCCTTCAACTCCTACAACTTGTCTGGACATTTTTTGATATAACCATCTCCCTTTAAAGTTATTTCGACCGATAGATTAAAACGGACCACCCTGTATATATATATATATATTATATATATATATATATATATATATAAGTTTCGAATTTGGGAAACTTAGGATTTGTATGAGAGTGTGAGTGTGAATGAACCAACTCGAGTTGTTGCAGTAAAATAACTGTAATTAAATAATAATTAAGATAACATTATTTACACTGTTGATCATGCATCGATTAACACATTACCTGAAACAACAACAAAGTAGGATTTCACAGAGTGTGTCAATTAACAATAATAATTGTGAAACGAAAAAAGATAACAAATTATAAGCACGAAAAACGTGGCTGCCTACCGTGGCTGCCTAGCGACGTCTGTCCCCCTGACCACAGCCAATGCGCGGTTTACAATGAGCGTCACTCACCGTCTGGCCGAAGGTAACTTAACCGAACGGACAGGCGGCAAATTTTGAAAAGAGGTTTCAAACTTACATCCCCCCCCCCCCCTCCTCAAGAACGAAGAAAGGAATTTCGGATTAATGAAAAGGAATGAGTTTGCTTGCGTGAAAGAGGTTTGATTCTTTTTTTCTGGGCCCACTATCGACCTCATATATTACCTCAGAAATTTTTCTTTTTATTCTAAATGGCCCTTCTCTGATTGGATCCGTGTTTTTTGTGTTTAATTTGTTTCCGTTGTATATGTTAACGAGATCATTTTCGTTGTATTCATGTTTGTTTGTTGTCTCGTCGTAATACCTCTTGTTATGCTCGTGAATCTTTTTCGATTGCTCAAATGCTTTTCTTCTATTTTCTTCTAAGTTTTCGACATTGTTCTCGTTTAGTTCGTTAGGTAATATTAAATCTTCTTTTCCAGTTAGTAGGTAAGAGGGTGTAAAACCAGTCGAACTGTGTATAGTGTTATTATATTCGTGCACGCATTCTTGTGCAACAGCTGGCCAGGAGCTTTTTTTTTTCTCGTAGATTTTACATCGTATTCTGTTGACTAGTGTTTGATTCGTCCTTTGATTCAATCCGTTTCAAAAGGCACAATCTACTGCTGTAAAGATAAGTCTTATATTTTCTGATTTTAAGTATTTTTTGAAATCATCTGAATTTATACCTGCGTATTGGTCAGATAAAAGCGTGTCGATCTTGTTAGTATTTTTTGTTGATTTAACTAGTTTAATAAAATTGTTGGCAGTTTGGGTTGACGATGTTGTGATAAATGCGTATCTTGTGAAGTGATCTGTAAACAAATGCAGATATTTTTTTGTGCTTTTGTTTCCCGCAAAACCACCGACTGTGTCCAATGAGACTATTTCAAATGGCTTTGAGGCTGGACCCAACTGGGATAACGGAACCTTGTAGTTTGCAATTCTAGTTTTATTCTTAATACATGTTTCACAGGAACGACAAAATATTTTTATGTGTTTGTGCATATTTTTGAGTAAAATTTTTCTGTTATCGTCAAGGTCATTTGTTTTACTCCCACATGACCTCGTATTTTATGAACTTTTTTTATTAGCTGCTTACCAAACGCTTCAGATAACCAAATTGTCTTTTTATTGTTTAGTGATCTGTAGATAATACCGTTCTTCTTTTCACATTCGTTATCTAAATCAAAATTTTTTTGATCATTGATTATTTCGTTTATTTTCAAAAAGTTCACAATTTTTATTGCTGAGCTTTCGAAGTTATCTTCTTCTTCGTCTAGGACAAGGTTGCGAGATAAGCAATCCGCTTCCAAGTTTTCTTTACCTGGGTTGTAAAGGATTTCACAGTTGAATTGTGAGATGTAAGTAAGGATTTTTCTTAACGGGTTACCCCCACTTGCGACTTTGAAAAAATCGATTTTTTGTTAATTGCATTTTTTTGAAGTATAAGTATCTGAGAATATGACCTGGAAATTTTAAGTCGATCCGAACAAAATTGACTAAGATATGAGCGTTGAAAGAGAAGAATCCGTTGTATAAACAACCGGCAATTAAAACTTTAAACGCGTTTTTTTGAAATGGCATTTCTAAAGTCGTTGACCAAGATTACTTAAACACTTATTAACCGATCTTCTTGAAATTTTGCAGGCTTATTTAATACATAAAAATGTAGTCTTTAATCGTTCAATTTTTTGTTTAAAAAAAAAATGGCCGTTTTATAGCCAAAAAACGGCAGTTTTTTTTCGTTAAAATCGAACTATTAACTTTGACTGTCCGCCATTTTGTGAAAAATAAATATTTTTTTAAATTCTTTGATTAAAGACTTGTTTATACTTATATTTAACTAAATCTATCCACATTTTTTGTTTTAAATGATCCACTTTGCCGCAATGTTGGTCACCGCAAACCGTATAAATAAAAACACTATTCCATTGGCGGCCATTTGCCACTTAACAATGTAATATTTTGCAATAAAAAAATTACTGAAAGTTCTTCAAGATGTATTCTTTAAGATGATATAATAATCGCTTGAAAAAGTTTTGTAGTTTTCTTTAAAAAAATTCATGAAAAAGGCCTTTTTTGTTGAGCTACAACTGGGGGTAACCCCTTAATTCTGGATTGTTACAATTGTTTATTTTAAAGTCCTCTAAGGGTATGTGGTCGGTAAAAACAGTAAATTTTTGACCAATTAAATAGTACTGCCAATACAATATTGCTTCTTTTATTGCGAGACATTCGATAAATATTGCTTTTTTTTCTTTTTGTGTATTGTTTAATCTGCGTGAGAAATAGAATACTGGTTTTAGTTTTTCATCTTCCTGACGTTGTTTCAACACTGCACCGACTCCTCGAATGCTCGCATCCGTAAAGATGTAGGTTGGTAACGCTGGATTAAAGATCGAAAGTATTGGTTTCGAACACAAGTGTTCTTTTACTGCCTCGAAAGTTTCTTGACATGTTGGAGACCAATCAAACTGTACATTTTTTCGGAGCAAGTTATGAAAAGGTTCCAGTACGATACTTGAGTTCGGGATGTATTGAAGGTAGAAATTTAATTTTCCCAAGAATCGTCTGATATTTTTTCTTGTTTGTGGAACAGGGAAATTTTTTATTGCGACTACGTTGTTATTTAGAGGTTTAATACTGTTGTACCCAAATTTATGTCCTAAATATGACACTTCACGTTTTGCGAAAATACATTTCGAGACATTTAATTTGAAGCCGCAGGAGCGCAATGTTTTTAGTACCATTTTAGTGTGATGCATATGATCCTCATAATTATTTGAATATATTAGGATATCATCTATGTAATTTACAGTGAATGAGTCCAAGCTGTTTTTCCTTAAAATACTTGATAGTGTTCTTTGGAAAATTGCTGGAGTGGATTTTAAACCGAAAGGTAAACAGTTCTACTGCCAGTGCCCGTGGTGAGTTACAAACGCAGTTTTATATTCATCCTTGTCGCGAAGTGGGATCGACCAAAACGCTGAATTCATGTCCAACTTTGTGAAGTAATTGCAATTTCTTGCGCGCAATTTTAGCTCGTTAATGCGCGGAAAAGGGTGACTTTCCGGCACGACTATTTTATTAAGTTCTCGATAATCAACACATAATCGGGATCTTTTATTTTCGTCTTTTTTAAAAGCCAATGTAACCGGAGAAGCGTACGGGCTACTTGATTCTTCAATCAGACCCGATTTCAATAATTCTTTAATTTGTTTTTCTATTTCTGCTTTGTCTTGCAGAGAGCACCCGTAAGGTCTTTTTGCTACATATTTGTTTTCAGTAAGTCTTATTGTGGCTTCATAATCGTTGACTTTACCAATATCGAATTTTTCTTTGGCAAGAACATCTTTATAAGTACTCAAGATTTCTTTTAGTACAGGGTCAGACTTAATTTCGTCAATCTCATTATTTTTACATTCAAAATTTCCTTTTACATTATTTATCTCCACTACTTTTTTCAAATTTTGGCTTATTCTTAGGTTTTCGTCTTGGCATAACCTAAACTTTTTTATGCAGTCTAGACCTAATAAGACATCCTCTTCGAATGATTTACTTTTGATAACGAAAAACAGACAATCTTCTTTCATATTGAAAATAGAAACTGGTAGAACGACACTTCCTTCAATATTTGAGTTGCCCAAAATTGTTTTTAATTGTTTATTTCTACTTACTTTTTTATTTACACTCAATTTTTTCCAATAGTTGTAATTTATCAATGAGACATTGGCTTCGGAATCGTAGAGACCGATGGCTGGACTATCATTGATTAGAATTTTTAGTTTTATAAGTGGGATCGTTATTATTTTTTTGGATTTTCAAGGAGAGAAATTGCATCTTGCGCTTCGATATTATTTGCGACTTTGATTTTATTGTTTTTGTTTTTGCTCTGGTGTGCTATTTTCGCACGACATACCTCTTCCGCGTGACGTCTGCCCGGGAAGCCCATTTTATCGCAGTACTCGCTAGTTTTTTGTCTATTTGTATTTTCATTTAAGATTTTATTACTCTTTTTCTGAACTTCGTCAGATTTTTTTACAGTATTTGAAACGGCTTTGTTCCTAGATGGATCTATTTGCCTAAGCTTCGACATTAGATCGTCAACTTTGGTCAAGCCTTTTCTTTCTAAACGCGTTTTTATATAATTAGGGAGATCTATTACGATTAAATTTATTTATGATTTTACCGATAAATAAGGATCAACATCAATCAAAAGATTCCTTTTCTTTAATGCATATTCTAAAACCGAACCGCCCAAATATTTATAAGTGTATGCGAAAGCGATTTCTGACCACGACTTTGAACCGAACGTGTCAACAAAAGAGGCCTTCCAAAATTCCCACGCGCGCGAGAGTTTATTTATTTTCAAAAACACTGCGTACCACTCCAGTGCGGCATTCTCTAAAAACAAACGCAATATTTCAGAATATTTCTCCTCTTGTACACCGAGTCTTTCGCATTCTTGTTCGAAAATATTTAACCATGATTCCGCATCCACATCATTCCCGTCAAATTTATTCAGCACTAAATTTTTTGCAATAAAATGTATCGATTTTTCGTCTGGTGGGGTGGAAGAAGAGGGAGAGTGAAGAGATGTAGATTTGAAAACCTCTAAATAGAACTCATTAAAAACTACGTTACCCTCCTCGTCCAGGTATTCCTCCAGCAGCTCGCGTTCCTTCAAGGTTATATTGACCTTTCGATATTTGTTGCAAGTAGTCAGGCTCTTGACTACCTGCTTTGTGATTTTGTGCTCGAAAAGTTTTTGATGGTGTGTGCGTGTTTGTTGGTCAAGGGGAAATTGCTATGCTTCTGGCCGTCCCTCAAGTAAGATAGTTTTAACCTTGACTACGGTCGTCTTGGAGTCCACAGCTTCAGAAACGAAATGAAATGTAGCCTTTACTTCCATGATCCTTATTGTTGTTGTTTTATAAGTTTCGAATTTGGGAAACTTAGGATTTGTATGAGAGTGTGAGTGTGAATGAACCAACTCGAGTTGTTGCAGTAAAATAACTGTAATTAAATAATAATTAAGATAACATTATTTACACTGTTGATCACGCATCGATTAACACAATACCTGAAACAACAACAAAGTAGGATTTCACAGAGTGTGTCAATTAACAATAATAATTGTGAAACGAAAAAAGATAACAAATTATGAGCACGAAAAACGTGGCTGCCTAGCGTCGCTGCCTAGCGACGTCTGTCCCCCTGACCACAGCCAATGCACGATTTATAATGAGCGTCACTCACCGTCTGGCCGAAGGTAACTTAACCGAACGGACAGGCGGCAAATTTTGAAAAGAGGTTTCAAACTTACATATATATATATAATGTATGGTTATGAATTTAGGGACAAATCTGGGAAAATTGAACTTCACTGTATTTCACTGTAATATGAGGTTATTTATTTATTATTTTACTTAAGTACTATGTTACATTATTATTTAAGATTTCTTACCTGTAATATGAGAAACGACATTTATGTTAAAGCTATTTCCCTCTATTTTATCTTTTAAAATTAATTTTTATTAGTTAATTATTCTCTATCTTGTTCTCCATAAATTCTTTTTTCTTAACCTGCAGACGACCGGCTCTTGTCTGTCAGTTAAAGAGAGTCGATGCCATTTTACTTACCTATTGTTTTACGTTATCTACCTTATCGGCTTATCACGCGAACTTTCTTATCTGCGTATTACGCGGCAAGTTTGAAATGGATTAATTAAAATAGTATAGCTATTTTACATCTCCCTACCCGTAAAAAATTTTGGCAACAAAATTTTATGAAACCCAACTAAACGTGTATCTTCATTGTTTTTTATTTTTTTCTATTGGAACAAGCTATGTAATATGAAATAGATTTGATTCTTCTTTCTTGTATCCTGTATCTATTTTGTGAATGGAATTTAAAACTTGTTCTTTAATTTCAAGTGGGCCTATTTTTAGTTCATCTAATTTTTTTCTATTTAATCTGTTTCGGTTTTCCACGTATATTAAATCTCCAACTTTGAATTCTTCTTTTTTTCTGTTTTTGTCGAATTGTTTTTTATTATAATTCTGTGATTTAATAGTCCTTTTTAAAGCGAGTTGTCTATCTTGATATAAGTCATTTCTTGTTTCTTTTTGAATTTCTTTTGGTAAAATTGATGTATTTTTTCCTTCCATTATATAAGTTGGTGTGAATCCTGTTATTGTGTGTTCTGTTTCATTATATTTTTTTGTACATTCTTGAGCTGTTGTTGTCCATGATCGTTTTTGTCTACCTTCATTGATTTTGCATCTTATTTTATTAACTAGAGTTTGGTTAAGTCTCTCATTTAGTCCATTAGAAAATGGTGAGTTAGTTGCAGTAAAGACTATCGGGATATTTCTTTTTTTCAGGAATGTTTTGAATTCTTTGGAATTAATGCTTGGATATTAATCTGATAGGATTAAACCTATTTTGTTGTTTTCGGTTACTATATTCAGTAGTTTTATGAAATCATTAGCATTCTGTGTTTTTGATGTTAAAATGTATGCATATCTTGTAAAATGGTCTACCAAAATGTGTAAATATTTTTTTGTAGATCTTGAACCACCAAAACCTCCGATTGTATCAATAGACATGATTTCAAATGGTTCTTCTGCAGGTCCTAATTGTGACATTAATCCATATTTCATATGTCCTCTTGATTTGTTTTTAATACATATTTTACAATTTTGACAAATTTGTTTTATGTTTTGTGTCAAATTTTCTGCTGTATAGTATGGTATAATCTTATTTTGCATTTGTCTTATTCCTATGTGGCAATATTCTTCATGTATTTTTTTTATAAATTCTTTACTTAATTTTTCTGTTAAGATTATCTTTTGTTTCGTCTTATTTTTTTTATAGTATATTTTGTCTTTCATTATTACTGTATTATTTTCATCTTGCAATTTTTCATTCTTTTCTTGATCTGTAACAATGTCTTCTAGTTTTATTAAATTTACTGTTTTTAACATTTCATTGTTATTTTCATAAGCTTGTAGAACTGGGTTTCTACTCAGACAGTCAGCTTCTAAGTTGTTTTTTCCTGGAGTATACTTAATTGTAAAGTCGTATTGTGATAGGTAATATGTTAGATCATCCAGTTCTTTATCTGTTCTTGATTTTATGTTTAAATTTTCTAAAGGTTTATGGTCTGAAAACACTGTAAATGATTTGCCTATTAGCTAAAATTGCCAGTATTGTATCGCTTCTTTTATTGCAAGACATTTTAAGTATATTGCTTTTTTTTTCTTTTGAGTGTCATTTAATTTCTTTGAGAAGTAAGCTACTGGTTTTTCTTTATTATTAGTTTGTTTCTGTTTCATTACTGCTCCTACGCCTTGTAAGCTTGCATCTGTGTAAATATAAGTTGGAAGATTTGGGTCATATATTTCTAATACTGGTTGAGAGCACAGTTGTTTTTTTATTTCATCAAAAGCTTTTTGGCATTCTATCGACCAGATAAACGGTTGTCCTTTTCTTAGCAGGTTGTGCAATGGATCCAGTAATATAGCTATATTTGGTATATATTTATTGTAGAAATTTACTTTCCCGAAAAACTGTCTTACCTGTTTTTGTGTGTTAGGAATTGGAAAGTCTCTTATTGAAGCTAAATTATCATTCATTGGCCTTATCGCGTTGTTATTTATTATGTGTCCGAGATATTTTACTGAATTTTCAGCAAATTTACATTTTAAAAATTTTAATCTAAATCCTTCTTTTCGTATTGCTTCTAATAATTGTGTTAAATGTTGTATATGCTCGTCGAAAGTTTCTGAAAATATTAGTATATCGTCTGTATAGTTTACTACAAAATTTGTGAGTTTGTATTTTCTTATAATATTACTCAGTATTCTTTGAAAAATTGCTGGTGACGTTTTTAGTTCGAACGGTAAACACGTCCATTGATAATGGCCTTCTTGTGTGACAAATGCAGTCTTTTTTCTATCTTGTATTCTTAAAGGGATTGACTAAAATGCTGAATTGATATCTAGTGTCGAAAAAAATTCACAGTTTCTAGCTTTTAATACTAGATCTTCTATTAAAGGAAAAGGTTGTGATTGAGGTATAACTAACTTATTAAGTTCCCTAAAATCACAGCATAACCTTGTCTTTTTATTATCTTCTCTTTTGAATGCTAATGTCACGGGCGCCGCGAATGGGCTGTATGACTCTTCTACTAAATTTTTCTCAAGTAATTTTGCAACTTGTGTTTCTATTTCTTTTCTATTTTCTATATTGCATTTATATGGTCTCTTACTGCAATATTTATCTACTTGTAGGTCGATTATAGCTTTATAATCTTTTACCGTACCTACGTCATATTTATCTTTGGCAAAAATTGCACTATATCTACCTATTAATTTATTTATTTCAGCTTTCTTTTCATAATCTAAATGATTTACTGAAATCCTGAAATTTTCGGTATTTATATTTTCATTGAAGTTAATTACGTATTCCGTAGAATTTGTAATTTGTTCTTTTTCTGAATCTCCTTTTATAATATTCTTATATTTTCTTTGTTCTATCTCTAATTTTTCATTTTGCATTAATTGGAATTTTTGTATTATATCGAACCTAATTGAAAAATCATATTTGAAATTATCTTTATCAATTACAAAAATATCAACTATTTTTTCCATATCAAAGATTTTTACTTTTAATTTTACCATTCCTTTGGTTTTTTTCACATCATTAATCGTTAATTACTTTGCACTCTTTCTATTATTTAGTTTTTTTATTTTGAACTTTAAAGATTTTGAATTAATTAGAGAAACATTTGAACCTGAATCATATATTCCCATTAATTCTATTGTGTCGTGCAACAGTAATTTTATTTTGATTAATGGTGGAATTACAAGTTTTTTGGTTCCGCCTCAAATAGTTCAGATTCTATTTCTGTATTGTTCACAAATTTTATGTGACTCTTCTCCCTGCTATTACTATTTTCATCCTTATTAAACCAACATGAAGATTCAGGGTGAAATCTGTTTATTTTACCTCTTCTTTCGCAAATTTTACAAGGTCTTTTTTGTTGATTTTTTTCTAAATCGTTTTTAGTATAGTTATTAGTTCTATTTTCAATATTTTTCTTTTTTATGCTATGTTCCATACTGAGTAATTCTTTAAACAGATCCTCGGTTACTTTAAGCTTTTCTCGGTCAATTTTGTTCATTATAAAATCTGGTAGTCCTACTAAAATCAGATCAATCAACGTACGCGTATCTATTGATTTATCCATTTCTAATAAAATTTTTTCTTTTTTCAATGCATAATCTAAGAATGAACCGTTCATATATTTGAAAGAAACCGCATATTTAATTTGAGACCACCCTTTGTCTGCATAAGTTTCACAGAAGTTGTTTTTCCAAGTCTCCTATTCCGATGTAAGAGAGTGCTTTATCAGCATAGAACTGTACCAATCTAAACAAGAGCTTTCTTAAAATAATCTAAGAATTTTAATTTTTTCTGCATCTTTTTGTATCTTTAAACGGTTACATTCATTTTCAAACGTATCTAACCATTGGCTACCTCTAAAATTTTTACCTGTGAATTTTTCAATTAAAAATTTTTCTGTTACCTTTTTTAAATTGGTATGGCCTTCCTGGTCATTTTCATCTTTCTTCTTTGAAACTTGTTCCAAAATTCTTACTAATATTTCCTGTGTTGGATCAGTCGAGGTTTGTTCGTCTATTACTTTTTCTAAATAATAATCGCCAAATATTAAATTTTTACCTTTATCTAAATACTTTTTGCTTAATTTCTCATTGAAATTAATCCACACACTTCTAGACTGATGTCTTAATCTTAGTGTGGCTTTTATTTTTTTAGAAGCTGTTTTCATCAATTCCTCATGAAATCCAATTGCTTGCTGCTCTTCTGGTATTTTATATTTCTCTCCATGTGGCGTCTCGATTAAGGTTAATGCTATTATATTAGAATTTGGATCTTGAGCTGCTTTTACCACAAATTCAAAACGTAGCTTTTCCATTGTTATTAAGCAAAAATGTCGTTTTATAATGTATGGTTATGAATTTAGGGATGAATCTGGAAAAATTGAACTTCACTGTATTTCACTGTAATATGAGGTTATTTATTTATTATTTTACTTAAGTACTATGTTACATTATTATTTAAGATTTCTCACCTGTAATATGAGAAACGACATTTATGTTAAAGCTATTTCCCTCTATTTTGTCTTTTAAAATTAATTTTTATTAGTTAATTATTCTCTATCTTGTTCTCCATAAATTCTTCTTTCTTAACCTGCAGACGACCGGCTCTTGTCTGTCAGTTAAAGAGAGTCGATGCCATTTTAATTACCTATTGTCTTACGTTATCTACCTTATCGGCTTATCACGCGAACTTTCTTATCTGCGTATTACGCGGCAAGTTTGAAATGGATTAATTAAAATAGTATAGCTATTTTACATATATATATGCCTGATTTGCTTACGTGCACTCTATGAGGACAAGAGAGAGACGTATCGCATGAGTAATGCAGTTTAGGCGAGAGGAAGAGAAAGAGAGAGAGAGACAGAGAGAGAACTGTTCTTACTTTGTTTTGAGTGCGCTGGTGTCGCTGGCTGGAGGCTGGTTAGCTGGCTGGCTTGGCTGCTGCTTGCGGGAACGGGGAGAAAATTTAAATAGATGACTCCAAGAATTTTGTAAAAATGTCTGTTTTTATTTATTATACTTTGAACTGTTGGGTGGCTTCATCCACTTACAGCTTCTGCGTTTGTCAGACTCACTCTCACACTTCGTACTTTATACTTATTAATTCGTGTTGGAGTATAATAAAACTGGCAGAGTTCCCGCGTACAAGAATTTTTTATGAAAAGACTACTGACTGTGCAACAACCGGCAAAGCATCCGCGCACGAGAATGTTTTCGGAAAAAGACTGATCCTCCCGGTGCATTGTCCAACCCCTTTATATAGGCCAAGAACTAGACGTGCACCTTTGTTCCTTATCAAAAAAGGCATGGTCCGAAAGTAGGACACAAGTGTTCTTAGTCATGCAGGCATACCTCATTCATGCGCGCATACTCTGATACTCTTTCCGCATCAGTGCTTCCGTACCTTGATGTTATCGCTCCAGCGGTAGCGCTTTTCATAGAGAAAAAAGGAAGGAAATAAAAAAGGTAAAAATAAAAAAAGAGAGAGAAGAAAATAAATAAAAAGAAGAAAGAAAGAAGGTAAAAGATGCACAGATGGCACCGTCTGAGCTCGCGTTGTGGCGTTGCAGCGGGTGGTAGAAAAACGAAAATAAAAAAAGAAAAATACAGCGTCGCGTCATAGCACGACGTGACACACGAAATGTTGTAACGACTTTTTCAAAATGTTTTAACTATATGTTTCAATAAACCTCACAGGAATCTTTCTTGAAATGTTTTGTGAAATTCTCTAGCAAGGTTGATGCAAGATTTCTTTGTAAGATTTCAATGTAATATTTTTACTATCTTAAAACGATGTTTCAATGTAATGTTTCTTTGAAAGATATCTGCAAGGTTTTAATATAACTTTTCTACAAGTTTCCACTGAAACCTTACATTGAATCTTTCACTGAAATCTTTCGTGCTATGTGGGATTCTATTTTAATATTAATTCAAAAAATCCTTTCAGGAACATTCTTATAATCGTTTCAAAAATGTTTCGTGGAATCTTTTAGAAACATTTTTTGAAATTGTTCTTAAAACATTTTAGAAATGCTTTTAAAAGATTTATACAAAGGTTTCATTAAAATATTACATAAATGTTTCAAAATCCTTTTCATAAAGCTTTTCATACAATGATTTAGAAACCTTTGCGAAAGGTTTCAGGAAAAGTTTCTGTAAAGTCTCTGTTATATTTCGTTTTTTAGTTTCTTAGAAATTTTTTAGGATGGTTCTTAAAATCTTATGAAAAATTCTTTTGTGAAAGGTTTTTAAAAGGTTTTACAATTCATATAAAAACATTTTTAAAAGATTTTAGTGAAATCTTTTCAAGAAAGTTTCTTTGAAACCTTTTGTGCTGTGTGGGCTATTATCTTTCGAAAAAAATATTTGCCTTAAGGGGTTACCCCCACTTGCGACTTTGAATATATCGATTTTTTGTTAATTACATTTTTTTTAAGTATAAGTATCTGAGAATATGACCTGGAAATTTCAAGTCGATCCGAACAAAATTGACTGAGATATGAGCGTTGAAAGAGAAGAATCCGTTGTGTAAGCAACCGGCTAGTCTGACACCTGGCACGCTCGACCCTCTCGACGGTTTCAGTCGATTGTTCGATGACAATGGTCGTATACCTGGGATTTACAACGTTTATATAATAGACTAGAATTTGTAGAAACGAATTTTCGTTGCCTTTTATCGTTTAAATTCGTCAGTGTAGCATGAAAGTTCAACTATATGAGACGTATTTATTTCCGCCGTTCACAATATTATAAGCGCAGTTTTTATTTATTTTACATTTAAAAATGGATCGAAAAAAAGGTTCGCGAGAAACAAGAAGCAGTGAAAATTTACGGAAATCTCGACCAAAAAAAAGGAAGGGTATTTTTAACCCGAACCTGGCTGAATCGGAAACTGAAACTTTCAGCACGTCTGCGAAGAAACTGAAAGATAATATTGATATGACTGTGAATCAAAGCCCGAATATTAAATATTGCATTTTAAACTTTTGTATTGTGTTTGCTGCAATTTCAAGTTTAGTGAAGTGCAAAACGTGTAATGGAAATATTAAATTTGAAACTGCAAATGCAAGAGGACTAGGCTTCAAAGTCGTTGTGAAATGTGACTTATGTGCAGATAATTTGATACCATCTTCTCCTTTTGTGGCACATTCGTATGAAATAAATCGTCGATTTATATTCACTATGAGAGTTCTCGGCATAGGATTGGCTGGAGCACAAACATTTTGCGGACTTATGGACATGCCAAGGTTTCTTACCGAGAATACATATTCAATAATTTTAAAAAGTATTTATGAGTCTGTGAAAACATGCGCAGATGTAATATTTAAAAAAGCCGTACGAGAAGAAATTGAAAATACACCTAATGCAGCAGAAGATGCAACTTCTAAATTAACAGTTTCCGGAGATAGATCCTGGAGGAAACGAGGATATTCGTCGTTGTTCGGAGTTACATCAGTCATAGGCTACTACAGTGGAAAAGTACTTGATCTCGTGGTAAAAAGTGCGTATTGTAAAATGTGTGAATCGTGGAAACATAAACTAAATGATGCAGAATACGAACAATGGTACAAAACACATGAAAATAACTGCAGTGCAAATCACGAAGGCTCCTCGGGAAAAATGGAGGTGGATTCTATTATCGAAGTCTTCAAGCGTTCAATAGCAAAATATAATGTCCTGTACCGTTACTATATTGGAGACGGAGATTCGAAGACGTACACTGGGCTATTAAAGTCTCATCCTTATGACGACGTAGAAGTTATAAAAAAAGAATGCATCGGACACGTCCAAAAGCGTATGGGATCCCGTCTTCGTAATTTAGTAAAAAAAAAACAAAAAGCTTGGTGGTAAAGGACAGCTGACAGAAAAATTTATTGACAAGCTCACTGTGTACTATAGACTTACTATTCGACGCCATTCTGCTTCTGTTCACGATATGCATGAGGCAATATGGGCGACCTTCGATCATTACAGTTCAACCGATGCAAAACCACACCATGAGAGATGTCCAACCGGTGAAGAATCGTGGTGTTCATATCAACGAGCTCAGGCGAGAAACGAGGCTTTCCAACACGATTACAGACCACTTCCATCAAATGTATTGGATGCCATCAGACCTATATACGACGATCTGAGTAAAGAAACTTAACTCGAAAGATGCGTCGGTGGCTTCAATCAAAATAACAACGAAAGCTGGAATCAACTTATTTGGAAAATCAGCCCAAAAATCGTCTCGAGTGGAGCAATCGTTGTAAATTTAGCAGCTTATATTGCCGTTGGACTATTCAACGAAGGTTCAAAATCATTATTATTTTATTTAAACTCAATCGGAGTGAGCTGTGGACACAACGCGCACGAATATGCTGATAAAATGGACGAAGCACGGATTGCACTGGCAGAGAGACGTGCGGCCGAGAGCACTCGTGAAGGAAGAATGTTACGAAGGCAACACCAAATTACCGTTTTGCAAGCGGCATCGTCGGCGTAAGAACTTCTGTATGGACCCGGAATAGATGACTTTATGTAAGTTTACAAAAAAAATTATTTTCTTCGTGTAAACTGAAATTAAAACTTTAAACGCGTTTTTCTCGAAATGGCATTTGTGAAGTCGGTGACGAAGATTACTCAAACACTAATAAACCGATCTTCTTGAAATTTTGCAGGCTTATTTAATACATAAAAATGTAGTCTTTAATTGTTTGATTTTTTGTTTTGAAAAAAAATGGCCGTTTTATAGCCGAAAAACGGCCGTTTTTTTTCGTTAAAATCAAACCATTAACTTTGTCTGTCCGCCATTTTGTGAGAAATAAATATTTTTTCAAATCCTTTCATTAAAGACTAGTTTATACTTATATTTAACTAAATCTATCCACATTTTTTGTCTCAGATAATCCACTTTGCCACAATGTTGGTCACCGCAAACCATATAAATAAAAACACTATTTCATTGGCGGCCATTTGCCACTTAACAATGTAATATTTTGCAATAAAAAAATTACTGAAAGATCTTCAAGATGTATTCTTTAAACTGATATAATAATCGTTTGAAAAAGTTTTGTAGTTTTCTTTAAAAAAATTCATGAAAAAGGCCTTTTTGTTGAGCTACAAGTGGGGGTAACCCCTTAATAAGTGTAGCCTTTTTCACAATAAATTATAAATTGTTTCATTAAAGATGTTAAAGTTTTTTTACTAATATTATTATTCTTGACTTCGTCCTTGACTATATTGAAAAACTGCAACATTTAATTCTAAAATTATTCTTCTCTCACTCACCACAATTGAATTATAAAAAGGAAAAATTGAGTCAGGTGAGCGAGCGATCCCAAGCTATTGGATGTAAAAATGTAAATTAGAAATACTGAAATATATTTCAAATAGTCGCGTTTGCTTGACAAAGCCGACATGACAATATCACATTCATGTAACAATATCATTATATGAAAACGGTTAATGTAATCAACTATTAAAATAAATAACTTTATCAATAAAGATGAGTCTTCTTTTGAATTAATAAGTATTAAGTATCTACTGAAGTTCTAATGATTTTCAGATTAGCTAAATATTTTCTAAAATTTTATTTTATAACAGCAGTTCTTTTCAAAAAATCCAATTTTACTTTTAATTTTTGCGAATAATCTTGGGTACTTCATTTTGAATATTATATTCTTTAAATATTCTTTTGGTATTTCGTTTCAAAAGCAGACGTAAATTATTATCTTGCTGCTGATCTCTAGAACAACAACAACAACATTGATGAGCTGTACTGCTGCCATATTGGGAAATTTAATTATGAATAATAAAATTTATTTTTTGTGTACTTTAATTTATATTTAATAAAAGCCCTTTAGTTCCGATTATCATAAAGTTATTGCCTTTTAATACATTTATATTTTTGTAATACTTATGTACATACTTTGTTTTAATTTTATACGAATCAATAATGAATATACATTATATTTCACATCTGTCAGGCGTCCGATGACAGTTTTTCTTTTTTTTTTTTTTGGTTTTAGAAGGTTCTAAAGCAGATGTTCTAAATTTAAGCAACATATATGTTAATTACATATTTTTAAACATAGAAACTTCGGCAAAAATAGCATTTCCGTTAACTTCTTTTCAAATGCGAATAAGAAATCAGGTTTCTCTGATTTAGTTATCTCAAAATCAAAAAAAAGTTTTTATAAGTTGTTCTTCAAATAATGGCACTGTTGATATTTGGATAGTATTCTTATCACAAAATCGCTTATTTTTTCCTTTATCGACTAACCTATTATTGTATTAAGAGTACAAATTAATTCGGTCCGTATTTTTGCGGTAAAAAATGCATTTATTTCAAAATAAAAAGAATTAAAAGAATAATCAAAGTATTGTCCATCGCTAGTTACTACTTTTTCCCACCTCCTAGGCAATTTTCGAATTCCATCTCGAAAAAATGTCTTGCCTTTTAAGGTGGTCCAAGTTAGAAGCCAATTTTCGATTTCTGCCAAAGAAGTGAACCGATGACCTGCCAGATCGTGCTGCGTCCCTCGGAACAACCAGTAATCAGGAGCAATGTCTGGAGGATACGGCGAGTGCGGCAAAATATCCCACTTGAGCATTTTCAAATATTTTTTCACGACTTTTGCGACATGAGGCCGAGCGTTGTCACGCAGAAAAAATAACTTTGTCATGTCTTTCCTTGCACTTCGGCCGTTTTTCTCGTAATGTTCGTATTTTTTCTTCTTGGGGTTATCATAGAATATCCATTTTTCATCCCCAGTAACAATTCTATGTAAAAAACCGTTTCTTTGTTGCCTTTGAATCAGCTGCTCGCGACAGAAAAATCGCCTGTCAATGTCTCTCGATTTCAGTTCATAAGGCACCCGACTGCCTTGCTTATGAATCATTTCCATGGATTTCAATCGTACAGAAACTGCTTGTTAAGTTACTTCCAATGATTCTGCAAGTTCCTCTTGCGTTTGGCTGTCCAGAGCGAGGCTTGTCTTCGACGCTGAAATCTCCATACTTGTAATGTCGAAAACATTTCCTACAAGATTTATCAGTTGGAGCATTGTCACCATAAACTTCCACAAGCATTCGATGTACACTTCAGCTGCACTTTCTTTCAATAGAAAACTAAAACCTCCCGCAAATACTGCTTAGTTAACACAAAATTGGACGTTTTTAACACAGTTGAAAACAAGATTTTTTTATGAAACTCAAAGCGATATAAACTGAATATTATTGACAGATGTTTGACCTCTCTGACACCACTGACTTTAGCTGTAACTATTAAATATTCATAATGGCCAGAGCCATCTTTTCAAAACGGACCGAACTAATTTTTACTCCCAGTAAAACGGTCTTGAGCTTTACTTACTTCGATGTAGAATTACCCTGATAACATCGTGTTGACACGCTGCCAGCAACATACGCCACGGCGTTGAGTATGCGTAATGGCACAGGGATGTCCGCCTGTCATGCCATCTGAACGGCAGAGTGCCAGCAGTGCCTGCTTAGCACACCGTGCTGGCAATCTGCGATCGCAATTGCTAGCATTGTGCTGGCAGGATGCCATCGTTAATAAATGTTTTGTGCCATCCTACATAACCTCAAAAATATTTATTTTTCTATATTTTAAATTAATAAAACTAATTTATAAATTACAATATTTTATTTTATTTATTAAATAAATAATACATGTGAGTCTGTGATCAAGACTTATGGATTACTGTAGGTTAACCTGACGTGCAGGAATAAGTGTGGCTGTTGATGCAAGTTATTACTGTGAGTTTTATTCAAATCAATTAGAGATACAGAATTATACAAGCTTGCGATCCAGTCAAGAGCGGTGTAATATACAATTACCTGAATCAACAACTAGTACTAGCACTAATAATTTATAAAGGTATCAATCGCATACGCCATGCGAGTGATGCGAACTGTTTGGCAGCGCAGCTCTCAATGATCTCTGCCGCGTACGCTGCACACGCTCCGTCGCACCATCTGACGGGTCGGTGCGTTGTCTTGCGCATCGTTAGTCTGGACGAGTCCAGACTTACATCCCCCCTCCCCCGCCCCGCCTGAGGAAGCATTGGATGCCGGAGTGGGAACGTATGGGATCATTTTGCTAGCGTGAAAAATATTCGACTCTTTTTTTTTAAATCCGGAGTCAATAACGTATAATAAATTTGAAATCTTACTCTTTATTTTGAACGGACCAGCCCTGATCGGAGCCAGCTTGTTCCGGTTTAAACGGCTGCTATTTTGGATGTACACCAGGTCTCCCTCTCTATATGTCATAGGGTTACTGTTCTCATCATAATAAATTTTATTTTGCTCATGGATTTTGTTAGAGTTCGCGAAGGCTATCTTTCTATTTTTTTCCAGGTCTTCTAAGTTATTTTCACTTAATTCCGGGGGAGAGAAAGAATTATCGATACCGTTTGAGAGATAATTGGGAGTAAACTTCGTTGTGCTATGCACAGTATTGTTGTAGTTATTAATGCATTGTTCGGCTATAACACTCCAAGGTCGGTTTCTAGTTTCTGAAATTTTACATTGAATTGAGTTAACTAGAGTTTGGTTTGTCCGCTCATTTTGTCCGTTAGAAAAAGGGCAGTCTACAGCGGTAAAGATGAATTTAATTTTTTGTGAATTCAAAAATCTTCTAAATTGACTGGAGTTTATCTCAATATATTGGTCTGTCAAAAGCAATTCCGGTTTTCCCTTTTTTTTTTTAATTTTTGTCACTAAATTAATAAAATCTTTTGCTGATTGCGTTTTTGAGGTTAGTGCAAAAGCGAATTTTGTGAAGTGGTCTATTATCAGATGTAAACATTTTTTTGGTGATTTATTTTCCACGTATCCAAGGATACTATTTGGAACGGCTTCGAGGCCGGACCAAATTGTGACAGTGGTTGTTTGAACCTTCCGAACCTCGATTTGTTTTTCGCGCACGTTTTGCATGTTTGACAAATCATTTTTATATGCTTGTGCATGTTCTTAAAGTAATATGCAGGAATTAAGGTTAGTGTTAATTGTTTCGTGCCTATGTGGTTGTTAGCATGAATCTTTTTTATTAGGTTGATACCGTACTCTTCCGAAATCCAGTTTTTTTTTTTTTTTATTTAAGGTTTCATAATTAATGCCATTTTTTATTTTAAATTTTTTATTTTTTGTTTGCAATCGTTTTTGGTCGTTAGTGACGTCATTTAACGTAATAAAATTTACCACTTTAATAGCAGATTTATATTCACCATTTTCACTTAACACTGGATTACGCGAAAGACAATCCGCTCCCACATTATTTTTCCCGGGGTTATACTTTATATCGAAGTTAAAATTTGAAATGTAATTTAATATCGTCAATAATTCGGGATCCTGACATTTTTTTACTTTAAAACCCTCGAGCGGTTTATGGTCAGAAAAGATTGTAAATTTTCGACCGATTAATTGGTATTGCCAATACAAGATTGATTCTTTTATTGTCAAACATTCAAGAAAAATTGTACGTTTTATTTTTTGTGATTTAGTTAATTTTTTTGAGAAGAAAAACACTGGTTTTGACGAGTTATCTTTTTGAGGTTGTTTTAAGGTTGCCCCGACCCCCTCTTTGGATGCATCAGTGAATATATATATAGGAAGGTTTGGGTCGAAAATTGCAAGTATGGGGTCGGAACATATACATTCCTTGACTTTTTTGAAGCTTTCCCTGCACTTACGTGACCATTCGAAGTGTACATTTTTCCTTAGCAGGTTATGTAAAGGTTCTAGCATTGCCGACGTGATTGGAATAAATTTTAAATAAAAATTAATTTTCCCTAAAAGTTGTCTTGTATTTTTCTGACTTTGCGGTATAGGAAAATTTTTTATCGCGACCAAATTGTCGTTTAAAGGTTTTATCGTATTTTCCTCGATTACATGGTCTAGATATACGGCCGAACTTTTGGCAAAACTACATTTTTTCCTGTTTAACTTGAAACCCGCCTTTCTAATAGCCGTCAAAATTCTATCCACGTAATCTATGTGTTCATGCAAATTTTTCGAGAAAATTAATATATCATCGATGTAATTTGTGGTAAAAGAATCAAGATTATATTCAAAGATCACATCACTTAGAACCCGTTGAAAAATTGCCGGAGCTGATTTCAGCCCAAAAGGTAAACATGCCCATTGCCAATGCCCATTGTGAGTTATAAACGCTGTTTTTCCTCTATCTTTTTTCCTAATTGGGATCGACCAAAACGCCGAGCTTGTATCAAGTTTTGTAAAGTATTTACAATTGCGCGCTTTGAGTAGAAGATCATCTTTTATTGGGGATGGATGATACTCGGGTACAATTATTTTATTCAGTTTGCTGTAATCAATACACAAACGCGACTTTTTTGCCTCTTCTTTCTTAAAAACAAGAGCTACTAGGAATGCATACGGGCTGGTTGAGCGTTCAATGAGGCCCGCCTTTGGTTAATTAAATTAACTTAATTTGGTTCTTGATTTTCTCCTCATCTTGTAAGGAGTATTTGTAAGGTTTTTTTGCTACGTATTTATTTTCCATCAATTTAATTGATGCTCCATACGATTTCACTGTTCCGATATCGTATTTATTCTCGGCAAACATTTTGTTCTATTTACTTAGCAAGCATTCCAAAGTCTGGTTACCCGCGACTGTGTTTACGTTTTTGGTTAAAGTGTTTACTTTCAATTTATCGTTTCTCTGAGAAATTTTCAAATTTTCGTCTTGGCACAGCTTGAATTCTTTAATAGCGTCTAATCTCAAGAGAATATCATCTTGGAATGAGTCGCTTTTTATGACAAAAAAGAATCATTTTCTCAAAATATTAAAAATTTTCAACGAAATTATTATTGAACCCATAGTTTAGGTGAAACCAGAGACTGTGTTTATCTTCTTTACCCCCCTTATATTTTGATTTAGCTTTAGTTTTATTACGGTGTTATAGTTTATTACCAAAATGTTTGCTCCCGAATCGTATAATGCAATAGCTGGGTTGCCGTCCACTAGGACGCTCAACTTAATAAGTGGGGTAGTTATACGTTTTTTAACTCATCTGATGATGATATGCTATCTTGCATCTCTAAATTATTAATGGTTTTTATTTTGTCGTTTTTGCCATTTTGGTTATTTTTAGTGTAATTATTGCGGCACAAATTTTCAGGATATAATCTATTTGGAAACCCTTTTTTCGAGCAGTGCGAGCACGGTTTCAAGTTCGACTTATTTACAGTTTTATTTTCTGCTCTCACTTCAGTTACATATGTGTTCTCGGTTTTGTTTTTGTTCACTATCAAAAATTCTAACTCCCGAATACACGACATTAAGGTATCGATTGTTTTTAAATCTTTTCTACTAATGCGCGACTTTAAATGCGACGGAAGTCCGAGCACTATTAAGTTCATTTGACTATTCATGGTCAATTCAGAGTCAGCGTCAATTAGCAAATTTCTTTCTTTCAGAGCATAGTTTAATAGCGGCTCGTTTATGCAACGAAAGGTGTAGGCGTGATTTATTTCTAACCAGCCCTTTTCCAAAAATGTGTCCAGAAACGAATTTTGCCAAAACTCCCACGCATACGAGAGGAAGTGTGTTTTTAAAATAGTCAGATACCAATCATGGGCCGGTCCTTCCAAAAAGAGTTTTAGCGCTTCTGCGAAGCGCGTGTTATTTATACTTAAACGTTTACATTCTTTCACGAAAAGATTCAAAAATATTTTTGCGTTTCGGTTATTTCCCGAAAATTTCTCTAAAACCATATTTTTCACTACCGAATGCATAGGTTTGTTATTTTTCGGTTTAAGTGGGGGAGATTCAGAAAGATTAGGGATAGGATTGATGCAGACCAGGACTTTGTCCAAATATAGATCACCAAAGCATACACTACCCTCTTCATCAAGATATTCGTGTTTGAGATCGTCCGCCAGAGTGATTTTTACATTGCGAAATTTTCCTCTTGTTTTCATGCTCTTGACTACGTTCTTGACGATGGTTGTATTGAACAAAGTCGGGTGTTGTTCTTTATGTTGTTGATTTTTCGGAAATTGAAAGACGGTGTTCTCTCCCTAAGGTTGTATGGTGAGAACCCTCACTATCGTAGTCTTGGCATCCAGGGCGTCGGAAACTAAGTGGAAGATCGCTCGAGGTGAGGTCATGGTAGTTGTTGATTTGTAAGTCTGCGATCAAGACTTATGGATTACTGTAGGTTAACCTAATGTGCAGAAATAAGTGCGGCTGTTGATGCAAGTTATTACTGTAGGTTTTATTAAAATCAATTAGAGATACAGAATTATACAAGCTTGTGATCCAGTCAAGAGCGGTGTAATATACAGTTACCTGAATCAACAACTAGTACCAGCACTAATAATTTATAAAGGTATCGATGGCATACGCCATGCGAGTGATGCGAACTGTTTAGCAGCGCAGCTCTCAATGGTCTCTGCCGCGTACGCCGCACACGCTCCGTCGCACCGTCTAACGGGTCGGTGCGCCGTCTTGCGCATCGTTAGTCTGGACGAGTCCAGGCTTACATACATAATATTTATAATGATAAATATAAACTGTCTGTCAAAAAAGTACCGGAAATTTTTAATTAAAACAACATTTTTACGTTTAATAATCAAAATTTATTGGGTCGCCTCCGAAATAGGCTCCATTTGCTTCGATACATCCATGCCAACGGCACTTCCAATTGTCGAAATATTTTTTATAGGCGCTTTCCGGGATGGCCTTCAGCTCGCGCACCGAATTTTGTTTTATGGCTTTAATCGACTGAAAACGGGTGCCACAGAGCGGCAATTTGAGTTTTGGGAAAAGGAAGAAGTCACAGGAAGCCAAATCTGACGAATACGGTGGTTGTTCAAGCGTGTTCGGTGAGTTTTGGCGATTAAGCCTGTCACAATCGTAGCTCGGTGAGACGGCGCGTTATCGTCGTGCAAAATCCACGAGTTGTTCGCCCACAAATTTGGCCGCTTCTTACGGATACGCTCACGCAAACGTTTCATAACGCCTAGGTAATACTTTTTGTTTACCATCTGACCCTCTGAAACGAATTCGTCGTGCACGACGCCACGGATATCAAAGAAAGCAATCAGCATCACCTTCACTTTTGAGCGGCTTTGGCGTGGTTTTCTCGGTTTCGGCTCGTTTTATCCCACCCATTCCAATGCTTGCTGGCTTGTTTGCATATCGCACTCGTACACCCACATTTCGACACCAGTTATGATGCATTCCATCAATGCGGGATCGGAATTGGCGCGATCCAGCATGTTCGAAGCGACCTGTTCGCAATAGCGTTTTTGAAGAAAATTAGGCTCTTTTGGAACGAGTCTTGCGGCCACCTTTCTCATGCCAAAAATATCAATTAAAATCGTACGTGTGGACTCGTGGGGTATTTCAAGTTTATGTGCTATCTCTCTCAAGCTGGTATGACGGTTTTGAAGCACCATTTCCTTAATTTTATCGACGTTATCTGCGGTCGAAGCCGTCGATGGGCGTCCGGAACGAGGCAAGTCTTCGACGACTTCACGACCCTCCTTGGAGGCTTTGTACCACTCATACGCATGGGTTTTCGATAGTGCTTTATCACCAAAAGCCTTTTGCAACATTTTCAATGCATCGGCACACAAAATTTCATTCGCAACACAAAATTTTAGACAAATTCTTTGTTCAACGTAATCACCCATTGTAAAAGATCGGCACGCACTATTGACATCAACTGACTTAACTAGCTACTGTAAACACACTCGTTGACAGATTCTGCTCAAACTTGGCATAGTTATTCAGGACAGTTGTAACAACCTAGAAAAAAAATTTTACCTGCCTAAATTACCCCGCCAGATTTAAATCGACAATTCCCGGTACTTCTTTGACAGAATGTAAACCAAGTTTTTGTTAAAAAACCTATAAATTTATAAAACCTGCAATTTATTGGTTAATTCATAACCACATGTTTGTTTCGATCCATTAACCATTGCTTCTTCTACATCCATAGATTGTGATTGTTGATGAATTAACTGTTTAGCTAATATGCACGTATAAAACTTTTGGAATACATCTTTGTCATCTACATATTTGAAATACAAATACAATGTGCAAATATCTCTTCAATCTCACTTTCAGATGCAAATTTGGCTGAATTTTTTAACAATGAATCACAATACTTGGCCAACTGTAGATAAACTTATATAAAATAAAGTAAATCAAGTAAATACATAAGAAAATTGAGTTTAAAAAGATATAATTTTTGAACTTTGTCAATTATCAATTATTAACATACTTTTATCTTATTAGTTTTCCATATATATATATCTTGCATAAAACTCACCACTTTGTTTTAGTAATGGTCTTTCGAAATAGCCGGCTTTATAAAAAATATTTAAACTATATATATTTATAGTTGTTTTTCTTCTAATATCTGCCGCCGTGGTGAATGTATAACCTAGAATACAAAAAATCTTACAAAAACAATTTATTTCTTTATAACATATATGGAAAATAAATTTAATATATAATATTAAATATACCTATCTATTAAATTTAATGATACTATAATTATATAGTTTGTCTATTTACTGATACTATAATTATATAATTAAATAATATAATTATATAATTTGTGTATAATACGCGTGTGCTTGTCTATTTTATACTATTTGCGCTCTATACGTGGCGATTTGTAGGTTATGACCACCGTATATTTGACAACAGCACGTACGATGGCAGACTAATGGCACACTGTCTGCAGGATATGCGCAACGATCGTGCGCAATTCTGGTGCTTGCATGACCGCACAGTGAGTGCACTGTGATCGCACATTGTGGAGTACGTATGTGCACAGCACGTGCTGCTATCGGAGTATGTATATTATCTCTATGGGTAGTAGCTCTAAATTGACTTTGACCATTTCTTCATTACCGATCGCCACAGGTAAAAATACAATGTGAATCATATGAGTACATATATTTCTGTGTTACCGTACATACGTAACACTACATTGCACCAAATAAATCGATCACACTTAAAATCGAACGTGTAAAAAATAAAGAAGTTTTCTATACAAAAATTTATGATTGTTACCCTAAAAAAACATATTTAAATATACTGAAAAAAATTTAATTTAAAAAAAAAAAAAAGATAGTTTGAAACTTATAAAAACAGACTTTTTTAGAATGTATAACTTTTATTTCAATTTGTATTCTGCTTTAATATCGCCCGTTTTAATTAAAAAGCAATTTTTTTAAATTTTATGTAGCTTGTTTAAAATAGTTTTTTAACATTCGAAAATATTAAAAAATTTTGTTATAAAATCATTATGCGCAGGCGCAGTGTATGACTAGACAGTGGTAGTAAGTGAGAGCAGAAATACTTATGGATCAATAAATATGTGAACTCGAAGTAAGTAGAAAAAAAAGTCGCATCACTAATACGTTTATTTGAATATTGAATTGATGTTTCTGTAAATTACCTTGTATTAAAATATCTTTCACTTTATATTAAAGAATATACTAATTTAAATGAAAATATGATCAGTAACTGCTTGCATAGTTCTTTGATTATTGTTAAATATCATTATTTTAAAGAGTTATTGAAAATACAATTTATTTATAACTTGCATTATGTTATTTGCGGTTGGTGGTGAATCTCGAAGAATAGTTCTCGGAGAAATTCTTCCAGACGCTAATGAACAAGATCAGGACTCAGTGCAAGATGTTGCTGCACAATGGTTACAAGAAAATAGTCAGGAAATTAGACAAGATATAGATCAAAAAGTTCCTACACCACAACCACGAATAACCAATATTCCAACAATTTTGAAAAAAAAAGCTAATGTTGTAAAAGGTAAGTGTATAAATTATGTATCAAAAACTAAATACATATACACACAAAATATATATATATATATACATATATATATACATATATATGTATATATATAGTGTTGCTTAATGAGATTTGCCCATCGAAATTGAAAATTAGCCAAGCTTAAAAACTTTATATCTCATACAAAATAAAACGTAATTAAAAAAATTCAACATTATTTCAAAGAATAGTGTGATATTTTTTAAATTCATCTAATTTTATTAAAAAAATATAAATTCTGTTTTTATAGCTCATTAAAAATTAATTTTTTTTTTTTTTTATTGATGACAAAAAATTGTACATAATTTTTAAAGGAATGATCAGATTTGTAAAAACTAAGTAAAAAATAATAGTAATTGTCTCTTTTTCATAATAAATGCAACAAAATATTTCATTACTAAGTCATTCGAAATTTATAAAATTAAATAAAAAAAATTTTTTTTTTCAATGTTAAATATCTTAGAATCTAAATACTGTAGAAAAGAACTTCAACGAAAAATATGTTCGTTTTAACACAGAATATTAAGTTATAAAAATAAAATAATTTTTAAAAAACATAGGATTTTTTTTTATTTTCTATTCTTTGGTTTTTTTATTTTTAATTTTTATTTAGAATTAAATAACTATGGAAAAATTAGAAAGGTTCTTGTATTGCAGTAATTTTTAAGCAATCCAGTTAAAAATAACCATCTGGAAAATCAGCTAAAAAACCAATTGCACCCTATGTTTTTTGACAAACTCCAACTGGGTATATCTAGTTAGTTTTTTTAGCTGGTTTTTCAGCTAGATATACCTAGGTAGATATCCAGCTAGATATCATATATGTATGTATATATATATATATATATATATATATATATATATATATATATATATATATATATACACGAGGGTGGTCTGAAAAGTTTCCGACCTAACACAGATACAAGACATTTTTTCTTAATTTTTTTTTTTATTTCTCAACATAGTCTCCTTGAAATTCTACACACTTCTCCCAGCGATGCTCCCATCTCTTTAACCCATCCAAATAGTACTTGGCATTTTTCTCTGCAAAATGACTGTTCTCGAAGTTAGTTACTTCCTCATTTGACGAAAATCTCTGTCCTCCGAGTGCAATTTTCAGATGAGGGAACAAAAAGAAGTCGCTTGGGGTTAGGTCTGGTGAGTAAGGTGGATGGTCAAGCAACTGAAACCGTAATTCGTGGATTTTTGCCATGGCAACCGCTGAGGTGTGAGACGGCGCGTTGTCTTGGTGAAACAGGATTTTCTTTTTCTGCAAATGTGGACGTTTTTCCGCAAGTTTTGCCTTCAGCTTGTCAAGTAATGATGCGTAGTATGCTCCTGTAATGGTTTTTCCTTTTTGAAGATAATCGATTAAAATAACTCCATGACTATCCCAAAAAACAGTCGCCATCACTTTCCCAGTCGAAAAAACAGTTTTTCGTTGTTTTGGAGCCGGTTCCTTCTTTGCAGTCCACTGTTTTGACTGTATTTTTGTTTCGGGCGTGTATAATGGTGTATCCAAGTTTCATCTACAGGCGCCAAAACTCGGATTTATTGCGCCTAAACTGCGCCAATAGAGCGTTGGAAATGTTCATTCGAACACGTTTTTGGTCTAACGTGAGCAAACGCGGCACCCAACGTGCGGACAGCTTTCTCATGCCTAAATCTTGATTTAATATGTAGCAAACACATTCTTTGGACATTTTCATAACCTCTGCTATCTCTCTCACTTTAGTTCGTCGGTCGTCTAGCACCATTTGGTCAACTTTGGCGATGTTATCGTCAGTGGTTGCAGTTTTTGGACGTCCCGAACGTTCATCGTCTCCCAAGCTCTCATGGCCACGTTTGAATTCAGCTGCCCAAAATTTCACTGTGGTAAATGATGGTGCAGAGTCCCCATACACAGCGTTCAACTCATTTTTGATTTGCGTAGGCGTATTGCCTTTCAAAAACAAAAATTTAATGACAGCTCGATACTCAATTTTGTCCATTTTCACAACACTCACATCGACTCACTTAAACGACTGTCAACTAACAACTGCGCATCCAAAATGGCTGAAACTTTGGTAAGCAACTGTCAACAGATGAACAACGAAATTTGCTAGCTTTTCTTGACGAGTGCTGCTATATTCACGTTGAGGTCGGAAACTTTTTAGACCACACTCGTATATACTACTGTGATCAAAAAGTAAGGTGAAATTGTCATTTAAAACTCCCGGGCATTAGGAAGGCAGATAAATTTTTTTTCCTAGGTTGTTAGGACTGTCTATAACATTTGTCAAGCGTCTGTTTGTCAAAAGGTTTAATTATCTTCGAGTTACACGTGTTTTTGTAAACAACTAAAAGTGAATTTTCCGATTTTTACAATGGGTGATTTTGTTAAGCAAAGAACTTGCATCAAATTTTGTTTGCGGAACGAATATTCTTGTGCGGACACGTTGAAGATGTTGCGGAAGGCCTTTGGTGATTAAACTATGGCACAAGAAAACGTTTATAAGTGGTACAACGAGTTCAAAGCCGTTCGAGAACGCGTTGAAGACGAACCGTGCTCTGGACGACCATCAACGTCTACCGACGAGGGCCATGTACAAAAAATTAAAGATTTGGTGCTTGAAAATCGTCAAATGACAAAAGACCTCGCTGATAGTGTTGGAATATCATTTGGCTCAGCCCAAACCATTTTGAAGGATGTTTTGTGTCTTAAACGCGTCGAGTCTTGATTAGTGCTAAAATCACTCAATTTTTTGGAAAAAAAGCGTCTTGTTGATGTGTGTGAAACTTTGCTGTCTGACTATCAGGAAAGGCTAAAACTTTGGTGAGCAACTGTCAACAGATGAACAACGAAATTTGCTAGCTTTTCTTGACGAGTGCTGCTATCTTCACGTTAAGGTCGGAAACTTTTCAGACCACCCTCGTATATATATATATATATATATATATATATATATATATATATATATTTAAATTTTAATTGGTACAAATCAATTACTAAACTTGTTATAAAAATATTAAATCATTCATTTTCTATATTATTTAAATATTTTTTTTTTTTTATTTTTAATAAATTTACTGTTTAACACCCAAAACTGATGGAATAGCACATTTTTTAATGCTGATTCTAATCAAGAAAAAGGAGACCTAGATATCCTGCTAAAAACTGACGATTGAAAATTATTAAAACCTATTAAACACATTATCAATTGTTATTAATTTCGTTTTTCTAATGTTTTTTAATTTCGTAAGATATTTATTAAAATACATTAAAAATTATTAATGAGCGACATTGAAATTCATTGGATTTAATTAAATTATTACATTGCAAATGAATTGCAATAAATTTGAATGGTTTTTTCTATAATTAAAATCATCATTTTCGGATGATTTTGATTAGTTTTTAATAATCTCTGTAAACCAATTATAACTAATCGTTTTGAATTGTCAAAAGTGACACAGAGAAACGAAATTAAAATTGATTGAAATGGTTTTTGAATTGCTTTCTATTGACTCTAATGATTTTTTAGCGCTACATTAGTAATTGAAATGTTCCATCGCGGATCAATTTCAATTAAATTGAATCAACTTTTATGTAATTAAAATTATAACCTTTGAATGATTTTAAATATTTTTAATAAACTTTGTTAACGAATTATAATCAATTGTTTTAAATTTTCAAAAGTTGTACATATAAATTAGATTGCGGGTAATTTAAATGGCTTCTTAATTGCTTTGTGTTGATTTGAATAACTTTTTATCGATACATTAGCAACTCAAATGTTCCATTGCGGATCAATTTTATTTGTTCAAATTAATTCAAATTAACTTACGTGTAATTAAAAAAATCTTCACTTGTGAATCAATTTTAATAGGTTTTAATAATTTTTGTTAGCCAATTTGAATTGTCATAAGCGATACATAGAAATGTTATTGAAATTGATTGAAACGTTTTTAGATTCATTTTTTTGTCGATTCGAATAACTTCTTTTCATCCCTACATTAGTAATTGCTCATTCCTTTTTTAATTAAATTCAATCGTTTCGACATTTTATAGCAATTAATTCTAATTTAATTCTAATGAATTTAAATATTATTTACTAAATTTTTAATGTTTTTTTATAAATATTTTTTATTTTTATTAAATTCTGATTAAATATTTTCTAAAATTATTAAAAAAAATTTCAATTACAGTTTCTTTATTAGTTCAAATATCAATGATCGATAACTGAATTATGTCAAAAAATATTTACGACACTATTTTTTATGAAATTCTATAGAATTCAATTTTATGAAAGAATTTTCAAAATTAAGTAAAATTTATTGGTATTCGTGTTCCATTAATTTTTTACAAAAATTGGGTTACCATTTTTTTTTTTTTTCAAAAGTTCTGTTGTTTTTTTTTTTTTTTTCAAACTTTTTTAATTTTCGTACACGAGTATGAAGAAATTGTAGATTTACGTTTTTAATTAACAATTAATATTCTAGTATTTCGGTACGCCGAGATTTCGATGGCTTTATTGTAAGATGCGGAAACTTTTTGATTCCCGTCTCAAGCGGATAAATTTAATAAACGAAATTTACGCAGACAAGAAGAGTTCTTCTATCCGAACAAGCGCGCAATTCGGGAACGAAAGTTCCCCCGAAGAAGACAAAGCTCTTTTTTTTTTCTTTCAAGCACCCGGTGAAATTGATTAAAAAGAAAGAAAAAGTCATTTGTAAGGGTGATTTTTAATAGCAATATAACAGCGCGTTCTTGTTCGTCACTTGTTTCCTCGTTCCCTTTTTTTTTTTTTCTTCATATATATCCTGTTTGAGGCGATTACAATCGCGTTGCGTTGAAAGTTATACAGCGTGTTTAAAAAGTCCCAGTACGGCTAAATAACTTGAAAAATAATAGTCTTGGAAAAAAACTTTCGATACGAATTTTTTAATAAATTTCTCTGGCTATCCAGCAATGACCTTGTCTCCGACCTTAAATCGAACCTTTAAGGTCATTTAAAGGTCAAAATGATTTTTTTAAATGGGAACCCCTATTTTTGACACCGGAAATGAATAGAGCGAAAAATTTTACGTTCGAATATGACCTTGATCATTTTTAAAATTTACCTTGAATGGTCATGGTGAAGGCCAAATGTGGAAATAATTCAGCTATTCCAAAGGTGGTTACGGTAATGCAAAAAATAATGCCTTGACTTTTATTAGCGACCTGATGATAACTATAGGTTTGATCATGACCATGACCTTGAAGGTCGTTTGAAGTCAAGACAATCTTTTCAAATGAGACCCTATACTTTTGAGACCTGAAATGAGTAGAGTGAAAAATTTTACGTTTCAATATGTCCTTTTTAAGAGCTGACCTTGAGCGGCCATGGTTTTACGTGCAAGCATCTCCTTGTTTATTTAGAAAATTTCATCTTGAACACTTATGATTCTTTATTTCAAATATCTCAAATCCACCACCAGATTTAAAATCAAGGATTCTAAAAACCTCTTGATACAATTTTCGAGAAATATTATTTCTATTCACTAACAATTTCAAATGCAGTGATTCAAAAGAGAACTTCAAAATTAAACTTTGTTTTTCTTTAGTAGATCTTTCTATTTGATAAAAATTTTTCTATTTTAGATGAAATTACTAATATCAATTCTAAGGTGCTCTTCTAGGTTTTTTCAAAAGTCCTATGTTTTGTCGATTGTTAGAAATATTTTGTAGAATATTTTAAATTATTAGATACGCTGCATCAAAATATATTACGAGTATTTTCTGTTAATTTGTCTTCCTACTTATTTCTTGTTATTTCATTTTTCGATTTCTGTCTAGGCTACAGTTTATTTTTGGTAGGTTTTGGTAATTTAAATTTTATTGAATCGCTTAAATAGTTTCCTGAAAGCACGATGGTGCAATTAACTGAGCGAGAGCGATTAAAGATTCTCATGATAAGAAGTTACGGTGATCAAGAGAGATCGTTAGAACAAGTTCGCACTATATTCAATACAGATTTTCCAAGAGTTCAACCAATTTCAAAGAATACTGTCAAAATTACGATTGACAGCTATAATTTAACAGGTAGTGTAAAGAATCTCCTCAGATCTGGTCGTCCTGCAACAGCTACGAATGAAGACAATCAGATGAATGTTGCGTTATCAGTCATAGAAGATCCTTATACGTCAGTCAGAAAAGTACATCAATAACATAATCTCAGCATTGGTTCGGTTCACATAATTTTAAAACAAAAACTCAAATTCCATCCATTCAAAGTGAAGCTTGTGCATAAGTTTAATGAAGATGATCCAGACAGACGTGTCGATGATTGATAGCCAATCGACTCAATACCCTTAAAAAATTAACGTCTGGGCAGGTATTATTGGCAACAGGATTGTTGGACCATTTTTAATTGAGGGTAATCTTACTACGGAGAAATATAAAAATTTGTTACGAAACAATGTTATTCCAACAACTCAGGCAATTGGTGGCAATGAATTCCAAAATACTTGGTTCCAGCAGCATGGTACAGGTCCCCATTACGGTCTTAATGTTCGAGCATACAATAATCATTTTGCGCGCATAAGAAAATACGCTTTAAGAGATAACTCGTTACCGTTTAAGGCGCGAAATTCTCTTCACTCTCTTTTTCTCTCTCTCTCCCAGCGATCGCTACTTTCTACGCCATAAAGCATCGACTCGCAGATGGAAGTACGTTTGCTAAGCGCGCGTGCGTTAGCCTGACCCTCTTATGTAAAAAAGATCGACGTGTACAAATTTAAAAATACACATTATTTACCTCAATAGGTAGTTTGCGATACATATACACACGTTGCACATTCTTAGATATAAATATGTTTTTCTTTTTTTTTTTTTTTTTTTAATGCCGCAACCGTATCTTTGCATGTTTATATTAAATATTAAAATACTTTCTTACCCCATAGGAATCCATGCATAAAATATATAACATAACAGTTATTAATATTACCATTGATTTTCGTTTCTTTCGCATTTGAAATCGCAACGAAATTTCGTCACACGTCAATAGTTAACATGTAAATTATCATATTTCATATTTATTTATAATTTCTCAACTGCGTTATTTGCTTATTTGTTTTTTGAAAGATACGCCGCGTCTTCGTCGCCATCGTAGAAAACCCTTTGCATTGGCTCCATTTGTATTGAGACATTATTTATTTATTGCATTATTACTTTATATATTACATTATTACTTTAACTTAACTGACTGAACTTGACATTTTTTTAATTTTACAAAATACTTTTGATATAACATATAAATTAAGTAAAAAAATACTTATTAAAACAAATTAGTTTTTCGATGTATTTTTTACATTATTCTAACTTGGATTTAATTTTACAAAATACTATCACATGAATTGGTAGTCGAATTTGTATCTAAATCTGAAGTATGAAACGATTTCGTATCATGATCGGTGAACAGCTGCTCTGCAGCTTGCTTCTTCAACGTATACGGATTGAAATGGTAGAAATTCTTTGTTTGTATCGCCGCCATCATCATTAAGCACCGATTCTTTATCTTTTTCATCACATTTATCTTGATATTCTAATTTTTTTGTTTTGTCTTCTTTGTTTTCATTATTATAGACCTTTTCTTCTGCCGTAGCATTTTGACAGGAAACTATTTCCTTCGTTTCATTTCTAGGACCGCTCCCTTTCTTATCTTTCTTATCTTTATCTCTTCTTCCTTTGTTTTCCCTACTTTTCTTTAATATTTCAGTTGGATTTGTCTTTTGTATCTTATAATACGATATTTTTCCGCTAACGTACTTCAAAAATAATTTCATGTGTTTCCTCACGAAGGATGGATCAGAAGAGTTTTCATTAGATTTTTGCGCCTTCTTTTTCGTGTTCTTTTTATAGGCATCATTATTCTTCTTCGGGTTCTCTAAAGAACTTTCCGAAGAGGAGGAAAATAATAAATCTTCATCGCTCGGTATGTACACGTATTTTAGCCAGTGTTAAAAAAATTCTGTAAACAAAATTTGTATACCTTAAGAAAAATATTTTTTGGTCATGGAAGTATACGTTTTTATCGCTATTTTACTCTATTGGCCAAGCGAACAAATATTGAAAAATAAGAATACGATTTATATTGATCCAATTTTCACTTTAAATTACCTCTTTATACTTAGCACTTTTAATCTTAATGCATAAATAACGCTATATACTTGATAATTTAAAAATAAATATAAATATAAGGTTTTAAATATATCAACTTTGAAGGCTTTACTTATATTTTAATACTTAAGTAATAGTAAACAAACTAATGTGAGATATTGCTCAAATGTATTTATTATTCAACTATTAATACGTACTCAAATATATTTATTAATCAACGTTAAAATATGTAATCAATTATAACAAATATTGTCAAAAAATTTGCGTTATAAAATAGAAATAGTATAAACAGCAAAACTAAAAAAATTATATCAATCGAATATTATTAATTGAACTTTTTAAAAGTTTATTAATTAACTTTCTTTTAATTTAAAACTTAAATATATTACTTATTATATTCTGGTCTAGCTAAGTATGTTATATTATTTTTAATTTTAAGATTACAATTACAATGTTTTTATAATATTTATAACACTATAAATTACATTAAGTCTTATAATAAAAATAATTGATACTTCTACTTAGAATTTTTAAGAAAATAAATTTATTTTGACGATTTTCAAGCCAAGACAAATAGCTTGGCTATTTGCCAAACGAAATAGTAGTTACATTATCGATCGAATAAATTGGAATATATTGTTTAATTGATCGATAAATTAAATACTTAAAGTAAATAATCTAAATACATTTTTACCTTAACAAGCTTCAAGTTTTGATGGGTCTAATGTCGAAAACTTTATTCTTACATCTATTACTGGGTTTTTCAGTAACTGTGGGATGTATTAACATTTTCTCAGAAAACGATGCAATTGACAAGTGTCCCACAAACATTGGAGGCGTTTTTGCCTTGCTTATAATGCCATTATATTGGTCTTGCGTAAGGAATACATTTTGACCTATATGCATCTGTATGCATAAACATAAGCATGAATTGTTTTCAAGATAAATATTTAAATATTTTTTAGTATTCAATATTATTACGGTATTATTTGATGTTCTATTGTAGCCGACAGGAAGATGCTGTCTAGGATGGGTGAAGTTATCATCTTCTTCGAGCACTTGAATTTTTTGAGTGGTAACTGTAGTATGTAAAACAAATATACATTTTATTAAAAGTATTGTCTCTCTCTTCACTCGCACTTTCTCTCGGCTCATTTATCGTAGTTGCCGTCCCTTTTGGTCCATTTAACGACGAACCGCACGGCCCGCCGGACGACTTGGGGATCCTGCTCGCTCGTTTTTCATCTGTTCGTCTTCGACTTCACTTAGACCCGCACATTCAGCAAATATCCGCGCGTTCTTCACACCACTCTCTTCTCCAGACTTAAAATCTCTCTACACTCCACTCCGTACTCTTCACAACCTCTCATCGAACACTGTTTCGATGTGCAGCTTCTGACAGGAATCTGGCAGGGCCTTGGGCGCGCACCGCGGTCAGGTGAGAGCTGTAACTCCATCCGTCCCGCAGATTTGGCAGGTAACAGGCAGCGAGTTAGCGGTCGCTTTGCCGCGCTCCAGTAGCATTTTTGGCGTCAAAGGGCACTCTGCCACAAAGTGGCCGAGATGCCCGCACGCGAAGCACCGCCTCTGGGGCAAAGCGACGCTCTCTGTCCCACCCGCTGACACGTATAACACACTCCGTAGAACGGGCCTCCAGCCCGTGCAGCCGCCATAGACGTCAGCGAAGGGTCTCTCGGCGGCGAGATGGGTCTCGTTTGAGACATCCGTGCTGGTGTCTGCCAAGACACCGACGCCAGGAGCTGCTATGAAGCCGGCTTAGGTGCCGGCGAGTTCCGCGCGACTACCGCGTAACTTGGCGGCGGCGCGGAACTTCTTGGTGCCCATTGCACCGTAGCAGCTTCGTCACAACTCAAGGAACTCGAATTTTTCCTCTTTCCCCGGCGCTTCTTCTTAGGGGTTCCCTTAGGGCTCTCCCTCTTCCCCAGCTGCCCCAACGGAAACATCTCCTTCCTCTTCGTCTCTTTCACTACGACAATTTTGCTGGAGCGCTTTGGAGTACCGGCGAAGGCCGCCCCTTGGAGGACAGATTTGTCTTTCAAAAGCGGATCCGAAAAATGCTCATTCATACGCATATTCTTCTCGCACTGTTAACCGTGTGTTATGATGTCTTTATAACTACAAGTCGGTGCAGCGGCCATGAACAACCGGTACTCGGGTTGCAGCTGTTCGTATGCCATCCCCACCAATTGGCGGGTTTTTTTAGATGAGCTGCAATTGCGCAGAAACACGATCTATATCGTGTGACGCTCTTACCCTTCCCCTGCGTACGCTTCTCTAGCTCTCTTGGCACCGCTCTTTCTTTGATTTCAGGGCAGTACTGATCACGAAATCGTCAAAGAAATTCCTGCCAGTTGTAGATATCTTCTCTGATTTCCCTGTACCAGAAGTGAGCCGCATCGGTCAGGACGACTGACAGAGCACTTAGCATCGCTTCTTCGCCGTAGGAATGGAAGCGTCGGAAATCTTCGATCAGTGCGACAAATTCGAACGAATCTTCGTTATCTCTGCTAGCGAACGACACTCCCCACTGCTTCTTTGCTTCATCGCTTTCAAGCACCGCTCACGCTCCACTGTAGCCCTATCTTCCTATTGTCTGTCCTCTAACTGACTGCGGGTGGGGCCACGCATCTCTCCTCTTCCCCGACGAGCTGCCGCAGCTCCGCCACCGCATGCATATAACGGCACATGTTCTTCGGAGTGCTCGGGTACACCCAGCTCTTGACGCGTCTTCGGCCAAACACCCATATTGTAAGTGCTCGACGTACTCGGATGTACGTCTGCGGCCTGCCACGATCCTTGTGCCGTCGGCAGACGGTGCGCTGAAGTTGGGGGGGGGGGGGGTCTGCTCTGAGTAGACCCTAACTCCCCGGTCGACGTCAGCATCTGAGTCGCTTTGGAAAACAGACTCATGGAGAGCAGAAGCTCTTTTAACTCCTTGATTTCGTTTCTATTTTCAATTAGCTGGCTCGTGACGAATCGCCACTGCTCCGCACCGACGGCTACCGTAGCAGATTGCTGCGGACTGGAAGTTAGCGGTGGCGTCGACATAGGGTCTGCAACGGTCGAAACCGGGGCCGCCAGGTATGCCGAATGACGCCAATCCCGCCGAAACGCCCGTGAAAGGCTCCGCCGCGCTTGTAGTCGCGAGCGGCAGTACGACGGATGGCTAGCGACGCTCTTCCACTCTCCATCCACCCAGGCTCCGAAACTCCTCGCACTGTTCCGAGCAGGAGTGCGGGCCGTGTCACCGAGGGAGTTCAGTGCCTCCGGCCCTGCCCAATTCCTTGCATCAGACTCTTCGCTCGTGAGATCCTCCGTGGTACTCCGCGTTGCTCGACTCCCTCTTCGGGACCACTTGCTAGTCTCTCAGAATCGCTTACACGACATTAGGATCGGCGCGGGAGGAACTGCAGGGTCGGCGTCGCAATCATCGTATCACGGCGCTGACACGCTCGGATCGTCATCACGCACGATCGCCCTAAAAAGTCGCTTGCGCAACTCCAAACCTTCTCCCCTTGTCCTAAGCCCGCGCTCTTCCAGCCGTCGGATGACGTCCTCAACAGGAAGAGTGCCGATCTCTCGTCTCGCTTGGCGGGCCGCCTGAGACCTGCTCCACTAACGGATCATCGATTGCTCATAATCCGCCATCTCGGAGTCCCGCGGCAAGCGAGATCAAAAACACACACACAAAAAAACAAAAAAAAACGTACCAATAACTCTTTTCTACGTCCCCTTGACTGAAACTAAGTTCAAATTAGTCGAAAAATCGACTAAGCTCGAACGTGTAAGATTTCGATAAAGTCCACTTGACCGGAAAATGACTAAGTCCAAATCAGTCGAAAAATCGACTAGGTTCGAACTCACGAGATTTTGCTATAAGTGCTAGGTGCACTAAGTGCGAGTACAATCGACTCTCTCTCTAGACTAGCAATCGGCCCTTCCTCTTTGTGCGTAACTTCGTAACGCGAGTCGGCCGACTGTCTCTCTCGCACTTACGCCGCTGGGAAAATCACTTTCTCAAATAATATTTGAAAAATTGTACATCGGCAAGAAACTTGCGCACGATGTTTACATCGGGCAAGCTCACCGATGTACACTACGAGGACCCGGAATTACCAAGGTTCTGTCACGGTCGCCATTTCTGACGAGGCACCACGTCGTAGCCGAAATAGCTATATGCGCCCTGTGTGCTCCCACAAAAATTTAAATAAATGATTTTAATTATTACACTCCCTCGCTCTCTATATCTCTCTCTCTCACTCTCTCACACAGCAGCGCACGCTTGCGCCATCTCTCTCTCTCTTTTGCCCACTCGGATATGCGCGAGATTCTCCCCGAAAAAATGCAAGCTGGCGGCCCGCGGCTGCTTCTTTAGCCGGCGGAGGCCTCTCGCTTCCTTAGGGCAGGAAAATGGTAATCGGTCGCCACCTAAAACGCGAACTCGCGATCACTCACTCTTGCTCTTGCTCTTGCTCTCTCTCTCTCTCTCTCTTTCTCTCTCTCTCTCTCACTTATTACTATCGGACAAACAAAGACACTTACGATAGGTGCTTCTCCCCCGGAGAAGAGCTGCTGGACCTCGGGAATAGCCTGCTCGTTTGTCGACGGCTTCCTCCTCAACCTCAGCTGCAGAAGTCGCGGTGGCAACCTCAATTCGCCGCCCGCTGACACCTGCCTTCCTCGTCCTTCGTCTAACTTCCTCGCTGTAGCTCCTTGTCTTCGCTTCTTCTTCCTCGCACTATCTGTCCTTCTTCCTCACATTCTCTCTTATTCTCTCTTTCTCTCTCTCTCTCTCTCTTGCACTCCTTCATCCCTGGCTACTTTACTCATGACACTCACTCTAATAAAAGAGGAACAAACTAAGTTCATCCACGGGATTAATCTCTACCGTCTTCGTGGGAGCGCGCAGCAAAACTATCCTCGCAGAGCGTACCGCGTAGCTGCCCGTTGCGCTTCCTCTCCTCTTCCCTTCCCTCGCGATCTTCGATCGTCGCCGCAAGTTTGAAAATCGCGTGATTTTTGAACGTTTCCGACTTTTCGAAAAGTCCGCATTTTCGCGGCTAAACGGGCTTATACAAGCCGGTAACCTGGCGACGGTCGCGCAAGAATGTGAACACTTACATTCTTCGTCGACGACTTATGACGGACTCTCCGTCACATACCGTAAGTCAAATAAAAACAAAGTGATATCATAGATAGGTCATAATACGAATAAAAAACAGTCAAATCATACTAAATTTATCAGTCTTACATAAATAATAATATAAAATAAAATAAAATATAAATACAATAAAATACAATGTTAAAACACATCCACTTCGTCATTCAGGAACTCTTCACTTACTCATTCCTTAAATACAGGCATACAGTTAAAAATAATGTAAATGACACTGTATATAATAAATCAATAAATGAATTAGCACAAAAATAAATAAAATATTATTCGAGTTCGGTAAGGTGTCTCATAATCGCTTTTTTGAACTCTACTGAGAGACAAAAGGTTTTGTAACTCAACAGGCAGACAGTTTCATAAATGCGCATCTTGAATCTAGAACTAGCGTTTATAAGTCTCAGTAGGCCTCAAGAAAATATTGAGTTCTTTTGTTTCTTCTCTCAAAAAACCCCTGGGCATATATTTAGAGAAGAGATTCTTTGAACAGCCCGGTACATGCATAAGCACGATTTTATACAATAGTGTGGCCAAAAAATACGGTCTCCTCATATCAGTGTGCAGCCAACCCAGAGAGATCTCTGTGAGGTGAGACATGGTCATCCCTCTTAAGACCCTGCACATATTGAACACAGGAGTTGTGTAACGTCTGCAGTCGATTTTTCTGTTCGTAAGAAGGATTTAGCATGATTACTAAGTAATAGTCCAGGTGACGAAAGAGCAGCGCCTCGGGAAGCCTCTTACGCTGTTCCTGGGTAGTATACTACTGTGATCATAAAGTAAGGTGAATTTGTTTATAAAATGTAAATTCTTTATTTATTTTTCCAAATCAATTTCATCTCTTTTAAAGTAATCCCCATCTGATAAAACGCACTTTTACCAACGCTTTTTCCAGTCCTCGAAACAGTCGGAATAGTCTTTTTCCCGTATAGCCTTCAAGACCTTCTTCGATTCGGTTTTTATCTCCTCAATCATGTTAGAACGGCGTCTCCGCATTGGCCTTTTGAGTTTGCTGAATAGCCAGAAGTCGCACGGAGCCAAATCAGGCGAATACACTGGTTGCAGAACGATATGAGTGGAGTTTTTGGCGAAAAAGTCGCGAAGAACCAATGCAGTATGACATGGTGCATTATCGTGATGAAGGAACCAAGAGTTGTTCGTCCATAATTCCGGCCGTTTCAGACGAATAGCTTTACGCGAATGACGCATAACGCTCAAATAATATTTTTTGTTGACAGTTTGGCCCGGCGGAAGAAATTCATAGTGCACCACACCACGATAATCAAAGAAAACTGTGAACATGACCTTGATTTTCGATCGACTTTGCCGTGGTCTTTTCGGTCTCGCTTTACCTTTTGCACTATAATCGCTGGATTGGTCAATGGTTTCAGGGTCGTATGCGTAAGTCCAAGTCTCGTTTCCAGTTATGATGCATTTCAAGTGGTCCTGATAGTCACGCAGCAAAGTTTCACACACATCAACGCGACGCTTTTTTTCCAAAAAATTAGGCGATTTTGGCACCAATCGAGACTTGACGCGTTTGAGACACAAAACATCCTTCAAAATGGTTTAGGCTGAGCCAAATAATATTCCAACACTATCAGGGAGGTCTGTAATTGTCAATCGACGATTTTCAAGTACCAAATCTTTGATTTTTTGGACGTGGCCCTCGTCGGTAGATGTAGATGGTCGTCCAGAGCGCGGTTCGTCTTTAACGCGTTCTCGGCTCGCTTTGAACTAGTTGTACCACTTATAAACGTTTTTTTGTGCCATAGTTTGATCACCAAAGGCCTTCTGCAACATTTTCAACGTGCCCGCACAAGAATATTCGTTCCGCAAACAAAATTTGATGCAAGTTCTTTGCTCAACAAAATCACCCATTGTAAAAATCGAAAAATTCACTTTTGGTTGTTTACAAAAACACGTGTAACTCGGAGATAATTAAACCTTTTGACAAACAGACGCTTGGCAAATGTTATAGACAATGCTACCAACCTAGGAAAAAAAAGTTACCTGCCTTCCTAATGCCCGGGAGTTTTAAATGACAATTTCACCTTACTTTTTGATCACAGTAGTACTTCCAAAACGATCGCAAACAATGAAAGATTCTATTAATCTTTTTAGTAATACTGTTTACAAGAGGTTTCCATGATAATTTAGAGTCTAAAACCATCCCAAAACTGAGGACAGTGTCAGAGAAAGAAATGCAAACTCTATGTCCAAAATTAATAGATATATTCTCCACTTTATAAAGCTGATCCTTATAAAGTTCACTCATACACTTTTAGCAAAAATTAAAGAAGCAAAAAAAATTCTAAATTGTCTGATAATTTTTGACGGGCTGTATCTCAGTCAAAAATAGTCGTATCGAGACTTTGAAAAAAGCATTTTAAAGCTCTAAGATTCTAATATTGAGATCTTATAGCTAAAACTTTTTAGAAGCTACGGTTGTTAAATACTCTGAAGTAATAGCACGAAAAGAAAATTTTGCAAATTTTTTGCGATGTTTTTCTCTTAATTTAGCTTCAATTTCCTTTTTCTAATTTTCTGCTATATTGATTTCTTTCGGAGATATCCGACTTTGAATGCATAAGGATCTTTTTGTTTTTAACCATTGATATCTCAGCAACCAATGATCTGACAAAAAATTGAAGGGTAGTTTTGAAATCTGGAATGAATTTTCTAAAAAATCCCGTAGCGTTATTAAGGAAAAAAAATTTTTTCAACCCTGATATTACCTTGGAAAAGGTTAAAAAAGTCACTTTTTCTGTTGTTTTGGAAAATTGTCCGCATCTTAGCTAATTTTGATGAAATTGCTAATGATTTTAACAATGCTTTTACTTCAATGTACCCCCAATAGCTGTATGAAGTTTAGGATCGATCCATTGAACGGTTTTTTAAAGTGTACCACGTGGAGGTTGCACGTTCGGATTTACGTTTCTTTTGTGCTTTCACACTGTGTGTCTGTGTTTGTGTGTGTGGGGTTCTTAAAGAGAAATGAGACCCCGTGGTTCATCAGTTCCACAGTATTTTATGACTTTAAACTCATACTCTAAAAGAAGCGTGCGTGCGTGCGTGCGTGTGTGTGTGTGTTTTAGTAACAAGTGTTACCACCGCGACTCCCAATCACCGCTTGCAGCCTTTCACGTATATTCATGATGTAATTTCGGATCATCAACTATCAAACAATCCGCCAAATTGCAATCAAAGTCCGTTCGAGTACAAAATTTTGTAAATTTGGGTAATCGTTTCGCAATCGACGGCCCATAATATCCAAGACGTGCTTAATGGTATTGAGATCAGGGCTCATTGCAGGATGCCTTAGTAGCATTGTCATGTCTTTTAAGAAATTGACGAGTAATGTTAGCGGTATGAGAGCGAGCATCATCCTGCATAAAAATGAATCCTTGTCTGTTTTATCGTCGTGGTAAGACAACAGGCCGCAAGATCTGGTCGATGTAACGCCTAGCGTTTAGGTTTTCGCGGTAAATAACCAAACGAGTTCGTCATGACTGCAAAACTCCAGCCCAAATCATCACTGATCCTTCGTTGGAAGCTGCAACCGGACGGACAACGTTTTGTGAAAAACGCTCTCCCTGACGATGCCAAACTCGAGATCTTCTATCGTTACCGTGCAGACAAAACCGAGACTCATTTGAGAATATTTGAGGACATTACTCCATTGCCTCATTTTCCAGTCAACGTGTTGATAAGCATATGCTAATCGAGCTCTTGGATGTGCAGGTGTTAACATTGGCACACGAGCAGCCCTTCTCGATCGCACCCCAACTTTACGAAGATGGTTGCAAACCGTTGACCTTGAAATGTTTCACGGCCGCCGTCGTTGTTGCTGTTTACGATTTGGGAAGTGCTGCGCGACAACGTTTGCAGGAACGAAAAGTTCTTGACAAACACGTCGAATAATGGCGCGATCGTTCTGAGGAGACGTTACTCAGTGTCAAACTTGTCCAGCTTGTCTCTTAAATCCATTAGTTTCTAGGAAACGGTTGTAGCCACGAGACACGACTGACGAATTAACGCATATCTATCATATAACGTAGTCTATTGCCGACCTCCCCATAATTGTATCCCTCCTGGACAAGAGTCACGAGCTGCGCGATTTGCGATGCGGTTAAATAATAAACGAAACACTTAGTTTCCAATTTTTACTTATAACTTTATTAAATCTGTTTACAAAACATATGACAGCTGTTTCAAACACACTGTGTCTTCTTCGGATGTTAAAGGCTGACTAGATATATAAAATAAAATATATTGAATAAAACTGTATATTATGAGTCTATTGTAAGGTCAATGAACGCAAATGACAACAAAGTTTTGGAGGCCGTTGAAATTGAAATATAAGGAGACTTGATACTAAGACAAATTTAACAAAAGTAAGCTACTAAATCTAAGTTGGCTATTTAATACAACATCATCAAATCTTATTTTATTAATTTCTAATTTTTCTAATAATAAATCTAATTTTTCTTCTTTGCCTATTTTATGTCAAATATTAAATACTTTATTGAAAATGTGCGATTCATCAAAAACATGATGAGCGTAATTCGATTTTCGTCTATTATAATTCTAACTATATTCATGATCTGCTATACGAACGGCGAATGTCTACCCGTTTGTCCTATGTAAATTTTATCACACGAGCTACAAGTAAGTTTATAAACTCCCGATTTTGACCATTTATCTGTTTTACTCTTATTATTTTTAATAAATCTGCCTAAAGATGTATTTGTTTTGTAAGCTACAGTAATGTATTTCGATTTTAAGTAATTATACAGTTTTTCTGATGGTGTAGCAGTTAAATCTATTAAAGAAAAATCAAATATAACACATCGTTCAATAAGTCCCGAGACTAACCCAGCGATGGTGCTAGTAGTACCAAACTGGCCACGTTTCTATAGAGTGCGAACCTTTACATGAAACGTGTAAAAATTTCACGTCGATCGGATCACAGACAGCAGAGTTATCGAGGTTAGAGTAGAGTCACTTAGTAATTTGTTTGAAAAATGGAAAAAAGCGAGTTGCGCGTGTTGATAAAACATTGTTTTTTAATGGGTAAAAACACCGTAGAAGCCCAGCAATAGCTTAAAAAACATTACCCGGACTCCTCTCCATTTAAACCAACGATTTGTCGTTGGTATGCTGAGTTTAAACGTGGTCGTACGGACACAAACGATGCGGAACGTTCGGGTAGGCCATTGGAAGCTGTTACACAGGAAAATGTGAGTGAAGTGTTAAAAATTGTAATGAAAAATCGCAAAGTGAAGGTCCGTGAAGTTGCAGAAATGACACAGATATCATCTGGAAGCGTATTTACAATCCTTCATGAAAAATTGAGCATGAAAAAGGTTTTTTCCAAGTGGGTGCTGCGATTGCACCAATGCACCATACCACAAGTCCATGAAAACAATGGCAAAATTGAACGAATTGGGCTTTGATTTGCTTCCCCACCCCCCGTATTTGCCAGATTTAGCCCCCAGCGACTACTGGCTCTTTGCTGATCTCAAAAAAATGCTCCAGGGAAAAAAATTTGGCTCAAATGAGGAGGTTATTGCCGAAACTGAAGCCTATTTTGAAGCAAAGGATCAATCATTCTATAAACATGGTATAGAAATGTTGGAAAGGCGTTGAAAAGATTGTATCACTCTAAAAAAAGATTATATTGATGAATAAAAATGATTTTTGAAAAAAAATGTTGTTTTTGTTGTTAGTCTCGGGACTTATTGAACGATGTGTTATATACTAATAATATAGTTTTCACTAGAGCAGATAAAGGAAATACAGTAATAGCAATGAGTAGATCCAATTACGTTAATCAAACCATAGAATTTTAAAATGATTCTGAAGTGATTCCAGATGACCCGACAATAAAATATCAAAATAAAGTTATATCTGAAATAAAGGCCCACTTGTTCAATGCTAGTGATTTACACTTTCTAAAGGTCATGAATCCACAACCTCCAAAATTGTATTCTTTATTGAAGTTACATAAAGATAATCAACCAGCGAGAGCTGTAGTTTCATTTATCACTGCTCCATCAAACAAATTATCGAAAAGGCTTATAAAAATTATAAAAACCAATTGTAATTTTAAATCAGTACATAGTATTTCTAATTCAATCGAATTGAAAAAATCAAGGAACTTTATATACCTGATAATACCATTGTAGTCTCGTTCGATGTTAATTTTTTTCTAAGTGTTCCTCCTCTAGATGTATTAAATATTACAAACAATTTACTAACTAATACAAAATGTGATCCACAATTTAAATAAGATATTCTATCTCTATTTGAAATTCATTTGGATCAAAATTACTTTAAATTTGCCAATAAAATTTATATAGGTAAAGACAACTTAGCTATGAGTAACCCCCTCAGCCCACTTGCTGCAGAAATTTTCATGGATAATTTAGAATCTAAAATTCGCCAACACCAATATTTTAAATTTTTTAAATTTGGTATAGGTACATAGACGATATCTTAGCTTGCTTTTTAGAAACTCGTAGACAACTTGATACATTTTTCAACCACATCAATAAACTTCACCAAAATATTACATTTACTTTAGAGATAGAAAATAGTTTAATTAATTTTCTGGACTTTTTAACGCCTGTAAGCTTTGCAGATAGAGTACAGAATTTACTGCCCAGAATTTCGTAGAACGAGTACTCGGTATACCTTTGGGGTATCAACTCATGATTAATTTAATTGATTTTTAAGGGGAGGTTCTCATCTAGCGACCCAAAAATTACGTGATTTTCGCGATTTTTTTTCTCATGGGAGGAAATAAAGTAGTCAAGTTTTTTGGTACTTATTGAGTATGTTATTGAATACTTATACAAATTTTTTTGAACAAAAATACCAAATAGTTTATTAGTTATATGCATTGACAAAAAGTCATCGAAAAAAAAGATACCTCCACGGGCGGCAAGGTAACTCATCCAATTTTTGTCTGAAATCAAGAAATCAAAGTTGGTTATAAACTAGAAGACATTTGCTGGATCTTGAACTAAAATCACGAAGAAAAGTTAAAAATTAACAAAATGGCGGACTTGCAAAAAAAAAAAATATTTTTTTGCACTTTTTTTTGCTCTAAAAAGTGCAATAACAATAAAAATAATCATTGTAAAATTATGATTTTTGTTCAAGATCTAGCAATTTAATTAACTTTAAGATAAAAAATTCATCTCGATATCTATAATAGTTTTTGAGATATCTTGCCGCCCGTCTTAAAAAACATGGTTTCAAGAAAAACGCGCTTAAAGTTTTAGTACGCGATTTAGTAAGTAAAAAGACGACTTCGGTTTTTTGACTGTAACTTTAAAAATAAATTGAACTTGGCAAAACGGGTTTCATGAGCGTATTCTACGAGACATTTGCCAACTTTTTAAGCAAAAAAAAAAAATCGATTGTTTGGTCGTGCTTGATGAGAACCTCCCCTCAATTCGAAAATTAAGATACAAAATAGATGAGTAATATTTCTTCTTAAATAATTTTGGAAAAAAAAATTTTTTTTTCCAAATTTTTTTGAACAATTTTTTTTGTTTTCAAATTCAAAAAGTAAGAGATGAGTATTTGTGAGGAAAGTCAAAAATAGTTAATTTTTTCCATTTTTAAGACGATTACAAGGTCCTTAAGAACATAAATTTTGCTCTTTTAAATTTTTCGGAAATTTTGATCAATCGGTCTGAAAAAACCGTTCGATGGATCGATCTTAAACTTCACACAGCTATTGGAGATACATTGAGGAAGAAGCATTCTTAAAAACATTAGCAATTTCATCAAAATTAGTAAAGATGCGGTCGGTTTTCCAAAACAACAGAAAAAGTGACTTTTTTTAACCTTTTCCAAGTTAATATCAGGGTTGAAAAAAAATTTTTTTCCTAAGTAACGCTACGAGATGTTTTAGGAAATTTATTCCAGATTCCAAAGCTACCCTTTAATTTTCTGTCAGATCATTGGTTGCTGAGGTATTAACCCTTTTAGTGCCGGAGGCCGATATATCGGCTCCTGCTGCACTGGCAAGAAGTGCCAGAGCCAATATATCGGTCCGCACCTTGTAGCGCGTTACTATTCGCAATGCGGTAGAACTCTATCTCAAAATAATATAGAAAAACTAGTGTCATTGTTTTGTTCTCTATTTCGTCCTCAATACACTGCTTTTTGAATTATGTAAATATTGTTTTTTGTTTGGTTTTTATGAGCCTTTTTCCAAATCCTAGTAAAACCGTGATATTCGCCCGGTTATTCTTGCATAGACACCTGTTTTTCGCCCGGCACTAAAAGGGTTAGTAGTTTAAGACAAAAGGATCCTTTGGCATTCAAAGTCGTATATCTCCGAAAGAAATCAACCTAGTGGAAAATTAAAAAAAGAAAATTAAAGTTAAATAAACAGGCTATCAGTTCTGTTTGATGGTTTGATTGAACAAAAATTTCCTGAGCCCGTGGAGCGAGAAAAACATCGCAAAAAATTTGCAAAATTTTTTTTTCGTGATATTGCCTCAGAGAATTAAACAACCATAGCTTCTAAAAAGTTTTGGCCAAAAGATCTCGAAACTAGAATTTTAGAGCTTCAAAATTCTTTTTTTAAAGTCTCGATACGACCATTTTTCACTGAGATACAGCCCGTCAAAAATTACCAAAAAATTTAGAATTTTTTGTTGCTTCTCTAATTTTTACTAAAAGTGTATAACGTAGGGCGCCAAAATAGATCGCCTCGGTTTTTCCAGTATTAACTACTCGCTGAGTTGCCTTCCTGTCCTCATCAAGACGCTCGAAGGAAATTGAGTGTAGATTTGCAGATCGTCTGCATATAAGACATGCTGAATGCTTCTAGAGTCGAGTACGTTGTATATATCATATATATACAGACAGAACAAAAAAGGTCCAATGACAAATCCCTGCGGCACTCGAAGATCGGTGACTAGCCAGCAAGAATTACCATCAGTTGTGGTAACAACTGACTGCATTCTTCGAGAGAAATAAGAATTGAGCCATTCGAGAACTACCCTGAAAAACCTCATAAACCTTAATTTTTGCAGTAATCGTACAGGATATATGGTGTCGAAAACTTTGCTAAAATCAAATAGAAGTAATATTGTCACCAATTTCTTGTTAATACCCTGCCTAATGTCAACAGTTAGTTTAATTAAGGCAGTCTGGGTAGAGTGGTACGGTCTAAAACCGTGATTAAAATAGTTTTCCAGGTGAATTTTTGATCGATCGTTAGCAAACGCGGCATCCACCTAGCACAGAGCTGCTTTATTCTCAAATATTCGTGCAAAATATTGCGTACACGTTCAGTGGACATCTTATTAGCCTCATCTATCTCCTTTACTTTTAATCTGCGGTCCTATATCACTATTTTATACATTTTCTTTAACATTTCAGGAATTATGACCTCAATAGAGTGCCCTAAACGTGGTTCGTGAGAAATGCTCGTGCATCCCATCTTAAATTCAGAAACCCACTGTTCAACCGCTACATATAATGAACAAGAGTCTTCCATTGTAGAATCCAGCTCTTCTTTAATTTGAAATGGTGTTAAGCCTTTTAAATAGAAGTATTTGATAACACCGCACGCTTCTTTGATTTTTCTATTTCCATGTAAGCAATTGAAGCATCTTTTTTAATCAGCTCTTAAATGTAGACAAACAGAGCAATCAATCTGAAAATTTATATAAAAGCTAGTGAGATGTCAGGCTACAGAATACAAACCAAACACTTGACCTGCTGGCGCTATCTCTAGGTCCAATCGCAAATTTTTTCACCCCACTCTCATAATTACAGGAAATAAAATTAATTTTTAGAAATAAAACAAAGATACAATAAAAGATGAAAATACAATGAGGTGAAATCCTCAGTATTAAAATTGGTTAAAAAGCTGCTTAACAAAGACTTCGATGTTACCATAAAGTGCGGAAAGCTAACAAATTGATTTTGTTGTAGATTTGCAGATGGAGACACAAAAAATAACCGATAATAGTAATATAACAGCTATCCAAAAGACACGAAAATTAATACCGGTGGATTTTGATCTTAAGGTAAAAAGCGCTATTTTAAAAACTATAAGAAAACTTACCTTGATTCATGTTTAAACTTTTTTTAAATAGTTAGATGAAGATGATGAATATGATGAAGAAGAAGATATCAGTATTAGTTTTAATAACACTGAATTAAGTAGAAATTCAAAAATAACAAATCAAATGACCCAAATACAAATAGCACAATATAAGAAAAACAAAGGTAACTAATATTTTTTAGAGTTCTTGAACATCTTTTCAAAATTTAAATTATTGAATATTGATAAAATAATAAATTTACTGTATGTAAATATTTACGTTGAGTAAGACAGTAATTATTTATTAAAAATTCCCCTCAGTTTTTTGTATTTTTATGAAGATAGGTCTAATAAATTAAAAAATTTTTTTAAATTCTCTTTTGAAAATTCTTGCGATATACGGTGCAAACTAGAAAAATGTAAAAATATTGCTATTATATGTTAAGAAGTTTCAAAAAGGTTAGAGCAGGGGTAGTGTCATAAAAGGAAAGGTTGAGCGATTGGACTACACATATGTTTTTACGTGTCTAATTGTTTTAGGAAAGGATAAACGTTTTTATGGATGTCCTTGCTTTGTACGTTATGTATCGAGTTATTCCCAATAATTTTGTAGAAAGAAAATTTTGGAAAATAAATCAATATAAAATGTGTTTCTGTCTTGCTTAACGTAACTATTGTACATATGTATATGTCGTGGTTTTATGATTCGCGAATGTAAAAAATAAAAGTGTTTTTAGTCATGTATGCATTGAAATAATAATTCATATGAAAGAAACTTTTTGTGATTCACTATAATTTATGAAATTTCTATACACGTAGTACGTAGCATTTTTACAGTACGTAACAGATTTTTTATCCTAACCACAACTTATAATAGCAATACTGTTAGATCCTTCTAGTTCGCACCATACGAGTATCTTTGTGTGCAATGTTTCTGCCTGTCTCTCTCGAACAAGGCGTACCTCTCTTATGCACCGTAGCATCTCTCTTGTTCTGTACAGCTTAGTTAGCGTCCTTCTCTCTCGTACTATAATGTTCATTAAAATCCCGCTATTTATTTATGTGTAGTACTTATATTTAAATTATTTAAGAATATTTAATTAAATTGTGCCTCATAACGAATACAAATATAAAGTGAAAAATAAGCATTAGAAATTTCGCAAAATCAGAATTTTAAACAGCTTTAAAGTTTGTTGTCACAAAAAAGGAGAGAAAAATCTTTAAACCAAACGCCTTCACAATTTCCGAAGAAATATAGATTAAGAAAACAACTGGCACATTGCTGTAAAAACTTTATAAATTAAATACTACAGGTACTGATAGAGTACTATACTAAAAGAGAATTTAACAGAATTTTTAAGTATATCCGATTCTTTATATATGTGGCCATTTACGCACCAAGAATATTTAAACATATATTTACATTTTGGCGAAGAAAGCTGATTATTAACTCAAGTCTATATTTTGATGATGTTATTTCTCAAACATAAATTTGTGTTAAAAACAATTAAACAAAGTTTTTGCAGATACGAAATCTATATACAGTCTGTCAAGTAAGAGCGTGGTCGTGTTAATTTATAAAAAAATTTATTTGATGAAACTTTCATATTTATATATACATTGTACACATTACAAACAATGATGCAATTTGGTCAATAATGTGTTCAGTCACCACCGGCGTCGATAATTGCCTGGCATCTCCGAGGCATGCTTTCTATTAATTTGACGGCGTATTCTAGTGGCAAGGATCTCCAGATCCGACGAATTTCGTAAGACAACTGCTTCAAAGTGTATATGCGTCTTCCACGAAGCTTCCGTTTAATATATGCCCACACATTTTCAATAGGCCGGGCGACTGCGACGGCCAATCCAATGTAACGATGCCAGATTAAGTCTTCCACTGAGTACAGAGCTTGCTGCGGTGTTTAGGATCGTTGTCCTCCTGCAGAATCCAATCTTCATTTTTTGTGATAAACCATCGTTTGGCAGATGGCAGTAAAGCCTTTTTGTAGATTTTTATCATTTTCTCGGCATTTAGGTTGTCAGTAAAGAGGTGCAAAGTGCCAAATCCCTGCTTTGAGAAGCAGCCCCAAAGATGCACCTTTATTTCATGTTTTACGGTCCGCTGAACAAGCCTATTGGTGAAAGTTGACCAGGCTCGTGTGAGGACAGAACGTGCCCACATAGAACATTCATCAGTAAAAATTACATTTTCAAAATCTCTATCAATATTCTCATGCGCCCAAGCGAGTCGCTTTGCCACATGTTTTTCAGTCAACAGAGGCTTTTTCATTGTGTTGCGCCATTTCAGATGATGAGTACGAAGATGGGTTCGGATAGTTTCGTAGGATATATCTAAACCTTTTGCCATTAATTTTGCTTGTCCTTGCCGCAGTGTTAAAGCAGGATTCCGCGAAAACAGATTCACTATTCTTTTTTCATCTTTTTTGTTCACTTTTCCTATCGAGCCACGTTCTGGTAAATCATCGACATTTTTAGCTACTTTATATCGCTGTATCCACTTCTGTACAAATGCCTTCGACTTTCTCATATATTTAGCAGCCGCTGATTGCGACATGTTGGGACCTTTCGGGTGGATGCAAAGGAACACAGCCTCGTAGCGCGACGCGTACTTAGCACTCATAGCGTTTAACGTGATTCTTTTTTAAAAGATCAACGACAACTAAATCTTTGTTGACAATGCATTAAGGACAAAGCTTCCCTCTATCGGCTCGCGAAGGAATTAGAGCGAAATCTTTCATTACCTTCCGATGAAGTCGACCACGCTCTTACTTGATAAACTGTACTTAGTACTTATAGTATTTCGAGTAGTTGAATCTTTCCTGTTGTTCCCGTTGGTATTCATTTTATATTAATTAATTAATATTATTTTTTGTATTGCTTTCTCTTTAACTTTATCGCAGTAATAGTTAAGACTCAGGACTTATATGTGGATAAAATACTTTTTCTAACCGAACTTAAAAAAAATCTGTAATCAAAAAACCTATTAACATATATTACTTATTTTCTTTATTTTAGTATCATAATAAACAAAAAATCTTATCTGTTCACTAGACTCGCCTGCAGTTAATTTTCGTGATCTTGCATGAACTTCTACTTACAGTCTGTCATGTAAGAGCGTGGTCGTGTTAATTTATAAAAAAATTTATTTGATGAAACTTTTATATTTATATATACATTGTACACATTACAAACAATGATGCAATTTGGTCAATAATGTGTTCAGTCACCACCGGCGTCGATAATTGCCTGGCATCTCCGAGGCATGCTTTCTACTAATTTTACGGCGTATTCTAGTGGCAAGGATCTCCAGATCCGACGAATTTCGTAAGACAACTGCTTCAAAGTGTATGTACGTCTTCCACAGAGCTTCCGTTTAATATATGCCCACACATTTTCAATAGGCCGGGCGACTGCGACGGCCAATCCAATGTAACGATGCCAGATTAAGTCTTCCACTGAGTACAGAGCTTGCTGCGGTGTTTAGGATCGTTGTCCTCCTGCAGAATCCAATCTTCATTTTTTGTGATAAACCATCGTTTGGCAGATGGCAGTAAAGCCTTTTTGTAGATTTTTATCATTTTCTCGGCATTTAGGTTGTCAGTAAAGAGGTGCAAAGTGCCAAATCCCTGCTTTGAGAAGCAGCCCCAAAGATGCACCTTTATTTCATGTTTTACGGTCCGCTGAACAAGCCTATTGGTGAAAGTTGACCAGGCTCGTGTGAGGACAGAACGTGCCCACATAGAACATTCATCAGTAAAAATTACATTTTCAAAATCTCTATCAATATTCTCATGCGCCCAAGCGAGTCGCTTTGTCACATGTTTTTCAGTCAACAGCGGCTTCTTCATTGTGTTGCGCCATTTTAGATGATGAGTACATAAATGGGTTCGGATAGTTTAGAAGGATATATCTAAACCTTTTGCCTATAATTTTGCTTGTCCTTGTCGCAGTGTTAAAGCAGGATTCCGCGAAAACAGATTCACTATTCTTTTTTCATCTTTTTTGTTCACTTTTCCTATCAAGCCACGTTCTGGTAAATTATCGACATTTTTAGCCACTTTATATCGCTGTATCCACTTCTGTACAAATGCCTTCGACTTTTTCATATATTTAGCAGCCGCTGATTGCGACATTTTGGGACCTTTCGGGTGGATGCAAAGGAACACAGCGTCGTAGCGCGACGCGTACTTAGCACTCATGGCGTTCAACGTGATTCTCTTTTAAAAGATCAACGACAACTGAATTTTTGTTGACAATGCATTAAGACCAAAGCTTTCCTCTATCGGCTCGCGAAGAAATTAGAGCAAAATCTTTTATTACCTGTCAGTGAAATTAACCACGCTCTTACTTGACAAACTGTACACATTTTCTGGTCTTAATAAGCTTTGCCTTAAACAGGGTCGAATTGACCACTGGATTCTTTCGAAACAAGAAAAAGCAGTAAGACTAGCTTATTAGTAGCTGATAGAAGTGGTTGTACAGCGTAACTATAGGTTGTCGATGCAACTAATTGTACCAGACATTGCACTTGTTTTTCTCCTTCAATTGCTAATGTTCTTTCAGAATGCATTTCTAATTGGTATCCACACTGATCTAAATTATAAACATTTTCTATTCCAATTAATGGTATACAAAATTTCATGTCAGCACGAACACATTAGATTTCGTTCATATCTCTGAATTATTTTCTAATGTTTTTCTTGTAATAAATTTATTTATTTTTCTATCTACTACTCTATAAGCCTTTTTGAATTTTAATAACTACTTTTTAGAAGCTTTTCTTTCTGAGTTTGTAACCGTCTACGTATATCGCTATCGAGTGATAAATATATGCTTATACGTGTAATGAATTTTAATAAAAATTAATTATTTTAATTGAATTATGTTATTTAATAAATTATAAACCACTTACAACAGCTGCTTTAAAATTATCTAATGTACATAGTGAGTCATCTGAATCTATCACTTCCAATAACTCGTTTGAGTGGTTAGGTATCGGAAAAAGTTCCATACAAACGTTCTAAGGTTTTGAAGCAAAAACAAAATGGCGTACCTTTCAGTTTTTATTTTTAACCGGAAGTGGGTTATTTTAACCCAAAATGGGTATTTTTTTTATACAAAACCCCTCTTCTTGATACCGAAAAATGAAAGAGCGGAAAATTTTATTAGAACTTTGAATAAGTTCTCGCTGTTTTTTTACAAATTAAAAGCTTTAGTTGAAATATAAAGCACAATAATAGTTCACTTAAAGTATTGCGCTTTACTAGAGATAACTTTCTCTTATCTTTCTGGCAGTATAGAAATTCCACGTCAGAAAAACAATATGTCTTTTGAGACTATTTAAGAATCGATCAATTCTTTAGTATCTTTGTAAGAATGGAAGCGCTGCTCAGCCAGACTATGTGCCATTGAACGGAATAAATTAAAATCGAAAGGGACTACGTCAGGTGAATATGACGGGTGAGGTAGAACTTCCCAGGTTGGTTTTTACTGGTTTTGCAACATGAGGCCGAGTGTTGTCATGTAACAAAATAACTTTGTCGTATCTCTGCTTGTATAGCGGTCGTTTTTCTTCTAGGGCTCAACTAAAACGCATCAATTGAAATCGATAGCGATCTCCCGTGAAAGTCTCATTTGGTTTGAGCAGCTCATAATAAATGACACCCTGCTGATCCCACCAAATGCAGAAAAGAAGCTTCGAACCATAGATATTTGTTTTTCGGACGATTTTGATACATGGCCGGGCTTACTACACAATTTTCTATGCTTTGGATTATCGCAGTGTATCCACTTTCCATGGCCAGTCACGATACGGTGCAAAAAACCTTTTTTTCCGCCATTGAAGCAGTAGTTCACACGTGAGAAAACGTCGTTCGACGTGTCTCGGCTACAATTCATACGGCACCTAATGTCCTTGCTTCTGGATCATTCCTAACACTTTTAAACGTTTTGAAACTGTTAACTCTTCTACTTGTAATATTTTTCCAAGTTCTGCTAGCGTCTGACATCGGTCTTGATCAAGTGATTCCTCCAATTCTTTGTCCAAATTTTTTTGGTGCGACAGAACATTCCAGTTTCTGCATGTAGTATCCGACAAAGCATTGTCACCGAGAGTCTGAACCAAAATTCTGTGTGCTTTAGCAACAGATTTCTTATAAAATAGTGTAATAAAATTCCCGACAAATACACTCTATTTGACAGAAAAGTAGGCATTTTCAGAACCAATAAAAAAATTTACTTTGTTTACATTAAGGTAAACTATCACACTCTGAAATTCAAGGTTAGATACATTACTTTCTTGCAGGTGCATCACCATTCGCAATTCCATGCACGGAGTATTGCTACTGCCATCTTTGAAGAAGCAGCGAGAACTTATTCAAGGTCCTAATATTTTTTAGGTTATTAAAATATTTTGTTATTAAACTAGTACCATGTATTTATGCGATAACAAAATTATTTAAAATATTTAGAAATGACTAAATAACAATTTTATAAACACATCTATTTATACATCTACAGTATATGCATATATCATTCTTTAATTCATAATATAATATTGTAAGTAATATAGATGTTTTTACAAACAATTATCTAATTTTTAACAAATTACGTGAGTATTTTGTAACTTTTATTTCTACACCTATTAATTATCGTTATAAGAAATCATTATTTAATGTTTTTATTTTAGATTCAAAGGTAAAGATCAATTCCTTAAGTATAGTGAATTTATTATCAGCATATTTTCTATTTTTACAAATATGAAATAGTGTGACGAGTTATAAAAAAATGTAATTGTCAGAAAAACTAAAACAAATATTAATCGATGCTATCAATGAATTAATGAAGTTGATATAATCGATGAAGAGTCGTTGGATTTTCATGAAAAATATAAAGATTTTAATGCTGAAATAATTGGGGATGGAGTTCAACATCATTTTGCTAACTTTGACATCGTACCAACAAATCAGTGTACTAAAAATACAGAAGATTTAGAAATCAATTTTGATTACAAAAAAAAAGCTGTATAATATTGAAGAAGTGGGAAAAAAACTTAAGCATTGAAATCGTACAAATAAAATTTAGAAAAGCCTCATCGATCAATCAGCTGAAACGTTAGGCTCACAAGATTAGGTGAAGACTCATTAGATAAAGGTGGCACATAGAAACAAAATTGCATAGATCTGTCAATATACAGGATGAGTCATCGGAATTTATCACCTCCAATAAGTCGTTTAAGTGACCGAAATCGAAAAAAGTTTTATATAAAAGTTGTAGGATTTTGAAAGGGAAACAAAATGGCGTGGCTTTCAACTACCGGTTTTGACCGGAAGTGAATTATTCTGACCAAAAGTGGTTTTTATTTTAATAGAAATCCCTTTTTTGGCACCCGAAAATTAAAGAACGGAAAATTTTACAGATGTGACCTTGGCTATTTTAAAATATTCAAGATGGCGGACTAAGATCAGGGACAAGTTGAATTCAACTAATTTTCACCAAATTAAGTTTATGGGGGTTTCCGGTCGCTGATTACAAATCCTAGATCAGATTTGAAAAATTGAAGATGGCAAAAAAATAATTAAACAAGTCAATTTGACGAATAAGTTAAATTCGGTCCGTCAAAAACGGACAGAGTTAATTTGTACTCCCAATATAATTTTTTATTTCTACGAAAAACAATTGTTTAAATAATTCATAAGCATCAAGTTTATTGATTCACTAGTAGATATATTAAAATTAATATCATTATTTTTGATATCGTTATTATCACGATCATTCATAATATTTTGTATCAATTCAAAGTCTTTGAATACACCCTTTTTTCAATTGTACGTATGCTCTGGTTCTTATAATTTTTGAATATTATAATAGCTAGATTTTATTTGTTCATAAGAACCGTTATGTAAAAAGATTTGCTCAGTAACCGATTCTTCAGTCTCTTCAGGTTCACAATCTGAAGAATCGTTTACATCATTATTTTGAATGAAGGCTACATCAATATATTAGTGATGCTCATCAATATTATTTTCATTTATAATGTTAACCAAATCTTTAATACGATTTAACTTTTTCAGGGACGACTTTTTTCTCACTTTTTTATATTTCTAACGGTACATCGGAAATAACCATTACGAGTGCAGCCAAATCAAAAAATTTTTACTTCTGTAAATGAGGGATTCTGTAGTGAATAAATTCTTATCAAATTGTTACGTGCGGGGCTACGCGTACGTTACGAAATTTTAATATTTATTTTAATGTGGGACCCGCCAACCCGTCCCGTACGGGCCCGTCCGCGCATCGCGAACCGAAGGGACCCATGCTGTCGCGGATTATAAATATGACTGCCTCTACCCCATTCTTTAGTGAGGATCAGGCGCACAGAGGAAAAGCGAAATTAATCAAGTTAACATTCATATTGATTATGAGTAAAATCTTACCTGAAACTTATCGTGTCCTGGAATTACGAAGGTGCCCGTAAGATGAGGAATTGAGGTTCAAAGTAATTACCACAAACAGTTTGCCTCGATTATTGTTCTTTATTTAAGAATTTATACTAACACACTGACACAGTTAGTGAACGTCACTTTTCTGGCAGTACACGAATACACGCAATACGCGGCCGAAACTGGGATGGAACTTAGACAAAATTATTAAAATGGAATATTGTTCAATGTATATATTAAGACTCAAAAAATTAAAACGACGATCTGACTGAGCTTAGATTACTGCTGTTCTTTTCCAACGGTCAACTCCTCGCGGCCCGTTGTTACTCATATTTAAAGATCTTGAGGTGGAGATTTCGTGGGGATTTTTGCTTAATTGGCATCGGCGCGAGCCTCGGTGGACTCCTGAGCCTCCCCCGCGCCTCCCAACTAAAATGCAACTTTAGATATTTTATTTGTTCAAATGTGTGTGCCGAGGCGAGTTGAGCAACACAACTCTCTACAGGTGTGTGGGAAAAATATTTAACTATAAGAATACGTTTATTTTCCATGTCTCCTGGGTTTTTTCCACAAGAGTCAATTTGAAGCATGAGTGCAAGTATCACTCACCTTATTTCTAACACTCTGTTGTACAGAGTTCGTCGAACTGCGCGCTCAGCATTTTCACACATTAAACGTATACCTTTATGTGTTGCAGTAGTACATTGAACTGCTTAATCCTAATTTTAATTTAATTAATTTTTTATATTAATATTTTATATAGTTTTAATTTAATTAATTTTTTATAGTTAATTTAATTTAATTATTAAAATTTCTTCACGTAACATCCTCCCCCCCTTAGAGACGTTTACCGTCCCGGTAAACAGCAGACGTGCTGCGTGGTGTATGCGCTTACAACAGACTCTTAGCCTATATATTATGGTTTGTTAATATTACATAATTGTCGAAGGTTATTAGCCTTATATTATTGTTAGTGTCGTATTATAAAGGTTGATTAATTTGCTTAACGGTTTTAGGGTTGTAGGCAATCAAAATATTATTTTATTATATTTATGATAACCCACCAAAAGGAAGAAAAATTAAATTATTTAGATTGCCTTTACATAAAAAAAAAGGTTCTTAGCCTATTATTAATATATATATTTTTTTTTTTTTTTTTTTTTTAGTATTAACAATCTATAAGGAAACAATCCAAACTGATTTGCTTATTAGTATGATAAAAATTTAGTATTAACAATCTATTAGGAAACAATCCAAACTGATTTGCTTATTAGTATGATAAAAATTTATTAGGACTGTCTGTAAAATGGAACCGTTTAGATTGCTTTTACAAGATTTATTCTATTATATTGGCTGAATGTTAATATGGTTATGAGAGTCAATTTGATACTATATGTGTTAATCTTCTAGATATTTTTTTTTTTTTTTTTTTTTTTTTTTTTTTAATCTTCTTTTATCTTGATTAATAAGGCTGGATGTGTGTGCTGATAGATGCTCATGTCCCTTCTGGTGTCAATGGTCTGCTTAATTGTGTGTTTATTTTTGCACATAGTTTTCGATTTGAATTCTGGCGTGGTGATAGGGACTCGATTAATAGTATTTTCGTGTCCCGCAATAGGGTTTTTGCTGGATCTTGATTCTTCACTTTCAAGCTTTTGGGTTACGCTCCTTATTTTTTCCAAATGTTCTTTGCGGTCTCTCATTTGACACTGTATTTGGCATGCAATTAGATGGTCTTCAAATGTTTTGCAGTCTACCCAGAGCATGCATTTCGAGTGCAGTGTCTTCGCATATCCTTGGTTTTTATCCTGATCTGCCTTTGACATCTTCGGGCGATCGGCGAAAATAGCACGGCACGTCTTTTTACTTCCTTTCAAAGCCTTAAGAGTATCCTTAGCGTTAATAAACTATATGTATCCGCAAGTGGCCTGTCTTTCAATATTTCGGATGATCTTGATGAAATCTAACGGTCCAAATATTCGAAAATCCTTAAAGAGTTCTTCTTCCGTTATATTCCAAGGTAATTGGCAGAATAGTCTAGTTCCAGAGGGTCTGGTAGGTATGGCCCTTTGACTTTGCTTTATTCCGTAATATACGTAGCTCTCTAGTTTTGTCTTCTTCGTTGAAATACCTTATCTTTAGTATTCCGGCTGGATCCCCATCTCCATTTAATCGTATGTTTAAACTTCTTATTAGTCCCTTTTCTTCGGCTCTTCCTACAGCAGCTGATAAGGAGGTGGTGCAAGGATTGTAAAATACTAAAATGCCTTCACCTTCTGGATTTTTAGTCACGTTGATTTGTCATCGCCCAGCCATGGTCTTTTCGGACTGAGTATTCTGGAAGCTAAGGTTGTGGATTAGGCTTTAAAAACGCCGGGTTCGGAATAAGCTGGGGTTTATAAGTAGGACATAGTTTTAATTGTGGTCTTACGGAAACGTGTTCCGTTGGGTCTTTGTTCCTTCTCGTGGAACAGTTGTATAGTTTAAGGTTACGGATTAGTCAGTGTCCAGGATTTAAATAGATAATGTTTGTGGATAGGACAGGGGTTGTGAAGGAATTAATGGTTGATTTATCCATCTTCCAGGAACTAAGGCCTGTTCTGGTATCTGTAGTGTGTAAGACTGGCCTTCGAATGTTGGTTGATTTTGTAGGCCAATTGGGCTCAGTAGTGTTTCCTGCATACGATGTGCAGGGGTAGTGTCAGAGATTATTTTGACTTTGCGTTTGGTCTGATATTGATGTTGCAGTATCTTCGAGTATGACACTTCCAGGCAATGAAGATGAGCCCTACGGTGATTAGGATTTGGCCTAAAGCTCCACCGTATATTAGGTAATGCGTGTTGTAGATGCTTCTCTGATGATTTCCTATTTGTTTTAAACGACGGGTTATTTTCTCTATCGACTCTTCGCGGTTTTTCCATCCTTTAAGGTCTGGTGCAGGGGCGTTTGAGATCTCTGTTTCTGGAGTGCTAATCAGTTCTTGATGATAGTTTAACATGTCATGGAATATGGCCTCTACATTGAGTGTTATCTCTGGTTTGTATATGTATTGAAAATCGTTGCGTTGGTTTCCTTTACTTATGAGAAGATGTTTGTCGGTCTTGCCTACACAGCCGGGTGCCATACGTAAAATTCCTGCCTTCTGGAGGTGTATAGTTTGGTCTGGTTGTCCTGGACAGATTAGACGTAAATTTTGTTTTTGTCCTTAGGAATAGAGCCAGGATCCATCCATTTTTAGGTAACTCCATTGAGTGACGTTATTGGGAGTTATGGTTACATCGCAGGTTTTCATTATTTGTATTCTAGGTCTCAGCAACATTGATACCTCGCAATCTTCTTGAATAGTGGTTTCAGACAAGGGTCCGTTGGTTGAACATATGTAGGCATAATGTGTATGTTGGCAATTCTGCAAGTCCTCATAATTTATCTTCATGTACTGCCTTTGGTCCGTTCCAATGATTAGGTATCGGTGACTTGGCTTTATATATCCTGTTCCTATCCAATTATTGTTTATTGTTTGCGATACAGCTAATGGATGCAGTCTATAGAGGTTGTAGGGTACTCGTTCTATTAATGGAAGATGCATGATAATTAATAACTTTCTGTTGTTGTAAACCGTGTCTACTTGCGCGATTCTTGCGACTTCTTCTGCCATTAAATGTTGAACCGGTACTAAAAATTCTAGTGCTCCACTTGCCTTTGCTATAACGGTCGTTAGGTGCTTGAGTATATCTTTATTTGACAAGGACGGTTCCACCTTGCGTTCCTTCAGTCCCTGTATAATTTGCAGTATTCGTTGATTACTTTCGATTAGATGTTGCATTGCAACGTCTATCTTACGCGCATAGATGTTGAAAGTAATTAGATATCGCAGTTAATTTTCTCCACTAACTATGAATTTGAATTTCCGGTCCATGTCCTTTTCCATTTGGTTTATTACCTCAGCATGGGCTTTCGTAGTATTGTATAAATACTCTAGAGATTTGGTTATTATGTGTTCTTTCTCACTTACTAGGTACACTAGCTCCTTTTGGTCTGTGAATAACTGGTCTATGTTGGTATTTATCTTGTCGACGTCTTCTGCCGTGACTAGTCCAAATAGGCTTTTACTGAGGCTTCCAATGAAACCTAAGGGCACCATCCGCTTGTACCTCATGCTTCCTGGAACTCTTATAGGATCTTCCACGTTTTGTCCCATATCAGAGAGCATGGTTTTTATCTCTGTCTGTATTTGAATTAGGGTGTTTTGTCTCGCTTCCATTAGGGTTGTCCCGAGCATAGCCCCACAAGTGTTCACTTCCATGAGTGCAGTGCAATTAGCGAGTAGGGTTTGGTAACTGTCGATCGCCCCGTGAGTTTCTAGAAAATCTTTTATGTTCACATAAATTGTTACCTGCCAATCAGCCCTTTTTAATCGTACTACTTTCATACGCTCATAATACATTCCTGGGTTTTCTTTTATTAGCTCTATCTTGAAATTCTTTCCTGTGAGGTCTGGAGAAGTTCCTGCGTGTACCATTATCACGTAGAGGAGACAGAGAGACTTGTGCATGGTTTCCTGAAACGGTTATTCCTTTTATTCAGGGGCTTACTCTAATTTATCCATGTTTTCTAATACGTCTGCCATCGGGTAATTCTAATATAGCATTGTTTTTACCCAATATTTCAACGATTTTTAAAGGTTTATTATAATATTTATCGAACTTTGATGTTCTTATTTCCTTGAGCACATACACATAGTTTCCGACCTTGGCTTTTAGTTTCTTCTTTTTACTATCATATCGAGTTTTAGATTGTAGTTCAGCTGCTATCTGATTATCCCTGGCGATGTTATTCATTCCATCCAAACGAAGAAGTAAGTCCCGTAGGTACGTGTTATATGTATTCAGTTTTTCCTGGACTGGTATTTTTAAAGAGAATCTTGCGATTCTTCCAAAAACCAATTCATAAGGAGTGAATTTAGTGGCAGAGTGTAAGCTCGTGTTGTAAGTGAAAGCTGCAAAAGGTATTAATCTATCCCAGTCGTTATAAGATTCTGAATACGTTCTGATTAAATCAGTTATTGGCGCATGGCTTCTTTCTAATGATCCATTGGTCTGGGGTCTATATCCTGACGTGGTAAGATGTCGTATTTTAAATAATTTCATAAGTGTTTCTGTCAACTCTGACAGGAAACTGGTTCCTCTATCCGATAATATTGCTTTAGGAGCCCCAAATTGACATATAAGGTGCTTAGCCAATGCGTTGGCTATTGTGGTAGATCGCAAATTAGGTATTGGTACCACTATCAAGTATTTTGTTAGATTGCATTGCATGGTCAGCATATGGCAGTTGCCTCGAGGTGTCATTCTCAATTTGCCTAAGATGTCGATGGATACCTTATCAACTGGTTCTATCGGTGTGTCCGTGATAATCATGGGCTCCCTTGTCTTAGTTCGATCCAGCTTGTTCATACTGCATTCTCGGCACTTTCGGACATAATCCAGAACGTCGTCTCGCATGCCTGGCCAGTAATGTCTCTCTCGGATCTTCTGAGATGTTTGGTTTACCCCTTTGTGTCCCCCTATCAGGCTCTCATGTAAATTTTGTATTATGCCATTTCTCTCCTCTGGTTCTGGACAATTCACCTTTCCGTAACATAGGGTTACATTGATTGGGCTACCTTCAAATGTTTCTGTCAGTAGTTGAGCTAATAGTCCTGCCTCTAGGGCATCCAGCATGTCTCCTTTTCGTGAAATGCGAAAACTGGTGAGGTTTCTTTGAAACATTGTAGTTCTGAGATTAGCTAAAGCGGTCCTTATGTTCGGAATAGTGAGACTTTCGAAGTACTTATGTTTTATAACCACTGATAGTATGTTATGATTCTTATATGGCGAAACCAGGATCTGTCCTACCTTTGGTCTGGTTTCCTTTAATTTTATTTTATTTATTGCTCCTATATCAATCAATAACCTTGTTGTACTCGTTATGCTCTCAATATCGCTAGTTATGAAGGGTACTAGGTTGTCTCTTTTATAAGTGAGGCTTTGTCGAGATGCTTTAATGTTATTATTTGCAATCAGTAGAGGCGAGAGTTGTTGTTCTTCTAAGCTGCCAGTATCTTCTGAACTTCGGTCACTGTGATCGGTGGTGATAGTTTCATGCGACTCGGTTGAAGATATGTATAATGAGATCAGAGGTAGTAATTCGTTAAAAGAATATTTGGGCGCTTGGCCATAATTTATATTTACACATGGTGTTTTTTCGAGTAGGGTTTTTTGTGAGGGTTCTTTAGAGTCTCCGGGAATACAAGCTGCCTCGCTAAAACGCAAGTGTTTCTTTACTTTCCCTGTTAGGAGGGTACTTTTGGCTTGTGGTTGTTGGTCGCAACTGAATGGTGTGTCTGAAATGGGTTTAGGTGCTTTTCTTAGTATCCCATTTATATTATCTGAATCTTCTGTGTCCGCGTCGCTGTTTGTTCCATAATTAATTTTGTTGTCTAAGGTTAGGGGAGTCAGATTTCTTGTGCTAACTGGAGGCTGTCGTTCCAGTTGTGCCACTCGCCGTTCCATAACGTCGTCGTTAAGAGTTTTGACGTTGTAGGGATCAATGGTGTCTAAGTACTTTTGATATTTAGGATCTACTATATCTCCTTCATATGAATTACTTTTACCTCCAAGAGTGTTGTCTCTATTTCTCAACAGTTTATCAGATTTATGGCCATATTGATTATATATCCTGTTATAGATCCTTCCCAGGGATGCGTTAAAATTTCTCCAGTTTTCTGTCGTTTCTATGTTTTCCGTAACTTCGTCACCTAACTTTTTGCTTGAGGTTAGAGGTTTTGAACTTCTACACGCTCCTTGCGAATCGTCATTAGATTCTTCCTCTTGATTTTCTTCTATGGCGGTGACCTCCTCGGTCTCACTTCCTGAGTCTGCGGTAACATCCATACAAATTGGTAAATTATCCTTTTCTTGGTGGTGTTGAGTGTCAATGTCAGAATCCGATTCTTCGGTGGTTTCTTCCCGCAGCTCACTCCTCCTAGGGTCAGCTCGCGGTGGCACTTCATCTGTGTCCGTGTTGATGTCAATTGACTTTGTACTCTTTGATGCTAGCTCCGAGCTGGTTCCGATCTCGGTATCTGTAGGGGGATTTGTTGGAAATGACCCTTGATTTGGTGATATTGCATCTCTTCTGATTGCTTCTAGTTTATGTGTTGTATTGGGCGTATTGACAGATTTAGTAGGGGGCCTTTGTGTACAGGGATTAATAGATTGGGTCACATATAAGGGCTTACGGTTACTCCTTGATGCTTGAGAGGTTGTCGCTCTTGAGGTACGAAGATCACTTTCTGTATTTTGGTTAGTCTTAGCTCTAGTTCTATGAGCTACGGTACTATGGTCTGTGACAGGAGGTGCTTTGGTAGTTTTCGAGCCTGGTGGCCTCTCTCGCCCTCGGCTTGCTGTTGCCGGGCCAGGCACGTTTCCGGCTGGCGGATTTCCTGATCCGGGGGCTTTGGACTTTTTTTTCTTTCCTCGGCTGAGATGCTACCTTATTCAATACCAATATCCTAAGTTGCGGTAAATTATCATTAATCTTTTGCTCAGAGGCGTCTATTACTGGATTGCGGGACAAAGCGTCTGCATTACTATTTAAACGTACTGGTTTGTATTTGAAAGTATATTGATACCCGGTGAATTTGAACATCCATCGCATCAGTCGTTGCCCAGGATCAGTTCTATTATGCATCCAATTTAAAGGTTCATAATCTCCTCGTAAAACAAATTTTTTTCCTAGTCGGTAGGGTCGGAATTGGTGCATGGCATATAATGCGGCTAAACATTCTTTTTCTGTAGTACTATAATTTCTCTCAGCCTTATTTAGGGTTCTTGATAAGCATGCTACGGCATGATCGAATCCGTTCAGTTCCTGGCTTAGTACTGCTCCAATTGCGTAGTCAGAGGCGTCGGTAGTCAGCGTAAATTCTTTCTCAAAATCCGGATAATTTAAATAGGGCTTTCACATAACCGCTTCTTCAGTAACTGAAAACTTTCATCCTGTTCCGGTCCCCAGTCACGACACTGCTGGCCTTTCTTTAAAAGATCGGTTAGTGGCCTTGCAATTTTCAAGAAATTTTCTATGAATCTTCGATAGTATCCTACCAGGCCTGAGAATTGTCGAATATTTTTTATAGTAGTGGATTTGGTAAGTCTTTTACTGCCAAAATCTTCTTAGGATCTGGTTCAACTCCTCTTTCGCTGATCACATGCCCTAGGAAGGGAACTATACGTCGTAAGGATTCAATCTTGTCAGGTTGAAGCACCAGTCTAGCATCTCTCAGGCGATCTAAGAGTCGTCTCACTTTTCTATTATGGTCCTGCAAATCTCTTGCGTATACTATTATATCATCGAGATATACTAGCATTTCTGTGTTTTGGAGTCCCTTCAATACATTATCCATTAGTCTCTGGAACGTAGCGGGTGCGTTTTTTAACCCTTTCGGCATGCGTATATATTGGTAGTGACCGTTTGGGGTAGTAAAGGCGGTCTTGCATTTGTCTTCTGATTTCATAGGTATCTGTTGAAACCCACTGGCCAAATCAAAGCATGTAAAGTAACTTGCTTCTCCTAGTTTATTTTAAATATCTGCTATATTGGGCAGAGGATATGCATCATCTATAGTTTTCTTATTTAACTCCCTGAAGTCGATAACTATTCGCCAACGGGTATTATTATGACTGTCTGGTCGTTTCAGGACTACCCAAATGGGAGAGGACCAAGGTGAATTTAAGGGTTCTATAATACCGTCCTTTAGTTTCTTCTTTAGTTGGTCACCTATGACTTCTCTATGTTTTGGGGGGTGTCGATATTGTTTGGTATGTATGGGTACATTATTTTCTAATGGTATCTCGTGTTTCACCTTATAAGTGAAAAGGAGGGGATCTCCTGGCAATAAGAATACATCACAGTGCTCACCTATTATCTGGTTTACGCTGTCTTTTTCCTCCTGATTGAGGTGACTGACCCGAATTGAACTTCGTAGTAACTGAGCTCGTTCCCATTGCTGGCCTATTCTGTTCGGTGGCGTTTCCGGTTCAGTATCTGTGTCAGGGTCGGATTCGGGGGTAGCATATTCAAACGGCAGAATTTCCACAGGGTCTATGTTTACGCAGATGTCTTCTTCTTGGGTATATATTGCTATCACTCGGCAAGTATTATGGTTATTTTGTACTATTCCTTCCCCTATATATACCCGATCATTGTTGAGATCTAATTTTGGCAGATATCCTTCTTTCAACTCGCTGGGCTTGATAGCTATCTGCAGTACTTGTCTAGTTCTTCCTTTTTATATATATTTGTGTTCAGATTCTTGTTGGTCAAGGGACGATTGATCTAGATTTACTTGATTGTCTGTGAACAATTTGCTTATGAAAGTTTCGGATAAATCACTATTTTTTTTGCAAGGGTCACTTGCTTTATATATCTTTTTGGTTTTCAGCTTAGGTTGATCACTTGTTGATTGGAAAGGAATAGGATGTATAACATCTCCGCTTAGTATAAGGGCTTTGTTATGATATGATATAACGGCTTCCTCCTTTTTTAAGTAGCCTCGTCCAATTATCCTATCTTGGTCAATTTTGAATTTATCCGTTACGACCTGAAACTTCGCTGGTGACCCTTGTATGGTCAAATAGGTGGTACCTAAAGTTTTTACGGTCTCATCTGTAATCCCACCTAGTGTACCTTTATCGCCTACATTAATCTGGAGATCAGGATGCAAGGAACCGAGTTTAATTAGGTTAACCGAGGCTCCATTGTCTATCATAAAGGTCAACCATGGTACTCGACCCTCACGGATGCGCAGCCTTATTACTGTGGGTTCGTCATCCCCTGAATCTTCTTCTCGAGGTCTTGCACATGTACTAATTCGCCTAATAGTCTCTGCATTTTGTTTTGGACCAGCAGGATCTGTCCCCGGGGCTCGTCTGTCGTTATCGGGGGCTCTTGTCTCCTTGCGTATGGGGTCAATTCGGTATTGTATGGGCTCGTCAGCGGGATCTCGTGACGAGCCCCTATCGAGTTTAAATTACTGTTTGTTGGTCTTGTTTCTTGGGTGGGATTATAAGCTGATCTTCTCCACGATTCATTTGGCCACGCTTGCCCTGCCGGGTTTTGATTCCACGGCCCTCCATAATTAGTTCTTACTCTGTAGTCATTCCTGGCATAGTCGTTGTTATTGTAATTCGGCTGGTGATTAGCGTATCTTGTTCTGGAATTTTCCCTCATAGGATTATATAAGCGTGAATCGTTATTATATTGTGCGTAGTATCCATTCCTGTTAGTTCGCTGATACTGCTCCAGGGGTCCGTTCGGATGCTCATAATTTCCTCTGGATGGGAAGCGATACATCGGACGATAATGTCCTTATCGCGAGTAGTCCATTCGGTCGTGGTATTGCTTTGGTCCATATTGTCTATTCTATATACGTGTCCTGTTGGCTCTCTGAAAGTTGGGCAGCCCCATTTCCGACATCTATTAGGAAATCCTTAAGTGGTCTGTTGTATCCATTAAAGGTTTGTAAACCCTTAATGGCGTTCTTCAGATTGAGACTTGATGCCATTGTAGTCACTAGGGCTCGGATGGATTCATCGGTGTTTTCATCAGCACCTTGAGTATGGTATGCGGGTTCCTCTCCTTTCCTATGTGGGTTCGGGGTTATTGGGTTCGCTGCGTCGAACATATTGGTCGTGAAATGTGGTCTAATTGTTTTGGTCTCCGTCTTAGCCTCTGTGTACTGTATTCCGATTTATCCTTCTAGATTGTATTTCTGTTAATCCCAATGTATGTATATTAACGTTTGGTCTTCGTTGACTCTGTCCTTTGGGTTGTTTAGCTTTACAAGATGCAACCGATGCGGATGTCCAATTTATACTTATATATTTTATCGTTGAAATAATAGGTAGATATTGGTGTTATTTCGTAATTATGGATGCTTTAGAGCAGAAATAATTAGATGTCTATGAATATATATATATATATATATATATATATATATATGTTTATTTATAATTTGTATTTATTATTATATTTGATTATAACTTTCAGATATTGAATTATAATTAATCAAGATAGGCAATATAATAAAGATAGGGGCAGAGGCGTCATATATTATTGAATGATATTGTTTATAAATGCAATGGCCCGATTCTCAATTGTGATGTTTATTTAATGAGTTGTTATCTATCTCTTTTGTTCTGTGTCACGGAAGGGGGAATAGGAGGGGAGTTGGAGAGGCATCAGTACGGTTGCCCAATGCCAATAAAATTTGGCTTAATGTTCGGCCTTACCAATCATCATTTGCCTTGGAAGGTGGCCAGAATTTTTCGGAAAAAGTGGTATTAAGGGGTATGATGAAGGAGAGAAAAAAATTTTATAAAAATGACAGGAGAGGAAAAATTAACCTTCGGTTTCCATGTCTTCATCCTCTTGCGCATATTCCTGTCTGGGGTCGATGGCAAGTGGTAACAATCCTCTGTAGTGATTACAGAGAATTGCTTCGTCCAGCTCTCGTCGGTGTGTCTGATCTTTGCACTGCTCCACTACTTGTTTTACATCCAGGTCTCCGTTGGCTATGGCAGTCATGCATTGAAAGCAACTCCTCCAGAGAGGGAGGGGCCACTTGCACTTCTCACACTGCCCCTTTGAGTCGGGCGGCAACACATTTTTGTCCCAGACGCAAGGGGAGTCATCCTACGCTGTGCGGCGCCACTTGATGTATTCATCATCCTAGGGTTTGTCCCGGGAGATGATAATTGCCGGCTGGTCTCGGCATTTTCTACACGTCGTCCAGTTGTTCAAATCCCTTTGGTGCTGTGGATTCCTGCACTCCCAGGCGTCTGGGTACACATCCTCGGTATTACCCCCCAGCCAATTGACCAAGCACGCTTCACAGTCTCTCCAGACAGGCAACGGCTGGTGACATACGGCGCAGTCTCCCTCAGAAGTGACGGACCCGAAGTAAGCGTCTCCATATCTGAGGGGCAGCGTTCGTATGTGGTCAATGGCGTAGTGAACGTATTCGATGGATTCGCCGAGCTGCATTTCCTCAATCCCATCATCGGAGGTCATTCCGTCATCAATTGGAGTCAACTTAGGATATTGTAGCATCTTGTTCCCCTCCTGCATCTCATACCTCTTCTTTTGGTGCTGGGCTATGTTGCTCGTTATGAATGAGGCTAGGCTTATCCCCTCTCCCTCCAGGAGGTCCAGAAGAAACTTCGTCCCTGGCCTTATGATCGGGCTAGTGTGTCCTTGTATCCTCTTGAGTACATGTAAATAAATCTCCTTAAAAAAAATCCCGTCCATAGCTAAGTACTTGGTTCCTTTCCTTGCTTTCATCCTTCGGGTTTTTTTGGTGCAGTGGTATTGTACCACCTCGCCCATGATGAAAAGTCCCACCAGTGCCATCAATCTTGGTACTGCTATCTTTTGTATTTTCCCTTTTCAAGCCTGCAGCGGATAGGAAGGGGAAAAGAAAAAAAATGATTATGTCAGAATTTTTAGAACAAGAGATTGTCATGGGCAAAGGGATAAGAATCTACAATCAGCTGCAACAGGGTCCCTCCGATTGGGAAAGATACTAATCTATATGTATATATATGTAGCTAAAAATTTCAATTATAGTAGAAGGAACTAATTGGTATTGTATTAGAAATATATATATTCAGTATTATATAAGTTTCTTATCGTGGCTGAGATATATCATTCGATCACTTCCAAGAGAATGATCAAATATTTATATATAATGTAACGCCACTGGGGATCAGGGTGGAGTACAAATGTAAAGGGGGAAGCGGGCGGGTTGCTTCTAGTGCAAGGTAAAACTACCGATTAAAATGAGCACACGAACAAATATGTTTATTTAAACTAAAATTACAAATACAAGAATTTATCGCGTTTTTACGCGAGCCCAGGGCGCCAGCTACACTCGTGTAGCGCGGTTTCTCGCACGGCAAACTCGTTGCGCGTCTAACTCGCGGTTAGAGCGGTCGCGGGCGTACAGCATACAACAACGACCGAAAATGGCGCGCAACACGCGGCGTGGTCGCACACACTCAGCCGGGAAGGATACGGGGACAATTCGTTGCAGGGATGCCTCCTGGTAACAGCTGCTGCACCTTGGTGCACTTACCAGATATTCTTCCACGCTTCGGACTACGACACGGTTTTTCTCTTGCGCGCTCGTTCGTATAGCTTACGAAAAGCAAAATCTTAATTCGCGACTGCTGCCTACGATTATCCCGAACGGAGTGTCGACTGCTCGCTAATTGTGACTTTTCGCTAAAACGGACCCGAACGGAGTGAACGAGAAACTCTTGCATGGCACTCTCGCGAGCGCGGATTTTAGACCATCGTTCTGCGCCAGCGCAACGTACGTATAAAGTACGCTACGCGACGCAGCCACCGCGCGCGCTCAGCGCTGTTGGCAGTTGACATTACTGCTCGCCAGCAGCGCGCGTTAAGGTTATCCGCTCGCGAGCGCCAGTGTTGTTGTGTCTTCCCTGGAGCGGCGAGAATCTACTTCAGGTGTCCAGGTAAGTCGACGCGTTCCATAGCTGGTAGGCGTCGACTCATTTGCTTCTTCTTTCTCTTTTTCAGGTGCTGCAGTACGGTGGATCAACAACTGCGGATCGGACGGCGAGCGGTTAAGGAAGCGAAGCAGCGGTGTCGGTGACAGCTATAGCCTGCTTGCAGTGGCAGCGAGGCAACACTATTAGACACCTCCAGGTGCGTAATTACTTGCACTTAAATGCTGTGCTTATGTGTTTTGCCTGCCTTCTAACCTCCTCTTTCACTTTTCTATGATGTTGTGTGGCAGCTTGTACTTCCTTCCAAGGCGCAGCTGCTACTACTATTTTCTTCTTTATTCAATTACTGTCTGGGAGGTTGCAGGTACGGGGACCACTACAAGGACAGGAAGGAGCTTAGAGAGGAAGGAGCTTGGAGAGGAACCCTGCTGCAGCGTGTGCGAGCACTGCTACGACTAGCCAGGGGCTCCTGAGACTAGCGCCTCGCTAGAGCTTTCACTTGAGCTCGAAGCCCCTGTACCTGGGGAAGGTACAGTATGTACAGCCCTGCGTGGCTGTTAGTTAGGGTGAGCGTGGCAGTCCTGCAAGGCTGCCAAGATTGTAAAAGGGGATACAGCAAACTACGAGGAGGCGTACAGGCTGTGTATTAGCCTCCTCATGTGACTGGTGCAAAACACCACGTCCCAATAATAAGTCATATTTGGTTCATTGCATTTGAATAATGCATCTAAATTCACAATTTCCGGCACTCTAACCTCTGGATTAATTCTTTTGTATATGGGAAATTATTTGTTATTAAAGTACTGGTACCTTGATATTGTCAACTTAATGGTTTGGATTACATTATCTAATTTTAAATTATAACTAATCAACCTGGTGATTTTAATATTAATTAATCACTAAAATAAATTTTATTAATACTTTAATTAGCGCGAACGTAGTTTAATTAATTATTTAAAGATTATATTGTTAGTGTTAGTATTACTATTATTCAGTATATTGTTTATTTATAATTTATTATAGTAGATTGTATTCAATTTATGGTTTATTATGATAAAATGATTATGAAGGATTGTTGATTCGCATGAGTTACCCAGCAGTTAGTTATCGAGACCAAGGTGATTACAACGTTAATGATTATGGGTTGTTGTTAGTAATGTAATTTTTCTCTCCGCTATCTTGCCTGAATTTTATGATACATTGTCTCTGTTAGTGTTATTGCGACTCGATATTTTGGATCAAAGACCTGTTAGGTTTTATTTGTGGCGAGGTTTGATTAATGGTGACCCCTCTGCCGATACTTAGATTCTCAGCGGTGGTCGAAATCATATGCTCGCCGACTAGGAGGGAATACCAGGAGGGGCATTGCCTCTTAATGTGTGCTATATCAAAATAGCATTACGGCAATGTCGGGTTGCAAGGATGGAAGAAATCTCCTTTTCATTGATAACCGTTATGACCTGATTCGTTCTTCCCTAATCGATATGGAAAGAACAAATCTTGCTTCATAACCCTACCAACTATTTCATGAGATTTACTTAGGATTAGAAGGTTATCACCTGCCGCTCATTCACTCGATCGTGAGGGCCTTAACACCCGACAAACTCAGTTATGAGTCAGGTGCGGCCAACCCTCACGGCATCTTGGTAACGAGTCTTAAGGTGCCAAAAATTTTACACCAAGTATAACACTTAATTCAAAATATTTTTTTTTTTTTGTTTTTTTTTTTTTTGATCGCTTTCTGCTATCGGCCACTTGGTTGCAACGTGATAGCTAACTCGGCAGAGAAATACTCTCGTCAACGAAAGCACTCGCGGCTTGCAGGCCAACGGCAGTCAAGCAGCGCATAATTCTACTAGAACAATAAGGATCAGGTCTTGATCCTTTTCTCATCGACGCAATAATTCCTGAAGCCAATGTATCATTGGTTAATTTACTTATACAGTTGTATGTCTTCCCCAATATTAATTCAATGCATGCAAGTTTAACTTAGTCATCGTAAAATAATAAAGTCTCGCGAAACAATCTGCAGTATAATGAAAGAGTAGTACCGCCGTGTTTGTACATTAAAGGTAATTACCAAAAAAATGATTGCGGGTATTGTAGAAAAAGAAATAGCATAACAAAGATTATTATTAAAATTGTGTACGTTTGTTTGTTTGCTTGTGCGCGCTAATCTCCGAAATTATTAAACGTATATTTAAAGAGTTTCAATGGATAACCTAAGCTTAGCTCAAAGCAACGTACAAGCATTATTTCATCAAAATCGGTTCACGGAGAAAAAGGTGTATGTAAACTTTTCGAGCGACAATTTTCCATTATTATGCAATATAATATATTTATAATATTATGCGCTGTTACATACAAAATAGTATGAATATGGCTGCTGCATGCAGGACATTAAAAAAGGATGAACATTTTTGATTGGCGGATACGTTTTGCATCTACGGAAATGGAATGAGCCAATCAGACGCAGAAATCGTAGAATATCTAGAATAGAATATTTAACGATATTCCGTCAAATTGCAAATCATAGTATATGTATGTACGTGTATATGTGCATAAAGATATATTTATATGTAATTTGTATTATATTAAAAATGTTAAGATATTTATGAATAAAGGGGGAGTAAAATTGGTTACATGGTAAACGTTTACCGAATTGACATACCCTATGTTAAGAGTTATCTCAGGGATAAATTTTTATACTATATACTATTATCTTTTTGAGTCACATATACACCGACTGAAATCCGAGTTGTATTTAAACATTGTCCTACTTAGATAGATTCCGATTAAATTCTTATTTATAATAAAAAAGTTCTAAAATTAGGAAAAATTTTAATTTTACTATTAATATAGCTTAAATATACATAATGTTTTTAGGAAAAATAAAAAATTTTAAATATGTCAATTTTTAATTAATATGTAAATTTAATCTAACAGGGAGATTATTAGTATAGGGATAATCATGACACAATAAATGTATATATTTGTATGTTTTTATTTATAATATGGTTACTAACATGGTACAATAATATGGTATACGACGCATACATTAATATTCAGTAATATTGTAATAATTATCGAAGCAGAAGGTGTAATCTTCTTTTTTTTTTTCCAAAGAATCAACTTGCTTCACTCTGTGACCTTAATATTTTCACTTATAATAATTCATTCAATTTACAATCATTTATTCACACTTTATCACTAATTTCGTCTAATTTAAAACACTTCATTTACACACTATCGCGCTATTTTCATTTATTGTAATTATAATTTTTTTTTTATTATTCACTTTTTATTTATTCATGTTTATATATTTACATTTTTCTTCTCGCTTCCTTTTACTTTGTTTTAACGCAGTTTCTTTCTTTATGTTATTCTTTATATTAATTATTTATTATTTCATTTGCTTTATTTCACTCATTTTAATCCGCATATATATATATATATATATATATATATATATATATATATATATACAGGGTGCGCCATCTAGACAGGACCTATTTAAATGTTAAATAACTCCGCCATTTTTTAGCTGATTTTGACAAATCAGCCAGATTCTGAAACGTCAGTCATTGCCATTTTAGTCATGCATCGATTTACGCCAAAAAAGCGGGCTGAAATTGTAGCGCTGTTCATTGAAAACAATCGTTCAACTGTGAAAACTGTGCGTGCTTATCGTAAAAAATATGGGAGACATTCGGCGCCTTCCGCCAAGACAATTCGTACTTTGGCGAAAAATTTCTTTGAACACGGGTCTGTAGCTACTCGCCCGCGACCCATTCGACCGCGTCCGCGACGCTCCAATGAAGTTGTTGAAGCGGTTAGAGAGAGTGTTGCCGAAAATCCAAGTGTGTCGTATCGCCGTCGTTCTCAGCAGCTGAACATGAGCGGAACCACTTTAAGAAGAATTTTGAAGGATGATCTCAATCTTTTTCCATACAAAGTGCAACTTACTCAAAGATTGTTGGAAACGGACAAGTTTTTGCAGAGCAAGTTCCCGGGACGCGTTGTGTCGAAAAAGGGTGATTTGGAATGGCCTCCTCGTTCGCCGGATTTGACGGCGCCGAACTTTTTTCTGTGGGGCTATTTGAAGAGTAAGGTGTATGCCAGCAAACCGAAGACTATTGAAGAACTTAAAGCTAATATCACAGCGGAAATTGCTGCTATTACGCCCGAAATGTTGTCAAATACAATGCAAAATGCCCAAAAAAGGGCCGCTTTTTGTGTGTCTAATGGAGGTGGTCATTTGATCGATATTGTATTCTAAGTGAATTGTCAATAAATGGCATTGTATATCGTAAATAAATCTTGTTCATTTTCCAAAATCGGCTGAAAAATGGCGGAGTTATTTAACATTTAAATAGGTCCTGTCTAGATGGCGCACCCTGTATATATATATATATATATATATATATATATATATATATATATGTTTTATTTCCCTTTCTTTTATTTTGTTGCAATTTATTTATCTGTTTTTCTTTTATTTATTCATTCTTTATCTTACTTATTATTCATTTATATATTATTTTCATTTTATTATTATTCTTCCTTTATTTATTCTTTTTATTTATTGATTCGCTGCATATTATTATTATTCTTTTATTTTATTTCGCACATGTATTTTTATTTTTAATTCACTTTCTTCTATTTTATTTTTCTTTATTTATCTTTCGTTTATTTTATTTATTATTCTTTTATTTATTATTCTCTTATTTATTCGCGTTATTTATTATTCTTTTGTTTTATTATTATTTTATTTTATTAATTTTTATCTTATTCATTCACGTATTTCATTATTTTTGATTTATTTTCCTTCCTTTCATTTATATTATTCTTTTTATTTTAATTCGCGCATATATTTTTACTTTTAATTCACTTTCTTTTATTTTATTTTTCTTTATTTATCTTTTGTTTATCTTATTTATTATTCTCTTATTTATTTGCGTTATTTATTATTCTTTTGTTTTATTCTTTTGTTTTATTTATTCACGCACTTTTATTATTATTTCATTTATTTTTCTTCTTTATTTCATTGATATTATTCCTTTATTTTATTTTATTTCGCATATATATTTTCACATCACTTCCTTTTATTTTATTTTATTTTATTCATTATTCTTTTATTTTATTATTCTTTTATTTTATTCACTTTTATTTATTCGCGCATTTCATTATTTATCTATCATTTCATTTATTTTACTTCTTTTTTTTTCTTTTATAGACCACTTTCACACTAATGTTAACTTTTACTCCTTTTGTCACAGAGCGAACAGTCGAAGATCACAAGTTCACATTTTCACACTTTCTTTTCTGCTTATTATTTTTATTCATAAAATTTTAAATTACTTTTAATTTACATGTGAGAGAATAAGAAAAAGAACCTTGAAGATCAGCTGCGCGTTATCTCGCGGTGACGTAATATTTATCGCTGCATTCCTAGCATGATCACTCGCATGCCTCGGCGATCCGACGGCCGGGCAAATCACGGAAAGAACGGCATTAGATCTCAAAATAAAACACTTTAATATCTAAAATTTTTATTCAATATACCAAGTATTTTAATAAAAATGCTTTTCTTTTATCAAGTCCAATAGAAGTTTTAATCCTACATTTTTTTTCAAAATTATTCACAACATCACTATTATATTGACATGATCACATTTTGAAATAAATTTAATAAATTTGATAATTTTATTAAATATTTCAAAATTATTTATTTTAAAATGTTATGTATTATATAAATTTTTTATTATATTAATTATATTTTTTTTTTTTTTTTTTTTTTTTTAATGTTATTATTCAATAAAAAATTTTTATTTAGTTTATCCTTTTGCTTCATTATTCACTGTCACTTTTTCACTTATTTTATTCACTTTCACTTTTCTGTATATAAATAATTTTTTTTATATATATATTGTTTACTTATATGTATGCCATATACATACATATACACATATTTCACATCCACTGTATAATGTTAAACAAAATTTTCCGCATGGTATTTAGTTGTATCAATGTAAAAATTGCCACCGCATTCGTAGCATAATCATTTTCACATCGCGGCGATCCGACGGCCGGGCTTCGCGCGGAGAGAACTACATTAATTCTCTTTAAGACATAAAATAAAATCATTTTAAAATATTTATTATCAACATATAGACCATTCTAATAAAAATAAAAATGTTTGTATTCACAATAAAACAATAAAAAATATTTACATTTGTCAAAAAAAAATAAGAACATTTCATCCTATAAAAATTTATTATCAATATTTTAACAATTTGATTGCTGTGGCGATCTGACGGGAGATCGCATGGTGAGGTTTATACTAGTTCTCTTTTACAAAGCATAAAATAATTATATAAACTAATTACTTAGATGCAAAAAAAAAGAATTATTAAATTTTATACAAATTTTTAGTTTGGATTAATAGACATCATTAATTAATTTGACTTTAATATATCTGGTATATTAATTTTAATAATATAATTAATTTTAATACACTTTTCAAACACGTAAGTAATAAAACCTTAAGAACAAAATAATTGGGTTTAAATTATTAAAAATGTTCATTAATTATTTCTTAATTTTAATACAAGAATATTTTAATTTTTAACTGTAAGAGATTTAGAACTTTGAATCAGTACAATTTTATTAAAATAAAATATAATTTTAATTTTAACGGCCTATTTCATATATTTTATATATTTAATACATTTGTATATTAATATTAATAAATTTAATGACTTTATTTATAAAATAATTTTATTGACACTTTCTTATTAATTAGCAATAAAAATTTTGAAATTAATCAATTTATTAAAAATAGACATTCTATAAAATACTTATTTTTAAACGAAAGTTTTTCATTTGCGGTACAAATTGAACAAAATTGATTAACGTACAATTTTATTATAACTTCTCCGTAAAAGTTTATAAAAAAAATAGTACTTTAATGTATTATAAACATTTAAAGCAATTCTCTTATAGGTATAAAATCATTCTTAATAAAATAAATTAATAATTAAAAAAAAATATGCACTAAGATTTTAATGTACAGTGGAAATCGCTTATAACGTCTTCCAATGGACCAGACCTTTTTGGCCTTTGTAACCGATAGACTTTCTATGCGATATCTCGAGATCATTGAACAAAAATGAAATATTAAATAAACAAGTACAGAATATATGTATATATACAATATAAAATGTATTGAAAATATAGATAGTTATGTATTGGCTAAAATACATAATGTTTTATGAACACATTTTTCATATTTTTTTGAAATAATCATTAATGGTTTTCGGTGCTTTCCTTGAGTGCTTTATTAGTTGTAATTTTTTTTCCAATACAAAAATATTGGATTTTGTAATATCATCTGTGATATCGTTTAAAGAAATAAAAGTCGACACCGTCTTTAAGGCAGCACAAGCATCGCTTAAGGTGGGTACAACATGAGCTTCGGAGTTTTCTTCTGCCTCATCTGGATCAGATTCGACCGTTGAATTCTCTGAAAGAGCAAAAGTATGAAATTTATGCAATCAAAATAAAACTTTGACATCCGTACCTGTTGCCATTGCGTTAGCTACGATTTCTTCATCAGTTACATTGGTCGATGTGTAGACTTCATTATCGACGCTTTCAAATTCATTGAACGTAATCTCTGGAATTCCCAGATCGAGCTTCTCAGCCCATTCGGCTAGGGTTTTACTTCGTTCTATGTCGTTCAATAGTGATGTGTTCCTTTGCCATCTTGCATGTTTGAAACAGTTAGCAATCGCTTGAGATGAAACTTCAATCCATGCCTTGTCCAACATTAAAATCGCGTCTAACATGTTGAGTTTTGTTTCTGTAATATTATTTAACATCATGAATTAATTTTAAAACAATCTGTTTCCTGTAATTGGTCTTGAGTAGCTTTATCGCCCCTTGGTGCATCTGCTGTAGGATTTCTGTAGTATTTAGAGGTAAAAATACTAACTTGATGGCTTTCAAAGAGATTTTATCATGCGCTGGGCAGTTATCAATAAATAGGAGAATTTTTTTCTTTTTCAATTTTAATTCATTGTTCTAATTCGTTAACCAATCTGCAAATAATTCTCGCGTCATCCATGCATTTTTATTATTCTTGTACACCACTGGTAAAGTTTTCACACATTTGAAGCACCTTGGCTTTGCATATTTAGCGACCACTAAAAGTTTCCTTTTTACTGTACCGCTCATATTGGCTGCAACCATAACTGTAATCCTTTCTTTGGATAGTTTTCCGCCACTGCACTTTTCCCCTTTAAATTTTATCGTTCGATCTGGAGTTAGTTTAAAAAACAATCCAGTCTCATCTGCATTAAAGATTTCGTCGTCTTCGTACCCTTTAATGACTTCCGGGAATACAGTTTCTATCCATGTGTCTGTCACATCCTTGGAAATGGCTTCAGATTCACCACAAATTTTTCGGAACACGATGCTATGTCTTTTCCTAAATCTTTGTATCCATGCCGTCGAAATCTTAACATCTTATCCCATTATATGAGCAAACGCATTCGCTTTCTTGTGTAGAATTGGCCCGTTTATTGGGATATTATTTGACCTTTGTTGTTTAAATCACACTAAAAGTGCTTCTTCAATATCGACATGTGTACTGCACCTAGCCCTTTTATTGCTCAGACATCCCTCATTAAACGAATTTTCTATAGCCTCTCGATTTTTCTTGATTGAGGTTATAGTGGAGTGGCTTATCCCTAGGTCTTTGGCGATTTCAGCGTTTGAGTCTCCAGCCTCCAAACGCCATAGGATGTGAGCTTTTTCCTCCATCGAGAACACTTTACGACACGTCATACTTCACAACACTTTATCTTAAAAAATTTCACAAACGACGGAAAAACACGCAGGTCATATGCACGACCAGGGCCTAAAGAAAAGACTGAAGCGAAGTTCAATACGCAAAACAAAAGACAATTTGTAGTAGGAACATCAAAACATTCGCTAATTCGAAGAAAATTGTAATAATGGCACGTGGCTGCCTTTGTATCTGATAAAATTCAATCTGGGAGCCAGAAAATGTGGACGTTGTAGGCGATATTTCGTTCTAAACGATACTGTTGTAACCGATACATATTAACGTTATTAGGATAGCAGGCGCAAACAACCATCTAGACGTTATAAGCGATATGCCTTTGTATCCGATGCCTTACTAAACGATTTCCACTGTACGAAAATATCTATATTTTTTTTTTTTTTTTTTTTTTTTTAATTTTATATATAAAAGTATAATATATTTGATAAAAGAATTACTTTAACTTTAATTAATTCTTGAAATTAAAACGTACACACATTGCTTTGATCAACTGAGCAGAGAAAATTTTCCACTGTTCAATCGTATTTTACATACTTTGTCATAAAATGTTGCACGAATTTTCAAGCATAGTCACTCTTATATCATGAAAATTTAATAACTATACAATAAATGACAGTTAATCGCATTAGTCATTTAAAATCTGTGTAACATAATCGAAAAAAGGTATTTTCTCAGACATGAGAAAAAAGGCAAGTTTAACAATAATCTCCATAACACAATTAACAATAATACAACCTAATATCCTAAATTAAATTGCTCTTTATCATAACTTGTTATTATCAATGTAAAACATCTTTAATTAAAATTTGCTAAAATTTTTGTATAACTTATGTTATAGTTATCATCTTTAGTTTTTGTAAATAATTACTAAATAATTTTAACAACCTTCTGAATGTAGTAAGAAATATAGTTATATCAGAATCCTTTAAAGTTAAGGGACATAGAATTTATTATTATTCGATCACAACCTTGATAAAAATTCATATACAATATGAAAAGGAATTAGTAGTTACCATTAGAAAAGTATAACATTCGAAATACTAAATTTTGATACTTTTGAATATCAAGTACAAGATTAATTTAGAAAAAGTATTACGTAAATTAAAAATGGTATAATATATTTAATGCATTATTATTTGCGGTATTTGAATAAGTTGCACAAATGGTTTTTTTCAAGATTAAAATTAGTTGGAACTACAAAAATGTAAAAATTACTTTTTAAACTTTAGAATTGAAATATTAATTCTATTCCTTTCCTATATTTCTGTTTCAACCATAGAATATTTAATTACATTTGCTAGTCAAAACTAAAGATAAAAAAAAATTCAGCTTAGTGGAAGGACTTGAATTGAGAGATACACAATTTAAAAATATAATGTATAAAATCTAGTGAAAAACAAATATCAAAATGCCTATTCTTCTCTATAGAATTTGTGAATCTACAAAAATAAATCTGGTCCCAGCAGTGGAATCTCTTTTTTTTTTTTTTTTCCACTTGATTTCTGAATTACAAAATGCATTGAAAGATGTAGCTGCTATATAATATTTTTGACAATAACTTGTAACAAGGTGTTACTAGATTAATTTAAACTGTTTATCTACTTTTTCAATAAGACTAGTAAATATATGTATATATATATATATATATATATATATATATATATATATATATATACATACTTATTGTCTTTACTATACTGCTGGTTTTTTTATCATTTTATGAATTATTATAGCAATTGGAGTCTCAATACTTTGATATTTAATAAATGAACATTAATTTATATACCCATATATATTTTATATAATTTGAAAAAAAGAAAAAAAAAAAAATTTTTTTTTGTTATAAATTATTACTTTCAGTTTTTTCCTTTTTGAATAATTATGTCAAACTGTAATCTATTTTATTACTACTTTTGAATTCACAATATAGAAGATTTTATAAAACAGTTATAACTTTGAAAGACACTATTATTTAGGTGACTTTACTCCTTTCATTATTTTAATCTTCAAAATTTCGAAACTTTTTTTTTTTAAATATATTAATTACTTATTCTTTTAAATTTCATACATTTGATAAATCTATATTTTATGCAAGATAAAATAATTTTGTCAATTTCAAAACTTTTGAGTTATATAGAAGAATTTTTTAACAATTATCAAAAAATGTAAATATTCAAGATTATTGACAATTGTTTTCATTTATGTTGAAAATGTATTGAAAAATTGTAAAAATATTTTAATATAAACGAAAATATAAAAGGCGCTTTCAAAAAAAAGGAAAACTAATCTTTGTCAATAATTAATTAAATAATTCAAATATAATTGACATAATTAATACAACAAAAGTCCCTCAGTATTGGCGGTTACCCGGTGCCTCCACCAAAAATTTCGTTGTTACGTGCGGGGCTACGCGTACGCTACGAAATTTTAATATTTATTTTAATGCGGGACCCGCCAACCCGTCTCGTACGGGCCCGTCCGCGCATCGCGAACCGAAGGGACCCATGCTGTCGCGGATTATAAATATGACTGCCTCTACCCCATTCTTTAGTGAGGATTAGGCGCAGAGAGGAAAAGCGAAATTAATCAAGTTAACATTCATATTAATTATGAGTAAAATCTTACCTGAAACTTATCGTGTCCTGGATTTCCAAAGGTGCCCGTGGGATGAGGAATTGAGGTTCAAAGTAATTACCACAAACAGTTGCCTCGATTATTGTTCTTTATTTAAGAATTTATACTAACACACTGACACAGTTAGTGAACGTCACTTTTCTGGCAGTACACGAATACACGCAACACGCGGCCGAAACCGAGATAGAACTCAGACAAAATTATTAAAATAGAATATTGTTCAATGTATATATTAAGACTCAAAAAATTAAAACGACGATACGACTGAGCTTAGATTACTGCTGTTCTTATCCAACGGTCAACTCCTCGCGGCCCGTTGTTACTCATATTTAAAGACCTTGAGGTGGAGGCATCGTGGGGATTTTTGCTTAATTGGCATCGGCGCGAGCCTCGGTGGACTCCCGAGCCTCCCCCGTGCCTCCCAACTAAAATGCAACTTTAGATATTTTATTTGTTCAAATGTGTGTGCCGAGGCGAGTTGAGCAACACAACTCTCTATAGGTGTGTGGGAAAAATATTTAACTATAAGAATACGTTTATTTTCCATGTCTCCTGGGTTTTTTCCACAGGAGTCAATTTGCAGCGTGAGTGCAAGTATCACCCACCTTTTTTCTAACACTGTGTTGCACAGAGTTCGTCGAACTGCGCGCTCAGCATTTTCACACATTAAACGTATACCTTTATGTGTTGCAGTAGTACATTGAACTGCTTAATCCTAATTATAATTTAATTAATTTTTTATATTAATATTTTATATAGTTTTAATTTAATTAATTTTTTATAGTTTTTAATTTAATTTAATTATTAAAATTTCGTCACGTAACACAAATTTTTGTTCTATTTGATCTTGACAGTAAATATAATCATAAAAAACTAAATGTCCACATATGTGGCCAAGGGTGTGAATAGGTTAAGCTTCTTTATTCACCTCTGCTGATTGTACAATATTTAGTAAGGAGTAATAAGTTGAGTATCAAGAAAATAAAATTTGATGCTATTGATCACGATATGGGCAAATTTTAAATATGATATGATAATCTTTTAGTTAATTTTAAACAGAATTGCTTTCAAGTATTTTATACAAATTCCAAAAAAAAAGAAAAAAAATAGAAATTGTATTTTTAAATGATAATTTAAAATTACTCCAATTTAATAGTATTTAAAATTTATGTAAACTTTCCATGAAAAAAACTTTTTCTTGTATTATACAAAACTTATATTTTGCGAAGTGCACGTAAAAGAATCTGTAAAACTTTTTAATATACAAGAGTAATCTCAAAAATGTTCTTCATACAATAATTATAAAAAGTAATTATAGTATTTGAAATGATCAAGAATAATATATTTTTTAACAAATTAGATTTTCATAATCTACATTACTTCGAAGTGTTAAATATTTTTTTCAATCTCATCAAGGTAACTTAGATTACTTTCAATAAGCTTTTTTATTATGATTACTTTCTTTACTGATAATTACATAATATAATTTACAATGATAGCATTGGTAGAGCTAAGGTTCAATAAAAATCATTTGATTATTTAAGTTTTACTAATAAACAATTGACATTTTCATAATATACTGTACATGTTTTCTATGTAATTTTTCTCGGAAAATCGATCACCGCTATCAGATTTTGCTAAAATTTAATTTTGCAATAATTTGTTTAAACAATATGTTTATAAACAATTTATTCAGATAATTTATTTCATTATATGCTTTTATTTTTATCCATGGCAAACATCCCATAGTTAGTTTTTCGATATTTCACATAGTTTCGCCATGGGCAAAGACCGGATACAGTTGCAACAAATTATTTATTTAAATTTTACTAACAATTAACATTTTCATAACTTATTTTATACTATATACTCTCTACATAATTTTTTCCACAGTATTAACTGCCGCTATCTGATTTTGCAAGAATTTACTTTTGCGATAATTTGTTTAAACAATTTGTTAATTAGCAATTTAAAAATCAAAGAAAAAAAACACATGTATCTTAATTTTTGTCCATGGCAAACATCCAATCATTAATTTAGCCCTGTCTTTGCAGCTGCAGCTATAGGCTTTCATGAGTTAAATTCAGTTTAACAATTATTATATTAAAGTGATAACTTATACGGTTTATTTGACTCGTTTGCTTAAGAGAAAACTTATTTGTTTTATTTGTTTTAGACCTTAAAAACATTTTATTATTTATATATTGAGTTATTCGATAATTAATGTCGCTTTTTTCTCATAGATGGCGTGAACTGCATATTTCATATAGTAGCGGTTGCGTGGCGTATATTATTATTAGGTTGCTGCAGATGAAATGGCCGATTTAGTAATAAATTTTTAAACAGCTGCAACCTTTTATAAAGACAATTTATTTAATCAAAATAGGTAGCAATAGATGCAACACACTTTTCCCAACGAGATACAAGTTCATTTATTCCAGTTTCGTAGAAGTCCGAGTTTCTGGTTCGAAGAAACTCCTCGAAGGCATTTTTGACAGCGGCTTCATTATTAAATCTTTTTCCTGTCAAAAAGTGATCCAAATGTTTAAATAAATGGTACTCTGTTGGTGAGAGGTCTGGTGAATATGCAGGGTGAGGAAGAGTCTCATAGCACAACTCGTTTAATTTTTGGACCGTTGTTCTCGATACATGAGGTCGTGCGTTATCATGAAGCAGTATCACTCCATCCCTGTTGACAAGCCTAGGTCGTTTGACTATCGATTTCTGATGCATTTCATCCAGTTGAGCACAGTATTTCTCAGCATTGATGGTTTCGCCAGGTTGCAGGAACAAATAGTGGATGACTCCAGCTACAGACAACCAAACAGTTACCATTATTTTCTTTGGATAAAGGCTTGGTTTCGACATGTGTCTTCGGCGCTTCATCGGTATCTAGCCATTTGGTCGATAGGCGACGATTATCGTATAAAATCCACTTTTCATCGCAGGTCACAATTCGATGCAAGAACGGTTCCTGTATGTTACGGGAGAGAAGAATACTTGAAATCTCTATTCGACACGTCATGTTTTGCTCGCCAAGATCATGCGGAACCCATTTATCAAGCTTTTTCACTTTTCCAAGTTGTTGCAAGTAGCGGCAAACTGTCGAATTGTGAACGCCTAATTTCTCGGCAAGATCCCTTATGGTTTGGCGGGGGTCAGACTCTACTAATGCATGCAGCTCGTCGTCATCGATCAATGGTCCTGGGTGTCCACGTAGCTCATTTCCAAGGTCCATATCTCCGGATCGATATTTTCCGAACCACCGCCGAGTGGTTCGTTCGCTAACTGTATCAGGCCCAAATGCGCTGTTGATATTCCTCGTTGCTTCCGTTGCGTTGTGCTCTAATTTAAATTCGTATAGTAAAAGTAGCCGTTATTGATTCACTTCCATGTTCACTTTCTCTTTTTGTTTTTACGATCACTATGAAGTGCAAAATAGAAATTACTCCACAAACCAAGGTAGCAGTATTTATACTTCAATATGTCATATCATTTGCGCCGCCTTGTGCCAACATAATACACTAAAATTGCAGCCAACTTTATGTCATTGCTAAATCGGCCATTTCATCTGCAGCAATCTAATGTATACTATTATAAAGGTTAGACTTTACACTATCTTCTGTCAAAAACTGAGCTTCATTAGTGAATAACAAGTTGGTTAAAAATCAAGTTGGAAATAGACAATTAAAGTGAGCATTATCGGCATATTTTATTGTTTTACTTCCGAAAGGGTAAAAATACAGTGCAAGCTCGGAAAAAATTGTGTGAAGTTTATGGTGCGGACAGCCTTACTGAACGCCAGTGTCAGCGTTGGTTTGCTCGCTTTCGTTCTGGAAATTTGAATGTGCAAGATGCACCACATACTGGTCGTCCAACCACTACTGATGACGACAAAATAAAGGCGTTAATCGAAACTAACTGGCATATGGCAACTCGAGAGATGGCAAAGAAGCTTGGCATATCGAAATCAACCGTTTACTTGCACTTACAACAGCTTGGTTACGTAAACAAACTGGATGTTTGGATTCCTTACAAATTAAAGGAAATCCACCTCACCAAACGCATTAACATATGCGACTCTTTGCTGAATCGTAACGAAAACGACTCATTTCTAAAAAGAATCATAACGGGTGATGAAACATGGATTGTGTGCGATAGTGTAGTCCGAAAACGATCATGGATCAAGCAAGATAAGCCCCCACGATCGACATCCAAAGCCAATATTCACCAAAAGAAGATTATGCTTTTCGTGTGGTGGGATTACATGGGTATGGTCTACTTTGAGCTGCTTCCAAGAAACCAAACTGTTGATATGAATGTCTACTACTGTCAACTATCGAAATTGAACAAAGCAATCAAGAAAAGACGCCCTGAATTGGCCAATCGCAAGGGTGTAATGTTCCATCATGATAATGCCAGACCTCACACCTCTTTGATAACCCGTCAAAAATTAATGGAGCTATCATTTGTTTCGCTCCCTTAAAAACCATTTGAATGTTAAACTTTCGATTCCGATCATGCTGTTAAAAATGAGTTGGACCAGCTCTTTTTATAGCTCTTCTATTTTTTTTCTCAAGGTTGGTTAAAACTCCTCTTCACTAGTTATTTCTCCATCATTATAAAATTTATCTGACGTAGTTGTAATTACCTGCCTATTTCGATCTTGCAATTCTTTCAAAGTTTCTCTATAAGGAGCTAAAGAACTTTTCAAGTCTTTTTTAAATTTTCCGCTACGTACTACTGAAGGATCTTTTCCAACAAAAAAATTTTCTAATTTTTTAGCTGAAGCCATGCCTTCTTGCTGATCAGTTAAATTTAAATGAGGAACCGTTGTAGAATTACAAATGTTTTCGGAATCATCGGCGTAATTAAAGTGGAGGTATTTATAAGCTCAATTAATTCTTCCTCATTGAAAGTTTGTTCTTCAAATAGTTCTCGAACATTATCATACACAGCTATTATATAATTGCGACACAATCTAAAATAGAAAACTCTTTCCAAGCTTGAGTAAGCATGACATTTTTATCGTTTTCCAGTCTTTCGAAAATTTTTTGGAATGTTAGTCGTATATAGTATGCCTTGGTTGTTGCAATGATTCCTTGATCTAATGGTTGGATCAATGACGTACAATTTGGAGGAAAAAACATAATTTTTACGTTAGGATGATTCAACTCTCTTCTATGACTACTTGCATTATCAATGAGCAATAAAACCTTAAAGCTCAAATTTTTTTTCTTTAAAAACTTTTCTACTTTTAGAATAAAACAATTTTTAAACCAGTCTTCAAACAAATTTTGCGTCATCCAGCCTTTCTTATTGGCTCTCCAGAAAACTGGTAGATGAGACTTATCGACGTTTTTCAATGCTCTGGGATTCAAGGAATGATTTATTATCATGGGCTTTACTAGAAAATTTCCCGATAGATTACTACACATGTGAAACGTGACACAATCTTTACAAGGTTTATAACCTGGTGCTTGCTTCTCATTTTTTGAAATAAAAATTCGGCATTCTCTTCCAATATAAAGCTGTCTCATCGGCGTTGAAGATTTGATCTGCTGAATATTCTCCCTCTTCAATAATTTGTAGTATTTCCAATATAAATTTTTAGCAGCCTCTACATCTGCTGAAGCTTTTTCTTCCTAAAATTTCACATTGCGCAAGAAAGTCTTTTTTTAAAATTTTCAAACCACCCTTAACTTGCCAAAAATGATAGGTTTGGTTGTTCTTTAGAAGGAAGCTCATCTTTCTTTAAATGTGTGTAAATTCTAAGCGCTTTTTGTTTAATAATATTTGTGCTTAAAGGGATTTGTTTATCTAAACAATCTTCTATCCATTTTATAAGAGCATATTCCATTTTTACGATATGTATATCCCGTTTGCGGGATACACGTTTCGCACCTTGCGAACAAGCAAAAGCAACATTTTTTCTAATTTCTGATTCGAATAGGCCGTGCGAGTGCGAGTGAGAGGATCGATCTCTCTCTGGCACGATCATTGACTAGCGGTACGAGTGAGAGAAAGCCACTCTCGCCCGTACAACCATTGTGCACGCAGTTGAGCGAGAGGAACGAGCTCTCTCGCTCAACCATAGACTGCATTGTCCAGTGAGAAAACCGCTCTCACTCGAGCAGTCATAGAATACGTCGGTATAGAGGGAGAACTGCTCTCTCTATATCCGATGTCCACAGACTATACGTGTGTGTGTAGCCGCGCGGAGTGAAGAGGGTGCGCATGCGCAGTACATCAGTATTGCGCGTGGGGCAATACTAATTGTCTTTCACTCGCCAAGGACCTCTCCACAATAATTATTACATTTTGTATTATTTTGTTGCTTTTATATTAAAAATAAGCTTTTAACAAACAGCAGGTGCGCGTTTCTTATTTAGAATTCCGTTTAGCGTCCCTATTCCGAATTCCGCCACCTCCGCAAGTGTGCCAATCTAGCATTGGCTGAGCCCGGTGGAAGTAACGCCGGCAGCGGGGCCTTAGGCAAAGCCCTTTACACTCGAGAGTAAAAGCAGGACCAGAGGAAGGTCCTGTGTTGCTAACGGGCCGTAGCAAATTACACCCGTTACAACTTAAAAATTGTCAATTACCAAAACATTAAAAAATAAAGAAAATTTGAAAAAAAACCTACATCAAGCAGATATAGTGCCGAGGAGTTAACCATAAGATAGTACAGTTGTTGTAATAAATTTTTTACCAAGAATATTATCTTCAATATGGATGCATTTAATTTGCAAAATTTGATCAAAACAAGAATCGGCTTCCTTAAATTTTTAGAAGTTAAAATAAAAGATGTGTGATCACCTAATTTTGTTACATAATCATTAATCGAAATTTAACTATGATTAATGTTCAGAAAGTTCTTATAATTTTAATATTAAAATAAACATTGAAGGTATAATAATTAAATGCCATTGGATAAAGTGTATCTCACTATCGTCGGATCATTTTGTCTCGAGCATTCATTAATTATACACATTAGAAAATTTATAACTTTGCTTGTTATGAACCAATCTGTATGAAATTTGAAATGCAAGCAGAAATTGACAATAGTATCTAAACAATTAACCCGTTCGAGACCGATTGCACACCGTGTGCGCAATTGACTTTCGAGGCTATGAGACGGCCTGCACACCGTGTGTGCTATAAAATTAATGTGCAATATAAAAAAAAAAAAAAAATTCGCTCCTAGGGACCGTGTTCAAAAAAAATCGTCGTCTCAAATGGGTTTAATTAAATTGTAAACATTCGCACTAGGTACAAGAATATTATAGTTACAAAGAATGAGAGCGAGAGTTATTACACCTGCCGTCGAATCGCATAAATTAATGCATTTAGCAGCGAATGTTAATTAATTAATTATTAATAATCTAATTTTACCAAAGAGTTAAAATTCAGTGCGTAGTTGTACGAAGCGGATGACCTTCAGTCGGCCGAAGAAACATTGCCATATGCCTATATAAATAAATTGAAATCCGATACCATTCTTGATTTTTATCAAATTTCGATTATGTTTAAGAAGCACACACATATATTCTGTCAAAAAAGTACTGGGAATTGTCGATTTAAATCTGGCGGGGCAATTTAGGCAGGCAAAAATTTTTTTTATAGGTTGGTACAACTGTCCTTAATGACTATGCCAAGTTTGAGCGGAATCTGTCAACGAGTGTGTTTACAGAAGCTGGTTGAGTCAGTCGATGTTAATAGTGCATGCTGATTTTTTACAATGGGTGATTACGTTGAACAAAGAATTTGTCTAAAATTTTGTGTTGCGAATGGAATTTCGTGTGCCAATGCATTGCAAATGTTGCAAAAGGCTTTTGGTGATAAAGCACTATCGAAAATCCGTGCGTATGAGTGGTACAAAGCCTTTAAGGAGGGTCGTGAAGTCGTCGAAGACTTGCCTCGTTCCGGACGCCCATCGACGGCTTCGACCGCAGAAAACGTCGATAAAATTAAGGGAATGGTGCTTGAAAACCGTCATACCAGCTTGAAAGAGATAGCACACGAACTTAAGATATCCCACGAGTCCACACGTACGATTTTAATTGATATTTTAGGCATGAGGAAGGTGGCCGCAAGACACGATAACGCGTCGTCTCACCGAGCTACGATTGTGACCGACTTTCTCGCTAAAAACTCAACGAACACGCTTGAACAACCACCATATTCGCTGGATTAAACTCCCTGTAACTTCTTCCTCTTCCCAAAACTTAAATTGCCGCTCCGTGGCACCCGTTTTCAGTCGATTGAAGCCATAAAACAAAATTCAGCGCGCGAGCTGAAGGCCACTGACTTAACCAGCTACTGTAAACACACTCGTTGACAGATTTCGCTCAAACTTAGCATAGTCATTAAGGACAGTTGTACCAACCTAGAAAAAAAAATTTTACCTGCCTAAATTGCCCTGCCAGATTTAAATCGACAATTCTTGGTACTTTTTTGACAGAATGTATACTGGAAATATCTATAATATGAAAAATTTTATGAAATAATTAAATTGACAACATTTGTAATAAATAAGAGATTATTAATGTCAAAATTAATCAATTAATAAACAAACAAATCAATTATTTGCTGCAACGCAGAAAATCTATGCATTCTTTACATCAAGTATTAGTCAAAATAAATATAGATTTATGTATAAAGAAGTTATGTGTTATTTCATAAATGAAACGCTTGATAAAATAATCGTTGAACCGAAATCGGAGTCTGACACCAAACCGTGCATAATGCGAAATAATTGAATTATGTAAAATTAATTTTTTATAATATGTTTGTAAACGTTCTATAATACATTTTTCCGAACATTTTTCTGTATTATTCGGATCTACTTTATCTTAGGTCATTATTTATTTAGTTTCTCTTATTATTTTATCTATTTTATTTTTACTATTGGTTTATTCTATTTATGCCAGTTATATTTATCTATATCAATTTTTCTTATTCTTTTACGTTTTTAAATGTTCATCTATCATCTTTTACTGTTGTGACGTCCTATGGACGCCACTGAGCTATGTGCATTCTTCGCTCGCCGTCTTCGTCTGTTCCTCGTTGGTTCTTCGTACGTCCTTCAAGTAATCAATTGAGACCGATCGACGTGCACCCGACGCAAGAGTTATACGTGACAGCATGGAGCCCGCCGAAGTTAGCCGGCGGGAGAGTCTGACTTATGCGTAGTGATTCGCTATGATAAACCCGTGTTATTAAGTGCAGTGTCGGAGAATCGGAGCTCGCGACTGATGAGTCCACCGAGCTTTTGATTCGCTAGCACGCAAGTACCTTCTGAAATAACAGAATTCGAGACTGCCAAGTCCTTCGGACTTTCTCTATCTACAAGGATAATTATCGCATCGCATCTAAGACGTCGGATTTCGCGATTGGCGAGCCCTCTGGATCCACAACCAAGCCAGAAGCCCCGATTGCCGAATCATTCCATCATCGTTATATTTTATTAATTATTTCGAAACCTTTAAATGCTTGCAAATCAATAATGTAAATTCGCCTTTTCTTCAATAAATGAACCATAAATATTTAAATTCAAATAATTAAAAAGGGTCGTTTATCCTCCTCATTATTTCTGCAAAGTAAGTCGAGAGAACTAGCTCATTATTTCTATAAGGTGAGTCGAGATAACTAGCTCACGAGCAAACGGGCAGTTCTTCGAAAATCAAATATATTTGTTATACGAGTAAGAACCCCGACCAAACCCTTCCGGATTAGGTCATAACACTGTTTAAATATTTATCTCATTTCTTGTCTCGTATTTATTATCCATTTATCTTTTACTCAATATTTCGATTATAGTAGTTTATTTCAATTACAATAGATTTATTTATCTCCACTATTATTAACTATTATTATTGATTCGCTTTATTTACTTTATTCCATTAATTTTTCCTTATGTATTTATCTTTATTCCTTATATCTTTATTATTTATTTTATATATTTATTTATCATTATTTATTTTATATTCATTAATTAATTCATAAAATCTATTTATTTAACTTTTATTTATTGTACTATTTACTATTATTCACGATTTATTTCTCTAAATTAAATTATTTAATAAGTATGTATACCATTTTCGCATATTATGGTACTTATTACTTATATGTAAAACGTCGCACAATATTTTCGCGCACAGCTGATTTGCGTAGCCGCGCAAGGTCAGGCAACTCTAACACAGTGACGCAAAACTCATCACCTTTTTTTAGTATGTCTAGGCCTCGGCCGCCGAAGACCGGGCTTTACGCGCGAAAAAGTATGACATGTCTATCAGCTCTCAAAAACTATCAACTAATTGTAAATATTGTGACAGGTGGCTTATAGTGGATAAACGTACGCGCGAGACCACGTTACGTTAAACTCGTATAGATCGTGCGAGTGCTCTCACCCGTACAACCATAAGGCACGCAGTTGAGCGAGAGGATCAAGCTCCCTCGCTCAACCATAGATTGTGTAGACAAGTGAGAGAACCGCTCTCACTCGTCCAGTCATAGACTACGTCGGTATAGAAGGAAAACTGCTCTCTCTCTCTCTATACCTGACGATCCTAGACTACACGTGTGTGTGTAACCGCGCGAATCAAAGAGGATGCGCATACGCAGTGCGCACCTCGCAAATTAGTATTGCGTGGGAGGCAATACTAATTGCTCCTTACTCCAAACGGACCTCCACGCGATATACATTATATTTTTGTATAATTTTGTTCAGTTTTCGTATTAAATAAGCTTTTGGCACTTAGCGAGTGCGTTTTTATTTAGTTCCTTCTCTACAGCTTCCCTATCCCGAATACCACCGCCTCCGCGGGTGTGCCAACCGGTTGTTGGCACACATCCTGAGCAGCCGCGCCCGGTGAGAGCAACACTGGCAGTGGGGCCTTAGGCAAGGCCCCTCACACGAAATATAAATCAGGATCTGAGGAAGATCCTGCGCTGCTAACAGGTCGGCATTGTACGCGGGTGTCATAGCACTGGCGGCTAACGTCCGCTGACACCCGCGGCCGCATCGGTGGATCCAGCGGCCTGCCCGGCCCAATCTGGGGCCTGACGACAGTGTGTACGTGCGAGGGAGAATCTCGCACGTGCTTCCCGAATATATCCCGTTAAAATATATAAATAGATAAAACAATTTTAAATTTACTTTTATATTATAGATGATTTTGCCTATATATAAAAAGAAATTATGAAAATGGAAGACTAGATATTATTTAAAAGATTGACCTTATTTATATTACAAGAAAAAATTTATATTTTACGAGTTTTCAAGAACTAAAGTTCAGAACTTTCGGTGTTGGTAGTTACCCGGTGTTACTACCAACAATTTCACTGTTACATGCAGGGGAATTACTTTATGTACGATCTAAATTTATAATAAAAAGAGAGTCAATTCAACTTTATGTGTATTTGACTTAAAAAGTGCATGGTTGCGTTTTCTGAATTAACATGTATAGATCAAGTTGAAAGTTGGTACATCTACCTAAAAAGTTATTCAATAGAAAAAAAAAACTGTTATAGCGTTGGGTGCTAACATATAATACTACGAGAGTGTCGCTCGCCGATTTGGATAAATTTTGCGAATTTGTAAAGTAATGGCAAAGAATCAATAAGGATTTTTTCAAATCGGCAGGAGCTTAAGTTTGTAGAAACTATCTCTTGCAATTGATCTAATGGCTTTCACTTTTGAATTTAAATCAGTGGAGAGATTTAAAAATTAAAATACTTATTAGAGATATTAGCTATCGCTAAATTCAAATTTGAGATAAAAATAGCAAAATACAAGATGACAGACTAAAAATGGCGCGTGAACTTCAAACGTCAAGTATCGTTTTTACGTTATTACATTTTTCAATTTTCATATTTTAATTGTGATCGAAATCAAATAACTTATTATGGTAGATCTAGAGTAGCATCTTCTTACCTGCCATAGAAGTGTCTCCTTACTTAAACAAGAATTAGTTGAGTTGTTAGGTTACTATAGTGCACGTGTAAAATTTTTAATATTGCCAAATTTAAATTGAAGATGATTTTTCATTGCTAACGATAATCAGTTAAGACTTATCGATATCAGCAAATTTGCATCTCGCTTTTAGGCAAATTTAGGAATAATCAACAAAGAGTTGCCGAGTATCTAATCCCTCTTTTTTATTTTTATTTTTTATCCTTTGTTTATCTTTTTTGTTTTTTTCTCATTCTTTCGTTGTTTTTGTGACGTCCCATGAACTCCACCAAGCTACATTAATAGCTCAGCTCACGAAATCGTGAGCAACCGCTCATACTATGTGTTGAAATAACAGCGACAGTTAATCGCGCGATCCACGTCTTGCAGCTCACCGTGCATTGGCAACTATGTTAGCTGTTCTACGCCACCGACGGCTTCGTCAATGCACCGATTGACAAAAGACATAATTCGGCTATTGCCTCCGTATTGGTCATAATATCAGGCCATACGATAGGAAGATCAACACCATTCGTGAAATATCTGACTATACGACAGGAATCGAGGGTATAAAGAGAGATAAATAGAGAGATCACCAGAGTCAATGAAAAAAAGTGTGACAAGTCACGCGCGCAAAGAAATGCTGCCTCTTACGTGCAAGCCGCCGAACTATACCGATTTAGCCCAAGCGAAGTAGGGGGGTACGGACATTCGGTGCGCACGTATCGAACGTATGTATAACTATTAGAGATGAAAATCAGCTTATCATCTTTTCATCTGTTATAGACGGCTTGTTTCGAATCTGCAATTTGAATCTGAGTATAATACTGTATTCGTTTATAACATTTTTAACAAACACTAAATAAACTTACTTTTTACTTTTTAAATGAATGAATTTTTAGTTAATGAGTCTAATAAAATAATTCTGGAAGAAAATAAACAATACCATACAAATAACTAAAAGCAATTAAAGAAACTGTAAAATTTGTATATTCAAATATTAAAGCTGTAACGAATATATTGGGATAACACGTGCGAGATTCTCCCTCGCACGTACGCACTGCCGTCGGACCCGGTTTTGGGCCTAACAGGCCGCTAAGTCCACCGATGCGGCCTCGAGTGTCGACGGACGTTAGCTGTCGGTACAATGATACCCTCGTGCAGTGCCGGTCCGTTGAAAACGCAGGACCCTCCTCGGATCCTGCTTTACTTACGTGTGCGAGACCTTGCCTAAGGCCCCACTGCCAGTGCTGCTTCCATCGGGCTCGACTGCTCAGTATGTGTGCCAACAGTCGGTTGGTACACCTACGAAGGCGGCTGTATTCGGAACAGGGAAGCGAGATATAGAGGCTTGTCTCTGTTAATCGCAATTAGTATTGTGTAATGAGCAATACTAATATGCTGGGCTCGCACTGCGCATGCATGCCGTACACTGCGCACGTGGCTACACACACACGCGTAGTCTATGGCTACACGAGAGAGAGAGGTTCTCTTTCTCGCCTTGCGTAGTCTATGACTAAGCGAGTGAGAGCGGCGCTCTTACTCGTCCGTCTAGTCTATGGCTGTACGAGTGAGAGCGGTTCTCTCACTCGTCTGTATAGCCTATGGTCGTGCGAGTGTGAGCGATTTTCTCACTCGTCCGAATATTCTATGATTGTGCGAGTGAGATCGGTTCTCTTACTTGCCGCTCGTACGAATACCAGGCTGTTCAATAAGTTTTGCGGTTTGATAAGAAAAACACAATTTTATGGTTTAAAATACACTGAATAAATAATGAAGAAATACACATGAATTTTTTTAGGTCTGGAAACAGATGGAAGTCGCTAGGGGCCAAATCTGGTGAATACGGTGGATGCTCCAACAATTTGAACTTAAATTCATGGATTTTAGCCATTGTCAAAATGCTCTTGTGACCCGGCGCATTGTCCTGATGAAAAAGGATTCTTTTCTTCTGCAAACCGGGTCTTTTTTTACGAATTTCTTCCTTTAGCTGGTCTAAAAGGTTACAATAATATTCAGAATTTATTGTTTTACCAGTCAAGTAATCCACAAACAAAATTCCTTTTGCATCCCAAAAAACTGATGCTAACACCTTCTTGGCTGATTTCTGGACACGAACTCGTTTCGGAGCCAAAGAACCAGGTTCACACCACTCTTTAGTCTCTTGTTTTGATTCAGGATCATGGTGATAGACCCAAGTCTCATCCATAGGGATGAATCGACGCACAAAATCCACTTTATCCTTTCGAAAACGCTCTAAATGTTGCTGAGAAAGTCGCATTTGAATGTGTTTTTGTTCCATTGTTAGCGAATGCGGCACCCATTGTGCACACAGCTTTTTAAAACCCAATACTTCAGTCAAAATACACAGTATGTCGGAAAAGTTCCCGAACTTATTTTGTAGCGCTTGTACGAGTGGCGCCACCTCTTGGACGACATCGGTACTATGTTGCTACATCCCTCTGGAGTGTCTGAGAATTTTTTCACCAGTATCCGTTCATTAGTTGCCGAGATAGACGTGCTTGAGTGAACGTGTGCTTAGTACCCCGGTGCAAGCTCTACGATGAATGAGAAATTTGAACATCGTGGAGCAATTAAATTCTGCTATAAACTTAAAAAAACTTTCGCGGAAACGAAAAAAATGATCGATTCGGCTTACGGTGAAGGTGTAGTGTCGCGTACAACTGTTTACACGTGGTTCAGTCGGTTCAAGAAGGGTAGAAAGTCGTTAGAATATGACGAGAGAAGCGGCCGGCCGTCAACAGCTGTTACCGACGAAAACGAGGCTCGCGTGCGCGCGCTACTGAAGCAGGATTGCCACATGTCTCTCAGAATGTTGGCAGACGAACTGAACATGAGCAAGGATAGCGTCGCGTTGATTTTGAAACAAAAAATGAACCGCAGGAAGGTATGCTCTTGATTTGTTCCGCACTTTCTTACACCAGAGCAGAAAGAAACTCGCATCCAATGTTGTCAAGATTTTATCGAGACTTGCGACACCACTCCGGGCTTTCTAACCTCAATTGTGACTGGAGACGAGACTTGGTGCTTTCAATACGATCCTTCCACGAAGCGCCAGTCATCCGCTTGGCTTAGTCCGGGCCGTGCGAGGCCTCAAAAAGTGCGCCAACAAAAATCACGGGTAAAGACGATGCTCATCGCTTACTTCGACTTCAAAGGCCTGATACACAAAGAATTTGTGCCCCCAAACACCACCGTGAATGCTGCGTATTACGTAGAGGTATTCAAACGTCTGAAGTGCCGGATTAATCGCATCAGGCCCGAGTACAAGGAACCGGGATCGTGGAGTTTGCTGGATGACAATGCGCTTGCTCATTTTTTGAACATTGTGAAGCGTTATCTCGCCGAAAATCAGATCCCACACGTCAATCACGCCCCATACTCGCCAGATCCGGCTCCAGCCGACTTTTTCCTATTTCCCAAGCTGAAAATGGCCTTGAAAGGACGATTGTTTGAAGATGTACCGAGCATTCAAGCGGCTTGCACCGAGCGTCTTACAGCGATAACTTCAGAGGAGTACTAGAGAGCCTTTGAATCACTCATGGAGCGCTCAAATGAGTTTATATCTAGGATAGAGGACTATATTAAAAGTTAACTGGAATAAATTTCTTTAGATGTAATTTTCGATTTTTCATTTCAAAAGTTCGGGAACTTTTCTGACATACTGTGTATTACTTACACTGCCCAATGAGATGCCTAGGGCTTCTACTAAATCTCTTTCAGTCACTGGACGATTTTCCAATACGATATCCTGTATTTTTTCTACGATTTCTGGTGTTGTTGCTGTTTTTGCAAGTCCTTGACGTGGATCGTCTCCAAGGCGTGTACGACCACGTTTAAATTCAGCAACATATCTTTCTACTGTAATAATTGAAGGCGAAGAGTTCTTATACACTTTCAACATTCGTTCATAAATTTCCTTTGCTTTTAAACCTTCCAAAAATAAAAATTCAATCACTGCACGATACTTGATTTTTTCCATTGTAAAAAAATACTGTGATACGTCGATACTAAATGGCTTGTAAACAAAGTATGAATTAACAGATTCAAATGAAACTTCACATACGTTCATATGAAGAATGTACGAACATAACAAAAAAAATTTAGGCTAGTAGCAACACGCTCATTTATCAAACCGCAAAACTTATTAAACAGCCTGGTAATATAATATATTTTCTCGCGACCGCGCGCGTATCAATATATCGCGGATAATTAAATCTACGAAGTAGCCACTTACTCGCTATGTCTCGACGATTCGTCCTCTCGAATCTCGCCTTCGGTGCTCGGGAAAATCTCCGTACTCGGAGATTTTTCGTCAGCAGCGTCTAGACAGCTTGGCGGTTGGGAAAAGAAGAAGGCTCCCCTCTTCCCCCTCTTGCGTCGCGCCTCTCCTTTTTTCCCGCGTCGCGCCATTGATTGCTTAATCGATGGCGCTGCGTGTTGGCACGCCGCGAATTCTCGCGCCTTTTTCCGCGTCGCGTGTGTGCATCGATCGCTTGATCGATGGCACCGCGTGTAGTGACGCCGCGAACTCTATCTCGCACTGCATGGCAGGTGGCCTAACCTTGATTAGCCACCTGTCACAAAGCATATATATTTGGTTCAAGACTTTCTAATTTAGGATATCCTGACAGCGGTATAAATGTTTTTGCTGATTGTGAAAATGTATATTGTAAAAGTACAACGAAAAGCAATGTCAGCAATACTTATTATTAGCAGAAGAGATAAAAATAGGTCTATAAATTTATTTTAGCAGATATTATAATACAGCATATCTTCTGTGTCAAAAATTGATCCTTTTTTTTTGAAAAAATGGTTAAATTTTTCTAAAATATCTAGATCAGATTGCATATCTACATTTACTCTTTCACAGTTTGTCATTTTTTATTCTCAAATAAAAAATATCTTACCAGCTGCATATAATTTGATAAAACAGAACAATAAATATTAAATTGTTAATGGTAAAATATTTAAAATTGCAGAAGTATTTTTATTTATACATTATAATAATATAATTAAACAAATTTAAATTTGCAGGCTGCGAATTCAGTTTTTCAGAGAACCTAACATATCAGTAAAACAGGCAGATTTAAATTTCCTTGAGCATCGTGAGAAATTGTTTTCTTACTATGCTTATTTTGATTATAAAAATAAAATAATTTGCCCTAATCTAGGTAAAACAATTGAAAGAGTAGTTTTCGCAAAGAGTGACGAATTACCCGAAAAATTAAATGCTTATATAGAACGTGTATAAGATACATCACAAGTGTTCAGGTTGATTCTCCCATGTACAGAACTTACTATACTCCAGCCTGCAAATTGTGCATTTTGCATTAAAAAACCATTCCAAATCACGTCTTTTAATTTGCACATTTCCGTTATGCCAATTATAATTATCCACAGAAGAGGTTAATTCAGCAGTAATCAGGATTTTTTAATTAATACAGCAACAGCGTTTCAAGGAGGAAATAAAGCGTTTCGTCAAAACATTAAGAACCAGAAGCCAAAAATTGACAGCGTTAAGTCCATACATCGATGATGAAGGTTTACTACGGGTTTGCCGGCGGCTATGTCACTCACGATTTTTATCACAGAGTAAAAATCTGATTTTATTACCTTCTCATCACCACGTCACCGATCTTCTAATCCGCAAAACACACGAAGACGGATATCACTCGGGTATACAGTTAACACTGTACAAGTTACGTCATCGTTTCTGGATTTTCGATGGAAAGAATCAAGTACGGTAAATTATGCGTCATTGCAAACAATGCATTCGATTTAAAGCGACACTTGTTCGATATCGCATGGGCAATTTGCCAAAATATAGGTTAGAGTAGGTGAATCCGTTTTACCACACCGGCGTCGATTTTTTCGGTCTGTTATTTATCAAGGAAAAGAAACATTGCAACAGGAATCGCATAAAGGCATACGGATGAACATTTATGTGCATGTCAATTAAAGCAGTGCATATCAAAATCGTAAGTGACCTCACGACAGAAGGTTTTTTGGCGGCATTTCGTAGATTCATAGCGTGCCGAGGCGCTCCGCCGCACGTATACTCCGACAGTGGCATAAATTTTGTAGGCGCGAATAACACGTTGCGTGAATTGTACGGTTTATTAGAGTCAAATGCATTTCATAAAGATGTAAATCATTTCGCACTTCAAAATAAAATTACGTGGCAGAACATCATTTAAGACGCATAGTAGGAAATGAATTATTTACATTCGAAGAATTAAACACATTAGTAATCGAGATCGAATTAATACTCATTTCACGGCTACTCTGTTCTATTTCCTCAGATCCTAACGATCCTCTTGCGCTAACACCCATGCATTTTTTAATAGGAAAGCCTACAACCATGCTGCCGGAAGATAATTATTTTTCTGTTTCAGATAACTATCTAAAATCATCGTATCTAATCACTAAAGCCAAGCAACATTTTTGGTAACAGTGGCAGCTCGAATATCTTAGCGAATTACAAAAACGGCAAAAATAGACCAATTCCGAAAAACAACTCATGAAGGATGACATTGTCCTATTAATCGATAAAAATCAGCATGCACTGGCATTTGGTACGTATCATGGATATTCATCCCGGACAAGACGGAATCATTAATCAGCATCGTCATCGTTGCGTTGCATTTCAAACGCAATGCAACAGCATTGTGTTCATTGCCGACTCAATCTTAAATCAAAGCGCAATGCAACAGAATTGTGCCCATTGCCGACTCAATCTTCAATCAAAGTACAATGCAACAGCATTGTGTCCATAATCGACTCAATATTAAATTAAAACGCATTTATATCATATTATGTATCATTTGTAAATCAATGTCTGTAAACACAACACATTCACATTCATACATTCATTAGGTAGCTAGTTAATTGCTCTCGCAAGGGGGGAGGATGTTCGATCTCCCGAAAAATACTTTATTCATTTGTCCGCCGTTGTATCGCGAACGATCCATGAGATGAGGTAAGGGGAAAGAAAGGGGAACCTATCCGCGCTTTTCACGAGTTTTCCGCGTCCGACGATTCGTTATCAAGCGTGGCCACGCTAGACCTTAGGCATGGGTGGAACGCTCAGGGAGGGACTGTCTTAATAAGTGGGGGTCTAGAAATTTCAGAAGAGCGCGAATTCGGTCAGTTCTTGCTCGGTTACCGGCGCGAATCAACCAATCACTTTTCTCGGTCATTGATATACACACATTTCATTATACACGCATTATACAATTATATCATCATTGTATTGTATAATATTCATCGGGGTTTTTATGCCGCAAGGCTTTTTCCCCCAGGAGCCAATAAATTATTTATCTTTTATGTGGCTCAATTAAGAAGTTTTTTATTTTTAATTCTAAGAAATCATCCGTTCCATCAAATCCTTTCGAGTGCAATCAAGTGTAATAAGAAGAATAAACCTGAATAAGAGTGATCAATCGAAGGATTGATTTACGACGCTACATTCATATTGACCGACTTATCGATCCGGCTAACTTTCGCTTGAATTTATCCTTTGAGAAAGGAAAAAGGCAAGAAAAAAAAAATTTATCTTAGCTGTAGCATGCACGCTCTTAGACTAATTTGCATGCAATTTCGCGGCGGACGTCACATCTCCCCCCTAAAACGGTTGCTAAAGGGTACCTAATAGCGACCGTACGTCTCAGTGAGTTCCGGTTTGGACAGCATCGTGGGTGGAGTAGATATTTAAGAATACCACGTGAAGAAAGGTGAAACAGGTGCTCTGTTATGATATTGGGTAGGATTAGGTAAATAGGAAAGTTCATTGTTAACAGCCTTGTCATGGACAATCAAAAGTTTCTTAGGAGTAGCTGGACTCAACGGTTGTATGTCTATCACTGTATCTTGTTTGTTAATTGGCACTGTTAGGTTGGATTCGGGTTGTGACTTAGTAAGATTAATTGGATTTATTGTGGTGAGTAAATGTGCTATGAATCCCAAAAGTGCTCCTAGGAGGCGAGTTGAACATCCAAAGACCGTATGGAGAGTGCATCCCCTTATGATTATGCTGATTACTTTTCTTGTGATTTGTATGATTACAATCGTTATGAATCCGGCTCCCACTGAACCGAAGGTTACGAATTTCGCCCATATGTAATTCTATGTTTATTCTGCTAGTTTGGTTACTGATTTTTTATTTAGCAATTTCATTAGACTCCCTTCTTGGTTTATTTCTGAGTGCCTGTCTATTTCTCTGGTCAATTCATTTAATAGAGCTGGCCTTTTAACGGGAAACATTATTCGTTCTCTAAATTCATTTACATCCTTTTCTGAATTAATGCCGTTGGTTGCTAGTTCGACAGGGCTAGTGTATTTCCAAGCTGGTTTTGTGAGTGGGTTCATTACTATTGGTGGTAATGTTTCTGTAGGTCTAGGAAGAATTTTGTACCACATGTTGCCTATCAAATAGTATGACGGTAGCAAAGTATTACACGTGAACTCCGTGCCCTTAGATTTAAGAATGTGAGAACGAGGAGTTAGGAACATGATAGTATTTTGATAGATTACTTGTAGTTCGGCATAACAGGCTTCTCTGTGCTCCAACTTCACTTCCACGGGTATGCATTTAATAATGTGCACCACCTCCCCTCCCAGCACCGCCATGTAACCAGGTCCAGGCATGAGGTTGTACGCCAATTTATCCGGAGCTTGCGTAGCGATTGACAATGCATTAAGTGTTTATCCCTCTAAATTACAATGCTGCTTTAATACATCGAGATACAATTGTTTCATCTGGGTTTGGATGTGTTTTTCTACATATACAAATTTTGAATTGTCGTATGCAAATATAGCCAAATTAGAGACCGATACCTTTTTATTTTGAGAAAACTTTACTTTTAGAAGTCTCAAATATTAATTTTGGGTGTTCAGTCCTAATAATGGTATATCCGCATACAGTTTCCTCATTCTTAATAACTAACGCGAATGTTATTTTGTCGTTAGTAAGAGAGTATACTGTTTGGTAATCTGCTACCTGGTAATCAAGCATTTAGTTTGCATATCCTTTATATAAAATTCAATATTTTTGTGATTCACAATTATCTCCAGGGGTGGGTTTCAAAAAGGTATGCCCTCCTTTTATGTCTAAACAAGTTCCTTCCGATAATGGACATACTGTGCCACAACGTAAGTGGACTAGATCATTACTCAATTTTACTTGTGCACTGTATGAGGTTAAAGTAATTTTAAGCGTGCCTTCCACTACTACAGATTCTTAGTTTCCGTAAGGATCCACAAAACTTGCTCCATTACAGCGACCATGTGTATCTAGATACTCTGCGAAGGTTATTTCGTGTGTAATAGTGTGGTTCACGTGCAACCCTTGAATGTCGTGAGCGCTTCCGAATCTTAAAATTCTGGTGTTATGCATTTCGCTGCATGAATGTTGGCTTATCTCATAGATTTATTGAGCTTCGCCGTTTTTTACTACAGAAATGTGGAAATTCATCCCACAATAGTAAACCGTGCGGCATACTACGAGTTTACATTGAATGACGTTAGTCTCGGCATAATCATTGATTTAAAGTAATTGTATACATTGTCGAGAAATCGTGATGTTTTCGCCTGGTAGGTTGCATTCTCCTACTTCAGTTAGTGATGAGGTTGTTACGTTCATCATTTTTGAGCCACAATCGTACCTTATTAATCCAATGCTTACTTGCACGTACGTTAGTAACAGCAGGTAGGCGACTATTCTGATGCGATCTGGAATCACAAGTAATATGTCTCCTTATTCTTCGTCCGACATTATCCTCATCTGGTTTGGTTTTTTAATTTTTGTTGTCTCATTTAAAATGTAAGATGTACGCAGTCTATTAGTATGTACTACTTTATCTTTATTGTTAACCTGAATTCGAACATTACCTTTACATAAAATTTCTAGTACCTTATGAGGTCCTGTATAATAGTCCCCGAATTTATTAGGTTTTGGTCCCTTTAATAAGAATACAAAATCTCCCACCTTAAAATTTTTTTCATTAGCCCTTTTGTTGTAATAAAGTTTGGTTTTTAGTTTTCAGTCTACCAAATTTTCATATGCTAATTTACGTATTCCAATCAAATGTGCCACTAAACTTTGATATAGCCTTGATAAGTTGGTAATAAATCTGCTTCACGCAAAGGGTCGCTAGAGGGTAACCGAGCGGTTTTACCGAACACAACCTCATACGGAGTGTGTTTAATACTTTCTTGTACACAGGTGTTGTAATTTCATGTAGCAATATCGACCTATTGGTCCCATTCAGCGTCCTTCGTAAAGTATTGCTTTAAGAATTCTCCTAAGGCATGGTGTGATCTTTCCAGTGATCCGTTGGATTGAGGATGAAAAGCTGTAGTTCAGATTTTCTTTATCTTGAATCGTTTGGCTACTCTTTGCAATAATGAATTAAGAAAGTTTCACCCTTGATCAATAAGTATTACCTTAGGGATACCGAATATACAAATGAACAGTTTAATAAATGCATCGGTTATGGTTGCTGTTTGAGTGTTAGGTAAAAGTACTGCGAGGCAGTACTTTGAAAGTTGGTCTTGCATTGTCAGGATATACTCGTTACCAATTTTTGTTTTGGGTAATGGTTTTACTACGAGGGCGGTTCAATAAGTACCCGTGTTTAACGACAGAGGGCGTTCCTGAGGGAAGTTGGTACTATCATCGTGTGCTGCCATCTATTAAACGACGGTAAAACTAATTTCAGACTGATTGATAGAGTAGTTTGGATTTGGCAGCCATTCGAGTAAGACGTGTTTCGTGATTTTCGCTAAGATGGAAAAAAAGCAGTATCGTTCGGTAATTCGCTTTTTGTTTTTGAATGGAAAAAAATGCGAGGAGATAATGGCAAAGTTGGGTGCTGTTTATGGGGATACTTCGCCATCTATGACCACTGTTAGATATTGGTTCAACGAATTTAAACGTGGGCGAACATCCGTTTTTGATGAGGAGCGACCAGGACGCCCAGCAGACGTGGTTACCGAGGAAATCATTCAAAAAGTCTACGACATGATTCTCGCTGATCGACGAACGAAAGTGCGCGAAGCAGCAGAGGCCATAGGTGTGTCGACCGGAACGGCAATTAATATTTTACATGATAAGTTGGCGATAAAAAAATTGTCGGCCCGGTGGGTGCTGCAATAGCTCACAGTGGACAACAAGCGGATGCGGCTGTTAACTTCGAAGCAGTGTTTGGAGCAATCTAAGCAAGATCCGAAGGAGTTTTTGCGTCAAGTTGTCACCGTTGATGAAACCTGGATTCATTATTACACACCAGAAACTAAGCAACAATCAAAACAATGGATTTCTCCTGGTGAATCTGCTCCAAAGAAGGCGAAGACGGTCCCATCGGCCGGAAAGGTCATGGCGATGATTTTTTGGGATGCGAACGGCGTCATCCTCATGGATTTTTTTGAAAAAGGAATAACGATCACTGGATAATACTACAGTGAGTTATTGGACCGCTTCGACAAAAAATTGAAGAAGACACGGCCGCATTTGGCGAAAAAGAAGGTGCTGTTTCACCATGATAGCGCACCAGCACATTCATCCGGAGTTGTCACCGCCAAACTGTATAAATTGCGTTATGAATTGCTGCCGCACCCCCCGTATTCACCCGATCTGGCTCCCTGCGACTTTTTCTTGTTTCCTAACATAAAGAAATGGCTCGCGGGATAAAAATTTAGCTCAAACGAGGAAGTCATCGCCGAAACAGAGGCGTATTTTGGAGAGTTCGACAAATGCTATTTTTTTAAGGGGTTAAAAAAATGGCAGGAACGTTGGGAGAAGTGTATCTTTCTAAAAGAGAACTATGTTGAACAATAAAAAGAAATTTTTGAAAAAATGGTGTCTTCATTTCTAACACGGGTACTTATTGAACTGCCCTCGTATATCTAATGCCAGTTTATCGAAAATTGTACCAGGTGTATCGGTAATGACCATGGGCTGTCTTGTCTTCAATCGAATTAGCTTTCTTAACTGACAGTCGAGGCACTGTTGCATACGTCTGTGGACGTATTGTTTGAGATTTTCCCAGTAGTACGTACGTTTTATTCTATTAAAAGTTTTTGATATACCTCCATGCCCTCCAACAAGTGAATTGTGTAGTTTGTAGAAGATCTCGTTCCTTTTATTGTAGAGGACGTACTGTAAAGTACCCTTACATATGATTACCTTTGATTCGGAACCTTGGAATGCTGTTTTTATAAACGCGAAAACTTCGCACTATTCTATGTGCGCTATATGCTGGCTCTGGACTATACTGATCTCGTTTAGTTTCTTATCAGACATCTGCTTCCGCAGACGTCTTAAAGATTCGAGAATGTTTTGTTTGATCATCTCCTGTGACATGGGAGTTTCTTCCCTAATGCACAGAGCGACATCAAATTTTTCATCAGACCTCTTGGTTACTCTTACTTTTAAGAGTAGCAAGTTGTCTTGTAACGGTATCTTGTTGGCATCCAACAAGGCTTTAGCTTCGTCGTCTAGAGGTCCTCCATTTGAGGCCACAAAGTACGTGATATTATCGTGTCGTAACGTTAATAAATCTTTTGTAGTGACTATGTTATCATCTATAGCCTTATGACTGCCTGATGACTTGTAGTCGTCGTCTTTGGAAGTCATAGCTGATTGTGGTTTCTCGTCTTGAGAGCACTTTGTACTTTTGGTCATTATCCTTGGTTTTTCATCCTCTGTCTCAGAAAATGGAGAAGAGGAATCGGCTGAGCCGTTATTTGTAGTGGTGGCACGTGCATCAACGTTTTTTTCTGCCTAGCTCGTTTTTTTGACACCTTTCTTATTGAATTCTCGTCTCCTGATAATCTTGTATCGTCTTCTATTTCTACCTTCGTTGGTTTGGGTGTAATTAATAATATTGGTTATCTTTAGGATCGGTTCGTCATCTCCTGAGTGATTTGGCTAGAGTTTCGATAACGGGTTCGTTGAACGTTGGCTTCGTTTCTACGTGCTGAGTGTTTCTTTTGGGTCTCCCCCGTTTGCATACTGTTTCTTTAGCCTTGTCAAAATCGTCTTCGCTACCTTTGGCGTGGAGTTTCTCTTCGTTTTCCCTTGACTTTAATTTATCGGCCTCTAATTGTTTTTGCCTTCTGGTTATTACATTAACCTCTATTGAGTTTCTGGATAAGCTGTTAGCATTAACATTTTGTTTTCCTGCCTTGTATAATATCCCGTAGTCGTACTCAGATAGCTTAAATCGCCACTTCTGTACCCTGGTATTCAAATCTGCGTTTTTAAACCATAATAGTGGTCTATGATCAGTGATTATTGTGAACTTTCTTCCATAAATGTACGGTCGGAATGTTTGTACTGCGTATAGCACTGCTAGAGCTTCCTTTTCATAGGTGTCATAGTTCAATTGTGGACCTCTAAAGACTCTTCAGGTGTATGTGATAGGTTTGTCACTGTCTACTTTCCCTTGCGACTAGATACCTCCCGCTGCATATCCTGAAGCATCGGTTGTGATTAGGAATGGTTTGGACATGTCAGGGAACTGTAATAATGGTGCGGAGCATAATTTTTTCTTTAGGATATTTAAAGAATCTTCAACAGTGTCCGTCCAATTGAAATCTTAGTCATTCTGTAGCAATTTTGTTAAAGGTTTGGATATTTTAGCAAAGTGTTTTATAAATCTTTTATGATAACCGGCTAATCCAAGAAATTGTCTTACACCTTTTACGTTATTAGGTCGAGGAAACTTTTTCACAGCTTCTATTTTTTTTTTGGATCAGGTCTAATTCCTTCACTACTTAGTATATGTCTCAAATAGGTTACTTCGCGTTTTATTGTAGTAATTTACATTTATGTGGCTCCAGCTGCCAGTTTGCTTTTCTCAGCCTTTCCATTACTTGATTGAAAAGTGTTCCGTGTTTATCAAGAGATTTCGCGTGGATTACAATATCATCCATATACACAAAAACTTCTTTTTCAATAAGTCCGTCTAGTGTAATATTCATTGCATTCTGGTATTCCACCGCTGCATTGCGTAGTCCTAACAGCATTCAAAGAAATTTGAAGTGTCCGCTAGAGGTGGAAGAGGCGGTTTTATGAACATCGTCGGGATCTAGCAAAATTTGATGATAGCTAGATACGCAATCAACTGTATAATATTTTGCATTGCCAACTTAATCGAAAATATCTGTTAACTTCAGTAGCGAATAAGCCATTGGTATAGTCTTATCATTTAAAGGCCTAAAATTTAACACTACTCTTTGTTCTTTAGTACGACCCAGAGGCTGGTGTTACGCGGATCTTGAAGGCTTAATAATACCTTTTTGCAATAATTCTTGTACTTGCTTGTCGACTTCCTCCTTTGAGGCATGGGGTAATCTATACTGCTTCGTATTTACTGGTACGAGGGTAGTCCCAAAAGTACCCGACCTGACTTATGAATACAGGCAGTTTTAAAAAAACAATTACTGCGATCAACAATATCACCTTTCAACAACTTAATGTGAAAAATTCATAACGGTACGTTTATTATTTTTTTTTTTACAGACATCCAAAGTAAACGCTTTCAGTAAATTTGTAAATATGGAAAAAATCGGGCATCGTTATGTGATACAATACTTTCATTTGAAAGTTCTACTACTGTGATCAAAAAGTAAGGTGAAATTGTCATTTAAAACTCCCGGGCATTAGGAAGGCAGGTAAATTTTTTTTCCTAGGTTGGTAGGGCTGTCTATAACATTTACCAAGCGTCTGTTTGTCAAAAGGGTTTAATTATCTCCGAGTTACACGTGTTTTTATAAACAACTAAAAGTAAATTTTTCGATTTTTACAATGGGTGATTTTGTTGAGCAAAGAATTTGCATCAAATTTTGTTTGCGGAACGAATATTCTTGTGCGGACACGTTGAAAATGTTGCGGAAGGCTTTTGGTGATTAAACTATTGCACGATTGTACGCCCATCGTATTCAGGCACTATTTGAGCTGCATCTTTGGGTGATATTAAACAATTTGGCTCTCTATAGTCACTAGGTCGATTATTTTTATACCTAAAATGTTTTTAGTATGGCCCCACCAGTAGCTTGGTCACTAGGGTCTTCTTTTTCTTCTAAATCTGTCATGGTGAGACCGGTAGTTGATGCTTTATCAAAGGTCGCCAGTGGTTTAAGTTCGATTAAATTGTCACTTAAATTTACTTTTAACGATATAGAAAGTTGTGGATGTACAATAGGACTCCGCGGTAACTGACTAGATGTTTTAAATACTTCTGATGCTTCTGAATCTTCTAATTGAGGATAAAATTTTGATTGTCGCGTTATCCTTTTGTTAGTCATTAATTCTCATTTAAATTCCTTTAATTGCTTGGTGAGATTGTATAATAATTTAGTATATATCTAATTCGTAGATTCTTTATACGCGTAGCCGCTTATTTATTAAATAGAAAAAATTATTGAAGAGTTAGTTGTAGATTAAGTCCTATATTCATACGAGTATACTGCGAAGAGAAAACTAAAAAATTACGAATTTGTTACTCTATTCGTAAATTTTTCATTTGGTGTACAACAGTGTCTAGTTGTGCTTCAATATTGTTCAACTTGGTTTGAATACTTGAATTATCCTCTTCTATTGCTTCTAGCTGTGCTACTAGTGTATTTTCTACGTTTAATTGCTTAACAGCCAGCAGTTGAGAGTATCTTTCTAACCTAGATAATGTTGTTTATCAATTTGATCCTGGTGTTCTCGTTTATCTAGAAGGCTTTTTTGAAATCAGTTTGACTTAACCAATCGAAAATTAATATCCTCTTAATACTCTATTCTGGTAAGAATCTCTTCGAATAAATTATGCGTCTGTATATCGCTAATATGATTTTGATTTAGCGGTATCATTGAAAGAAAATTTTTAATTTGGAAGTTAAAATTTTTACTAATATAATCAACGTGTTTATATTTTTTTAAGTGTTTCTTTTTTTTAAATTATTATTTTATTTTTATTATTATTGATATATATTTAATTATTTTATTACTGTTTAGTTTTTATCCTTCTATTAATTATTAATTTTTTGTTTATATTGTTTGATTAATTATGGTGGTTTAAAATATTTGTGATTTATTTTACTTAACTTATAAATTTTATTTTGTATAAAATGTAAATTTAAAATGTAATTACACAGTTTTACTCGTTTTCTTTAGCAATAATTAGTTTATGTTAGTTGATTTATTTATATAAATTAACTTTGTCTTAAATTTATTCTGTTCGTTGCAGAAATTTTATTTGTTTTTTAAGAGTTTGTTTTTTGTAAGTAATTTTATTATATTATTTTCTATATGTAACTTTAAATTTATGTTTTATAATTTATTCAATCTTAAAAGTTTGTTGAAAATTTCCTTCTTGATATAATTTTTAATATTTATTCTCATATGACAAAAATGATCTAAACATCTGCAGCGTTCAATACGATTTTATTCATTTAAATTTCGAATACGTAATATATCTCTTATATAAGTGTATATTGTAATATTTTACAGATTAATAAAAATTCCAAAAATGAATTCTTGTGAGTTGTTAATATTATTAATTTATCCGATCCACAGGTTTTTTGTATTGGATCATAAAAGAAACAAAAAGCAATGCTTCTATTTAGTTATTGTTTAATTTTATTTTATTTGTTTGGAATTACAAATTTCTAAGATAATTTATTTTTTTCCTTTGTTTGTAGATTTTGCTATTTTTTCTGGTATTTCCTTTGTAAAAGAATTAAAATATTTTTTCATTCTGTCTTCCATTTTAAATTTCTGTAATTTTTTCAATTCACTTTTGCTAAATTTGTCCGGCTCGTCTCTACTGGTTATCAAATTTTTCTCTTTATCGAAGTCTGTTATACTTACTCAGAGTATCTTTAATCTAAATACAACCTTTTTAATAAAAAGAAAATTATGGTAAGTATTGGTTGTCGTTTAAACATATTTTTCTAGGCTCTCTTCATGTATTATTAATTTATCAAATATTAGTATGGCACCTGTGAGTAACTTATCAAAAAGAATATTCAAAATCAGTATTTTTGACTCTCGAAAGTTGTGAAATCAAATAATATTGCTAACAAGGGAACCACCACAACCCGACCCCGCCAATTTTAATAATTTTTGGATATGTTGTAAAACTCAAAAAAATATTTGACACGTGTTTCTTTTTATTGGCTGACAACCACTTTTAAAGGGTGAAATCCACCCCTGAAAACCACATCGATAAAACGTTTCTTTAATATATCTCTGCATCTAATGAATATTTTTAAATAAAATCAACGCTAAAATATTTCTTATAAGTAGGCGCTTCTACTGATATAACTTTAACACCAAAGGGTGGCAACCCCTTTTTCTATAGGGGTCAAAGCTCTATTTTTTTTGCTATTTTGCGATTCAAAATCTGTTAAATAAGGTCGAGTGGGTTAAAAACTGCATTTATATTGAGAAAATAAGAAATTCAAATTGACGTAGTTTGGGGTTTTTTAAGAAAAAATTTTTTGGGCGTGTGTTATCCCTAAAAACCACCTCTACCAAATCACAAGCAGGCTAACCCACCAAATCCTGGCCACAGTGTGTCTATTAATTTTTGTTCTGTTATATGTACATATAACAAGCGAAATATATAAGATAACTAAGCTACCCCTAACCTCTAACCCCTAACCTCAAAAACCCAAAACATCACCCCTATCAAACCACAAACAGGTAAACCTACGTAACCCTGGTCACAGCATGTTTATCTATTATTTTTTTAACTAGATATATCCTACATCACAAGCGAGCTATGTCCGCAGAAATCCGACCCTTGACCCCTAACCCGCCTAACCCCAAAAAACCTCCCCTACCAAACCACAAGCAGGCTAACCCAACTAATCCCTGCGACAGCATGCTTATGAATCATTTTTTCTGTTATTAAATATATCCCATATCACAAGCGAACTATATTAGCTAACCAAGCTACTCCTAACCCCTAACCGTACAAAATCGAAAAAACTACCCCTATCAAACCACAAGCAAGCTAATCCATCTTAACCTGGCCCCAGCGTGTTTTTTGATGATTTTTTTTTTTTTTAAATAAATATATCCTACATAATAAGCAATTTATGACAGCAAACCATTGTACCCTTAACCCAATGAATCCTTAAAGAACACCCTTACCAACCCACGAGCAGGCTACTGCCCTCAACCCTGACCACAGCGGCATTTATCGCTCATTTCTTCTTGAAATAATTGTCAAATCGAAACCTGGAATGAAAAAAGTCACGTCTAAAAATAAGTATATAATGTAATACGTTGTCTTATTATTTTTAAATGAACTTTATAAAAAGTTATTCTTATGAAAGACTATATTTTTGACTTATATGTAAATCAAAATGTATTATTTGACATAGTTTTCACAGTAATTATAATCTTCAAAGAAGTGCTTGAAACATAATGACTTTTTACACCAACCACATCGTATTATTGCAACATTCTTACATCCTTCTACTTCGCAGTTGACATTACAATTTTCTCCAAAACTAAAATCAACAGGATTATCAGTTTTATCTGATTTTTGAGTAATGTAGCCGCTTTTATACCAGTAATATTTAAAAATATCCGTATATCTCGGTGAAGAAAACTGGTTATGTACCAGTGATTGTAATGTTATAATGTTATTTCTTACATGTAAATTCAAGTCATATTCCATCAGCATTACTTGATCTGAAAATTGCCTCACGAAATTTTTCCAAACCCTAAAATCATATACATCAAGAGGTTGGATCTTCTTGTCGTTCCAGTGGGAATTTTTTTAATGTTAACAATTTTATTCATTGGCATCGTTTCCTCTATAACTCTATCACAATGTCCACTCCAAGAATCAAGTGAAAGAATAAATTGAGGACCAACATTTGGATAAAATACTTCTTTTAACCAAATTTTGAAGTGCTCTGAAATAAATAAAATGTTGCTATAGAATACTTTTTTATATTATTGCATTATTATACATAAAAATAATCTCACCTGTAGTTAATTTTCCAGATTTTGATGCTTCCACATGCACATTATTTCGTTTTATCAAAGTTGATTGTACTATAGGACCGAATTCACCAGTTTTTTTTTTGAATACTAAAAAAGTGGTGATAGAAGTCTCCCTGTAGCTGATATAGTTGGTTGAATTATGTAACTGTGCGTTGTCGATGAAACTGACTGTACCAAACAGTGCACTTGTTTTTCTCCTTCTATCGCTAATGCCCTTCCTGAATGCATTTCTAATTGGAAACCACTCTGATCTGAATTATAAATATTTGCTATTCCGATTCGTAGTATACACGATTTCACGTCAGCAACAAAAGCTTCAGCACTAGCTTGAAGCTCTGAAGCACCTTCTAATGTTTTTTTAGTAATAAATTTATTCATTTTCCTGGACACAATTCTATGAGCTTTTTTAAACTTCAATACATAATTCGCAGAAGCCTTAAATCTTAATCTTCTGAGCCGAGTTCTTTTTGTCCTTGTAACGCCCATTTACGTATATTCTTGTCATGTACTATTGAACCAGCTTCAGTAGCCACTTTGAAATTGTCTAATGTATACTGGCAGATTTGGGCAATTTTTTCTCGATAAGTACCACCTTTATTTATTGTTTTGGCCCAACGTTTAAGTTGGCTTATTGATAAAACTTTTTTAAATCTATTACTTTCAGTTTCTAATTTTAAATTTTTTCCCTTTTTTCCGCTTTTCCAATATTCTACGGCATTATTTTTATACTCAAATGATACTTCTTCAACATCATTTGTACAATGATTCGTTGGTGCAAATTCTGGATCAGGAAAGTGATGTTGTATTTCATCTTCGACTATTTGAGCATCACTACCTTTATATTCTTTATGGAAATCCAACGTTCCTCCAACAATCATATCCACATCATTCAACTCGTGTACTGTATCTATTAATATTTGTTTCAACTTCTCTGATAATTTAATTTCTTTGAAATTAATCTCACTGCTTGGTATTTGTAAGTTTTCAAAATATGCGAATAATAAATTCAATACGTTCAAAGCATTAACCTTCATAATTAAATCTAAAATAAAAGCACTAAATAAATATTTTTTTCGCAGTTGTAAAGTATTAAAAAAAAAAACCTAGTCTAATACAAATTTTCTTCTTACTTTTATTTATAATATTCTTGTGCTAAGAAAATTTCTTATAGAAATACAAGTAAATGTGTTTATACTTCTAGCACAATAAATAATTCACTTTAGTTGAACTGTTTTCATTTATCAAATGCAAGCCGGATGTCTTCCCCAATGATGTTTACACAAGAAATTATCTTCCTCGAAACATGGATTAGATAAAAATGCAGATAACGTATGCTTTGTAAACATTATAACTTTCTTAAAAGAGCAATGATGATAGTAGTAATCTAATCAAACTTCGTTATAAATTATTCTTTAAACGAAAAATAAAAGAACAATACATTATATTATTACACTAAATTACAATAAATATAAAATTAATACATTAAAATTTTAATATATAACACTCATTCCGTTTTTTAAATGGCGAAGAATTGAAGACTCTTCTTTGAATTTACAATAATAGCAAATAATAAATTATTTCGAATATATATATATATATATATATATATATATATATATATATATATATATATATATATATATATATATATATATACTTATAAATATTCACTTATTTACACTTTGAAGCAGTTGTCTTACGAAATTCGTCGGATCTGGAGATCCTTGCCACTAGAATACGCCGTCAAATTAGTAGAAAGCATGCCTCGGAGATGCCAGGCAATTATCGACGCCGGTGGTGACTGGACACATTATTGACCGAATTGCATCATTGTTTGTAATGTGTACAATGTATATATAAATATGAAAGTCTTATCAAATAAATTTTTTTATAAATTAACACGACCACGCTCTTACTTGACAGACTGTATGTAGGATATATTTATTTAAAAATAAGAAAAATCATCAAAAAACACGCTGGGGCCAGGTTGAGATGGATTAGCTTGCTTGTGATTTGATAAGGATAGTTTTTTCGATTTTGAACGGTTAGTGGTTAGGAGTAGCTCGGTTAGCTAATATAGTTCGCTTGTTATATGGTACATATAACAGAACAAATAATTAATAGACCCACTGTGGCCAGGGTTAGGTGGGTTAGCCTGCTTGTGATTTGGTAGAGGTGGTTTTTAGGGGTAACACACCCCAAAAAATTTTTACTTTAAAAATTTCTAAATACGTCAATTTTAATTTCTTATCTTATTATAAATGCAGTTTCTAACCCACTCGACCTTATGTAACAGATTTTGAATCGCAAAATAGCAAAAAAAATAGAACTTTGACCTCTATTGAAAAAGAGGTTGCAACCCCTTGGTGTTAAAGTTATATTAGTAGAAGCGCCTACTCATAAGAAATATTTTGGCGTTGATTTTATTTAAAAATATTCATTAGATGCAGAGATATATTTAAAAAAAGATTTTTCGAGGTGGTTTTCAGGGGTGGATTTCACCCTTTAAAAGTGGATGTCAGCCGATAAAAAAAACACGTGTCGAATATTTTTTTGAGTATTGCAACATATCCAAAAATAATTAAAATCGGTGGGGTCGGGTTGAGGTGGTTCTCTTGTGTGTTTTTTCTTTTTATCAACACATTTTTTTTTAACGATAGCTGATCGTCAATGTTGTTATATATAATATGCTAATAAATATATACATGTAAATACAACAATCTTTTAAATAAAAAAAAATTATCGTCTTCGTTGTTATTAAAAAATCTGAAAAACTATAATTAATAATTAATTTTTATAAACATACTTTCAAATTTTCTTTAATTTTAAAATATTTTAGACTAAAGAAAGCAATAAAATATAATAAGATCGCTAAATATCATCTTTCTTTTTATTTATGTATTTTTTGACCTATACCTGGTCATTATTTACTTATCTGATCAATAAAAAGTCATTACACAAATTTCTACGCACGAAAGTTGTGAAATCTATTTAATGTTGTTAAGTATTCAATATTTGTGTCGAACACATTTACTTTATAATTTTAGTTATGTGACGGGGTATATTTATTTACGCCCCGCTGGCAACGCAAGACCTTCCTTTGGTCCTGCTTTCTATTCTTTTCTTGTGTGTGGGGCCTTGCCTAGGGCCCCGCTGCCAGTGATGCTCCCACCGGGCTTGGCTACTCAGTTTGTGTGCCAATGCTAGATTGGCACCCCCGTGGAGGCGGCGGTATTTGGAATAGGGAATAAATTAAGGCAAACGCTCCAGCAGTTTGTTAATGCTTATTCAATAAATAAAACAGCGAAAGCAATACAAAATACATTAATTATTCCGGAGAGATCCGTTTACGCGAAGAGCAATTAGTATTGCCTCACGCGCACTACGCATGCACACCCTCTTCAATTCATGCGGCTACACACGCACGTGTAGTTTATGGCCGACGGATATAGAGAGAGCCGTTCCCTCTCTATACCGCCGTAGTCTGTGACTGCCCGAGTGAGAGCGTCTCTCTCTCTCTCTCTCTCTCACTCGACGCTGCAGTCTATGGTTGAGCGAGAGAGCTCGTTCCTCTCGCACAACTGCGCGCTCGCAGGTTGTATGAGTAAGAGTGGCTTTCTCTTACTCGTACGCCTATTCTATGATAGTGCGAGAGAGAGATCAAACCTCTCACTCGCACTCGTGCGGCCTAATCGGTTTTGAGTTACGCGGTCTCGCGCGTAACTCTCCTATAGATACATATATATATATGCCTGACGCGATCGCACACGCGTCAGGAAACTAAATATAATTACTTGCGAACTAATTATTGCGATGAAATGGCCACTAACTTTTTCTTCGCAGTCTCGGAATCGTCCTCTCTTAAGCGCTATCGGAACGGCGGAGAAATCGTTATCGGGAAAAATTGCGTAAAAAATATTAGCGGAGAAATTCACGTGCGGCTAGCTGAACGGCTCGTACGAGAAGAAGGCTTGAGGGGAGGGCTACTCGTTCCCCTCTCGCCTATCGGTTTTCCCGCGTATCGCTATCGATTCTTGATCGATAGCGCCGCGTTCCGGTACGCCGCGGATTCTCGCGCCTTTTCCCGCGTCAAGCCGTCGATCGCTTGATCAATGGTGCCGCGTATCGTCGCGCCGCGAACTTTATCTCGCACTGTACGAGGTCTGGCTATTAAATAACGAGACTGCGCGCCTAGAGGGCGCCGTAGAGGGGTGGGAAAGAAAACGAGTAGTGCGTTGGGTATCTAGATATCTTGTCTATGCACGTACCAAAACACGTTCTCGTCACTATTATTGTATTTGTGCACTAGCGGTTTGAAACAAACGTGTTTTTTCCTCGTGCCGAAAACCATGTGTGACGAACAACAGGAGCAACGTATCAATCTCAAGTTTCTCGTTAAATTAAAAAAAACTCCGACTGAGTGCTGTAAATTGTTGCAAGAGGCCTATGGGGACCATTCTCTATCTCGTGCGCGTGTTTTTGAGTGGTGTAAGTGCTTCAGTGAGGGCCAAGTGAGCACTGAAGATGACCAACGCCCAGGTCGCCCTGTCACTGTTTCAACTCCGGAAACAGTGACCAAAATCAACTAAATTGTGCGTGCAGATCGACGAATGAGCATCCGGATGATTGCCGAGGCTGTAAACGCCGATAAAGAAACGGTTAGACAAATTTTACACGAGGAATTACACATGACAAAAGTCTGTGCGAAGTTGATGCCAAAAAATCTGACTCCTGACCAAAAGCTCTTGCGTCAACAGGTCTTCTCAGATTTCCTTGAAAGGTTAAAAAAAGATTCTGGACTGATAAAAAACATTATTACTTGCGACGAAACGTTGATTTTTCAATACGATGTTGAAACAAAGCGGCAATCGATGCATTGGAAGACGGCTGAATCGCCCAGAATCAAAAAAGCAAGGATGTACAAATCAAAATTCAAGGCAATGTTGATCGTTTTTTTTGACATTAACGGTATTGTGATGACTGAATGGGTTCCAGAGGGTCAGACTGTCAACCAGACTTACTATTTGTCAGTTTTGGTAACACTGCGAGAACGAGTTTGTAAGAAACGGCCCCAGTTGTGGAAGAACAACTCGTGGATTTTGCACTAGGACAACGCACCTGCCCATAACGCGCTATCTGTGAAGCAGTATTTGGCCAGTAAGTGCATTCCAGTGCTCGAACACGCACCGTAATCGCCAGATTTGGCACCGTGCGACTTATTTTTGTTTCCGAAGATAAAATCTGCTTTGAAAGGGACCTGATTTAAGTCGATGGAAGCGGTAATGCTAAAAACGGCAGAGCTCCTAAAGGCCCTCACCAGAAAAGACTTCCAGCACTGCTTCGATCAATGGAAAAAAACGTATGGAAAGGTGTGTGGCGAGGGAAGGGGAGTATATTGAAGGGGAGCATTCGAACGTAGAATAATTTTTATAATAAAACCCTTTTTCGTAACCAGTCTCGTTATTTAATAGCCAGACCTCGTATGGCAGGTGGCCTAATCTTGATAAGCCACCTGTCACAGTTAATACTAAAAAATACTATTTTATATTTTATACAATTTCCTTTTAAAATGTTACTTTAAATTGAAATATCAAAGTATACAAAACATCAATTATGTGAAATGATTCTTTTTACTGTTACATTTATTTAGTTTTTATTTCAATTCTATTCAATAATTTTCATTTAATTTCATATTGTTTTTGTACGATAGTAGGAAGTTGCTTCGAATGAAACCACTGTAATCAAATAATTCTTTTAACTATATTTTTCTATATCTTTTATGCTATATTCTTTTACAACTTATACATATATTTCATAATAAGTTACTTGTGACATGTAATTAAAACCATACTTGCCGGACACTTGTAGAGTATAATGGTGGAGAATATAAATAATAAAATATATAGAATATAAAAAATAAATAAACATTTGATTTGAAAATTATATTTTTCTATTTCTTTTTAAATTATATAGTGCTTTATTTTTTAAATAAAAAATTATCAAATGTTAAAAAATTGTTATTGACAAACTTTAATAATTTTTTATTACATATATATATTTAAAATTATACAAATATACAACAAGATATGAAATCATATTAATTTTTTATTTTTTCTTTAATATTTATTAAGGAAAAAATCAGCATATGCTATGTCATTTTTGTATACTGTAAATGTACTTGTATACATAGAAAGTATAGCTGAAAGTTTGGCATTTTATTATTCGTAATTCGTACCCAATTATGTTTCAGTTATAACATAAAAAAACTATTTTAGCATCTATTGGGTGTACAACTTTGCTTCCGCCGTTTTTTTTCGAAATTCGAGGCTTAATTGTAAAAAACTGGTTACATATTTATGATTCAAAGTATTGTCCATCGCTGGCCACTACTTTCTCCCATCTTTGGGGCAGCATACAAATCTCGCGTTGAAAAAACTGGTCATCTTTTGAATCGATCCACGAATCGATCCAATTTTTTACTTCTTTATAAGACTGGAAGTGCTGGTCAGCCAGGCCGTGTGCCATTGATCGAAACAAGTGATAGTCCGAGGAAGCAACGTCTGGAGAATACGGCGGGTGGGGTAGGACTTCCCATTTCAAAGTTTCCAAGTATGTCTTGACCACTTTCGCAACATAGGGTCGAGCATTGTCATGCTGTAAAATCACTTTATCATGTCTCTCGTTGTAATGCGGCCGTTTGTCTTTCAATACTCGGCTCAAACGCATTAATTGCGTTCGATAACGATCGCCTGTGATTGTTTTAATCGGTTTTAACAACTCATAATACACTACGTGGAGCTGGTCCCACCAAATACTGAGCATGACCTTGGAACCGTAAATATTCGGTTTTGCCGTTGACGTGGAAGCATAGCCGGGATATCCCCATGATTTTCTGCGCTTGGGATTATCGTAGTGAACCCATTTTTCGTCCCCAGTCACAATGCAATGCAGAAATTCCTTCCGTCTTTGCCTTGCAAGCAGCTGTTCACAAACACACAAACGCCGTTCAACATCTCTCGGCTTCAACTCGTACGGCACCCAATTTCCTTGTTTCTGAATCATTCCTATGACTCTCAGGCGTTATGAAATGGCTTGTTGCGGCACTCCCAATGATCTTGCCAATTCTTGTTGCGTTTGACACGAGTCTTAATCAAGTAATGCCTCTAATTCTGCATCTTCGAAAACCTTCTCTCTTCCACCGCCATGCTGGTCTTCGACGTTAAAATCGCCGTTCTTGAAGCGTTGAAACCACTCTCGGCACGTTCTTTTACTAATAGCGGCCTCCCCATAGGCATTTGAGAGCATTCGATGAGCCTCAGTCGTAGATTTCTTCATATTAAAGCAGAAAATTAAAATCTCCCGCAAATGACGAGAATTTGGCTCGTAAGCTGACATGTTTAATCGAGAATAACTTTATGATGCAGACACAAATCGACTAATATTTCGATAGCGTTATGTTAACAAATACCCAAGCTTATCGTATGACATCTATGATCTATTTATTTTAACTACCACTTACTGCTACAGCCATCTATTGCAAAACGGCGGGAGCAAAGTTGTACACCCAATATAAATATATCTTGATTATATAAATTACCACGAGCATTACCATCAACTTGTTTAATTTCAAACGCAGACAAACTATTACAGTATCTAAAAATATATGTTGATCACATAAATTACTGCGAGTATCACCATATACTCTACAAGTGTCCGGCAAGTATAGTTTTAATTACATGTCACAAGTAACTTTCTATGAAATATATAAGTTGTAAAAGAATATAGCATAAAAGATATAGTTAAAAGAATTATTTAATTTCAGTGGTTTCATTCGAAGCAACGTACGAAAACAATATGAAATTATATGTAAATTATTGAATTGAATTAAAATAAAAACTAAATAAATGTAAGAGTAAAAAGAATCATTTCACATGATTGATATTTTGTATATTTTGATATTTCAATTCAAAGTAACATTTCAAAAGAAAATTGTATGAAATATAAAATAATATTTTTTAGTATTAACTAAAATTATAAAATAAATGTGTTCGACACAAATATTGAAATGCTTAACAACATTAAATAGATTTCACAACTTCCGTGCGTAGAAATTTGTGTAATGACTTTTTATTAATTTGATAAGTAAATGATGACCAGGTAGCGGTCAAAAAACACATTAATAGAAAGAAAGATGGTATTTAGCGATATGATTATATTTTATTGCTTTCTTTAGTCTAAAATATTTTAAAATTAAAGAAAATTTGAAAGTATGTTTATGAAAATTAATTATTAATTATACTTTTTTATATTTTTTAATAACAACGAGAACAATGATTTTTTTGTATTTAAAAGATTGTTGTATTTACATGTACATATTCATTAGCATATTATACACAGTGTCTCCCATGGAAAACGGAACTTTTTCAAAATAAAGACAAAAACTCAATATTCCGGCAAATCTAATTTATTTTATTTAAAATAGTCTCCTTCTGCATCAATACAACGTTTTGCACGATCAATTAACATATCGAATGAGTTTTTGAGATCATTTTTATCCATTGACTTTAGTATGTCGGTCGTCGCTCTTTGAATGGCCTCTACGTCGGCATAACGTTTTTCTTTCATAGGCAAGTGCAATTTGGAGAACAAGTAGAAGTCACACGGAGCCAAATCCGGCGAGTACGGTAAATGGTTGATGGTTAAAATGGAATTTTTGATTAAAAAATCTGTGATCAAGTTCGATCGATGAGACGGGGCATTATTATGCAACAAACGCCAGCTCCCTTTTTCACGGTATTGTGGCCGCACACGACGAATACGGCTGAACGAACGCTTCATAACACCAAGATAAAACACAGCAGTAATCGTTTGACCAGGTGGAACGAATTCACGATAAATAATACCCTCCGAATCGTAGAAACAAATCAACATTGTCTTCACTTTTGACTTTTCAAGACGACTTTTTTTCGGATTGGGCTCGGTTAGGTGCTTCCATTCAGCACTTTGACGCTTGGTTTTGGGATCATATTGAAAACACCATGTCTCGTCACCAGTCGCAATTGAATATTTCAAGATTAAGTCCTTTTTTGACTCTTTAATCAAATCCTTACAATGTTGAATTCGGAGCAATTTTTCGTAGTCGGTCAATTTGTGTGGAACAAAGCGTGCACACACCTTCCGTAGATTCAAATGATCGGACAAAATGCGATCAATTTAATTTCTGGACGTATTCAATTCCATTTCCATGTATCGCAATGAAGATTTTGGCTCATTTTTTATAAATTCACGCAGCTTTTTTATGTTACCGTGAGTAACCACGGTATTCGAAGGACCTGGATGTTCGTCGTCCTGAATGTCTTCACGACCTTCCTGGAACCGCTTATACCACTCATACACTCTGGTACGGGATAGACAATTGTCGCCATAAACTTGTTTCAGTAAATTATGCGTCTCAGTAAAGAATTTACCGAGTTTAAAACAGAACTTAATATTTGCACTTTGTTCGAAGTTCATTTTTCGACCGATGCCACAAACACACTGTCACTTTGAGCGGGATATTTTGGTTTCCATTGAACCAAATGTCATACAATTTTGACAGGATGTCAGTTAAGAATGGACCTTTCTATTACTAACATCCACCAATAGGTGGCGCCAATATAAATCGATGTTTTGAAAAAGTTCCGTTTTCCATGGGACACACTGTGTATACATTCTGTCAAAAAAGTACCGGGAATTGTTGATTTAAATCTGGCGGGGCAATTTAGGCAGGTACAATTTTTTTTTTAGGTTGGTACAACTGTCCTTAATGACTATGCTAAGTTTGACCGGAATCTGTCAACGAGTGTGTTTACAGTAGCTGGTTAAGTCAGTGGCCTTCAGCTCGCGCGCCGAATTTTGTTTTATGGCTTTAATCGACTGAAAACAGGTGCCACGGAGCGGCAACTTAAGTTATGGGAAGAGGAAAAAGTCACAGGGAGCCAAATTCGGCGAATACGGTGGTTGTTCAAGCGTGTTCGTTGAGTTTTTGGCGAGAAAGTCGGTCACAATCGTAGTTCGGTGAGACGGCGCGTTATCGTGTTTTGCGGCCACCTTTCTCATGTCCAAAATATCAATTATAATCGTACGTGTGGACTCGTGGGATATCTCAAGTTCATGTGCTATCTCTCTCAAGCGGGTATGACGGTTTTCAAGCCCCATTTCTTTAATTTTATCGACGTTATCTGCGGTCGAAGCCGTCGATGGGCGTCCGGAACGAGGCAAGTCTTCGACGACTTCACGACCTTCCTTGAAGGCTTTGTACCACTCATACGCACGGGTTTTCGATAGTGCCTTATCACCAAAAGCCTCGGCACACGAAATTTCATTCGCAACACAAAATTTTAGACAAATTCTTTGTTCAATGTAATCACCTATTGTGAAAAATCGGCACGCACTATTGACATCGACTGACTTAACCAGCTACTGTAAACACCCTCGTTGACAGATTCCGCTCAAACTTGGCATAGTCATGAAGGACAGTTGTACCAACCTAGAAAAAGAAATTTTAGCTGCTTAAATTGCCCCACCAGATTTAAATCGACAATTCCCTCTACTTCTTTGACAGAATGTATAACAACATTGATGATCAGCTATCGTTAAAAAAAAAATGTGTTGATAAAAAAGAAAATACTTAGCAATATTAATTGATTTCACAACTTTTGAGAGTCAAAAATGCGGATTTTAAATATTTTTTTTGATAAGTTACTCACAGGTTCCATACTAATATTCGATAAATTGATAATACACCAAGATAGCACAGAAAAATATGTTTAAACGACAACCAATACTTACCATAATTTTCTTTTCATTAAAAAGGTTGTATTTAGATTTCATAAATTGGGTAGAATATATATCAAATTATAAAATATTATATTAGATTTATTATGAAAGTAATCTGTGAAAAATGATTGCACTATATGATGCATTAGTTTTATAGATAAAAGAAAATAAAATATTAAAAAGTTGTAAAATTTTATAGAATGTTATAAAATTAACGTTTGTTCTAAGAAAAGAATGTAAATATTTCGAGAAACTTTTGGCCATTGTTTTTTTTTATAATTTTATCATTTTTATATTTAACAAAATGTTTGTGTAAAAACTTTATAAAAATAAGTTAAATTTTAAGAAATATAATTTTGATATAAATTTTATTTCAAAAATTAATTGAATTTAAAGTAATAGATAATAATCATGTACAAATTGTTTTGTAATTTCATGTACAAAATAACATTATATTAATTTATAATAAAAATATTGATAAAATTGAATTTATATTTGTGTTGTTAATTGAAAGATTTGATTTATATTTGTGTTGTTGATAAAAAAAATTTAATTTATATTTGTGTTGATACAAATTTATAAATATAAAAGAAATATAATTTTTATAAATTAAATACATGCAAATACTTGCAATATATTTTATATTACAAATTTATTTTTAAATTTTATTATATAATAAAATCAATTAATTATTTAATATAATACGTTAATTATTTAATTAAAAAAAATAAACTGTTTCGATCATATTGTTTTACAAATTTGAGTAAAAATAAAAATTTAATTTAAAAAATAATTTTAATTTATTGGTATTTAAAAATAAAATATTGATATTGTAATGAAATAAACATTAATTTACTTTTAGCAAGAACATAGAGAACTGGAAATGAATAGGCACAAAATTGTAAATTTAGCGGCAAATAAGAAACAAGTGATTGAATATTTAATAAAATATATTTTTATAGCCAATTGTTTACATTAATTATTTATCATCAAAACGAATCTTCATATAACATCAATAAGTTTGAATTTGTAGGAGTCAAATCGATCCATGTTTCAGTTTCCATGAAATTTATCAAAATATCTACTTTGTATATCTGACTATTTTCTTTTATATTTTTATTTTTGAGTACAAAAGTTTGTTTAACTATATCCAATGTGAATTCTAAAAAATATATTTATAAATAATGAAAAGAAATTAATTATTGAATTTTAGAAATATTTTTTCTTACCATTACTCATTTTAAGTTTTAAATCATTTTGATTAATTAAATAATCACACCTTTGTTAAACAAATACTTAAGGGAAGGTTTACCTTTTTATTGACCAAAACAACAATTTTTTTTGGAATTTTTTTTTTCATAGAAGGAAATTAATAAACAACTCAAATTGTTTGCTTCTTGTTTAATACAATAATAAGTACAAAAAAAAAGTTTTTTATGACTAAATATCGTGACGGTAATTAATGGCACGCCCCGTAAAGTGACCATCTCCAAAAAAGGTGGCCCGCTGTTGGCCACTCTAGCACCTGCAAAAATGAACGAAAATTAAAAATCAAAAAAGTTTTATAAAATATATGAGTGTAGTCGGAAAGTGGACTACAATCAAGATGATATATGCATTATTTTTATTTTTAGAGTACTTTAAAGAGTGAAAAGAAACTCAATAATGAAAAAAAAAAATTAAAATGCCCGCCGTTTTGTTAATTTTTGATTTTTAGAGATGATTGAGGTCAGATGCTGACTACACTCATACAGTCTGTCAAGTAAGAGCGTGGTCGTGTTAATTTATAATAAAATTTATTTAATGAAACTTTCATATTTATATATACATTGTACACATTACAAACAATGATGCAATTCGGTCAATAATGTGTCCAGTCACCACCGGCGTCGATAATTGCCTGGCATCTCCGAGGCATGCTTTCTACTAATTTGACGGCGTATTCTAGTGGCAAGGATCTCCAGATCCGACGAATTTCGTAAGACAACTGCTTCAAAGTGTATGTGCGTCTTCCACGAAGCTTCCGTTTAATATATGCCCACACATTTCTAATAGGGTTTGCATCGGGCGACTGCGACGGCCAATCCAATGTAACGATGCCAGATTGAGTCTTCCACTGAGTATAGAGCTTGCTGCGGTGTTTAGGATCGTTGTCCTCCTGCAGAATCCAATCTTCATTTTTTGTGATGAACCATCGTCTATCAAATGGCAGTAAAGCCTTTTTGTAGATTTTTATCATTTTCTCGGCATTTAGGTTGTCAGTAAAGAGGTGCAAAGTGCCGAATCCCTGCTTTGAGAAGCAGCCCAAAAGATGCACCTTTATTCCATGTTTTACGGTCCGCTGAACAAGCCTATTGGTGGAAGTTGACCAGGCTCGCGTGAGGACAGGACGTGCCCATTTAGAACATTCATCAGTAAAAATGACATTTTCAAAATCTCTATCAATATTCATATGCGCCCAAGCGAGTCGCTTTGTCACATGTTTTTCAGTCAACAGAGGCTTCTTCATTGTGTTGCGCCAATTTCAGATGATGAGTACGAAGATGGGTTCGGATAGTTTTGTAGGATATATCTAAACCTTTTGCTATTAATTTTGCTTGTCCTTGCTGCAGTGTTAAAGCAGGATTCCGCGAAAACAGATTCACTATTCTTTTTTCATCTTTTTTGTTCACTTTTCCAAACGAGCCACGTTCTGGTAAATCATCGAAATTTTTAGCCACTTAATATCGCTGTATCCACTTCTGTACAAATGCCTTCGACTTTCTCATATATTTAGCAGCCGCTGTTTGCGACATTTTGGGACCTTTTGGGTGGATGCAAAGGAACACAGCCTCGTAGCGCGACCCGTACTTAGCACTCATGGCGTTTAACGTAATTCTCTTACAAAACATCAGCAACAACTGAATTTTTGTTGACAATGCATCAAGGACAAAGCTTTTTTCTATCGGCTTGCGAAGAAATTAGAGCAAAATCTTTTGTAACCTGTCGATGCAGTTGACCACGCTCTTACTTGACAGACTGTATATTTTATAAAACTTTTTCGATGTTTAATTTTCGTTCATTTTTGCAGGTGCTAGAGTGGCCAACAGCGAGCTACCTTTTTTGGAGATGGTCACTTTACGGGGCGTGCCATTAATTACCGTCACGATATTTTGTCATAAAAAAATTTTTTTTGTACTTTTTATTGTATTAAACAAGTAGCAAACAATTTAAGTTGTTTATTAATTTCCTTCTATGAAAAAAAAAATTCCAAAAAATACTGTTGTTTTGGTCAACAAAAAGGTAAACCTTCCCTTAATTGTATTTGATAAATTCTGAAACACCTCCAATCCAAAAAAGGCTGAGAAAGGATTATAATAAATGTTCGTATGCCATGCCATAGATAGAGATCATACAGTGCAAAAGTGAATCAAACAATACTTTGAAACTTTAAACTATTATGTATGATCATGAGCAAAAAATAGATAGCAGAAAATACAAAAAAAAAAAATAATTGCGAAGCAAATACAAAGGAATCTAGTAAGGTGTAATAAGAGTTGCAATTGCAAAAAATAATAAAAATTTATTAATATTGTAGGTACAAACAAATTATAAAATTAGAAAAATATATAAAATTACTTGAATAACTTTTTAGACAAATAATAAAAATAATACAATAAAATAATATAAATTTATTAATATTGTTGATATAAACTTGTAATAAAATTAGAAAAATGTATAAAATTACTTGAATTTTTTTCTAAGTGAATATTCAATAAATAAGCAGACTAATGAGTGAATTTTGTAACTTTAATAAACTAAATTTCATTATTATAAATAAAAATAAATTTATAGTTATCTTCGTTATTGAAAAAAAGTGCACTTACCCGATAACCATTGCTGTACATCTAAATAAAGCTAAATTAAGTTAACCACAACATCTTTTTCTCTCTGTTGTAACACCAAATTTGACTCCTCTCTTTTCTAATATTTCACTTATTTTATCTAATAATTCAGTAGGAAAAGCACCATCAGCAACTCGAGTTGTGTAGGCTTTAACTACTGTAACAATTTCTCTAACAACTGTAGGTGGAAATCCAAGACCAGTACAAACTCTATCAATACAATCAAATACTTTACAATCCAATATAGTATAATATTATCAGCTCTAGCACTGACAACAGAACGACCAATTTTTAAAGATTGTTCTAAAGAAATGTTCTTTCATGATACCCAAGCGGAAATAGTCACGTGTATATAAATGTTATTAACAAAAAGTAATTCTTCATAATGACTATTAGCTTTTATTAGGTAATATTAAAATCTTATAATGTGTGGATTTTGGACTCTAATAATAGTCAATAATGTATATTAATGTTTCGAAGTTTTTAGCGTCATTTTATAAATTTAATAAATGTTTATAAGATTTTATTAGATTTTTATAGATTTTTATTTTTAGGAAATGTCCTTACAAACAAAGATGCAATAAATGCTTGAATATAAATAATTATTAGCTTTTAGAACAGTTACATATTTCTTTTTCGTGTAAAAACCAAAAAGCTTATCATTATAATGATTGTAAGTAGTTGACGAAACCTTTTAAAATACTTTTTTAAAACCTTTATAAAAACTTTAGTTAAGTATTTTATATATTTTAGAATTTTAATTTTTATCATGATTATACATATTTTTAACATACGCATTATATTTAATCGTTTATTCGCATTGTCGCACATGTTATTTTACACATTATTTTACAGAAAAACTTGTATTTATTTTACATTTCAAATTTCTTCTATAGTGTAAAGTATTTTTTTAAATTAAGAAACAATTTAAAATATAATATATTCAAATTGTAATTATACCTTAATTAAAAAAAATACTTTACACTATCGAAGAAATAGTAAACATAATTAATAACCCCTTGATTGTTTTCGTTTTAAGCACAATTATTTTATGTTTATTTATTATTTACTTGAATAATGCCAACATAAACACTTTTAAGTAAAAGTATAACATTTTTAATTTTTAAATAGTATTAATACATATTTAATTTCTTTTAATACTATCAACACATGATATATATATATATATATATATATATATATAGGTTCGTTAAAATCTTTAAAAAATATAACCTCTAAAATGGTATATATAAATCAAATCAATACAAAAATAACCTCTAAAATAGTATATACGTTATTATTGCTACGCGATTATTATAAAGTTTTTTTTGAAGAGTGATCCGCCATTTTTGGACGCGACACGTCCCTTTGTTCCTGCGTCCTTTTTTTTTGTGTTACGCGCTTTTCTTGCGCGTGAAGATTGTGTAGTGCTGCAGCTTGGCGTGCACCGGCTACGCACGTGGCCAAGGGAAAACTCACCGGCCGACGGCGGAGGCATCCAACACTGGCGACCGAAAAATACAGCGAGGCTGCTCAGGGCGACGGCACGTTGCCTGTTCGCCCGAACCGTCCCCTATTCTCCGCGTTGCGTACGAGGCTGGCCAGCCGAAAAAAAGTAAGTGGTTTGAAACTACACCTTTGCGCGCGCATCTTCCGTTTATCTCTCTGTGCGTAGGAGTAACCTCCGCCGGTTACTCCTTCCTTCAGTAAATTCATTTTTTTCGCGGTTCGTGCGAGTGAGAGAGCGCTATCTCTCTCACTTTCGTATACAGGGCGAGAGAGTTGCGTTCTCTCTCGCACCTATAGAAGCATAAGCGCCCGTAAGTGAGAGAGCGGTATCTCTCTCACTCTAGTGGCAGCAGTGCGGGAGAGTCGCTTTCTCTCTCGCACTCGCAGCATATACGGCGCGCGCGCGAGTGGGAGAAATCTCTATCTCCCACCCGAGTAAAACCAGTGCGAGAGAGTTGCGTTCTCTCTCGCACTCGCGTAAGGCTGACGCGCAAGAGTGGGAGAGCGCTTTCTCTCTCACTCCTACGGCACAGTACGGGAGACTCGTTGTCTCTCTCGTACTCGCAGTAGACGTGGCGCGCAGGAGTGAGAGAGCGCTCTCTCTCGTTCCAACGGGCTCCGTGCAGGAGAGTGTTCTTCTCTCTCGCACCCGTGCGTTAGACGGCGCGCGCGAGTGAGAGAGGCCCTTTTCTCTCACTCTCATAGGCGTAGTGCAAGAGACGTTCTTTCCCTCTCGCACTCGTATAGTACGCTGCGCGCCGGAGCCGTTTCGCGCGTTATAGTTAGTCTGATTACCTGCGCTCCTCGTGCGTATTTCATGTAATTTCTTTTTATTGTTTTCTTATATTTATTTTTTTTTATTATTTATACTCGTTAATTTATTAAATTATTTTATTCTTATTAAGCACAACCTTTTTCTTTCTTTCTTTTTTTCTGCATTCTTTTCTAATATCCCTTTTTTCCTGCATTCTTTTTAGATTTGTTTTTTTTTCTACCAGTCAAAGGTGGAACATAAAAATTCGTTTTATTTGTTTATAGCCTTTTTTTTATTTAACTTATTTAGCTTCTGCTTTATCAATTTTTCTGATTTTTTTTTATTATTTCTGCGACGAAGAGCTATCAGCTCTCCTCCCGAATACCGCCCTCTCCGAGATTCAACTAGCCAGGTGAGGACGACACATAAGCCGCGCAACGACGTTTGCGCGGCGTTGCAACGGGTAAGTTGGGTCCGTAGAACGGCTTCTCGTGCCTTGACCTAAGAGCAAAGTCGTTCGAGACTTTAGCTACCTAAAAGGGGAGCGCAACGGGCATTTTCGCACCTTTTGCGAATTGCGCGTCTCCCGAAGCTAATTGCTCCTGTGGCGGTTAACGTTGAAACTGCCACCCCGTTACAATACATATATAGACACAAATAGCTTGATTTAAAATTATTTTAAAATATAGTATGTATGTATAATATATATTGTGACGTAGGCACCACGTCGTAGCCGATTTGGCTGTGTGCGCCCTGAGGCTTTGCACAAAATAATGATATTCTAATAAAATATTGTCTCAATCTCTCTCTCTCTCACTCTCTCTCCCGCTGTCTATGTCGCGAAGATGCAGACCGGCCGCCCGCGACTGTCTCCCAGCCGACAGAGGCCTATTGCTTCTCCAGGGCAGGAAGGTGGCAATCCCTCGCCACCCTCACAGCAAAACCACCACCACGCGCTCTAATTCTCTCTTTCTCTCTCTCGCTCTCGCTACTTCGCACAAATAAATAAGGCGCTTACCCTTGCGATCTGTGAGGCTCGTTCGCTGGCAGTTGACGTCCTGGCAGCTCCCTCAGGCACCGCTGCACCGCGTTCCTGCAGCTAGTCCTCCGGAGAAGGGCCGCCGGGCCTCGCTGAATGCTCGTTTCGATGCTTCCTATCTCCGCCTCACCCTCGGGTTCTGAGGTTGCGGTGGCAACCTCCGGTCGCCTCTCGCCAACTCTCGCAGCAACCTCGTAACCACTCGAGGAACTAAAATTTGTTCTCTTTCCTCGGCGCTTCTTCTTCTTGGGGGTTCTCTTGGGGCTCTCCAACTTCCCCGGCTGCCCCGTCGAGAACATCCCCTTTTTTTTCTGTCTCTCTCACTTCAGCAATTTGGCTAGAGCGTCTCGAAGTGCCGGTGTATCCCGCTTTTTGGAAGACGGATTTGTCTTTCAAAGGCGGGTCCGAAAAGCGCTCGTTTATGCGCATATTCTTCTTGCACCGTTTACCGTGTGTCATGATGTCCTCATAACTACGGATTCAAGCAGCGGCCATGAACAACCGGTACTCGGGTTGCAGCTGTTCGTACGCCATCTCCACCAGTTGAAGCATAGACGGCGGGTTTTTTAGGCGAGCTGCAATTGCCTAGAAACACGATATATATCGTGTGACGCTCTCACCCTTCCCCTGCGTACGCTTCTTCAACTCTCTCATCACCGCTCTATCCTCAATCTCAGGGCAGTACTGATCGCGGAAACGTCGAAGAAATCCCTGCCAATCGTAGATATCTTCTCTGATTCCCCTGTACCAAAAGCGTGCAGCATCGGTGAGGACGACTGACAGAGCACTTAGTATCGCCTCTTTGCCGTAGAAATGGAAGCGTCGGAAATCTTCCATCAGCGCGACGAATTCGGGCGAATCTTCATTGTCTCCACCAGCGAACGACACTTCCCACTGCTTCATCGCTTTCAAACATCGCTCACGCTCCACAGTGGCCCTATCTTTCCGTTGTCTGTCCTCTGACTGACTGCGGGAGGGGCCACGCATTCTCATCGACGGGCTGCCGCGGCTCCGCCACCGCGAGCATATAACGGTACGTGTTCCTTGGGGTGCTCGGGTACACCCAGCTCTTATCGAGTCTTCGGTCGAACACCCATATCGTACGTGCTCGACGTAGTCGAACGTACGCTTGCAGCCCGCCACGGTCCTTGTGCCGTCGGCTGACGGTGCGCTGGACTCAGGGGGGAGGGGGGGGTCTGCTCTGAGCAGTCCCTAACTCTCCGGTCGACGTCGGCATCGCAGTCCCCTTTGAGAACAAACTTAAAGATATCAGAAGCTCTTTCAACTCCTTAATTTCATTCCTGTTCTCCGTCAGTCGACTCATGACGAACTGCCACTGCTCCGCGCCGACGACTATCGTAGCAGGTTGCTGCGGATCCGAATTCGGCGGTGGCGTCGACGCAGGGGCTGCAACGGTCAAAACCGGGGCCGCCGGGTGCGCCAATGACGCGAATCCCGCCGAAGAGCCAGTGAAAGGCGCCGCTGCGCTTGTAGTCACGAGCGGCAGTACGGCAGATGGCCAGTAAGGCCCCTTCGCTCTTCCACTCTCCATCCACCTAGGCTCCAAAACTCTCCCCGCACTGCTCCGAGCAGGAGTGCGGGTTGTGTCACCGATTCTCAAGGAGTTCAGTGCCTCTGGCCCCGCTCAATGCCCTGCGTCAGACTCTCCACTCGTGAGATCCTCCGAGGTACTCTGCGTTGCTCGACTCCCTCTTTGGGACCACTTCCTGGTCTCCCATAGTCGGTTACACGACATTGTGATCGGCGCGGGAGGAGCTGCAGGGTCGGCGTCGTAATCATCATACCACGGCACCGACACGCTCGGATCATTATAACGTACAATCGCCCTAAGAAGTCGCTCGCGCAACTCTAAACTTTCTTCCCTTGTCCTAAGTCCGCGCTCTTCCAGCCGTCGGATGACGTCCTCAACCGGGAGTGCACCGATCTCTCTTCTCGCTTGGCGGGCCGCCCGAGCCCTGCTTAACATACGAACCATTAATTGTTTGTAATCAGCCATCTCGGTGTCCTGCAGCAAGCGGGAGAAGAAAAAAACAAAAAAAAACGAACCACTAAATCCCCCCCTCAACACTCCCCCCCCTTTTTGACTAGAACTAAGTTCGAATCAGTCAAGAAATCGGCTAAGTTCAAACGTGCAAAATTTCCGACAAAGTCCACTCGGTCGAGGAAAAAAAATGACTAAGTTCGAATTCACAAAATCTGACAAAGTCCCCTCGGCCGAAAAATGACTAAGTCCAAACCAGTCAAAAAAAATAGGCTAAGTTCGAACAGGTCGAAAAATAGACTAAGTCCGAACAAGTCGATTTTTCGACTAAGTTCGAACGAGTCGAAAAATCAACGAAGTCCGAACGCACGCTTTCGCTATAAGTGCTGGGTGCACTTAGTACGAGCGCACTCAACTCTTTCACTCTAGGCTAGCAATCGGCCCTTCCTCTTTGTGCGTATCTTCGTCACGCGAGTGGGCCAACTGTCTCTCTCGCACTTACGCCGCTTAAGAAATCACTTTCTCAAATAATATTTGAGAAATTGTACATCGGCAAGAAACTCGCGCGCAATGTTTACATTGGGCAAGCTCACCGATGTACACTACGAGGACCTAGGGATTACCAAGGTCCTGTCACGGTCACCATTTGTAACGTAGGCACCACGTCGTAGCCGATTTGGCTATGTGCGCCCTGAGTGCGTTGCACAAAATAATAATATTCTAATAAAATAATGTCTTAATCTCTCTCTCTCTCTCACTCTCTATCCCGCTGTCTATGTCGCGAAGATGCAGGCCGGCCGCCCGCGACTGTCTCCCAGCCGACGGAGGCCTATTGCTTCCCCAGGGCAGGGAAGTGGCAATCCCTCGCCACCCTCACAGCAAAACCACCACCACGCGCTCTCGCTCTCTCTTTCTCTCTCTCGCTCTCGCTACTTCGCACGAATAAATAAGGCGCTTACCCTTGCGATCTGTGAGGCTCGTTCGCTAGCGGTTGACGTCCTGGCAGCTCCCTCAGGCACCGCTGCACCGCGTTCCTGCAGCTAGTCCTTCGGAGAAGGGCTGCCGGGCCTCGCTAAATGCTCGTCTCGATGCTTCTTATCTCCGCCTCACCCTCGGCTTCTGAGGTCGCGGTGGCAACCTCCGGTCGCCTCCCGCCAACTTTCGACTCCTCGTCCCACGGATTACTTCCTCACTGCTCTTCCTCGTCTTCGCTCTCTTTCCCTCGCACTGCTCTCTCAACTTCTTCCTCACTCTCTCTCTCTCTCACTCTCTCTCTCTCCCTCTCTCTCTCTCTCTTTCTCTCTCTGGCACCTTCACCCTTGGCTTCACTCGCGACGCTCACTCTAATCAAAGAGGAACCAAACTCTATTCACCGCGGGACTCATCTCTCCGTCCTCGCGGGAACGCGCAGCGAAACTCACTCTCTGGAGACCACCGCGTAACTGCCGTTACGCTCGCTCTTCTCTCCCCTTCCCTCGCGGCTCCCAAAATTCCTCGCCGATCATCACCGCAAGTTCGAAAATTGCGTGATTTTCGAACGTTGCCGGCTTTTGGAAAAATCCGCATTTTCGCGGATAAACAGACTTACACAAGCTGGCAACCTGGAGACGGTCGCGCAAGAATGTAAACACTTACATTCTTCGTCGTCGACCTATGATGGATTCTCCGTTACAATATATATATATATTGTAACGGGGTGGCAGTTTCAAAGCTAACCGCCACAGGAGCAACTAGCTTCGGGGGACGCGCAATTCGCAAAAAGTACGAATATGCCCGTTGCGTCCCCTTTTTCGGTAGCTAAAGTCTCGGACGACTTTGCTCCTGGGTCCGGGTACGAGAAACCGTCCTTCGGACCCTGCTTACCCGTTGCAACGCCACGCAATCGTCGTTACGCGGCTTGTGCGTTGTCCTCACCTGGCTAGTTGAATCTCGGAGAGGGCGGTATTCGGGAGGAGAGCTAGAAGCTTCTCGTCGCGCAAATAATAAAGAATCATAAAAAAAAAATAAAAAGAAAAAAAAATTAAATAAATTAAATGAAAAATTATAAATAGAAAAAAAATGGTGTTCTCAGGCTTCACCTGTAGTCTGTATGAAATTCTAAAGGAAAATGCAAAAAAAGGATATCAGAAAAGAAATAAAAGAAAAAAAAAGAAATAAAAAGAACGAATTAAATAAATAAAATAATTTAATAAATTAACAAATAACAATAAAAAAAAAATATAAAAAAAACAATAAGAAGAAATTATAAATAAGTACGCACGAGAAGCGCAGGTAACTAGGCGGGCTATAATGCGCGTAAACGGCTCTCACGCGCAGCGTACTATACGAGTGCGAGAGAGAAAGAACGTCTCTCGCACTACGCCTATAAAAGTGAGAGAGAATGGCCTTTTTCACTCGTGCGCGCCGTCTAACGGACGGGTGCGAGAGAGAAGGATATTCTCCCGCACGGAGCCCGTTGGAGCGAGAGAGAGAGCACTCTTCCACTCTTGCGCGCCTAGCCTTACGTGAGTGCGAGAGAGAACGCAACTCTCTCGCACTGATCTTACTCGAGTGGGAAATAAAGGTTTCTCCCACTCGCGCGCGCGCCGTATATGCAGCAAGTGCGAGAGAGAAAGCGACTTTCCTGCGCTGCTGCCACTAGAGTAAGAGAGATAACGCTTTCTCACTCACGCGCGCCTATTCCTATACGGGTGCGAGAGAGACCGCAACTCTCTCGCACTGACTCTACGAGAGTGAGAGAGATGCCGCTCTCTCACCCGCACAAACCGCGAAAAAACGAGTCTAACAATGACTGGAGTAACCGGCGGAGGTTGCCCCAACGCAAACTAAAACGAACACAACTTTGCGCGCGTGAAATTTAAGTTGTAACCTACTTGCTTTTGGCTGGCCAGCCGCGCACGCTAAGCAGAGAGTCTAGGGCAGTGAGGGCGATGAGGCAAAGTGCCGTCGCCCTGCGCAGCTATCCCGATGAATTCCCGGTCGCCGGTGTCGAACGTTCACGCCGTCGGCCGGTAAAATCTTCCTTGGCTACTTATGTAGCCTGTACGCGCCAAGAAATCGCACCAAAACTTTTTACGCGCGAGAAAACCTCTTGCAAAGATAAACGCGGCGGCGAAAGGGACTTGACGTGTCCCAAAATGGCGGATTACACAAAAAAACTCTCGACAATTTACGCGTAGTAATTGCGAAGGCGCTAAATGAACTGACTGAAGGCGGAAAGCAGCTTGGCTACCTAGCCTAGCCTCGCCTAGCCCCCCTTATACGGCACTTGACTAGTCTATCTCTAGTCGCGTACCGTATCTTTCCGTCCGCGACTGTCGCGTTACGCAATTTCGGCAATTAATGCAATAACCTAAACACGCGAAATATGACGAGGCGCGGAGCACGGAGTGTTCTCCGTGACAAAATATATAACACATCGTTCAATAAGTCCTGAGACTGACAACGAAAACAACATTTTTTTTCAAAAATCATTTTTATTAATCGATATAATCTCCTTTTAGAGTGATACAATCTTTCCAACGCCTTTCCAACATTTCTATACCATGTTTATAGAAGGATTTATTCTTTGCTTTGAAATACGAGGTCTGGCTATTAAATAACGAGACTGGTGACGAAAAAGGGTTTTATTATAAAAATTATTCTACATTCGAATGCTCCCCTTCAGTATACTCCCCTTCCCTCGCCAAACAACTTTTCATACGTTTTTTCCATTGATCGAAGCAGTGCTGGAAGTCTTCTTTGGTGAGAGCCTTTAGGAGCTCTGCCGTTTTTTGCTGTACCGCTTCCATCGACTTAAATTGGGTCCCTTCCAAAGCAGATTTTATCTTCGGAAACAAAAACAAGTCGCACGGTGCCAAACCTGGCGAGTACGGCGCGTGTTCAAGCACTGGAGTGCGCTTACCGGCCAAATACTGTTTCACAGATAGCGCGTTATGGGCAGGTGCACTGTCCTGGTGCAAAATCCACAAGTTGTTCTTTCACAACTCGGGCCGTTTCTTACGAACTCGTTTATGCAGTGTTGCCAAAACTGACAAATAGTAAGTCTGGTTGACAGTCTGACCCTCTGGAACCCATTCAGTCATCACGATACCGTTAATGTCGAAAAAAACGATCAACATTGCCTTGAATTTTGATTTGGACATCCTTGCTTTTTTGATTCTAGGCGATTCAGATTGTGTCTTCCAATGCATCGATTGCCGCTTTGTTTCAACATCGTATTGAAAAATCCACGTTTCGTCGCAAGTAATAATGTTTTTCATCAGTCCGGAATTTTTTTTTAACCTTTCAAGGAAATCTGAGCAGACCTGTTGACGCAAGAGCTTTTGGTCAGGAGTCAGGTTTTTTGGCACCAACTTCGCACAGACTTTTGTCATGTGTAATTCCTCGTGTAAAATTTGTCTAACCGTTTCTTTATCGGCGTTTACAGCCTCGGCAATCATCCGGATGCTCATTCGACGATCTGCACGCACAATTTGATTGATTTTGGTCACTGTTTCCGGAGTTGAAACAGTGACAGGGCGACCTGGGCGTTGGTCATCTTCAGTGCTCACTCGGCTCTCACTGAAGCGCTTACACCACTCAAAAACACGCGCACGAGATAGAGAATTGTCCCCATAGGCTTCTTGCATAAATTTACAGCACTCAGTCGGAGTTTTTTTCAATTTAACGAGAATTTTGAGATTGATACGTTGCTCCTGTTTTTCGTCACACATGGTTTTCGGCACGCGAAAAAAACACGTTCGTTTCAAACCGCTACTGCACAAATACAATAATAGTGACAAGAACGTGTCTTGGTACGTGCATAGACAAGATATCTAGATACCCAAAGCACTACTCGTTTTTTTCTTTACCCCTCTACGGCGCCTTCTAAGCGCGCAGTCTCGTTATTTATTAGCCAGACCTCGTAGGCTTCAGTTTTGGCAATGACCTTCTCATTTGAGCCAAATTTTTTTCCCTGGAGCATTTTTTTGAGATTAGCAAAGAGCCAGTAGTCGCTGGGGGCTAAATCTGGCGAATACGGGGGTTGGGGAAGCAAATCAAAGCCCAATTCGTTCAATTTTGCCATTGTTTTCATGGACTTGTGGCATGGTGCATTGTCTTGGTGAAAAAGGATTTTTTTCTTCTTCATGTGCGGTCGTTTTGCTGCGATCTCCTCCTTCAAACGTACTAACAAGTCAATATAATAATCACTGTTAATCGATTTACCTTTTTCCAGGTAGTCAATGAAAATCGCGCCATGTGTATCCTAAAAAACAGACGCCATGACTTTGCCAGCAGACTGTTGCGTTTTTGGATGCTTTGGGCGGCTTTCGCAAGCCATGCGCCACTCAGATGATTACCGATTCGACTCCGGAGTGAAATTATGTATGCATGTTTTATCCATGGTCACGTATCGACGCAGGAAATATTTTTTATTGCGAGTAAATAGCGATAAACAGCTCTCTGAATCGTTGACTCGTTGCTGTTTTTGTTCCACTGAAAGCAATCGCAGCACCTACTTGGAAAAAACCTTTTTCATGCTTAATTTTTCATAAAGGATTGTAAATACGCTTACAGATGATATCTGTATCATTTCTGCAATCTCACGGACCTTCACTTTGCGATTTTTCATTACAACTTTCAACACTTTACTCACATTTTCCTGTGTAACGGCTTCCAATGGCCTACCTGAACGTTCCGCATCGTTTGTGTTCGTACGACCACGTTTAAACTTAGCATACCAACGACAAATCGTTGGTTTGGATGGAGCGAAGTCCGGGTAATAATTTTCAAGCCATTGCTGGGCTTCTACGGTGTTATGACCCATTAAAAAACAATGTTTTATCAACACGCAATAACATATTAACAATGTTTTATCAACAAATTACAAAGTGACTTAACTCTAACCTCGATAACTCTGCTGTCTGTGATCCGATCGACATGAAATTTTTACACGTTTCATGTAAAGGTTTGCACTCTGTAGAAACGTGGCTAGTTTAGGACTACTAGCACCATCTCTGGGTTAGTCTCAGGACTTATTGAACGATGTGTTATATATATATATATATATATTGTAACGCCACTGGGGATCAGGGTGGCGTACAAATGGAAAAAGGGGGGGGGAGCGGGGAAGCAGTTTGCTTGCTTACCAGTAAAATACTTATTTAACACTGTTACACGCGGACACTTACGTTTATTTAAAAATGATTAAATTAATACAATTCTTTATCGCGTTTTTACGCGAGCCCAGGGCGCCAGCTACAATCGTGTAGCGCGGTTTCTTGCGCGGCAAATAATCTGCGCGGCTAACTCACGGTTAGAGCGGTCGCGGGCATACAGTATACGACAATGCCGAAAATGGCGCGTAACACGCGACGCGGTCGCACACACGCAGTCGGGAAGGATACGGGGACGATTCGGGGAAGCTGTGCCTCCTGGCAGCTGCCACTGCACCTTGGCACTCACCAGATACTCTAACACGCTCACGGTTACTCTCCGGACGCTCGCTCGCTCGTTTCCACGAGTTACTCGTTCGCGACGACTGGCCTCGGAGTTTTTGGCTGCTCGATGATAACGACCGTTTTCTAACACTGACCCGGACGGAGTGTCGACTGCTCGATACTTGTCTTTTCGCTAACGCGGACCCGAACGGAGTGAAAGAGAGGCTTCTTCCGTGGCACTTTCGCGAGCGCGGCTTTTTCGATGATCGTTCTGCGCCGGCGCAACGTACGTGTAAAGTACGTTACGCAACGCAGCCGCCGCTCGCGCTCAGCGCTGGCGGCAGTTGATATTACTGCTCGCCAGCAGCGCGCGTTGAGGTTATCCGCTCGCGAGTGCCAGTGTTGTTGTTGTGTATTCCCTGGAGCGGCGAGGATCTACCTCAGATGTACGGAGGATGAAGGTAAGTCGACGCGTTCCATAGCTGGTAGGCGTCGACTAATTTGCCTGTCTTCTTTTTGTTTCAGGCGCGGCCGTACTGCGGGTCAACAACTGCGGCTCAGACGAAGAACGGTTGAGAAAGCTAAGCAGCGGTGTCGGTGACAGCTATAGCCTGCTTGCAGCGGTAGCGAGGCGACACTATCAGACACCTCCAGGTGCGTATTTACTTGCACTCATGCTGTGCTTCTATGTGTTGCTTGCCTTCTAACCTCCTCTTCCACTTTCTTTTTGTATTGCGTGGCAGCTTGTACTTCTTTCCAAGGTGCAGCTGCTATTATTATTCTGTTCTTTGTTTAATTACCGTCTGGGAGGTTGCAGGTACAGGGATCACTACGAGGATAGGAAGGAGCATGGACATGGGTGCTGCAGTGTGTGCGAGCACTGCTACGACTTATTCAAGGGCTCCTGAGACTGGCTCCTCGCTGGAGCCTTTACTTGAGCTTGAAGCCCATGTACCTGGTGAAGGTAACGTATGTACAGCCCTGCGTGGCTGTTAGTTAGGGTCACGCGCGGCAGTCCTGCGAGGCTGCCAAGATTGTAAAAGGGGGGGGATATTTTAGCTACGAGGAGGCGCATAAGCTATGCCTTGGCCTCCTCATGTGACTGGTGCAAAAACACCACGTCACAACTCCCCCCCGCCAAACCGTGAATATGGGGGAAGTGAAACGACTCCATATTCACTGTTTGATCCTAACTGGGATCGAACATGGTTATATTCGCCTAGCGCTTGCACTTAGCCTAAGGTGAGCGGTCTCACCTGCAACGGTGTATGTGTGCGGCAGAACGTTGTGGTGCGGACATCGCCTTCTGCAGCGTGGCTCATGTGCATTGGTGTTCCAGCTAAAGTGTACGCGGTGTACGGGTGCACGCGGAATTACTAGGCGAACTCGAGTCTGAACGGAAAATCTAGTTTGTCGGTTATGTACGCGACTGGCTCGACCCTTGGGCAGAAATACAAAAAAAATAAAAGTACAAAAAAAAACTATTATCGCTACGCAAATTATCGTAACGACGCGGTCTTTCATAACCCGCTCCAACATTCAATACCACTCATACCGAAAGAAATAAAATACTTAATATTAATATGCATCAAAACATGTACATAAAATAGCCAATAACTTTAATCATACCGTGCTTACCTGGTGCAGTAGCAGTACTATTCGACAGCCGCATTGCTGTTCGATAAAAAAAATAAAACAATTGGTTACCTTGGTGGCCCACTGCCAGTGAGCGGTTATGGTAAACATGCTGAGTTTACTCGTTGCCTCGTCGGAGAGTGGTACGTAGCTGGATGCGAGTGCGACATGCAGCTGTGGCTCGTTGGTGGCACGAGCGGTTCGCGCCAACGCGGGTAATAATAGCAAAAAAAAATTGAAAGGGGCGGGAGCGAAATACAAAAAAAAATAAGAAAAATAATAAAAAAAAATAATAATAATAAAAAAAAATAATAATAATAAAAAAAAATAATAATAAAAAAAAATAGCAAAAATGGAGAAAATTAATGCTCTGCTGGCTTGGGGTGCTTGGCGGCAACCAAAACCAAAGTAACAAGAACAAAAAAAATAATGCAAAAGAAAACCAAATGAAAAAAACAAAAAAACAGAGGGAGCAAGGAAACAAAAAAAAACAATAGCATGCAGTGTATTGGCGGGGTGAGCGGGATAGGCAACAGGGGTAATGAAGCACATTAATCTGCTGAATATAAAAATTTTTAATAAGCAGCGGCGGTGCTATATAGAACAAAAAAAAAATCAAAAAACGAGAAAAAAAAATTCTTAACGGGAACGCGGTGGTACGTAGCGTTTCAAGTCGCTTACGTGGATTTTGGTTCGCTTATTCGAGTTGGCGTCTTCGACGAGGTAGACTACTGGTGAGAGTACCTTGACGATGGTCGCTGGCCCTACGAACCGCGGTGCCATTTTTGCCACGAATCCTTCTCCGGCAGAGGACAGGTGGTGTTGGCGGCGGCACACTAAATCGCCTACTTGATATTGAACGTCGCGTCGACGGCGATTGTAATGCACGGATTGTTTTGCGGTCGCTTGCTCGATGTGTCGTTTTACTAGATCATGTACCGCTGGCAAGCGGGTTACACGTTCAAGCCATTGTTCTGCATCGGGCGGCTGTACAGGAGCGGGATGTTCAAGGTGTTTGCGGAGGATCATGCAAGGTTGCGGGTTACGGCCGAAATTTAGGAACGCGGGGGAAAATTTGGTCGATGAGTGCACCATACTGTTGAGCGCGAAGGCGAATTCATTAAGATGCATATCCCATTCGCGGTGGTCTTCGCTAAGAAAGCTATTAATCATCGTACGCAAATTCCGATTAACGCGTTCTACGGGGTTGGCCTGCGCATGGTACGGAGGAATGGTAGACTGCGTCACTCCGTACTGCTGCAGCCGCTCGGTTACGATTTTGTTAGCAAATTCAGTCCCATTGTCCGTCAATAGGACCTTAGGACAGCCCCATCGATTTATTATCAAGTCATCGAACGCCTGCATTACGCTCTTCGCGTCGGCTTTTCGTAACGCGCGGATTTCGACATAGCGCGTGAAGAGATCCTCAAACACTATCGCATAGCGGTGCCCTCGTTTCGACGGTGGTTTCGGCCCGATCACGTCCGCGGCAACTACCGTCCACGGTCCGTCAATGTATCGCTCCCCCATCAAGCCGGCTGGTGCTTGCTGCGATACCTTGTGCGCTTGGCACTCTTGGCAAGCGCGTACGTAGCGACACGTATCATAGTAAATGCCAGGCCAATAATAGTAGGTGGCGAGCCGCGCATACGTTTTCTCGACACCGAGGTGGCCTGCCTGCGGTGTATCGTGCGCTTCAAACAATGCTTTGGCGCGGTCGCCCTGCGGTAATACGAGTTTCCACGCGTCGAGATCCGGCACTAGCGGGTCAATCAGCTGACTCGGCCGGTGCACGTATAACAGCTCGTTGTCAATACGCCAATCTGGGAAGATGTGCGGGCGGGTGCGGACAGCTAGCAAGCGTCGCTGATACCATTTGTCGTCCGTGTGCGCGGACGGAGCTACAGCGGCGGCTTCTACGTTATTCTCGAGCGCACGGGAGAGTGCGTCCGGTACTTGATGCAACGCGCCTTTACGATGCACAAATTTGATGGAATATTGCTGCAGCATCGTGTTCCATCGCCCTAAGCGGCCTGCGGGATCCTTCAAATTATGTAACCACAAGAGGCTATGGTGATCGGTAATCACCGTAAATTCCTCCCCTTGGAGGTAACCTTTTAGCCGTTCGACGGCCCAAAGCACCGCCAAGCACTCCTTTTCCGTCACGGAATAGTTGCGCTCAGCTTTAGACAGGACACGGCTTACAAAATAGATCGGGTGCTCGTGTCCGTCAACCTCTTGTGTCAGAACGCCTGCGATGGCGTAATCACTCGCGTCCGTTTGCAGCGTAAACGGGCGGGTGAGATCCGGGCGAGCTAGCACAGGCGCTTGCGTTAGAGCTTGCTTCATTTGCGCGAAGGCGAGCTGTTGTTCCTCGTTCCAATGCCAACGAATGCCTTTCCGCATTAATTGGGTGAGCGGTGCTTTATATGCTGCTAGATTATCGATGAAACGCGAATACCAGGCTACCATGCCTAGAAATCGCCTCAGCTGGCGGACGTTCGTAGGTGCGGGGTACTCCACAATCGGCTTTATCTTATCGTCGTCAGGCTTCAAGCCTTCTGCGTTCACGACGTAACCTAAGTAGCGAACTTCAGCGCAGCAGAACTCAGATTTTTCGCGATTGAGTTGCAAATTGCCCGCTTTAAATGCCGCGAGCACTCGTTCCAGCCACTGCAGGTGCTCTTGGAACGTAGAAGTGACGATAATCACGTCGTCCAAGTAGGGGAAGACGTGCGGTTCCCACTGCGGCTTAATAAGGCGGTCCATTATTCGCTGAAACGTTGCGGGGGCGTTCGTTAAACCGTATGGCATACGCGTGAATTGATAAAGTCCGCGCCCAGGGATGCAGAAAGCGGTGATTTCTTTACTTGCGGTGTCGAGCGGGACTTGGTGATACGCTTGACTGAGATCGAGCTTGGAGATGTAGCGAGCCGATCTAAGCTTGTCTAAAATATCGTCCATGTTGCGGAGGGGATAAGCGGAGCGTTTAGTGACAGCATTGATGCGCCGGTAGTCAATGCAGAAACGCCACTTTCCATTGGCTTTCGGTGCGATTACCGGACAGCTGCACCACGGGCTGTCGGACGGCTCAATGATACCTTCGGCAAGCATGCGATCGATCTCATCGTATGCAACTTGCAGCATTTTTGGCGAATATCTGCGCACATGCTGCCGAATTGGCGCGGCTCCTTGCACGTCGATGGTATGCACTGCTAAGTTGGTTAATCCTAGCGATGCGGGTGTTGGCGGGATTAAGCGGTCGAGCAGAGCATTTAGCTGCTCCTGCTCGTCGTCGGTTGCTACTACGAGTCCGCCGACTGTCGCGACGGCCGAAAAGGTCGCCGGATCGGACCCGTACGGGTAGAACTGGTGCACCACGCCCCGTGGTGTCCACCAGGTATCCGTGCCATAATCAATCTTCAATTTAAACAGCCTCTTGAAGTCGATGCCCAGGATGCAATCGTATTGCAATCCATCTGCCACGAAGAAAGGAAGCGTGCGCCTTTCTCCATCGATGGAGACAGTCACGTCCAGCACTCCCTGGATTGCCACTGCTCCTCCATCTGCCACGTTAATTGTGTTAGCCGCAGGGCTGAGCTTGTTCTGCAACAACGTGCTCAAACCCTTTCCCAGGAACGAATGGACGGCGCCATCGTCCAGTAAGCCTCTGAGCTTCAAACCATTGAGCTCAATATTAAAAAATAGCCGTACCTCGCGGAGGTGCGGTTTACCTTGGATCAGCGACGGCGGCGGATCCAATGGTGCTGCTGCTGGAGATTCCGTTGCGGCGGAAACCTCCACTGCGTCGCGCGGCGGCGACAGGCGTGGCGGGTCAGTATGAAGCTGCCCGCTGCGTGGAGCTGCCTTTCGGCTGCGCGAGGACCCGCGAGCTCCTAACGAGTCCCCGGCGGGGCGTTTCCCGCCCGTGGAGACGCTCTGCATCGATGGCAGTCCTTGCGCAGTACGTTCGGTTGCCCGCATCCATAACATTTAGGGGACTTAGGGCATTCCGCAGCCCAATGCCCTAGCTGGTTACATCGCCGGCACGGCTCTCGCTGCTTCCGTGCTTGCGGCGAGTTGTCTTGCTGGTTATTAGCGGCGTATGCTACTGCGCGCGGCGGCGCGGTGCTGCTGTTCGTGTAATAATTAGAATTACGCTGCCGCTGAGGGGGCACGTCAGCGGGTTGCAGAAGCGGCGGTATTTCGGTCTGCGTTCCCGCCGAAGACCTGGGGGCTGCTGTGCGCGTAATCGCTAGTGGACGCGGCTTTTTAGGCGGAGTTCGAGCTTGCGGCGGAGCCGGCGGCTTAAATTGCGACTGCGAATGCTGAAGGCGCTCCTCCAAAGCGCTCGCGGCGGCGACAAAGTCCGTGCTATAATTCGTGTCGTCGATATCTATAAGGCGCGCCGTTTCTACGGGAGCAGCTTTAACTGAGCGTACCGGTTGCAGCGGCACGTACGCGTCCTTGGGGAAGAACGACTCCTCGGGTGGCGGAGGAGGACGATAAGCCTTGTCCTGCAACTTCTTCGTCTCGAACTTTTTCCCCAGACGCTGCAGCTCTACAAAATCACGAACGCGGTCGCGCGAAACAGCTTGCCTATACGCTGGATGGAGGTTGCGGCACGTGCAATCTAATTGCTCGGATAATGACATCGGCGGCCGCACTTGGTCTAGCAGATTGCGGAATTTGAGCAGGAACGTAGATATATCTTCCTGCGGGCCTTGTGTCCGCCTTCCGATCTCCTGGCGCAAGCGGTCTTGCAGATTGTCGGCGCAATACTGCAACCGAAACGCGTCCACAAAATCAGCGTAAGTTTGCCAGCGGTTGTGTTCGCGGCGAAACCAGTACCATGCCTCTTCGTCGAGGCCCGCCGGCAGAGCTTTAATAATATCTTCGAGAGTCAAGCCGTATGTCTCCCGACACTGATTCAGGTTGGTCAGGAATCCCTCGGGGTCTTGCTTCTGCCTCCCTTTGAAAGAAATGCGCCACTTCTCCAGTATTTCGCACGTTTGCTTTTCGCGCAGGAACGTGGAATTGTCAAGAATAAGCTGCGTGGCATTCGTTTGCGCGTGCCGAGGCGCTGCAGCTTCAAGCGGAGGTCTTAGGGGTGCGTCGTACCTCTCCGCTCCGTACGGCTGCTGGTGGTTACTCTCTGCGGGACGCGGAGGCGGCGGCGGTGCTAGTTGAGTCGGCCGTCGGTCCTCCGGTAATCGTGGGTGCGGCGCGTAAGCCTCTTCGTTCGTGGGCGCTCCCCAATTCACGGTAACGCGCCGAGAAACGGGTGGCAACGGCTGCGCAGCTAACTCGCCGAACGGGGCGGTTGCGTGCGCTGCTTCAAAATAGGGTGCTTCGTGCCTTTGCCGTTCTCGTGGAGCGTTTACGGCTGGCTCCGGATACGTTGCCGCGGTCCTTCGGTCTTCCGTCGGCCGCTGGCTCTCAACCACGTACGTCCAGAACGGGTCGAACTCTTCGAGGGCAGCCGTAGGGCCTACCGCTGGTGGTACGCGGTAGCTGGAGGCTGCTCCGTGGAACGTACGCTCTACGGGGTCCGTTAATTCCATCGGCGATTCCCTGCCAAGCCGGCCAACCGTCTGGTGTAGCCGCGTAGAATGCGCACGGGGCGGCGGAGGGGTCTCCATCGCTCGAGCTCTCTCTGGCTCGGTATCGGCGATACGCACTCGCGGTGCGCGGATATCAGGCTCGCCCTGCGGCATCCGTGCCGCTTCCGCCGATGTGCTATCCCATGCGCGCGCGGCTAGCTGCGAGAAAACCGAAATATTAGGCGCTTGCGGACCCGCGGGAGAATCGAAATTCGGACTCGAACTGCGCGGTATAATCGGTTCCGCTTCAAGCGGCGGAAGACGGCTGTGATTCGCGCGCTCATCCTGCGCGGGTTTCCATGGAGCGGCATCGGCTCCTAGCAGGCGACGGAGCTCGTACCTTTCCAGCCGCTCTCGCACTACGTATGTATCGCAATCGATGTTGAGTCCGCTTCGTTGTGCGTTTTCAAACACGCGTCCGTCGGTTGCGGTATAAATAGCATACCGAATGGAACTCCTGATAATCTCAGGCTCCAGCGAAATCATATCACGATTGGCGGCACGATCCGACTCCATTCTGCGACACTAATAATAAAAACTAAACCACGAGAAACTAAATAGTTGCAACGACGGGAGCGACGACGTACAATAATGACACGCGACGTTACGGCGAAACGAGCGAAATATCACGCTTAGTATAGTCAGCTCAACGCAAATTCCAAAACTGGGACGAATAGCTCGAGTACGTGCTCGGTTAGCTCTGCTGAGGAAGTTAACTTCCACCTAAACAGCTGCTGCTAAGCAAAACGAAAAAAAAATGACACGAATACAAAATCAACTCGAGCACACTAGCTCGCAAATCGTTGCTGAAACTTACGTCGAACTGCTTTCTGACTGCTACGGCTGAATCCACTAACTCAAGCGAAGCTGAAAACTGCGAAAAAAAACTAATAATTCGCTCGCATGCGTCGGCGCGGGATGCGTAATATAACGTGCTTAATCCAGTAAATGCGCTATAGTATGGTGCTAGGCGGGAGAAGGTTAGGCTAGCGGGAGACAGTCGTGGTCCGCGACAAGCTATGCAAGAACAAACGGGAAAAGTAGCGGGAAAATACGCGCGAGCAAAGTCCGGGTGCAGAAAAATGGCCACTATGTAAGCAAACGGTGCTATAACCGAAAATAATTCCGAGGGATACGAGACAACAAAAAAATAGATTTTCGCCAAAATATTTAAAAAAAATATATATAAATAAATTAGATATAATTTACATTCACAGCATGCCACATAACAATTAATACAATTAAATATCCGTGACTGCTATTTGCAGCACGGTGCGGGGTCAGCGTGCAAAAAAACTGAAACAAAACAGCACAAAATAGTTTTATGAGTGGTGTCAGAGTGAGCGGCGGGATGTTCGTCGTCTTGCGAGACTATGTAGGGGCGACGGTGCACCCTGCCGGAAGCGAAAACACAGGCAAAAAAATAATTTCTCGAGAATACCGAAAACTATTGAAAAAAATGGTAAAGAAGAGAAAAAAAAAATTTTAATACTCGACCAAAAAAAAAATTTAAAAAACAAATTTTATTTAAAAAAAAAATTTTTAGAAAAAAAAAATTTTATTTAGTTGAAAAAAAATTTTTAAAAAAAAAAAATTTTATTTAGTTGAAAAAAAAAATTTTGACAAAAAAAAAAAAAAATTATTATTTAATTTAGAAAAATTAATAATAAAAAAAAATTATTATTTATAAGAAAAATTTATTATCTTTAACTTACTACTGCACGCGCAAAAAAAAATGTTTAAATTGCCAAACGGAAGAAAAACGAAAAAAAAACGGAAAGAAAAAAAAATTAATATGTTAACCGCTCCGAAGCGCTAGTCGCATATACGACGTAACTTGCGTCGTGCTAACCTCCGTAGTTGAGACGCGCGCCAGCTGATACGCGTTCAAGCGCGGCGCTACACTCGCAACTATCGAGCTGACGTCACAGCTCTACGACAGATAAGCACTCACTCTAACACACGCGGTGGGGATATTATCGGCAGTACGCCAGCAATTGCACAAAAAAATTTTAATTCAAATCACTAGCATGCAGGATCATTTATTAGATTTTTTTTTTTGAAAATTTTTCCGGTAGGCAGCAAGCCAAGCGCAGCGAAAACAACGAAAAATAGAAAAAAAAATAAAAAAAAATAAAATTATTTATCACAAAAAAAATTGTGGATTTTCTCATAAAAAAAATTATTATGGAAAAAAAAAATTTTTGAAATATTCACATAATTTCTAATTGAATGGCACCAGAAAAAAAACAAGTTAAAATTTTAATTTCCTCTCGCCAACGTTCTTCAAAACAATTTGTTTTGAAATTGTCGCGAGTAGTCTCGATCTTACCGCTGGATGCGCACACTCGAATAAGCTTACCGACCTCCGACGTGGCGTATGCGAGCGCCAGCGCTACTGCGCGGCTTTCTCGCGTGGTCGATCAAGATGGCCGCTCACTGGCTTCCTTCCCTCCTCGTCCTCGTCCGGCCGCGTGTGCTTTTACGACGCGCGAAAAATGGCGGCGAACGGCGAGTTTGAGAATGCGGTATTCGCTTACGACTGCGACTACCATACATACACTTTATCACACTTCACTGTCTCTGCTTTTCTTATTCAAAAATTCACTGTCCTCACACATACACACGATTGCGCGATCCCGAAAATTTTTCACAAATCAGCGTGATTTGTGTCGGCCCCACGTCGGGCGCCAATTTGTAACGCCACTGGGGATCAGGGTGGCGTACAAATGGAAAAAGGGGGGGGGAGCGGGGAAGCAGTTTGCTTGCTTACCAGTAAAATACTTATTTAACACTGTTACACGCGGACACTTACGTTTATTTAAAAATGATTAAATTAATACAATTCTTTATCGCGTTTTTACGCGAGCCCAGGGCGCCAGCTACAATCGTGTAGCGCGGTTTCTTGCGCGGCAAATAATCTGCGCGGCTAACTCACGGTTAGAGCGGTCGCGGGCATACAGTATACGACAATGCCGAAAATGGCGCGTAACACGCGACGCGGTCGCACACACGCAGTCGGGAAGGATACGGGGACGATTCGGGGAAGCTGTGCCTCCTGGCAGCTGCCACTGCACCTTGGCACTCACCAGATACTCTAACACGCTCACGGTTACTCTCCGGACGCTCGCTCGCTCGTTTCCACGAGTTACTCGTTCGCGACGACTGGCCTCGGAGTTTTTGGCTGCTCGATGATAACGACCGTTTTCTAACACTGACCCGGACGGAGTGTCGACTGCTCGATACTTGTCTTTTCGCTAACGCGGACCCGAACGGAGTGAAAGAGAGGCTTCTTCCGTGGCACTTTCGCGAGCGCGGCTTTTTCGATGATCGTTCTGCGCCGGCGCAACGTACGTGTAAAGTACGTTACGCAACGCAGCCGCCGCTCGCGCTCAGCGCTGGCGGCAGTTGATATTACTGCTCGCCAGCAGCGCGCGTTGAGGTTATCCGCTCGCGAGTGCCAGTGTTGTTGTTGTGTATTCCCTGGAGCGGCGAGGATCTACCTCAGATGTACGGAGGATGAAGGTAAGTCGACGCGTTCCATAGCTGGTAGGCGTCGACTAATTTGCCTGTCTTCTTTTTGTTTCAGGCGCGGCCGTACTGCGGGTCAACAACTGCGGCTCAGACGAAGAACGGTTGAGAAAGCTAAGCAGCGGTGTCGGTGACAGCTATAGCCTGCTTGCAGCGGTAGCGAGGCGACACTATCAGACACCTCCAGGTGCGTATTTACTTGCACTCATGCTGTGCTTCTATGTGTTGCTTGCCTTCTAACCTCCTCTTCCACTTTCTTTTTGTATTGCGTGGCAGCTTGTACTTCTTTCCAAGGTGCAGCTGCTATTATTATTCTGTTCTTTGTTTAATTACCGTCTGGGAGGTTGCAGGTACAGGGATCACTACGAGGATAGGAAGGAGCATGGACATGGGTGCTGCAGTGTGTGCGAGCACTGCTACGACTTATTCAAGGGCTCCTGAGACTGGCTCCTCGCTGGAGCCTTTACTTGAGCTTGAAGCCCATGTACCTGGTGAAGGTAACGTATGTACAGCCCTGCGTGGCTGTTAGTTAGGGTCACGCGCGGCAGTCCTGCGAGGCTGCCAAGATTGTAAAAGGGGGGGGATATTTTAGCTACGAGGAGGCGCATAAGCTATGCCTTGGCCTCCTCATGTGACTGGTGCAAAAACACCACGTCACAATATATATATATATATATTGTAACGGGGGTGATTTGCTTACGTCCCGTTAGCAACGCAGAACCTTTCCCTGGTCCTGCTTTTATTCTCTTGTGTGTGAGGGGCCTTGCTTAAGGCCCCGCTACCGGTGCTCCTCCCACCGAGCTTGACTGCTCAGTTTGTGTGCCAATGCTAGATTGGCACACCCACGAAGCCGGGCGCGCCCCTTGATTTTTGCCCAAAGTTTAAATCTCTATAATTTTCCAAGTTCTTTTGCTGTTTTTTGCTCCTGTATTCTTTAAGAGGCAACCATTGCTTTCCCTTTTCTAGCTTAGCTTCAGCTAAGCGCTTATTTGCTGCTCGTCGCTTTTTTGCGACAATTTCTTTAGTACCATTTTGTATCCATCTTGTTCCACTATAATCATTAACTTTTTTGATTCATTTTTGTTCAATTAGAATGTTTTTTTTTCAATTAAATTTCAAATTGAATAAATAATAAAAATTAATCATTTATTAAAATGTTTTATTATATTTTTTTTTTTAATTTGCTAACACGATTGCAGATGCGTTGTCCGATGTTACGACGATTTCTGCTTGTTACAAAGGGTGATTCATTATGAGGTTTGATTTTCAATAGGCTTTTTTTTACAGATCATGCGTGGCTCCTGTCAAACTGTAATGTAATTTTTATTTAGTATTGTTTAACAAATCATCACGGAAAGACTTACACCGCAACAACGTATCCAAATTGTTTAGCTGTATTACGAAAATCAGCGTTCTGTGAGAAATGTTTTTCGTGCTATTAGAGCAACTTATGGTGTGCATCGTCGACCAACCGAAACCACTATAGCGATTACCATCCGCAAATTTGAAACCCAGCATACATTATTGGATGATACTCGACCGATTAGACCACATCCAGCACGTAGTGAAGGGAATATAGCGGCTGTAGCTGAAAGTGTGGCTGAAGACCGTGACAAATCGATTCGGCGTCGTTCTCAACAGCTTGGTTTGTCTTACGCAACAGCTTGGCGTATTTTACGTAGAGATCTTGGTTTTAAGGTAGATAAACTTCAACTCATGCAAGAATTAAAGCCGGGCGATTTAGGTTTGCGTCGTATTTTTGGTAAATGGGCTATGAATCAGCTCAATGAAAATCCGCTTTTTATCGCGAAATTTCGTTCAGTGATGAGGCGCATTTTTGGCACAATGGATACGTCAATAAGCAGAATCGCCGTATTTGGGCTGATGAACAACCTGAAGAGCTTAAACAGCTACCACTAAAGCCACAGAAATGCACAGTTTGGTGTGGTTTATGGGCCGGTGGAATGATTGGTCCATATTTCTTTTAAAATGAGTCCGGTCAGGACGTAACCGTCAATGGCGACCGCTATCGCACCATGATAACGGATTTTTCGCTACCTCAAATTGAAGCCCGTGGCATCAGTAAACTTTGGTTTTAACAAGGCGGTGCTGCTTCGCATACAGCGAGAGACACAATAGACTAATTGAGAAACCATTTTGGTGAGAGCCTGATTTCACGTTTTGGACCAGCAAATTGGCCGCCTAGATCGTGTGATATCACACCTTTAGATTATTTTCTTTGGGGTTACACGAAGTCGCTGGTCTTCAGGGATAAGCCAGCTTCAATCGATGCTTTGCAAGCCAACATTACTCGTGTCAGTCGCGAAATACCGGTCGCTACGGCGTAGTCGCGGTCAATATTTGAATGAGATACTCTTTAAAAAGTAAATCTCATAGGTTGTTCTTTTGACTCACAATAAAATTTTTACTATAGAATTCAACTTTATGCCTTTTATTTGAGATTATCAACCAAACTTTATAATGAATCACCCTTTGTATATTGACACAAGGAACCCTTAAATGTTTTTTTTTTTTGAATTATTCGTTTAATTTTATTTATTGTTATATTATTATTTAATATTTTAAACGTTTTTTTATTCAGATTTTGGTACATGAAAAATAAATAAAATCCAAAAGTTGAAGTTTTTATATATGAATAAAAAAAATTATTAATTACTAAATGTGAAAAAGAAGGCAAATGATTAAAATAATTAACTCATATAAAATTGTTTGAAAATCAATAAAAAATTTTTTTTTAATTTAAATAAGTTAAATAAGTAAATTATCAAATTTTTTTTTTTTTTTTTTTCTTAAAAAGGAAATTAAGAAAATGAAGTTAATAAAAGTGTAAAGAAATAAAGTTAATAATTTACTTGATTTTTTTTTTTTTTCAAGAAATCAATATAACAATATTTTAATTAAAATGAGTTAAATAAAAAAATTATTAATTGTTTTTTTTTTTTTTTCTAAGAAAATTAAAAAAAAGAAATTATTAAAAGTGCAAAAGTTCAAATTACTATATTAAAAAGTGAATTAAACAGTTCCACAAATTTTAATAATGTGGATTGTATTAGTATATGTTAGTAAAGAAGAATAAAAAAAGAGCAGAAAAAAAAACGCGATTCGACTTCTCACTTACAATCCCACCGGGGCCTCTAAAAATTTTAAAAGGAGTATGTGACGTCCAAAAAGGAAATCACATATATTGAAAATTTATTTTTCTCTATATAATATTGAGCATTTAAATAGTTATATTTTTGAGCCTGGGTGTTAGCCCAATAGCTCGGGACGAGAGCAGAATCGTTTTGTTTAATTCTTTTCTACGAAAAATTATTTATTAAATGTAATTAAAGTGTGTAGAACATGAAGAAATTTATTTAAATCACACAATATAAATAATTAAGAAAATTAAGAATTTAATCAAGCTTCTTTGTAAGGTCTGTTTGACTTCTGGAGAGGTAAGGAAATGATCTCGCCTCTTCGTGTAAGGCCCGTTCTGTTTCCAGATGACAGCGAGTAGTTTCAGAGCTGGAAAATAAAATTACAAAAAAAATATAAATGAAGGTAAATGGTGTAATAGAAAGAGAAAGTTACGATATAGAGAATAATTTTTATTTTATCTTACTTTGGTACAGGTGCGATGATCTTTCTCTCTCTCACTTTCCTCTCTTTCTTGATTTCTTAAAAACTCAAGAGAATTAATCTTGAAAATAACTTGATTACATAAACTTGAATAAATAAATCTTAAAAATAACTTGATTACATAAACTTAAATAAATGAATCTTAAAAATAACTTGATTGAATAAACTTAAATAAATAAATCTTGAAAATAACTTGATTGAATAAACTTGAATAAGCGGATCTTAAAAATAACTTGATTAAATAAACTTGAATAAATAAATCTTGAAAATAACTTGATTAAATAAACTTGAGTGAAAAAATAGTACAAAGAGCGAAGTACGAAGTGTAACACATCGTTCAATAAGTCCCGAGACTAACCCAAAGATGGTGCTAGTAGTACCAAACTGGCCACGTTTCCATAGAGTGCGAACCTTTACATAAAACGTGTAAAAATTTCACGTCGATCGGATCACAGACAGCAGAGTTATCGAGGTTAGAGTAAAGTCACTTTGTAATTTGTTTGAAAAATGGAAAAAAGCGAGTTTCGCGTGTTGATAAAACATTGTTTTTTAATGGATAAAAACACCGTAGAAGCCCAGCAATGGCTTGAGAAACATTAGCTGGACTCCTCTCCATCCAAACCTACGATTTGTCGTTGATATGCTGAGTTTAAACGTGGTCGTACGGACACAAACGATGCGAAATGTTCGGGTAGGCCATTGGAAGCCGTTACACAGGAAAATGTGAGTGAAGTGTTAACAATTGTAATAAAAAATCGCAAAGTGAAGGTCCGTGAGATTGCAGAAATGACACAGATATCATCTGGAAGCGTATTTACAATCCTTCATGAAAAATTAAGCATGAAAAAGGTTTTTTCCAAGTGGGTGCCGCGATTGCTTTCAGTGGAACAAAAACAGCAAAGAGTCGACGATTCAGAGAGCTGTTTATCGCTATTTACTCGCAATAAAAAGGATTTCCTGCGTCGATACGTGACCATGGATGAAACATGGATACATCATTTCACTCCGGAGTCGAATCGGCAATCATCTGAGTGGCGCATGGCTGGCGAAAGCCGCCCAAAGCGTCGAAAAACGCAGCAGTCTGCTGGCAAAGTCATGGCGTCTGTTTTTTGGGATACACTTGGCGTGATTTTCATTGACTACCTGGAAAAAGGTAAATCGATCAACAGTGATTAATATATTGACTTGTTGGTACGTTTGAAGGAGGAGATCGCAGCAAAACGACCGCACATGAAGAAGAAAAAAATCCTTTTTCACCAAGACAATGCACCATGCCACAAGTCTATAAAAACAATGGCAAAATTAAACGAATTGGGCTTTAATTTGCTTCTCCACCCCCCGTTACCGCCAGATTTAGCCCCCAGCGACTACTGGCTCTTTGCTGATCTTAAAAAAATGCTCCAGGGAAAAAAATTTGGCTCAAATGAGGAGGTCATTGCCGAAACTGAAGCCTATTTTGAAGCAAAGGATAAATCCTTCTATAAACATGGTATAGAAATGTTGGAAAGGCGTTGGAAAGATTGTATCACTCCAAAAGGAGATTATATTGATAAATAAAAATGATTTTTGAAAAAAAATGTTGTTTTCGTTGTTAGTCTCGGGACTTATTAAACGATGTGTTAGTACAAAAAAAAAAAAAACAGTGGTACAAAGAGTTTGCAATAAATAGTATAAAGTCTTGAGCGAAAAATTAGTACGAAGTGTCTCGGCGTGTTGATCTTACCTTCTTAGTACAGAGATGACTCTGTACCAATCTGATTGCTCGAAATTAGCACAGAGTGGACACTACTGCTTATCTCATAAGGCATTCCTTTTGGAAGGGAGAGTGAGAGTTAGAGAGAGAGAGAAGGGAGGGAGAGAAGGAAGAGAGAGAGGGGGGAGGGAAAGGGAGAGGGAGAGAGAGAGATATATATGATGATCCCTTTTTGCATAATTTCTACACATGTTCATTATTTATTATGTACAATAAAGAAACGTTAAATGAAATTACATAATCGTATTGTATTCAAAATTTTGTGCATATTATTATACAAAAAAGGACGACGTTTTTCGTCAAATTTTACGTAATTTGCGATATATTAATTTACGCAAGGATATTTAAATGAAGAATAATTATTTAAATTAAAAATGATTGTCACTAAGAACAAGAATGATAACCTTAGATTTAAAAAAATAATTTATAATTACAAAATTGTTAAAAAAAAAAGGAAATAAGTGAAAAATGATAGTTTAAATAATCATCCTTTAGAAATTACAATTTTCAATCAATTCTTAAATTATAACTATGTACTGTCGGAGTAATAAATAATTGATTGACGTATTCTTAGATAAAACCAAAGAATTAGTTTATTAATATTTATACATTTTTTTGTGTTTCCAGTACTATACGCTACGTTACTTCTATTGAATTTAAGAAATATTATTTTAGTAAATTAATATTTGGATAAATTATTATCTACAGGAAGTAGTAATAATTATTATTTTAAAGAAATAAGGAAATAAGAATAATCGTTATTTTTAGGAAATTAAAAATGATTATCTTATGAAGAAGGGTGGAAATAAGAATAATTATTGGTTAGGAATTAATTAAGGAATTTTAAAACAATTAATTCAATTAATTGTCGATCATTAACAATTATTATAGGCTGAGAGTAAAGCATTGCAAAATGTAAATAATAGTTAGTAACGATTTACACAATTATTTCTTACACAATTTTGCTCATAAAAATAAAAATAATGTAACATATCGCAAAAAAATTATTTGGTAAATAGTTTGATAAATTGTAATAATTAGAAACATAATTTTGACCTTGCAAGAGAGATAGGTACTGTCGCAGGATTAACATTTTTTGGATTTACAATGTATATGAAAGAACATAATATTAACTTTATGAAATATAAGAGCAGTGAATATTATAACGCTTGGTTTTAGCATCAATAATAATAAAACAGACAATGCTTTGTACAAAACATTTCGTTTGGCTCGCTTCTACCATTAATTATTAATACAATATTGAGGAATTTAAATAGTAGTTAAAATTATTATTAGAGGAAAAATTACAAAGTAAAATTAATTAGTAGCTTTTATTATAAGCTAAAGGTTCAGTTAAACCAGAAGAATATTGTAATTTACTTAAATCTTAAATTTATATTAAAATTAATTTGTGCATGCGACAGCGAAAAATTTGCTTGTTTCCGATTTTTTTCTATTATTTAAAATTAATTATTAAATTCAACTGCAGAAATTTTTATTAAGACTGTACCGAAATTATCGTTTGGCATTCCAAGCGAAAAGGGAAATGCGCTGTAAACATTCGAGCCGATCTTTGATGTACGTGCGGTTATCTCGCGACGTCTCAAATCGCGGCGAAGATGTTTATTCTCCGATGTTCAAATGAAAGTTATCTCTTAGCAATATTGCTTATAAATGCCCCGATAACATTGTGTCGGCACGATGCGTCCACGTTGCGTACATGCATATGTAACGCGTGGCAGCACATGGATATCCAGTTGCGTGTCCACATTGTTAACACGTTGTCAACATGCCGTAGAAACCATGGCGTGCAAACATTTTGGCGCCATAATGCTATGCATAATGGCGCCACTTTCAAATAACCGTGTTGCGCATATAACCTTAAAATATTTTTAATAATTCATAAAAAATAAAATTAAAATAAATAAAACAATGTTTTAGAATAAATATTAATTTATTAATTTAAACATATATTATAAGTTATAATAAATAATATATAAATTAAAAATACATTATATTATATGCTGCTAAATCTTCTTCTTGATCTTCTGCAGCAAAATACATCAGGAAAAGTACATCTGAAACCAAATAATGAATATTATTTTTAATAAATGTAACATATGATTATTGAATATTTGTTAATTTTAAAAGAACTTGCAAATTACTTGATTATAATAATTAAAATTCTTCAACCAAGATCCAAAGACTCGTACTCTTAATTTCTCTTTCTAAATTTCTCTCTTAATGCTAAACGAACTTCTGCACTTGCACCTTTATTTGTTACTAACCGCTGGTTTTGAATCAGAAAATCCAATGAGTCAATAATGCAGTGATAATCTGGTTGACAAGGAAATCCTTCACCTGGTGGATGTTCGATAAATAACTGTAAATAAATTAAATTTGCTAGTTGTCAAATCATTTTTTATATCGAATAATAATTTAGTATCAAAATATTTGTATTACCTTGGTTTCCTTTTTAGTGTAAAATTCCACAAACGTACAGCCTCTATGCTTTTTGTCACCAACCATTTTTTTTGGTAATCTAACAGCCTTTAATTCACCAAAAGCCCTATAAGCATAATTTCTCAATGAGCCCATTAAATTAATAAACAATATTTCATAAGATAAATTCTTACTTGGATAAATAAATCTTTAATTTTATTAGCATTTGCTTGAAAAGGCACGTTTCTTACAAGAATTTTTGTTCCAGTCTATTCGGTAATTTTAGCAGTCTTTTTCGCTACCTTAATATTAGATCTAAATAAAAATAAGCATAAGTTGATTAAAAAATTTTTAATGTTTCATTATTTTACAGTCTGTCAAGTAAGAGCGTGGTCGTGTTAATTTATAAAAAAATTTATTTGATGAAACTTTCATATTTATATATACATTGTACACATTACAAACAATGATGCAATTTGGTCAATAATGTGTCCAGTCACCACCGGCGTCGATAATTGCCTGGCATCTCCTAGGCATGCTTTCTACTAATTTGACGGCGTATTATAGTGGCAAGGATCTCCAGATTCGACGAATTTCGTAAGACAACTGCTTCAAAGTGTATGTGCGTCTTCCACAAGGCTTCCGTTTAATATATGCCCACACATTTTCAATAGGGTTTGCATCGAGCGACTGCGACGGCCAATCCAATGTAACGATGCCAGATTGAGTCTTCCACTGAGTACAGAGCTTGCTGCGATGTTTAGGATCGTTGTCCTCCTGCAGAATCCAATCTTCATTTTTTGTGATGAGCCATCGTTTGGCAGATGGCAGTAAAGCTTTTTTGTAGATTTTTATCATTTTCTCGGCATTTAGGTTGTCAGTAAAGAGGTGCAAAGTGCCGAATCCCTGCTTTGAGAAGCAGCCCCAAAGATGCACCTTTATTCCATGTTTTACGGTCCGCTGAACAAGCCTATTGGTGGAAGTTGACCAGGCTTGCGTGAGGACAGAACGTGCCCATATAGAATATTTATCAGTAAAAATGACATTTTCAAAATCTCTATCAATATTCTCATGCGCCCAAGCGAGTCGCTTTGTCACATGTTTTTCAGTCAACAGAGGCTTCTTCATTGTGTTGCGCCATTTCAGATGATGAGTACGAAAATGGGTTCGGATAGTTTCGTAGGATATATCTAAACCTTTTGCGATTAATTTTGCTTGTCCTTGCCGCAGTGTTAAAGCAGGATTCCGCGAAAACAGATTTACTATTCTTTTTTCATCTTTTTTGTTCACTTTTCCTATCGAGCCACGTTCTGGTAGATCATCGACATTTTTAGCCACTTTATTTCGCTGTATCCACTTCTGTACAAATGTCTTAGACTTTCTCATATATTTAGCAGCCGCTGATTGCGACATTTTGGGACCTTTTGGGTGGATGCAAAGGAACACAGCCTCGTAGCGCGACGCGTACTTAGCACTCATGGCGTTTAACGTGATTCTCTTACAAAAGATCAACAACAACTGAATTTTTGTTGACAATGCATCAGGGACAAAGCTTCCTTCTATTGGCTCGTGAAGGAATTGGAGCAAAATCTTTCATTACCTGTCGGTGAAGTCAACCACGCTCTTACTTGACAGACTGTAATTAATGTACATTAAACCTACTGCAACTATATACTTTCTGAACGTTTCAATTCAAGAGTTTTCCCATGCAATGCACTCGTTTGCAATTCTTTTAAAGCACGTTCTAAATCAGATTTTTATTTATATCTTACAAACCCGTAACCCACAGATAATTTAATGCTTTGATTTTTAGGATCTTTTTTCATGGAAACATTAGCATAGTGCAATCTGCCACATTTTGAAAAATGCTGTAAAAAGATAAAATTATCAAATACTTTTATTTATATTAGATTACATAATAGACAATTACTGAATTTCACCTTTTTTAATTGTTTTTCTATAGTAAATTTAAATTTTTTACAAAGAGACTTTGTCTTCAACTTTGTTTTTCTTACTTTCATCTTTATTAGATTTTTCTTCATCTTTGACCTTGATTTTTTCTTCTACTTCTCTTTCTTTTGTTTTATCTTCAGAATTATTATTTTCTGACATATTCTTTTCTTCACGTGTTTTACAAGATATAGAAATAAAACTGTCATCTGGTGCCCATTCTAAATACAAAGGCAAGTGTTTAAATTTTGTATAACCTAGCCTGGCAAATGCGTTTCTTGCTTCTGATGGTTCAATAAATTCCACAAGAGCTACAAAAAATAGTGTTTAAAATAATGCTCATCTTTAGCTTTTACTTTTAATTTATACGTGCGATTCCTGAAGGAGGTAAAACTACTCGACCAAGTTCTCCATGTTTAATAAAGAATTTCTTTATCTCTTACATTTTTGTTCCCGCTGGTAAATTTTTTATAAGGATAACAGTTTTTGATCTTTTACTTAGGGCCTAAAAAATATTTATTATTATATTTATTAAGACAATGTGTTTTATTTTAAATATGATTTTAAATTTACGTTAATACCTGATTAAAAGCAGTTAAACAAACTCCATTTTGTTTTTAAAAATTTTTGAGTTTCTTGAACTAATTGTGTCTCTCCTAATGCTAAACGAACTGCTGCACTTACACCTTTATCACTATCTTGCAAAACCTGTATATTTTAATGTTATTAATATACAAATTGCAATTATAATTATTTTAAATAGTATGTTTTTTTTAGCTATAACTTTATCGCTAGAATTCACTTCATTTTCCGATTCACTTTCTTTATTATACGTAGTGATGTATCATTACTATAAACTTTTGTATCCCCTTTACTATGACTTTCAAGAAATTCATTGAATAATGGATCATTCTTATGCTGCAAAAATTAAATGATTTTGATTTCATTTTCAAAACATAAATTTTATTTTAAGTTAAAGCATATACTTATTCTAAAATTTCCTTGATTTTACTATTTTCATTATCTTCATCAATCACATTTTTCTTTTTCTTTTTTGATCAATGTATAACCTATACTAGAATGAAAAAAATCTTACAAAGAATTTATTTCTTCATTATGTAAGATAAACTTATTATATAATATTAAATATACTTATTTAATTAATTAGTCGATTAGAGGAATCTTCTAACTTTATTAAAATAATTAATGCTGATAATTTGCGAGTGACACAACTTGCTCGCATATCCACTTTCCCGCGCTTTTAGGTGCAACTGCGTATATAACCTATTTACATTGCACATATATTACAGTAGAATCAATACTTTCTATATATTTCATAATTATATAATTCTTATAATTATTCTTAAATTTATTTAGGAATGTTTAAAATAACTTTGTGTATTAATATATGCACATATTATTGTTAATTTAATAATATAAAAAGAGTTTGCACGCGTGTTTTCAACATGCGAACATAATGCGCGCATTAACCCTGTAAACAACGGCTTTCATGCGTGCTAGCAGCGTGCGCACATTTTGCAATCATTCTTGTATCGACCATTCGTGTACGCACGATGCCAACATTTTGCTGGCATGGCATGCTTGCGCGCCCGTGGGCTCCACGCCCTGCCCAACAAACACAGTGGACGCCGCGTTGCCGGCAATGTGGCGGCACGCGCACTATCCGTGGCGGCAACGCGCCTTCTCGTTGCATCCGCAATTTGTCACCAAATTGCCGCCACGCGCGTGGTGGAACGCCGTGCCGGCAACGTGCGGGCATTCTGCCTTACAAAATGGTTGCAATTTGCGATCCCGATAAGCGCGAATATAACCTTAAAATATTTTTAATAATTTAAAAAAAATAAAACTAAAATAAATAAAACAATATTTTAAAATAAATATTAATTTATTAATTTAAAAATATATTATAAATTATAATAAATAATCAAGCGATCGATGGCTTGACGCGGGAAAAGGCGCGAAAAGCCGCGGCGTACCGAAACGCGGCGCTATCGATCAAGAATCGATAGCGCTACGCGGGAAAACCGATAGGCGAGAGGGGAAGGAGGAGCCCTCCCCTCAAGCCTTCTTCTCGTCCGAGCCGTTTTACTAGCCACATGTGCCGTAAATTTTGTCAGGAGTTTCTTTAGAAGAAAGAGGCGAGTCTTCTAGTTTTTCTGTAGCAGCTTGAAAGAGACGATTCCGCGAGTAGAGCGCAATCAAGTAAGTGGCCACTTCATCGCAATAATTAGTCCGCGGATAATTAGATTTGGTTTCCTGACGCGAGTGCGACCGCGTCAGGCATATATATATCTATAGGAGAGTTATGCGCGAGACCGCGTAACTCATAATCGCATAGGCCGCGCGAGTGCGAGTGAGAGGATTAATCTCTTCCTCGCACTATCATAGAATAGGCGTACGAGTAAGAGAAATCAACTCTTACTCGTACAACCTGCGAGCACGCAGTTGAGCGAGAGGAACGAGCTCTCTCGCTCAACCATAGACTGCAGCGTCGAGTGAGAGGGAGAGACGCTCTCACTCGGGCAGTCACGGACTACGGCAGTATAGAGAAGAAACTGCTCTCTCTATATCTGCCGTCCATAGACTACACGTGTGTGTGGCCGCGTGAAGCGAAGAGGGTGCGCATGCGCAGTGCGCACCTCGAGAATTAGTATTGCGCGTGAGGCAGTACTAATTGCTTTTTGCATTAAAGTACCTCTCCGCAATAATTTATCAATTTTGTATTATTTTTGTTATTTTTACTCATTAAATAAGCAGTTAGCACTGAGTCGGTGCGTTCTTATTTTTATTTCCCTACAGCGTCCCTATCCCGAATACCGCCGCCTCCGCGGGTGTGCCAACCGGTCGTTGGCACACATCCTGAGCAGCCTAGCCCGGTGGGAGTAACACCGGTAGCGGGGCCTTAGGCAAGGCCCCTCGCACACAAAAGAAGAAAAGCAGGACCAAAAGAAGGTCCTGCGTTGCTAACGGGCGTAAATAAATTCACCCCGTTACAATATATATATATATATATATATATATATTATATATTAAATTATTATAATCAGATATTTTGTTAATTCATTGTTTACACAATAAATTAACAAAAATAAAATGTAATATAAAGAAAATTAAAACATTCAATGCTGCAATAGAATATGTTATAAAATTGGCATTTATTATATTTTTGTATTTCTTATTTTTTTTCGTTTCATTATATACATAAGATACATAATATATCTTATATATATATATGTATATATATATAAATACACGATATATTATATATACAAATGAACAAAAATATAAAATACAAAAATATAAAACAGTCCAATTTCATTGCAGTATTATACGTTTTATTTGTTTGTATATTTCATTTTTAATAAATTCACATTTTTTTCTTGATGTTACCTGCTTTGAAACGATGTCCGATTTCAGCATAATCTCTAGCTTATAGGTTTACCTGTAAGTAAATGTGTTTAATTAATATATTTTGTAATCAAAAAGTTTTAGAAGATACATTAAATATAAATAAAAGTTACCATTGTTCTATGCTTTCATAAACTAAACTTTTTGGGGGTATAGGCAATAAATTATAATAAAAAAATTCTCTAAGAATAATTTTTGTCATCCCAGTTTTCCATTTTTAACTTTTTTAATACTGTGATAGAAATTTTGTCAAAAGCTGTAAAAAATTTTTCTAATATTTCTACTTAAATATCTTTGAGATCATCTCTTCCTGACTCTAATTTTTGTTTTGATATCTGAAATACAAATGATTTTTTAATAAATTATATAAGTACTAATGATATACTGTAAATGCTTTATGATAAATATTATTCGTTTATTCATTTTAACTTACAGCCAAAGTACTAAAAGAAATTAAAGGATCATTTTTAGTAAGATCAATCCATTTTTCTAAATCTTCATTGAAACCCAATGGTTTTACATTAAAATTAAAATCTAAAGATTCATTTAATGATATATTTTTAGGACTTACTGCTTCATTTATTTTTGGTGATATATTTTTCGAATTATTTTTAAATTTATTTGAAGAATTAATTTCTTTTTCTGCAGATAACAAATAAGATAAACTATTACTTTCTAGAATATTTTTCATAGGTTTTTTAATAGTTTTCGTTTTTTTCAATATTTTTTCATTGTGTAATACTGGTAAATTATTTTTTTCATCAGTACTAGAAACATCATCTATTAATTTATCAAAATTAACATCGCTATCAATACCAATATAACCTTCCAGTTTAGTGCTTGATTTAGGCTCACTATTTTTTACAATCTTTTGTTTTTGAATATTCAAAGTGTTTTTTCTTTTTAAAAGTGAGAAGTTTTTAGAATCATTATTACTTTCTGCGTCTATAGAATCATTAATATAATAGATGGAATTTTTTGACTTAACTAGTGTATCACAAGATACGTTTAGACTTATAGGATTATTTTCTTTTGAAAAGTTATTATACTGGACTGAAGACTTGTAATTATTTAATGTTTCTTGTTCTTTAAAATGATCACAATCATCATTTGAGCTGTTCTATAAGAAAAACAAGTAAATATATTTTTATAAATTCATACTCATTTATAAAAATTTATAAATTACTCATTTATAAATTTAAAAAAAAAACTCATAAATAATTCTTATCTTACAATAGATATAACAGAATCCATTTCAGTTAAGACACAGGCATTATGTGATATTTCTACAGGTATATTTGTTAAATCTGTGGGATCAGAAATAAGAAACTGTAGATTTTATGAGATTAGTTTCTTCGTCAGTATCATCACTTTCAGTATCACTTATCATAGTTATGTTGAATAAATTATTTTTAATATTCAATAAAAATACTTTAGAAACTAAAAATGTAAACAAAAATATACACAGTGTGTCCCATGGAAAACGGAACTTTTTCAAAACATCGATTTATATTGGCGCCACCTATTGGTGGATGTTAGCAATGAAAAGGTCCATTCTTAACCCTCAAGTGGAGCACTGTCGCAGCTCAACATAACTAGAGCGCATGGGTAAGGATTACCCGGCTAGCTTTGACCACTTATATCTTATTATAAAATTGATCAATTTTGAATTTTTTTTTTTTTAATCGATTCGTCGGACGATGTAGAATAAGAATATTTCATGAACAAATAAATAAAAATTTAAGTTTTTATAATATTAATAAAAAATAAAAAAAAAATGCAATGAAAATTGACGAAAAAAGATGTTTTCTCAAAACTATTGAATCTTCACGAATTTTTGGGATAAAAGGTTTTAATTGGCGGCATTTTAAAGGTAATTGCACGTTCTTTAAAAATAATTTAAAGTTGTTCTACGTACTTTAAAAAATTATATTTATTAAAAGAGATAAAGTTGAAAAATTTAAACAGAATGATTTTTTTTATTTTTTTTTAATATTAATTTATTCTCATATAAAAATAATAATAAATCAATTACAACAATTAATAAAACTCAGTTAGATGATTGTACACTACACTCTATACAAATTTTTGCAACATGCTCTCTACACATGGGCTGATCACACTTTAAACATTTATAGAATGTTTTCCTATCTAAAGACGATGGGCAGTATCCACATCGTTTTTGTTTAGCCATTTTATTTTCTGGCAGTAGATTACGAGGATCCTCTGTTTCTGGTAAATCTTTATACTCAAGAAAAGATTCGATTTGCGAACGTAAGTTTCTTTGTAGAGTAGGTAAATTCAGTCTATTTATCAAGAATGGCCTGATTAAGGATAGGAATAAATCCAATAAATATTGTTTCCGATGCATCACTGCATTACTGCTAATTAAATTATAAATTATAAATGAATTTACGCCTGCCTGATCAAGCATTCCGTAAAAAAACCTCATTGGCCACCTGAGTGTTCTCCTTGCTGTCGTAAAATCATGACATTTTTTGTCAAAGCTGTCTGTACCTCCTTTCGTTTTGTTGTAAAACATCACGATTTCTGGTTTTTGAGTTTCCTTATTTATTTGTGCTTTATTATGGTATGTGGATAACAATAAAACAATTTTTTTCCCTTTGGGATTAAATGATACAAGAATTTTCTTATTGTTGTAACCAAATCGAATCTTGTCATTTTTAGATTTTACTTTTTTGAATGACTTAGGAATTTCTCGTTTATTCTTGTGAATTGTCCCGACCATTGTTAAATTATATTCATTTAACATTTTTTCGCATAAAGGAATAGATGTAAACCACCCATCACATGTGATATTTCTACGTGTATTATATATCGGCTCTGCTAATGTTCTTACATAATACGATGGAACTGACTCAGAAGAATCTTTATCGATTATTTTACCACAATATGGTTTAGCATTATATAAATAATGTGTCACAGAATCATTTAAAGCCACAATTTTCAGACCATATTTATCTGGTTTATTTGGCAAGTACATTCTGAAACGACATCGACCACGAAAAGAAAGTAATTGTTCATCTATCGTACAGTTGGAATGTGGTTCATAATTATTTGTACAATTATTTATAAATTTTTCCCAAATATCGCGAATATTAGCAAATGAATCGACTTCTTTCCTTTCACGGCGTGTGTTCTTATCGTCAAATCTTATGCATAAAATAAAAAATTGAAAACGTTTTACCGACATCGTTATTCTAAACAATGACATGCCATAAGGCGACCATAAATCTTCAACGCTCGTTCTGTTTACTTTCTGTACCCCAGCAAAATATAACAATCCTATGACCGCTTTGAGCTCAACTAAGTCTACCTGTTTATAGTGCGACTTCACTTCATGCTTATTTTCACTTAAATTTTCAATTTTTCGATTTATTTCAGCATTAGTATGTTCTAAAATAATTCCTAAAATTTCTTCATCAAAGAAAAGACTCCACGCTTCCAAGGGATTTTTCACATTTGTGCCACGCCCTTTTGGAGTTGAAGTATATCGAGGCTTTGATCGTTCCCGTCGACTCTCAGGTATATTAGAGCTCCATTTATAATCATTTTTACCTCGCAGGTAGCTAGGTCGACCTCGCTTTCTTTTGCCGGTTGACGTACCCGGTTGGTTGTCTTCACTATCTGATGATTCAGATTCGACAGTAGTCTCGACATCGTCTTTTTCAATTCCTTCTTCGTCCGACTCATCGATTTGCTGCTCAACACAATCTTCAGTCTCACTTTCACTCGGCTTGTCGTCAAACTCCTCAGGTTCCTCATACAAGGACTCAACTTCGGACCCTCGGCGTGTACGACGCGACGCCATTTTTTTACTAAATTTGAAAAAAAAGAAGCGTCGAAGTAAATATTGAAAAATCATATATTTATATAAATAATATTAAATAATTCAATAGTAATGATTTACTTAAAAAAATGAAGAGAGATGCGTCTAGACTAATAGATAATTTTTCAACTTGAGCACCAGAACGGAGCAGTGAGAAACTAAAACACAATGATCAAACTATTTAGTAAAGCTTATTTTTATGTTATAATAATATAAACTTACTAATATGTATTAACTTGACGATATAAGACTGGTAAAGTTCAAATAAAACACTTAATTCACTTCACTAAATTTTTCACGAGCACTATGCAATATAACACTACTGGAGTGCTGGTTGAGGGATACCCATAGACTAAGTTTGTCTGCTTACAGTTCGGTTAGTATTCATACTTAGAAAGGATCTAAGTGGGGATTGGTAGTGGGGATAACGAAGTTAAATCCCCACACAAAACCAAGTCCCCCTATGCAACCATTTACTAGGGGTAAACAGATGTATTTCTATCCTGGGTTAGCGTAACCCAGTGCTCCTCTTGAGGGTTAACTGACATCCTGTCAAAATTGTATGACATTTGGTTCAATGGAAACCAAAATATCGCGCTCAAAGTGACAGTGTGTTTGTGGCATCGGTCGAAAAATGAACTTCGAACAAAGAGCAAATATTAAGTTCTGCTTTAAACTCCGTAAATCCTTTACTGAGACGCATTATTTGCTGAAACAAGTTTATGGCGATAATTGTCTATCCCGTACCAGAGTGTATGAGTGGTATTAGCGGTTCCAGGAAGGTCGTGAAGACATTCAGGACGACGAACATCCAGGTCCTTCGAATACCGTGGTTACTCAAAGTAACATTGAAAAAGTGCGTGAATTAATAAAAAATGAGCCAAAATCTTCATTGCAATACATGGAAATGGAATTGAAAATGTCCAAAAATTAAATTCATCGCATTTTGACCGATCATTTGAATCTACGGAAGGTGTGTGCACGCTTTGTTCCACACAAATTGACCGACTGCTTTAAATTCAACATTGTAAGGATTTGATTAATGAGTCAAAAAAGGACCTAAACTTGAAATATTTAATTGTGACTGGTGACGAGACATGGTGTTTTCAATATGATCCCAAAACCAAGCGTCAAAGTGCTGAATGGAAGCACCTAACCGAGCCCAATCCGAAAAAAAGTCGTCTTGAAAAGTCAAAAGTGAAGACAATGTTGATTTGTTTCTACGATTCGGAGGGTATTATTTATCGTGAATTCGTTCCACCTGGTCAAACGATTACTGCTGTGTTTTATCTTGGTGTTATGAAGCGTTCGCTCAGCCGTATTCGTCGTGTGCGGCCACAATACCGTAAAAAAGGGAACTGGCGTTTGTTGCATAATAATGCCCCGTCTCATCAATCGAACTTGAACACGAATTTTTTGATCAAAAATTCCATTTTAACCATCAACCATTTACCGTACTCGCCGGATTTAGCTCCGTGCGACTTCTACTTGTTCTCTAAATTGCACTTGCCTATGAAAGGAAAACGTTATGCCGATGTAGAGGCCATCTAAAGAGCGACGACCGACATACTAAAGTCGATGGATAAAAATGATCTCAAAAACTTATTCGATATGTTAATTGATCGTGCAAAACGTTGTATTGATGTGGAAGCAGACTATTTTAAATAAAATAAATGAGATTTGCCGAAATATTGAGTTTTTGTCTTTATTTTAGAAAAGTTTTGTTTTCCATGGGACATACTGTGTATTTATTACCTTATAGGAGCAGCTTTTTAGTAGGCTGAAAATTACGTTGATTCACCACTTTTTTAGACATTTTTAATATTATTAATATTTAATCAAAAACAGAAATTTCAATAACATCCAGTATATACAGGATAGGTTATCTCAAACATGCTTTTTTACACAATTATTTTATCTCGTTTAATCAAAAAATAATGATATAGATATAAAAAAAATTATTATATTTCATTATTCTAATCATATGCTCTATTTATTTAATTTACTTAAAAAAAAATAGATTCAAATATTTTATTTTCACTGTTTCTATCAGCGCGCGTTTTCCGCGAAATCTCAGGATCGAATAATACACACTGCGACTTTGTGATATGCTGCGATTATATATATAAAGCTTAATTTTTAGTGGCGGCATTTTGCAAGCATTTTGACGGCACATCGTGCGCGCTACACCGTGCCTGCAATTTGTGGGCAAAATGCCCGCATTTTAACCTCCAAATCAGAGCCGTTTCGCGGCCGCATTTTGCCTGCATTCTGGCGGCCCGCTCGTGTAGGCGCTCTCATGTGGCGGCCAAATGACGGCAAAATCAGGCCACAGCGTGCCGGCCAAGCTGCACCGGCATGGTGTGTTTGTTGGGGTGTTAATAAAATTTACAGCACCGTCGGTAATTGGAGGTAATCTTTAGATTAGGGTTTCTTTCTTACCATCTAGAACTCATATTTACCGACTTATCGATCCGGCTATCTCTCGCTTGGATTTATCCTTTGAGAAAGAGAAAGGAAGGAAAAAAAAAATTTGTCTTAGTTGTAGCATGCACGCTTTTAGACTAATTTGCATGCAATTTCGCGACGGACGTCACAAGGCTATGTGCAAACTGTAATTATTGTTTATGAAGGTTTTTAAAAGGTGTGCAAATTAATTTAACAATCATTTTTGTTTATTTAACGTGTTCTGTTATTGTAATATTTGAACGTCATACTTTTCGCGCGTTTTATTGCAAGCTCGCAGGTAAATATACGTCTGTGCGCATGCGCGCAACTCAAAATTTTAGTATAAGGTCTTTTTACGCTCTTTTCTCTATAATAATTAACAATTTATAAGATTTTTTGAGTGTGCAAATTAAAATGATCAATAATTTATGATTGATCGTGGTTTGCAAATCAAAAGAGGTCATATTGTTTGAGGTATCGTCATTTTAATAGATGCATGTGTTGCACTTGTGCTTTTTGTTAAAAAAAAATATGATATGTGTGCGAATTAAATCATTGGCATAACGCGAATGCGTAAATTAAAAGACGTGATTTAGCATGGTTTTTTATTGCAAAATGCACAATTTGCAGGCTGGGGTATAGTAGGTATGTACAGGATCTAATTGATATTTCCCAAAACTTGAAAAAAGCTGCTAAAGAATTGCAATTGAGGTGTTTTAGACAATATTGTATAGATAGTGCAAAAGTTGTATATAAAAAACAGAATTCAGTGATGCAAACGGAATTTTTAAGACTTAATACAGTCTGTCAAGTAAGAGCGTGGTCGTGTTAATTTATAAAAAAATTTATTTGATAAGACTTTCATATTTATATATACATTGTACACATTACAAACAATGATGCAATTGGTCAATAATGTGTCCAGTCACCACCGGCGTCGATAATTGCCTGGCATCTCCGAGGCATGCTTTCTACTAATTTGACGGCGTATTCTAGTAGCAAGGATCTTCAGATCCGACGAGTTTCGTAAGAAAACTGCTTCAAAGTGTATGTGCGTCTTCCACGAAACTTCCGTTTAATACATGCCCACACATTTCTAATAGGGTTTGCATCGGGCGACTGCGACGGCCAATCCAATTTAACGATGCCAGATTGAGTCTTCCACTGAGTACAGAGCTTGCTGCGGTGTTTAGGATCGTTGTTCTCCTGCAGAATCCAATCTTCATTTTTTGTGATGAACCATCGTTTGGCAGATGGCAGTAAAGCCTTTTTGTAAATTTTTATCATTTTCTCGGCATTTAGGTTGTCAATAAAGAGGTGCAAAGTGCCGAATCCCTGCTTTGAGAAGCAGCCCCAAAGATGCACCTTTATTCCATGTTTTACGGTCCGCTGAACAAGCCTATTGGTGGAAGTTGACCAGGCTCGCGTGAGGACAGAACGTGCCCATATAGAACATTTATCAGTAAAAATGACATTTTCAAAATCTCTATCAATATTCTCATGCGCCCAAGCTAGTCGCTTTGTCACATGTTTTTCAGTCAACAGAGGCTTTTTCATTGTGTTGCGCCTACTACTTTTTCCCACCTCTCAGGCAATTCTCGAATTCCATCTTAACAAAATGTCTCGTTTTTTGAGGTGATCCAAGTGAGGAGCTAATTTGAGATTTCTGCAAAAGAAGTGAACCAATGACCTGCCAGATCGTGCAGCATCCCTCGGAACAACCAGTATTTAGAAGGAGCAATGTCCGGAGAATACGGCGTGTGCGGTAAAATATCTCACTTGAGCGTTCCCAAATATTTTTTCACGACTTTTGCAACATGAGGCCGAGCGTTGTCATGCAGAAAAACAACTTTGTCATGTCTTTCCTTGTATTCCGGCCGTTTTTCTCGTAATTCACGGCTCAAACGAATCTATTGCAGCCTATACCGATCAGCCGTTATGGTATCGCCAGGTTGTAGCAGCTCATAGTGCACAACACACTTTTGATCCCACCAGATACACAACATAATCTTCACCCGATTCACAACACAATGCTTGGCCTCGTGTTGCAAGGCCAGTGATAACCTACCTGGAAACGCTTTAATGGAAAGTTCTAGCCCACCCGCCGTATTCATCTGACATAGCCCCTTCCGATTTTCATCTATTCCGTTTGATGGCACATGGTCTGGCTGAGCAGCGCTTCTGTTCTTACGAAGATAATAAAGAATGGATCGATTCTTGGATATCCTCAAAAGACATATCGGGTGTTTAAAACCACCCGTCCACCCCTTATAAAATATTAAGGAACGTTAGTTATAGAAAACTGACATTGCTATTATTAGTTAATAGGGTATGCTCTATCGATTCGCGATAAAATCAACTTACCGGTCCAGACCGGTAGTTGGTCAAACTAACCGGAAGATGGTTTTTTTAATAAAATATGCATATTTTTATGGTGGATTCAGTTTGTGGGTGAAAAAATCAACAACTTTAATATATAAATTTTTTTGAAAAAATGTATCATAAGTCCTTGGAATGATCTTCGGAACCTTTAATATGAAAATTTTATTCAGTAATAACTCAATTACCCAAGAACCTAATAACCCAAGAACTAATAATGTCTTTATATAATAGGTAAATGCGCTATGTTCTATCGATTGGCGGTCAAATCAACTTCCGGTATGGACCAAAAGTGGGCCAAGCTGACCGGAAGTTGGTTTTTACAAATAAAAAAGCATACTTTTAAGATGGATTCAGATTCTGTGTAAAGAAATACAAAACTTCTTTACGAGTTTAAAAATATGCATTGAGTAACTTCTGATTTGACAAATTCAAATGTAAATTATAGGTAAAAAATTAAACCTTATAAAAAATTTTTCAAGTAAAAATTGACACTTCAACTGCAAAGGAGTGCGTCCGAGCGTCCCGAAAGAAAGTAGACACTGGATGTGAAACTTCCTACTGAATGTAAACTTTTCACTGTGAGTTTAGCAGTCGTCACTGCAGTTACGAGGTCTGGCTATTAAATAACGAGACTGGTTACGAAAAAGGGTTTTATTATAAAAATTATTCTACATTCGAATGCTCCCCTTCGATATACTCCCCTTCCCTCGCCACACATCTTTCCATACGTTTTTTCCATTGATCGAAGCAGTGCTGGAAGTTTTCTTTGGTGAGGGCCTTGAGGAGCTCTGCCGTTTTTTGCTTTACTGCTTCCATCGACTCAAATCGTGTCCCTTTCAAAGCAGATTTTATCTTCGGAAACAAAAAAAAGTCGCACGGTGCCAAATCTGGCGAGTACGGCGCGTGTTCGAGCACTGGAGTGCGCTTACCGGCCAAATACTGCTTCACAGATAGCGCGTTATAGGCAGGTGCGTTGTCCTGGTGCAAAATCCACGAGTTGTTCTTCCACAATTCGGGCCGTTTCTTACAAACTCGTTCTCGCAGTGTTGCCAAAACTGACAAATAGTAAGTCTGGTTGACAGTCTGACCCTCTGGAACCCATTCAGTCATCACGATACCGTTAATGTTGAGAAAAACGATCAACATTGCCTTGAATTTTGATTTGGACATCCTTGCTTTTTTGATTCTGGGCGATTCAGTCATCTTCCAATGCATCGATTGCCGCTTTGTTTCAACATCGTATTGAAAAATCCACGTTTCGTCGCAAGTAATAATGTTTTTCATCAGTCCGGAATCTTTTTTTAACCTTTCAAGGAAATCTGAGCAGACCTGTTGACGCAAGAGCTTTTCGTCAGGAGTCAGGTTTTTTGGCACCAACTTCGCACAGACTTTTGTCATGTGTAATTCCTCGTGTAAAATTTGTCTAACCGTTTCTTTATCGGCGTTTACAGCCTCGGCAATCATCCGGATGCTCATTCGACGATCTGCACGCACAATTTGGTTGATTTTGGTCACTGTTTCCGGAGTTGAAACAGTGACAGGGCGACCTGGGCGTTGGTCATCTTCAGTGCTCACTCGGCCCTCACTGAAGCGCTTACACCACTCAAAAACACGCGCACGAGATGGAGAATTGTCCCCATAGGCCTCTTGCAACAATTTACAGCACTCAGTCGGAGTTTTTTTCAATTTAACGAGAAATTTGAGATTGATACGTTGCTCCTGTTTTTCGTCACACATGGTTTTCGGCACGAGAAAAAAACACGTTCGTTTCAAACCGCTACTGCACAAACACAATAATAGTGACGAAAACGTGTTTTGGTACGTGCATAGACAAGATATCTAGATACTTAACGCACTACTCGTTTTTATCCCCACCCCTCTACGGCGCCCTCTAGGCGCGCAGTCTCGTTATTTAATAGCCAGACCTTGTATATTCGAAGTTAAAAGTAGGTACACTTTAGACACTTTTTCACTCAATATTAATTATTCTGTTTAGAAATAAATTTTTTTGATACTGTTCATAAATAAAATTTATAGGTTTATATTGGTCATAAATAAAATTTATAGGTTTATATTGTTCATAAATAAAATTTATAGGTTTATACGATTTACAAATAAAATCTATAGGTTTATACTGTTTATAAATAAAAATATAAAAATAACGAAAGCAATTCAACTAAACGTTGCACAAAGTTTTCGCTTCCACTCTCACTGAAGTGCAAAAATATTTACCTTATTATTTACATTTGATAAACAAAAATAAAACTGAAAATCTAAACATTTTAAAGAAAAAATTTTTGTACTTACACAAAAACACTTTTTAACTTATTTAGCTAACTTTTAAAAGAACGGATCAAGGAACATCGATGCCGAAAGGAATAACTACATGAATTTTATAATCATCTTCTTAACAATATTTATAACATTAAACAAAATAACATATTAGAAGTATAAAAAATCACAACTTAATTAATAATGCTAAAATGAACTCTACCTTGTAAAAAACAGGTTCGAACTCTTATTTAAAAATTGTTCGCTGCTCGTCGAATTTCAGATGCCTGAAGTGAATGAATTGATTGTCGGATTCTTTCTATCATATTTGCCCTTGTTGTTGGACGGTCTCGGTATACTAAGTCTTTAACTCTTTCCTACAAATAATAATCTAATACAGACAGATTTGGAGATCTAGTTGGCCAATTGACTGTTCCGTGCTTTTCTATCTATCTGTTTAAAGTGGCTCGAGATATAAGCGATGTATGTGCAGGACATCCATCCTACTGGAACCACATGTTCAAACGCAAATGAAGAGGAATATTTTCTAATAAATTTAACAAATCTGTTTCTAGAAGTTAAACGTAGCGATGTTTGTTTAGATTGCCGTAAAAAAAAATTTGACCTATAATTTTGTCATCAATAATACCGCACAACACATTTACTTTCCAAATATGTTGGTTATCTATTGTCCTTAACCAGTGAGGATTTTGTAGTGCCCACTAGCGGCAATTCCAAGTATTTACAGATGCATCACTCTTAAACGTACATTTGTCTGTCCATAAAACTCTTTGCTAAAAGCCTGTGGTTGACCACGGCACTAATTACAAAATTAAAGACGTTGGGCTATGTCATGATTGTTAAGATCTTGGTGTAATTGCATTCTATAGGGATGAAACTTATTGTCTTTCTAAATGTTACAGATGGTACAATAATTGATACCAGAATCAATTTCCCTTCTTCTCAGAGAATTATGTGGAGTAATAATCGATGATGCTACAATATCATCAATTCCCTTCTTCTCAGAGAATTATGTGGAGTAATAATCGATGATGTTACAATATCTACCGATCTTACATCTCTAATACGTCTTTTAATTTTTCGTCCTTTATTGTAATAAGGTTGCACAATCCCATTATTTTTTACTCGATTATAAAGTCGAGAAATAACTTCTCTAGAGTGTGGAAACCGGTCAGGAAATCGTACCCTCTATAACGTCTCAGCAGCAGAAGAAGACCCATCTTTAAATAAAATTTGAAGCATATCGCATGCTTCTTCATTAGAATACACCATTTCTAAAAGAGAGAAACTTAAATTTTATCAGGATAAAAATTTATTTCAATGTGATGATAAATAATAAACCTCAATAATGTTTTGAACTTACTTTTATAGTATATCAAGTAATAAATATGCTAGAAATGTTAAGTGAGATCTAAAAAAACTTACAGATTTAACAGCATTCAAGATAAACACTGAAAGAGTCACTAAATTTTGATTAGCAACAAAATTTGGTGACAATAGTTAAATTCTTACCTGAGAATTAATTTTAGTACATATTGTAGTTATTAATCATTAAAAAATAAGGATTTTTATTTTTACCTACCCCCTATGAATGTGTGCGGTAACAACACCTGATCGGTAACATCCAACCTTCGGCCCTAGTTACTACTGTACTAATGTACTATTTTGAAATATTAAGCTCCCAACTTTTAGAAGAACTTTATATCTACGTATAACGTCAAATGAATAGGAAATTTCACTACTCAAATCTGAAATGACGTTTTAAATTATTCTTAAAGAAAAACAAGCTTCCAATACAATCAGAATTGAAATTAATTTCAAGGTATAAATCGAATCTATGACTCAAGAAAGTAAACGTGCTTATAAATTGTCAACGGCCAATCTTCAATTTTTGACTTCTAGTTCACATTTGAATTTGTCAAATCAAAAGTTACTTATAATGCATATTTTTAAATTCGTAAAGAAGTTTTGTATTTCTTCACGCAGAATCTGAATCCACCTTAAAAATATGCATTTTCCATTAAAAAAACCAACTTCTGATCAGTTTGGCCCACTTTAGGTCCATACCAGATGGTTATTTTACCGCCAATCGATAGAGCATTCCTCATTTACCTATAAAGACATTATTAGCTCTTGGGTTATTGAGTTCTTGGGTTGATAAGCTATTACTCAATAAAAATTTTCATATTAGAGGTGTTACGTCCCGTTATATTTTGTCCGATTTTAAAATTTGTTTTTTTTCGAAAATTTTAAAGCAAGCCTAAAGGAAAATCCCAGATACGTTTCCTCTGGAATGCTTGTTTATCTTATCCACGTGTGTGCTAAGCGCTTAAGAATAGAAAGAGATAAAACGATGGCGTACGAGCCGTTCAAAAATATATCCGTTATAAGTTCAACATTTTTTTTTGTTATACAATAAACGTAATCGCTTGAGCCACCCGTAATTAACAATAATATATTGACAAAATTTTAAATCCGCTCTAACAATATACCTACACGCTACTTATTTTATTGCTTTAAAAGGTTCATAGTAAAATCATTAAGCGTCTTTTTTCATTTTGTATTTTAATTTCGTTTTGTATGTTATTTTTTGTTTTACTTCTTCTTGTAATTTAATTTAAGCCAAAAGGCAGCGAAATTAATATTATATAAAAAAAAATCTTTGTTAATAAATTTGATTTTCAATTATATAAGTAATCGAATAATTCAATATATGATTCTATTATCATTATTGTATTTTATATTATTAATTGTAATATTCTTATAGATAATTATATAAGTTTTAATATTGATAATGTGAAATAGAAAGAAAGATGACAGTTTACCAACGAGAGCGACAGAGACGACCAGATGTTGCTGTCTCTCTTTTCTCTCTCTCACACCATATACGCTCTCTCTCGCACGATGCACTTTCTCTCTCTTTCACATAAAACGCGTAGGCGGAGGCGTGATTTCTTTCCGCCACTGTTACTCTTCTATATCTTACGAAACGCTACGAAGGTCAAGGGTAGGGCCGAGGAAATGCCCTTATTGGCCCAAACTTATCTTGCCGCTTTTCCAGCCGCCGAAAAACTCGCGAGCCAGCGGGTATAAAAGCCGGTGCATCGATGCATTCGACGGCTTTTCTTGAGGAAAACTGCAAGAGCAAGACTCAGAGCGACCTCGAAGCCCACTTCTAATTCTTCTATATTCAATTCTTACTATATTAAGTCTAATCCTACTATATTCAAACTCTTGATATATTACGTACAAAATTTTTCTATATTCGAACTTTTATTCAATTTTGTGACTAAAATTTGTATTAATAATTGTATTAAAGTTATTATTTGAGAAATCTAATTAAACGTAAGATTTAACAAAATTATCTTTTTTTATTTCTTATACCTCTCATCTAACTAACGTCTAAACCTACCTACATCGTCATCTCCCAATATTTCCTTCATCGAAAGAGTGTGTGGCGTCGGAAAGGTGAGACTGTGCTAAAGTCGACCTCCCGAGCAGCTGGTAACGCTTTCGATTCCTCCCATCAAAGGAGTGTGTGGCGTCGGAAAGGTGAGACTGTGCTAAAGTCGACCTCCCGAGCAGCTGGTAACGCCTTTGATTAACCAATTTTCCTCCTATCAAAGGAGTGTGTGGCGTCGGAAAGGTGAGACTGTGCTAAAGTCGACCTCCCGAGCAGCTGGTAACGCCTTTGATTAACCAATTTTTCCTCCCATCAAAGGAGTGTGTGGCGTCGGAAAGGTGAGACTGTGCTAAAGTCGACCTCCCGAGCAGCTGGTAACGTCTTTGATTATCCAATATTCCTCCGTTCGAAAGAGTGTGTGGCGTCGGAAAAGTGAGACTGTGCTAAAGTCGACCTCCCGAGCAGCTGGTAACGCTTTCGAACATTCGCTATTCCCTCTTTTATGGCATGCATTACTAACTCTAAGGATTTAACCATCCTTAAACCGTAAATGAGCATTTACGGAAAAACACGAGATAAGATAAGGGAGAGTAATAAAACCCCACCCTAAGTATTTTAAAGAAAACGCGCCGCGAAGAAAAATTCGGTATATGAAGAGAAAATTCAAAAATTATCTTTAGTTCAGTTCGAGTTTTCAACCTAGTAAATTCAATCTAAAAAATAGTTCGCAGAAGCCACCCGCGCTAGTATCGAAAGATAGGCGCAAACGGCAATATTAACACGCGGTTTATATATCTAAAATACATAAAAAATCGCGAGTTCAAGGAGCGATAATTTTCTTTTAATTACCGCCAACCTTTTTTACAGAGGTTTTAAAGGTCGTTTAAAGGACTTATGATGCATTTTTTCGAAAAATTTTTCTAATAAAACTTATTTATTTTTCCACCCAGAAACCAAATCCACCATAAAATCCTGCATATTCTATTAAAAAGAAACCAACTTCTTGTCAGTTTGATCATTTTCCGGTTCAGACTGGAAGTTGATTATATCGCCAATCATTAGAGCATACTCTATTTATGTACTAATAATAGTAATATCAGTTTTTTATAAATAACGGTATTTAATGTTTTATAAGGGGTAAAAGGGTGGTTTTAAACACCAAGTATATATGGGTATATATATATACATACTAGGTGTGCAAGTATGAAATGCGGATCTTAGACAACAGATGATGTACCAATGCAGTTTAAGCTGTTATGATTTGACACTGCGCCATTTTGTTGTGTCATCAACAAGTTCAGAGGCGCATTAGTGATAGACTAAAAAGTGTGTGCATCGTGCTGTATTGTTGTGTTAAGTATGTCGAAATTTATACCGAACAAAGAGCTTTTGCGGACAGCATTAATTTTTTGTTTTCTTTTGAAGGAAACTGCTGCTGAATCCTTTGGGTTACAACGAGAAGCTCATGGTAAACATGCTTTATTGCACGATACGTGTGAACGATAGTTTCAGCGTTTCAAAAAAGGTGACTTCGACGTTGCAGACAAGTAATATGGAAAATTGCCAAAAAAATTCGAAGATATGGGTTTGCAAGCATTGTTGGACGAAGATGAAAAGAAATCCATTATTTTGATTGTTGCTTGGTTTTTGCTGTGTAATAATGAATCCAGGTTTCATCAACGGTGACAACTCGACGCAAAAACTCCTTCGGATCTCGCTTAAATTGCATCAAACACTGCTTCAAAGTCAACAGCCCTATCCGCTTGTTGTCCGCCGTGAGCAATCGTGGCACCCATCGGGCCGACAATTTTTTTATCGCCAACTTATCATGTAAAATATTAATTGCCGTTCCGGTCAACACGCCTACGGCCTCTGCTACTTCGCGCCCTTTCGTTCGTCGATCAGCGAGAATCATGTCGTAGACTTTTTGAATGATTTCCTCGGTAACCACGTCTGCCGGGCGTGTTGGTCGCTCCTCATCAAAAATGGATGTTCGCCCACATTTAAATTCGGTGAAACAATATCTATCTGTGGTCATAGATGGTGAAGTGTCCCCATTAACTGCATCCAACTTTGCTTTTATCTCCTCGCATTTTTTTCTATCCAAAAACAAAAAGCGAATTACCGAACGATTCTGCTCTTTTTCCATCTTAGCGAAAATCACGAAACACGTCTTACTCAAATGGCTGCCAAATCCAAACTAACCTATTAATCAGTCTGGAATTTGTTTTACCGTCGTTTGATAGATGGCAGCACACGATGATAATACCAACTTCCCTCAGGAACGCCCTTTGTCGTCAAACACGGGTACTTATTGAACCGCCCTTGTTTATATATAATATGTATTTATTTATTTCGTTTATTATAATATAATTTTTTATATTCTAAAACCTATTCTTTATTACTTTCAAAATTGTTTTTTGAATTTTCTCTTGTAATATCCAAAAAAAAGTTCTTTAATTTGTTATTCATAAATCATTTTTTACAATGTTAATAATAACTTCAATATATTGCAATTCATTCGTTTCTTTATTTGAAGGTGGCTTAATTTAAGGTTTCAGTGGGATATCCATTTTTAGTTTTTTACATTTTGATTTCTGTTGAAAATCTGAGCTGCAATTATCACTATCAATGGAATCATAATAAGAATCAAGTCCTGACAAAATTTTTACACACTTAAGTGCACTAGTTTATAATTCTGAATTTACAACCGGAAGATGTACTTTATCTTGTGCTTGTCTTGTAAAAGCATCTTCTATTTTTTTTGTTGTCTAATCATCTTCAATTTCCGATAATCTTCTCTTTATACCTTTCTCTTTATACCTTTGAGAGGTGATCCTTTATAAAAATATTGGGTGTACAACTTTGCTTCCGCCGTTTTGCAATAGATGGCTGTAGCGGTAAGTGGTAGTTGAAATAAATAGATCATAGATGTCATACAATAAGCTTAGGTATTTGTAAACATAACGCCATCGAAATATTAGTCGATTTGTGTCTGCATCATAAAGTTATTCTCGATTAAACATGTCAGCTTACGAGCCGAATTCTCGTCATTTGCGGGAGGTTTTAATTTTCTGCTTTAATATGAAGAAATCTGCGACTGAGGCTCATCGAATGCTCTTAAATACCTATGGTGAGGCCGCTATTAGTGGAAGAACGTGCCGAGAGTGGTTTCAACACTTCAAGAACGGCGATTTCAACGTCGAAGACCAGCATGGCGGTGGAAGAGAGAAGGTTTTCGAAGATGCAGAATTGAAGGCATTACTTGATCAAGACTCGTGTCAAACGCAACAAGAATTGGCAGGATCATTGGGAGTGACGCAACAAGCCATTTTCACAACAACACTCACATCGACTCACTCAAACGACTGTCAACTAACAACTGCGCATCCGAAATGGCTGAAACTTTAGTGAGCAACTGTCAACAGATGAACAACGAAATTCGCTAGCTTTTATTGACGAGTGCTGCTATCTTCACGTTAAGGTCGGAGACTTTTTAGACCACCCTCGTATGTATATTGCAAGTACTGCAAGTAATAGCGGTGCGTTTCTTACACTTAAGATTGGCTTGACATATCTTTTGAGATACATTAGTAAGCTTACAAGGAGCTTTTTAGTGAAATTCATTAAAACATTCTTCATATAAATGTTTTTTACAAAAAACTTTTTTTATTGAACAAAGAGTACCTACGTTGTTCTGGTACTTCTGTTTTTTAATGTTTTGACATATCATCTGAAAAGTGTATTAGAAATGATTTTGCAATACTCATTGAAAATTTTCGGCTGGCATTTTCTTCTCTTGAACTACACTTTTAGCAAAACTTAAAGGAGCAAGAAAAAAATTCTAAATTGTTTGGTAATTTTTGACAGGCTGTATCTCAGTAAAAAATGATTGTATCGATACTTTGATAAAAGCATTTTGAAGCTCCAAGTTTCTGGTTACGAGATCTTTTTGCCAAAACTTTATAGAAGCTACGGTTTTAAAATACTTTGAAGTTATAAGGCGAAAAGAAAATCTTACAAATTTTTTGCGATGTTTTTCTCGGTCCACGGGCTCAGGAAAATTTTTTTATTTAAACCATTATACAGAGCTAATAGCCTGTTTATGCAGCTTTAATTTCCTTTCTCTAATTTTCCGTTACATTGATTTCTTTCGGAGATATCCGACTTTGAATGCAAAAAGATCCTGCTGTCTTTAACCATTGATATCTCAGTAACAATTGGACAGAAAATTAAAGGGCAGTGTCGAAATTTAGAATAAATTTCCTAAAAAATCCCGTAGCGTTATTTAGGAAAAAGGTTAAAAAAAGTCACTTTTTCTGTTGTTTTGGAAAATCGACCGCATCTTTGCTAATTTTGATGAAACCGTCAATGTTTTTAGAAACTCTTTTACCTCAATGTAATCCCAATAGCTTTGTGAAGTTTTGGATCGATTCATCAAGCGCTTTTTCCGAACCGATTAATCAAAATTTCCGAAAAAATTTAATTTAATTTTTTTAAAAGAGCAAGATTTATGTTTTCGAGGACCTTGTGATCATCTTAAAAATTAAAAAAATTAACTTTTATCGACTTTTTCCACAATTGCTTATCTCTCACTCTTTAAATTTGGAAACAGTAAAAAAATTTTTTTCCTAAAAAATTTTGTATCTTAACTTTCGAATTAAAAATCAATTAAATTAATCATGAGTTGATACCCCCAAGGTATACCGAGTGCTAGTTCTACGAATTTCCAGGCAGTAAATTGTGTACTCTATCTGCAATACAAGCGAAAAAAAATAGTTTTTTTTTCAACTAATCTTTTGGTGAAAAAACCATCCAACAGTTTCTTTTAATTTATCAGGCCTAGGCAGCATTTAACCGCATCGCAAGTCGCGCAGCTCGTGACTCTTGTCCAGAAGGGGTATAATTATCGCGAGGTCGGCGATAAACTGGACATTAGCTTATCAGTTGTGTCTCGTGCCTACAACCGTTTCGTGGTTACTAATGGATTTGAGAGACAAGCTGGACTAGGTCGACACTGAGTAACGACTCCTCGGGACGATCGCGCCATTGTTCAACGTGTTCGTCAAAAAACTTTCGTTCCTTCGAACGTTGTCGACAGTAACAACGACGGCGGCCGCGAAACATTTTGAGTTCAACGGTTCACAACCGTCTTCGTGAAGTTGGAGTGTGATCGAGAAGGGCTGCTCATGTGCTAATGTTAACACCTGCACATCACAGAGCTTGATTAGCGTATACTTATCAATACGTTAACTGAAACATGAGGCAATGGAGCAATGTCCTGTATTCAAATGAGTCTCGGTTTTGTCTGCACGGTAACGATAGAAGACCTCGAATTTGGCGTTGTCAGGGAGAGCGTTTTTCGCAAAACTTTGTCCGTCCCGTTGCAGCTTACGACGGAGGATCAGTGACGGTTTGGGCTGGAGTTTCGCAGTCATGGCAAACTCGTTTAGTTATTGTCCGCGAAAACCTTAATGCTAGGCGCTACATCGGCCAGATCTTAAGGCTTGTTGTCTTACCACGATGACAAAACACGCAAGGATTTATTTTTATGCAGGATAATGCTTGCCCTCATACCGTGAACATTACCCATCAATTTTTTGAGAGATATAATATAACGCTATTAAGGCATCCTGCAATGAGTCCTGATCTCAATCCCATTGAGCATGTCTGGAATATCATGGGCCGTCAATTGTGAAACGATTACCCAAATTTACAAAATTTGGCTGCACTCGAACGGACTTAGATTGCAATTTGGCTGAGTATTCTTCAGTTGATGATCTGAAATTGTATCATGAATATGCGTGAAAGGCTGCAAGCGGTGATTCGGAGTCGCGGTGGTACGCACACAGGTTCCGAGAAAAACATCGCAAAAATTTGCAAAATTTTTTTTTCGTGTTATTACTTTAGAGTATTTAACAACCGTTGCTTCTAGAAAGTTTTAGGCGTGAGATCTCGAAACTAGAATCTTAGAGCTTTAAAATACTTTTATTAAAGTATCGATACGACCGTTTTTTACTAAGATACGGGTTGTAAAAAATTACCAAACAATTTAGAATTTTGTTTCTGCTCCTTTAATTTTTGCTAAAAGTGTATATTATATTTTCAAAGCATTTGTCAAAGCAAATGTAATAAGCCCTCTGAGCACAGCCCAAGTCCATTTTTTTCTACCTACGTTGATTTTAAAATCGCTGCAATGTTGGTCATGTAGATCTACGAAGCCCATGCTCTTCTTATACATATCGAGTACTGTAGGTGCGGATATTGGAATTTTTTTATTTTCGTTGCGGTCGACTCTTCCTACATCGATCAATGAATTAACTCCTGCAGCAGTTGACAAAAAAGAAACTTGCTTTGAGTCCTTTACGAGGGCGGTTCAATAAGTACCCGTGTTTGACGACAGAGGGCGTTCTTAAGGGAAGTTGGTATTATCATCGTGTGCTGCCATCTATCAAACGATGGTAAAACAAATTTCAGACTGATTGATAGGTTAGTTTGGATTTGGCAGCCATTCGAGTAAGACGTGTTTCGTAATTTTTGCTAAGATGGAAAAAGAGCAGTATCGTTCGGTAATTCGCTTTTTGTTTTTGGATAGAAAAAAATGCGAGAAGATAAAAGCAAAGTTGGATGCTGTTTATGGGGAGACTTCGCCATCTATGACCATAGCTAGATATTTGTTCAACGAATTTAAACGTGGGCGAATATCTGTTTTTGATGAGGAGCGACCAACACGCCCGGCAGACGTGGTTACCGATGAAATCATTCAAAAAGTCTACGACGTGATTCTCGCTGGTCGACGAACGGAAGTGCGCGAAGTAGCAGAGGCCGTAGGCGTGTCGACCGGAACGGCAATTAATATTTTACATGATAAGTTGTCGATAAAAAAATTGTCGGCCCGATGGGTGCCGTGATTGCTCACGGTGGACAACAAGCGGATGGGGCTGTTAACTTCGAAGCAGTGTTTGGAGCAATTTAAGCGAGATCCGAAGGAGTTTTCACGTCGAGTTATCACCGTTGATGAAACCTGGATTTATTATTACACACCAAAAACCAAGCAACAATCAAAACAATGGATTTCTCTCGGTGAATCTGCTCCAAAGAAGGCGAAGACAGTCCCATCAGCCAGAAAGGTCATGGCGACGGTTTCTTGGGATGCGAACGGCATCATCCTAATGGATTTCTTAGAAAAAGGAAGAACGATCACTGGACAATACTACAGTGAGTTATTGGACCGCTTCGACAAAAAGTTTAAGGAGACATGGCCGCATTTGGCGAAAAAGAAGGTGCTGTTTCACCATGATAACGCACCAGCACATTCATTCGGAGTTTTTGCCGCCAAACTGCATGAATTGCGTTATGAATTGCTGCTGCACCCCTTGTATTCACCCGATCTGGCTCCCTGCGACTTATTTTTGTTCCCTAACATGAAGAAATGGCTCGCGAAAAAAAATTTTGATTTAACGAGGAAGTCATCGCCGAGACAGAGGCGTATTTTGGAGAGTTCGACAAATCCTATTTTTTGGAGAGGTTGAAAAAATGGCAGGAACGTTGGCTGAAATGTATCTTTCTAAAAGGGGACTATGTTGAAAAATAAAAAAACATTTTTGAAAAAATGGTGTCTTCATTTCTAACACGGGTACTTATTGAACCGCCCTCGTATTGTGATATAATAATTGGTTCTACTATTTTTATTGTGGCCAACAGCGTAATTCCATTTTCAAGAAGTCCTAGGTAGTTTATTTTCTGGATTTTCGAGAAGTTTTTTTGATTTAACGGTTTGAGGGTTTGGGTTTAAAATTTGAGGAAACATGTCTTTTGTAAGTACACGATTATCTTGCACAGTTTGAGTGAATTTCAAGACTGTTTGAAAGATGCACTAATAGATCTGGCAAAATAAAATAATGGTCAAAACTAATGTGATAGTTCGAAATTTTATTCGTTTTAACTTTCTTGAAAAATTCACACAACATATCTAAAACTGCTCGAGATCCTAGCGTACAATTTTGGTTGGTTTGATTGTCATTTTTGCCACAATAAATGTCGAAATCTAACAAATAGCTAAATTTGGTACAAAGAGCCCAGAATTTGATGCCAAATCGCAAAGGTTTATTTCTTATGAACTGTCTAAGAATTGTGCATCCAAAAAATTTGATTATCGTTTCATCATGAGGTAAAGACTGGATATTAAATTTTATAAAACCTTGAGGATTTTGAAAATAATTCGAATTATTTAAAAAAAAAAAATAAAGTTTTTTTAGAAATAAGTTCAAATTAATTTGTAAAACGTTCGTCGTATAAAAAAAATATATTCTGCAAAAATGGTGGGTAATATAAATTAAAATTCTAAAAATAGAATGTTACAAACAATTTTTTTTATTTTTTTTTGACAGAAAATAATTTAAAAAAAAATTGTAAAATTAATTCTAAATCAAGTTGTAAAATTTTCAAAGTGAAAAAAAGGTACGTAACGGAAAGCGAAATTTTCAAAATTTTTCAAAATTCTCGAAATTTCAGTAGATATTAGCATTGGAGAATTTACTCTTATGATTTTAAAATTTAGTGCAGCCAATAGTTTATCTACCACAATAGTAATAAATTTAAATTGATTAATTCGATATTTGTAGAACCAGTGTTATCGAATACTCAATATTTATTTGACAAATTATCAAATACAGAGGGTGATTTTAAATTATCTAAATGTTTAATTTGATGATAACCGAAAAACCACCTGAAAATAAAATGAAAACTTTAATAATTTGTGGATTATGGTTTAACAAAAAGAAATCTGATATTCGTATTTTTTTAGATCAATTTGTAGATTTTATAAATAAATGTCAGAAGATGGTATACAGTGCATTATAAAAGGACTAGACAAATTAATAAAACCATATGCAGGGTCCAGCAATAAAACCTCCCGTATTTGAAATAGCCGCGTGCGAGTTGTAGTGGGGATACTGATGTGGAGGGGGTATTGTTTGAAAGCGGTGCACGTGCCATTTTCAGTGTGCGCCATGGCTTGGCTTAGCGAGTATCGTGCGTTTGTTGTGGAGAAATTTATAGGTAACGGTGGTTTTGTGATTAGCACTCAGCGAGCGTTTCAGATACGATTCAAACTTAGCCGACATGATCGTGTCCCGGATAGAAAAATTATTCAACTGTGGGTGTCAAAGTTTAGAGAAACAGGTTCGGAACTGAAAAGAAAACCTACTGGCCGACCTCGGACTGCAACAGCGGCGGAAAATGTGCATGTAAGAGCGTCTTTCGAACAATCACTGAGGCGTTTAGCAATTAAAAATTTAGCTGCTTTTGGATTATCTGATAGGAGTGTAAGAATTCTTCGTAGAGAACTTCATATACACCCAATCAAAATGATGGTTACCCAGGAATTAACACGTTGACTGCCAACTACGAGATAACTCGTAGATTGCGTTCTTGCAGCTACGATTAAACTTGTAATATATCAGTGTTAATATCCATAGATGGCTTCTGGGAAAAGAACAAAAAATCAATGCTGGCTTGCATGAACAGAAAATATATTAAAAAACGAACAAAAAATAAATAATATAATGTGATTAAATCAAATTGTCATTTTAGGCCAGATTTCTGAAAATTGCCGTGGCAGTCAACGTGTTAAGCGAAAGAAATTCTAAAACTCGCAGAGCTGCGTGTGAGGAAATTCTTCAAAACATTCCCTCTAGCGCTTTGTTCATTTCTTCGGATCAGGTCCACTTCCACTCATCAGGTACTGTAAATAAACAGAATTTTCGCTACTGGGCTGCAGAAAATCCCCGTGAAAGTCATTAGCAACCACTACGGAGCCCTCATACAACAGTTTGGTGCGCTGTTGTTAAATATTTTGTGTGGGGACCGTATTTTTTCGAAGAAGGTGACCAAATGGTAACGGTTAATTCAAATCGTTATTGTCGCTTGGTAGACACCTTCTTCTAACCTAGGCTAAACCAGTTTGCTGCAGATCATAAAGATCAAAAAGTGTGGTTCCAGCAAGACGGAGCAACATCTAACACCTCTCGACGTTCTATGGAAATACTGAGGGAGTTGGTTTCTGGTCATCCTGTCTCTTTGCGAGGAGACATCGCTTGGCCCCCAAGGTTGCCTGATCTATCGCCTTGTGATTATTTTCTTTGGGGACACTTAAAGGCTCAAGTGTACAAACATCGTCCCACAACACTGCAAGCACTTAAGGAAGCCATTACTTAGGAAGTGACAACCATTCCACGAGAGATGACACAAAGATGTATGGAGAACTTTCGAGAAAGACTTCGTGAATGTGTCAATAATGGAGGACATTATTTAGCGGTTATAATTTTCAAAACCAAATAATCCAAAATGGCAAAGTATATACTTTTTATAAATAAAAGTATTTTTTCTTTATCTTCTTTAGTTTTTCTGCGTCAACCTATTAAAATGAGGAAGGTTTTATTGCTGGACCCTGTATATTTGAGTGTTGTGCAGATTTAGTGACTCGAGCTCTCATGCAAGGTACATATCAAATAGTTCAACGGAAAAAAATATAAACTGTTGTCTACTTGATAAAATTCTAAATTTTCGTGATAAAATGAGTACTGAAGATATAATGATGCAGGTAAAACCTGGTACTCCAATATTAGGTATAAAGTATCCATCCCCTCTTATAAATCTATTGCATTTTGATATAATTAATGACTTCGATTCAGAATATTTACATTTTTGTTTCGAAGGCGTTGGAAGCGAAATTACAGAAAAAATTTTACAACATCTAGATGAAACAACTATACGTTAACTTGATTTAAAGATTCGAAATATTGCTGTTACAAATCAAATGTCACGACTAACATTTAAGACATGACCTTTATGTATGAGAAATGATTACAAAGCTCGTGAATGTGAAAATTTTATTCTTCATTATAGTGCACCACTTTTTCAACGTACTTGGATAAAAAAATGTTAAATTATTGGCTTCTCTTTGTTGAAAGTTTATATATTTTGCTTAAAGAAGATATTTATATGTAATATGTATTGAATTTTATTTTCTGTTTATATGTATTGAATAGCTTGATTAGGCAGATAGTAGCACAAATTTGTTGGAAAAACTAAAAAAATATTCCGGGAAATCGTGATGACTGTTAACATTCATCAACTTTTAGATTTATGTAGTAATATTTTTAATTAGGGCCACTATGGGCACATTCTACTTTTTTATTTGAATCGGAAAAATATCACTTTTTGAAATCAATTAAATGCGCCAAAGGCGTTCCACAACAAATACTTAAATTTGTTCATATAAATCATAATATTTTATTATTATCCAAAAATGTTTATAAAAACGCTACCGATGCAGTACAAATTTATTGTCTTAATACCCTTTATGTGAAAGTGAGAAATATTGTATAAATATCTGATATTAATAACATATTTAGGTAGAAGAGAGAATGTAGATGATAAGTTTGATGAAAAACAAAGTTGTTTTAATATTGTCTTTTGTTTTATACATACACAATAAAATTCTTTTTTAAATCGTATTATTATTAGTTTAATTTTAACTTATTTTTACTAATTGTTGTAAATCAAATTTATATTTCAGCTTATGACTTGGCAACCCAATGTTCTTCCAAAATGTCTACATTTAAAAATTCAACGATTAAATCGGCGACAACTTATTTTTTAGCAGAAAACAATGATAAAGTGTACTTCCAATTTGTCAATGACTCTGAAAATTCAAAATACTTTTTACCTGAAAATAATGCAGTACATTTAAGAAATTCAGATTTAAAATTATCTTCTATCAAAAAACCAACACCAAAACCAAGAAATCTTGATATTAGCAATTCAGAATCATCTGAGGATACAAGCAGTGACAAGGTATTTAACTATAATTTTATTAATAATACAAAATTTAGGAAAAGTTTCGTTCTTGATTTTTTTATACACGTAGCATTTAAAGTTCTTTAAAGTATTTAAAATATTTTTGCAGAAAATTTCTAATTTCGATAAAATTTTTCTTGAAGAAAAGCTTTCCTTGACTCTAGAAGAAATAGTTCATATTCGCAGTGTGTTGACAAAAGCTGAATTAGAATCTCTTCCAGCAGAAGGTCGCGTTAAAGAAGATGTTGAGAAACGAAGAATTTGTTTTTTGTGTTTAAAGACTCGTTTTGGATTATTAGGACCATGGGGGCAACGATGTCGGCTCTGTGAAAGAACAGTTTGCGTGAAATGTTACTCAAAAATGAGAATTCCTACGGATCGTTTCGCACAAATTCCAGTTTTATTACTTTCCCCCGGATTAGTTCTATCGCCACCTTCAATGGATTTCGATTCCGCAATATTAAACGAATCGTGGATAAAATCTAGAAATACTAGTGATTCAGCACCAACTTCCCCAGCAGCTAAGCGGTATAATTGTGAATCTAGAAAAAATTATTTAACCGAAACATTAAACAAGTCACCTAGATTAACTAATACATCTGAAAGTGCATCCTCAGCAAGAGAAGATTATATACAATTTGATAAGAGGTATTATTTTAAATAAATAAATATTATAATAAACTTTAATAAATATTCAGATAAGAAGGTTAGTCTTTATTTAATCAATTATGAACTAATTTTATCAATGATTCGACAAATTTAAATATTAATTTTTTTTAACATACACTACACAAAAGAAGTATGGCATATTAGTAATAATTCTATATAGCACATAATATTTCAGCAATATCATAGAAATATTCTAAATTGATGATTATAATATTCCTAATATTCCAGGAATATTCAATGTCCTTAATGTAGAATATTACCTTAATATTATAAAATATTGTGGAAAAATTCTGAAATTACTTCAATATTAAAGGAATACTTCTATGCAAGACTGTCCCTTTAATAAAATGTCACAGCAGTATTTCAGCAATATTAAAGTTATGTTCGGTAATATTGTTGCAATATTTTAGTAATATCGCAGAAATATCCCATATTTATAATTCAATATACCAGTGATGCTTGAAATAATATCGCAATAATATTTCAGGAATATTTTGATGGTTGATTCGTTGTTCTCTTTAGACCTATGTTTATAAAAAAATTCAATAAACGTAGAGTTAAGGGGAGGTTCTCATCAAGCACGACCAAAAAATCGATTTTTTTTTTTGCTTAAAAAGTTGGCAAATGTCTCGTAGAATACGCTCGTGAAACCCGTTTATCTAAATTCAATTTATTTTCAAAGTTATAGTCAAAAAACCGAAGTCGTCTTTTTACGTACTAAATCGCGTACTAAAACTTTAAACGCATTTTTCTCGAAACCATGTTTTTTGAGACGGGCGGCAAGATATCTCAAAAACTATTATAGATATCGAGATTAATTTTTTTTTTATTTTAAAGGTAATTGAATTTGCTGGATCTTGACTTAAAATTATAATTTTATAATAATTATTTTTATTCTTATTACACTTTTTAGAGCAAAAAAAAGTGCAAAAAAATATTTTTTTTTTTGCAAGTCCGCCATTTTGTTAATTTTTAACTTTTCTTCGTGATTTTAGTTCAAGATCCAGCAAATGTCTTCTTGTTTATAACAAACTTTGATTTTTTGATTTCAGACAAAAATTGGATGAGTTACCTTGCTGCCCGTGGAGGTGTCTTTTTTTTCAATGACTATTTTTCAATGCATATAACTAATAAACTATTCGATATTTTTGTTAAAAAAAATTTTTAAAAGTAGTTAGTAATATACTTAATAAGTACCAAAAAACTTGACTACTTTATTTATTTCCTTCCATGAGAAAAAAAATCGCGAAAATCACGTAATTTTTGGGTCGCTAGATGAGAACCTCCCCTTAAAGAGGATAACAAATTGGCTCCTGAAACATTTCCACAAATCTATATACATTGGTTTATAATTCAATCGTAACTTTTATTATAAATAAATGTAAAAGAAAATTATATTTTATAATTTGACAGAAAGTATATTTTCGCCTTCTTGGATATTCTAATTTTCTTTATTATCAGTTAAAGTAGATTTAGATAATTTTTGCCAGAAAAGCATAAATTTCTTTTCGTGTCAATTAATATTTATATAATTTAATTCCTATATATCGAAGATATTTTTAATATCGTTTTTGTACCAACCTCCCTAGACAGGTTGGTGCATTGACCAACCACGAGCCAATTTTCAATTCTATTTGGTACTCCGTAGATGTCGTATATGCCATGGAAACTACTTCTATAAATTTTAGTAAAAAAAAACATGAAACTATTAATATTTTGAATTCTGTTTTAAATGTTTTATATTGTAGATACCAATATTTTCCAATAACACATCTTACGATGCAAGTGCTTTTGAAGCTCATTTTTTTGTCTACCATTATACTAGGTTGTTCAAAAAGTTTTGAAAGCAGAAATGAAGATACTTCTTTTTGTTGGTGAAATCACTTTTATTGCTTAGTATAATCTCCCATAAGTTCAATACACTTGGTCCAACTGTCTTCCAACTTGTTTATCCCATCATGGAAGTGACTTTCTGCAAGGCCTGCAAAATACTCCTCTACGACGGCTATAGCTTCTTCGTTTGATGAAAAATGCTTCCCACGAAGGAATTTCTTGAGGTGTGGAAACAGCCAGAACTCAGAGGGAGCTAAATCAGGCGAATAAGGTGGATGCTGCAACAATTCGTACTTTAATTCGGTTATTTTAGTGATGGTTTTTTGAGCTGTGTGAGCGGGTGCATTGTCTTGATGAAAAATGATTTTTTTCTTGTGCAAACCGGATCTTTTTTCACTAATTTTTTCATCCAATTGGTCCAAAAGGTTACAATAATATTCAGAATTTATTTTTTTGTCAGTTTGGAGATAATCCACCAACAAAATCCCTTTTGCATCCCAAAAAACTGACGCTAACACCTTCTTCGCCGATCTCTGGACACGAACTCGCTTCGGTGCCGAAGTGCCTGGTTGACACCACTCTTTAGCCTCTTGTTTTGATTTAGCGTCATAATGGTAGACTCAAGTCTCATCCATAGTGATGAATCGACGCAAAAAATCCTTTTTATCCTTTCGTAAACGCTCCAAATGTTGCTCAGAAAGTCGCATTCGAACGTGTTTTTGATCCATTGTGAGCGAATGAGGCACACATTGTGCACAGAGCTTTCTGAAACCCAAAACTTCATTTAAAATATGACTCACACTGCCTAATGAGATGTCCAGGACCTGTGCTAAATCTCTCTCGGTCAATCGACGATTTTCCAAAACCATATCCTGTACTTTTGCTATGAATGCTGGTGTTGATGCACTTCTTGGACGTCCTGAGCGTGGATCGTCTTCAACGCTTTTTCGACCACGTCTAAACTCTAAAACCCATCGTTGCACAGTTGGAAATGAAGGAGCAGATTCCTTTAACACTTTCACTATTTTTGTATGAATTTGCGTTGCTGATAAACCTTCCAAAACAAAGAATTTTATCGCTGCACGATGTTCGGTTTTTTCCATTGTAAAAAAAATACACTGACACGTCAACTTTAAATGGCTTGTAAACAAACAATGAATTGACAGAGTGGAATGAAACTTTGGGTATGTTTATATAAAAGATAAAATATTAAAATGGCGTGAAAATTTTGGTTCTTCTACTGCTCTATAGATGTCGCTTTCAAAACTTTTTGAACAACCTAGTAGCTAAATGTCTGTGCGAATCAATCAGATAATATTTTACATATTATATTATTTGTTAAATCTCCAAATTTTTTTCCTTCTCGTTTACTTAAAACTTTAATCTAAAAATATGAAAATAATAGATATAAATGAATATATTTTTTACTTATATTATTTAAGGGAGGGAAGACCCTCCAGAACTTTCAATTTTTGCATTTTTTTTGCTTTAAAAACCCATTCATAACCTAAAGAATATATTTCTATTAATTATATATAAGGCAGTCAGACGAGAAAAGGCTTGCTAGTATACATCCTAGCTAGTAGTCCAGTGCCCCGTGTTATTTTGAATCGCGTTTTGAATAATTACAATACTTGATAAAATGAGTCGTAAAGTTGATAAAAATAATCCAAATTATTGTCTAAACTGTCCTCGCCGTGAAAAATTTCAAAGAAATCAACTTTCCAGTATACCAAACATGGAAGTTGACAAAGACTCCGATGGCAAAGTTAGTGTGCAAAAAAATTAAAGTTATCGCCGGTCGATATTAACGTTAGCCAATGTTTTTGCTATCGAATCATCGTTAATGTATTTTCTTTTTTTGCTAATATGTTAGTATGCAAATCATGCAACCAGAGTGTCGTTTACACAATCAGGTGAACGTGAAAAATATTATTTTATTATAAATCAAATCAACAGAAAATTTTGACGTGACAACGTCTTATAATTCGATGGAGCCGGCTGCACGCACGAAAAAACATGACTCATGCGGCGTTACCTCGCTCTGAGGCGTTCCATTTAAGGCTTGAAGTGCAAGCGAGAGCGCGGAACGAGCGACAAAGAGGCACAATCGGTCTTCGCGTTCGGCAGCGTTCGACATCTGTCTCTCTCCTACTTGAGTGAGCGATGCGTCCGCGTGGACAGCTGCTATACAATAATACATTTACATGTTTTCGTCAAGTATGAAGTGCAGTGAAAAGTGAATGTGGTGTCAATTGTTTATAGCAACGATAATTGCGGCGATAAAGGTAATGATTCTTTCGATATTAAATATATGTTTAGTGATATATTGTCGAATATTCGTGCTTTCATCATTAAAATAAATAGCATCGGTCCGCTAGTGCAGCGATTGTAGGTTATGCTATAATTGACAAAACTATAACAATAAGTTAACAGAACTATTTCACGATGAGTAAAAAATCAATTGCTTTACTATTCGATTAAAAAAATAGAAACATTTCTCAAATTCATGAAAGACATGTTCAATCTCGATTGTGCATCAGACGTTAATAAATCAACAACACTAAGAGGCACCACCATCGATTTGACTTTTTCAAGACACATTACACTCGAAACACTCCCTTTCATTTCCTACTTTTCTTATCATCGTCCTATTTTCAACAGAATAACACAAATTGTAAGAAGTTAAATATCACACATGTTTAAAAGTTGTAAATAAAAGTTGTAAAACAATTGCTCAAAGCACATTCATACTTGTAAAAACTATGTACATTGTTAAAAAAAAAAAAAAAAAAATTGACATAATTGTATTTATGCGTACAAATAAATGTAACTTGATCAATTCAATTGTGATTTCCATTTACCTCCTTCTCTATATCCATACAGAATATCTATCAAACAAATGAAATTAAAATTTTCTTTTGAAAAATGCAACCATTCCATCAGTATTTTCTTATGACGTTGTCACGTTCAACTATCGTCAGTAAAACGACTTTACAGACAACCGATTTTCTTTTTTTAAAGTTTTGCCTTTCTAAATATGATGCATTTTATGCTTATTAAATTAATTATGAACATTAATAAATCAAATATAAATTTAGAAATATTGGCTCAATTTAAATGAATAAGTATGTGCTATGTTAACAAATCTAACATTGAGGAACGTGAAAGGGTCCAGGCGAAAGTCCTAAAGACTATGCACTAGCTTGCAACACATACATACGAGGTGTGATCAGAAAATAACAGGAATTTTTAAATTTCGCGGGTTTGAAGAGTCCATTGGCAAAATTTCTTTCTATTATGTGGATACTGTAACGTCGGTAGCGCTACTTTTTGACTGATTTTAGTCAATACTGCAATTTTTGCCGTTTTTGAGCCTAAGCAGTAAAGCTTATGGGCTCAGGTTGGCAGAGAATAATCGTGAGAGTTCTTAGAAGAGGTGTGTAGTGCGGGATTGAGCAGTTGCAAGAGCCTCTCTTCCTAAATCGGAAGCAGGCTCGAGCCCTACTCTGGATGAGGTCCTACCAAAGTGACTTAGGTTCAGAATAATCGACCGCTTTTTGGCTAAAAACTCTGTTGGAGGATTGAGATAGATGTGGAGAAAAGCATATGTTAAGCAATTTTAAAATTAAAACTCACTCTCTTTATTGAAGGTATTAGGCAGTGGTGTCCAGCCTCTCTCTCTTTCTCTCTCTCTCTATTGCTGTGGTTGACTTCTCGTCGTCTTCTTCTTCTTATTTATAAAATTAAATAGTCTGTTTGGCGCAACTGGTTCGTAGTGGCTTCCTAGCAATTTCCTTGTAGTTTCTTAAGATCTGCTCGTAGTAATAATACCTTGTTTGCTTGTAGTAGTGTAACTTGTTCCTTAGTAATGTTCCTCGTAGTAATATTTCCGTAGTAATGTTTTGCGTAGTACGTAGGTCCATAGTAATGCTTCCCCCATAGTATTTTGCGTAGTACGTGGGTCCTTGAGTGCTGCGTGAGGTCTGCTACTTGGTGATCATTTGGTGCCGTATTTAACTGCGTTGGAGAAGCTACTCAGCAAATTCCTTCTTTGACCGGGAAATTCGGAGAGAGGCCGAGTTTTTCAGGGCCCCCTCTTTCAGACGGCTTCTCGGTTAGAGAGAGAGAGAGAGTTAGAGAGAGAGATGAACCATTTTTACAGAGTTTTTACATATACAATGAAATTATGTTAATTTAAATTATATTTAAGGTTTAACGCGTATTACAACAGAACGAAGTTTTTCGTCGTATTTTACATAATTAGGTACAGAATGAGTATTTAAATAATAGAGAGAAGATTGCTGATTTTATTATTACAAAGGAGACGATAATGATATTTTTAAATAGTCATTCTTTAAAAGTTATAATTTTTAATTAATGGACTGTTGTGGAGGAGTACTTGTTTTAAAAATTTATCAAATAAATGATTGTAAATTTATATTGAAATTTTTATTATTAATAATAATTTTGATTACAAAATGTGATTATTAATACAATTTCTTTTTGTACAATTTTGTTTATAAAATAAAATAATGTAGCTGGTCGCGGACTATCATTCTATTCTAGTGTAATAGTAATAATTAGGATCGTTGAATGGTTAATTTAAATTAATTATTTTTTTTAATTTATAAAATTAATTACTTATTTTTATTTAATCAATAAAAAATTATTTTGAGTGTGTTGCAAGGATTCATAAAATTCCAGATGATTGTGCGATGTTCTAGTTTACGCTATATGAAAGACTACCTTGCGTGAATTTGTGTGTCAAATGTCAATGAAATTGGTATTGACTGACTTAGCGATTTTATATTATTATGACATGTGTGCGACTGAGTTTAATGAGAGCGGCTATTCAACTCTTGGTTTAAGCTTAGGTTGAGTTTTCCAATGGTCTACGTCAGTGGAGAGTGCGTCGAGTTGGTTGTTGAGGGGATTATTGTGTTAGTAGAGAACTTTTCGGCTAACAAAACACGAAAAAAAACGGAAGTCAGGCACCGACGTTACACCTCCACTCTAAAACGGTTGCTAGGTAATCGTACTATCACTTAGCAATCGTACTGACGTAGTCGGAATGAAAACGATGAAAACTTGTACAGTAAGGCGTGGTTTTTAATGGTTGTAGTTTAAGAAACTTCTTGATGACAGTACTTGTAGTGATGCTGCTGGTATCGAGTCAGCTAAGGTTGGTTCCTTGGTGATGGTTGGCGTAGAAGGTATTGGACCTCCTGCAGGATTCTTGGTTACGGTGTCTGGGTTCTTGAACCCCATCTCTATGTCATGTTGTTGTTCAGTCTGTTTTGTTATCTAAGTCGTAAATAGACGAGTTATAGAGCCACAGAGTGCGGCTCGGAGGTGTCTTGAGCATCCGTACATGCGGTGGAGGAGGAAGCCGTTGATTATGGCTCCTGCTATAGTTTTTATTGTTTGTATTATCAGGAGAATGGCTATTACAGCTGAGCTGACGGTTCCGAATGTGGTCAACCTATTCCAGGCTGTAGCCCAGACTGAGTCTAGTATTTTGCTTACTGTGTTTTCGTTTAGAAGTCTAGAGATGATGCCTTTGTTGTTTCTCATAGGTTGGCCATGTATTTCTTTGGCAAATTCGTTAAGTAATGATGGTTTCTCAATTGGGAACATAATTCGTTCGTGTAGTTGTTCTAGATCTTTTTCCGTATAGATGCCACTAGTGGCAAGAGAAACCGGGTCAGTGTACTTCCATGTCATCTGTCTGAAAGGTTTAAGGGTTTGAGGTGTTCTACCTTCCATGGGTTTCGGCATGATTTTTAACCATTCCTCATTTATTCTGTAGTATGATGGCAGGATGGCATTGCATGATACCCTGGTACCATGATCTTTTAGGATGTGGGTTTTAGGTGTTAGATACTGAGTCCTGTTGTTCCAGGTGACTTCTAATTCGGCGTAGCAGTGCTGCCCATGTCGGAGTTTTACTTCTACAGGTATGCATTTGATGATGTGCACTACTTCTCCACCCGTAATAGCCATGTAACCAGGTCCGTTCATTAGGTTATAAGCGAATTCGTCTGGTAATCTGCGGCTATGGCTAAAGCGTTTAGCAATGTCTGTCTCTTAATCCTGCGTTGTTGCTGCAAGATGTTATGGTACAGAGATTTGATCTGTGTTCTGATGTGTTTTTCGACATACACGAATTTAGAATTTACATACGCGAAGATGTTCAAGTTTTCTATCGCTATCCTTCCTGGCTTCGCGAACGAATACTCATTGGTAGTTTTTAGGATAAACAGCTTAGGGTGCTCGGTTCTGACCACTGTGTATCCGCATAAGTTCTCGGTGCCTTTGCTGGATAGGGCAAAAGTTACGTCGTCTGTGGTAAGGGAATATGTGATTCTTCCATAGTTAAAATTACTGTCTGTGATTTTGTTAGCTAACCCGTATAAAAGTTATAAAAACGTTATAAAAGTCCGTAACGGTCAAATTTACATTGGTCTAGGGGAAGGGAGTCCCAAAAAGAATAACCGCTCTCGAAGTCGATACAAGATGTTTCAGAGAGCGTGCACGATATTCCGGAATTTAGGTGTATTTTGTTATTGTCCAGGTCTATTTTTGCAAAGTGTTCTCTTAAGGTGATTTTTAGTAATCCCTGTACAACTACGTTTTTCCAAGTACCATAAGGGTCTCGGTAAACGCTTCCAAAACATTGCCCATCCTAAGAGAGTGTACCTGCGTAAATGATTGGATGCTTTACGGTACTATTGATTTTTATTTCGCTAATTACTGTACTATCTCCAAATTTAAACAGTCCGGTTTCGTACATTTGTGTACACGCGTGCCTACTAATTTCATGTATGTATTCGGCCTGACCATGATTAACTATAGAATTGTGTGAGGACGTTCCGCAGTGGTAACTGTCCACTGTATCTCTACTTTACATTGTATTACATGAGTTTGACGATAATTTACTACTTGTAATAATTGTATGTAACGACGGGTTACATTTACAGAGGTTATAGGGAAGTCGCATTCGTCTACTTCTAGTACAGATACAGTGGTTACGTTTAGGTGTCGTGGTCCGCAGTCATAACTAATTAGACTATAAATTGGAACAAAAAGATATGAGAGAATAATTATTTTCGCCAAGTTCATCTGAAAAATAAAGTTAATTTTATTCTATTTCTTTTGGTTAGTCTTATAATCGTATGAGATGAAGTTAGTGTTTTTTTTTTCTTAGCTTTACATTTTTGGGTTATGCTTTATGTTTTCTTTTATTTATTTTATTAATATTATTTAACAATATTATTACTCGCGATTTTTTTTTTTTTTTTTTTTGGTTACTTGTATTTATACGTATTTATTTTTATAAGGGTTCCTTTTTTATTAGAGTCAATTTGACTGTTTTACGTGACTTCATCTCGTTTATAGCTAGCTTTTGCTATTGGTGTTCCTTTTTTTTTCGTTTGTGTTTAAATTCCCGATTTATGTGGGATTTGCGGAGCCTGTTTGCGTGGACGATTTTGTCGCTTTTCTTGTAACGTATCCTTACATTATGGGATTTGAGGATTTCTAGTACTTCATGGGGTCCCGAATAATGATCGCCAAATTTCCCTGGTTTAGGTCCGGTTAACAAGAATACATAGTTTCCTACTTCAAAGTTCTTAGGGTTAATTTTTTTGTCATAGAGCTTTTTGTTGCGTTCTTTAGACCTGATTAGGTTCTCATATGCTAGTTTTTGAATGTCATTTAGGCGCGTGACCAACTCCGTGATGTAATCTTTGTATGTTGGGAGCATGTCGCTGGTGTGTAATGGATCGTTGGATGGTAGTCGTGGCAGCTTGCCGAATACTACCTCGTATGGTGTGTGTTTGGTGCTTTCCTGCACACTAGAATTATAATTTAGCATTGCTATTTCGATCCATTCGTCCCATTCGTTATTTTTGTCGGTATATTGTTTTAGGAATTCGCCGAGCGCGTGGTGAGATCTTTCCAATGACCCATTCGATTGAAGGTGGAAAGCAGTCGTTTTGATTTTCTTAATTCGGAATCTCTTCGCGATTCTGTTCATAAGATGGCTCAAGAAATTTTTTCCTTGATCTGTTAAGATGGCTTTTGGCGCTCCGAATAGGCATATGAATTTTCTGATTAAAGCGTCTGCGATGGTAGTGGACAGCACGTTCTCTAAGGGGACGGCTAAACAAAATTTTGATAACTGATCTTGAATGGTCAGGATATATTCATGTCCTTTGCTCGTGGGTTTAAGTGGTCCTACTATATTCATAGCGATTTTGTCAAAAACACTGCCGGGTGTATCGATGATCACCATTGGCTGTTTTGTTTTTAAGCGTACCAACTTTTTCAGTTGGCAATCGAGGCATTGTTGGACACGACGTTGTACGTCATTTTTAAAATTTTCCCAATAATATGCTTGACGTATCTGGTTAAAGGATTTTGAGACTCCTAGATGACCTCCAATCGGTGATCTGTGCAATTCTGAAAATTATTTCGTCTCGTTTTTCGTCAGGGACGTATCTCAGTTTTCCGTTACGAACTATGGTTTTGATTGGTGTGTCTTTAAAGGTGGATTTTATTAAGCTTAAGACTTCGGACCATTCGAGATTTTCTATAAATTTGCTCTTACCTATACTGATAGTTCTCTGTTTTAGGTTCATTAATAAATCTTTTAGAGTGGTCAATCCCTTAGTCAAGTTACTTTTTATTTGAGTGAGAGATTCGGGTTGTTCTCCCTTTATACATAACACATCGTTCAATAAGTCCCGAGACTCACCCAGAGATGGCGCTAGTAGTTCCAAACTGGCCGCGTTTCCATACAGTGCGAATCTTAACATGAAACGTGTAAAAATTTCACGTCGATCGGATCAGAGACAGCAGAGTTATCAAGGTTAGAGTAAAGTTACTTTGTAATTTCTTTGAAAAATGGAGTAAAGCGAGTTTCGCGTGTTGATAAAACATTGTTTTTTAATGGGTAAAGACACCGTAGAAGCCCAGCAATGGCTTGAAAAACATTACCCGGGCTCCTCTTCATCCAAACCAACGATTTGTCGTTGGTATGCTGAGTTTAAACGTGGTCGTACGGACACAAACGATGCGGAACGTTCGGGTAGGCCATTGGAAGCCGTTACACAGGAAAATGTGAGTGAAGTGTTAAAAATTGTAATGAAAAATCGCAAAGTAAAGGTCCGTGAGATTGCAGAAATGACACAGATATCATCTGGAAGTGTATTTACAATCCTTTATGAAAAATTGAGCATGAAAAAGGTTTTTTCCAAGTGGGTGCCGCGATTGCTTTCATTCGAACAAAAACAGCAACGAATCGACGATTCAAAGAGCTGTTTATCGCCATTTACTCGCAATAAAAAGAATTTCCTGCGTCGATACGTTACCATGGATGAAACATGGATACATCATTTCACTCCGGAGTCGAATCAGCAATCATCTGAGTGGCGCATGGCTGGCGAAAGCCTTCCAAAGCGTCCAAAAACGCAGCAGTTTGCTGGCAAAGTCATGGCGTCTGTTTTTTGGGATACACATGGCGTGATTTTCATTGACTACCTGGAAAAAGGTCAATCGATCAACAGTGATTATTATATTGACTCGTTGGTACGTTTGAAGCAGGAGATCGCAGCAAAACGACCGCACATGAAGAAGAAAAAAATCCTTTTTCACCAAGACAATGCACCATGCCACAAGTCCATGAAAACAATGGCAAAATTAAACGAATTGGGCTTTGATTTGCTTCACCACCCCCCGTATTTGCCAGATTCAGCCCCCAGCGACTACTGGCTCTTTGCTGATTTCAAAAAAATGCTCCAGGGAAAAAGATTTGGCTCGAATGAGGAGGTCATTGCCGAAACTGAAGCCTATTTTGAAGCAAAGGATAAATCCTTCTATAAACATGGTATAGAAATGTTGGAAGGGCGTTGGAAAGATTGTATCACTCTAAAAGGAGATTATATTGATGATTAAAAATGATTTTTGAAAAAAATGTTGTTTTTGTTGTTAGTCTTGGGACTTGTTAAACGATGTGTTACTGCGAATGAGGACTTCCGACCTTTGCGTTTTACTTGGTGTATCTCACCTATTAACAAACCTATGATAGTGTTTATTTTGTAATGTTTAGTCAATATTTTTGCGCCCTCGTCGCAATTACCTCCGTTCGAGGCAGCGGAATAAACTATGTTATCGTTTCGAGTATGTAGGGGTTCCCTTATTTCTATTACGGGTCGTTCATTCAATGTTTCCATGTCGCTAATCTTCGATTCGTCGGGATCGGAATCTTCTTCATTGTCGACTTGGGGTCTGGATGGAAGCGCATAAGGTTTGGGGTCCGCGACTTTGTCGGGATCATCGTCTTTGCTCTCTTTGTAGTTGATGTCTTTTTTGGGTCGCAGGACGACTCCTTCCATATCTTGGCAATCGGTTTGGCTTTTCTTGGGTCTTGCCCTAGGGTTTTTTCGTATTGGTCCCGCAAGTTTGGGTGACAAAGGCCTTTTATGTGTTTCGTCAGGGGCGGGTTCTTTCCTTTTTAATTGTGCACGTGTTACTACGTTAACGGCAACTTCTTCAACTGGGTTACGTGATAATGCATCTGCGTTAGCGTTTAACTTTCCTGGTTTGTAAATTATCTCATAATCATATTTGGATAACTTAAATCGCCATTTTTGGACCCTAGTACTCAAGTCTGCCGTTTTGAACCATACCAAGGGTTAGTGGTCAGTTATTATCATGAACTTTCGTCCGTATACGTAGGATCTAAACGTTGTTATACTGTGTACCACGGCTAAAGCTTCCTTCTCATATACTTCGTAGTTATCCTCTGCACCGCGTAACATGCGCGATGTATAAGCTATTGGTCAATCCTTCCCAGTTTCTCCTTGAGACAGGACTCCTCCTACTGCGTAGCCTGAGGCATCCGTCGTAATTATGAAAGGTTGTGAAAGATTTGGTAATTGTAACACGGGGGCAGTACACAACATATCTTTTAGCGAGTTGAAAGATTCTTCTGTTCTTTCGTTCCATTCGAATGGTGTCTCTTTCTTCAGTAATTTAGTCAGGGGTTTTGAGATGTATGCAAATCCCTTGATAAAACGACGATAATATCCTGCTAGTCCGAGAAACTGACGGACATTTTTTATATTTTTGGGCCGAGGTAAGTTCTTTACGGCCTCCAATTTCTTCGGGTGGGGGCGCAATCCTTCCCTGCTAAGCATATGGCCAAGATATGTGACTTCGCGTCTTAAAAACTCGCATTTATCGGTTTGCAGTTTTAAACCTGCTCGTTTCAAGCGTTGCATTAAAGCTGTAATTTTCGAGTCGTGTTCCTCTATGCTGTTTGCGTAAATAATAATGTCATCAAGATAAACGAAGAGACTTACGCCTTGTAATCCCTTTAAGAGTTTATCCATTAGTCGTTGAAAGGTGGCGGGCGCGTTTTTAAATCCAAACGGCATTCGTACAAATTCATAATGGCCGAATAGTGTGCTAAAAGCCGTCTTGTGTGCGTCTTTTGGGTCCATCTTTATCTGGTGGAATCCTGACGCTAAGTCGAGCACTGTATAGTATTTGGCTGGTCCTACTTGATCGAATATCTCTTCGATATTAGGAAGTGGATACGAATCGCCTATTCTTTTTTCGTTCAAGACTCGGAAATCTAATACCATGCGCCATCTAGGGCGGCCTTGTGAGTCTGCTTTCTTGGGTACGGCCCAAACCAGGACGTTGTGGGGTGAATTGGAGTTTTTTATGATTCCTGCCTTTAGTAGGTCATTCACCTGTCGGTTTATTTCGTCTTTCAACGAATGCGGAAAGCGATACTGCTTAGCGTGGACGGGGTTGTCGTCAGTTGTTGGGATTTCGTGCGTAATAAGATCTGTACCCGGGAGATTGTCTCCAGGTAGGTAGAACGTGTCTATATTGTTCTTTACTAATTTGGTGACATATGCTTTCTCTTGTTTATCCAGTTGTTCCATACGCAGGTGATCTTCAATGATTTCTTTGAGTTCGGGATCTTCGCGAGAGCTAGGGTCTCCAAAGTCAGCGGTTGACTCGAGTTGATAGTCTAAATCGATAGCAAGATCGTTTTCTGAAGTAAGATCACTGTTTCTCGTAGCTGCATTACTATCGTGATCTTCGTCTTTTACGATTTCTAAAATATTCCCCTCTTTGTTATCTATGTTGTCGAGTGCATTTCCAATTTCGAAGGATTGAGTTTTTCCGTTCCATGTCATCGTGCGGTTGGGATAGTCAAGGTGTACTTTGTTTTCGCGCAGAAAATTACAGCCTAATATTCCTTTCCCTAAGATATACACGTCGTCTTTTATGACGTTGAATTTTATCGTACTTTCTAGCAATGAGATCTTGATCGTTCCCCAGGTTGGTATGATTTTTTTTCCAATCCCTCTCAAATTGTATCTTTCTGTCGTATCAATTTCTTCTTCAGGTGGGATAAGGCTTGATTTTATAAGGTTTATCTCGGATCCCGAGTCGATCAACAGTTGCTTTTCCGTGAAGGTCGGTAAATTTAGTATTTTAACTAAGGGTAATCCGGTTTTTGTTTCGCTCGTGATATTGTGCAAGTTTTTGATCGGGTGCGGGTAATCTTAATCTTCCCAGAGTATTTTAATGCGTTTATCGTGTACTAGTATTGTATCGTCTCTGAAGTTTAATTTTGCTTTAGTGGTTTCGAAAAAATTCCCTCCTAATACTTCGTCAAAAGGGATCGGAAAATTATTATGTACTATGATAAACTCGATTATTGTTTTTCCGATCTTCATGTTTGCTTTCCCCAAGCCTTGCTCTGTTTCGCCTCTCAAGCCTTGTAGTGTAAATTCGTCTAAGGTCTTGAGATATTTGTGATCCGGCAAGACGCGTGTTTTGAATACACTAACCTCTGATCCTGTCTCGATCATGAGGGTGCTGGGGAACCTATTTTAGAGGCGGCTGAGGCTTACGAACGGTACAGTTTTACAAGTTTTTATGGCATTTACTCTCCACTGAAATCTTCCAGTTCTATTGGGAAAGCTGAGCGCACTTGAGTTCGTGGGGCCTCCCTAATGGCGCTCTGTTGTGGGAGACTCCTCTCGTTTTTTGCCTGGTTATATCTTTTTTTCCTGCACTCGGTGACCGCGTGCCCTTTTATATGACAATAGCTGCAGATTGGTACATCGGTCACATTGGTGGGTCTTTGTTGTCGGCAGACTGCTGCAGTATGGCCGGGCATGTCGCATTTATAGCACCGCAACTCTGCTCTAGGCGTATTGTTGGTGCGTTTAAAGCAATTTAATGCTGAGTGTCCTGGCTTGTTGCATAGTTGACAGGTGTCAATTGCGCGTCTGTTCTTATTACACTGTACTCCAGTATGTCCTCTTTGCCCACATATTTGGCATTCAGTGTCATTGTTGCAGAAATTGGCAGTATGTCCTGGCTTTGCGCAAATTTGGCAGGTTTTCGCTTTGAGAAAACAGGTTTCTTCTGAGTGTCCAGGTTTTTTACAAAAGCGGCATACTGCTGACCTGTTCATCCGTGCCTCGTATCTTGTGTCCTCCATTTCTTTTCAGCTCTGGTCTCGCAGCCTCTTCCCTCGCGTAGAAGAATCCTTTTTTATTGGCTCGCTGTTTATCGCGAAGGGCAGTTTTGGAGGCGATTTGCTTTTTGGCCAGTATAGCGTTCTTTACGATGTCTGTGATGTTATTTGTTTCCCTTATTCTATTCTCTATTTCTGGTTTCAGACCTTGCTTAAAGCATTCTACTATGTGTGCTTCTGTTTGTGCTCTAAATTCGGGATCGAGGGTGCCGGTAGCTATTTTATGAGCTTCGTTAATCTGTGCTTCCAGATCTCTCATACGATTTGCGAAAGCGATGACGTTTTCATTGTTTCGCTAGTACTCGTTTCCGAGTTCTCCCAGCAACTGTTGCTCAGTTTTAGTACTAGCGTATATATCCTTGAAAAAGTCTTTCAAAGATTCAACCGTCGTGAATGATAACCCGAGGATCGCGACGCGGGCTTCTCCTTTTATTCTACTTCTGATAAGTCTTACTGAGTTTGATTCATCGTAGGGCCCAAGTATTTCTCTGGCTTCGTTGCAGCCTTCTAAAAATTTGCTTAATGAGTCATTGTCGGGGAGTCTGGATCTAAGATGTTTAGATCGATCAGAGGTTTGTATATTAGTTAAGGGGGAGTAATATCTTTTTTTGTAACGTCTTCACTTACTCTCAGGGGAGTGTCGACGGGGGAGTCAAGACTTTGGTATTGGGGAGAGCAAGATACGCGCGGTCTACAGGTCAAGGGATCAGCAATTTCGTCTTTATCTTTTTCTGCTTTTAATGCATTAGCGACTTGTTTCCTGGTTTGTCTCCTATCGGTTATTTGTCGCTTGAATGAAGAATGCAAAAATTAATATACAGGCTTGTTCCCTGTTGCTTGAGGCTAATATGTTGAGGTCTTAAGTTATGTGATAACATGTGGAGATACTTGTTTTTAAGCAGAAGATTGTTACTTTTATTTGATTTTACTCTCATTATTTAATTATTTATTTATTATTTACTTGTTTTAGTTTTATTTATTTGGTCCAATTATTTCTATTGTTGCTTATTTTACCTATCGTCTAAAATTTTTTTTTTTGTTAGTTTACTTAATTTATTTTTGTTTGCTTATTTTTAGCTCGCGAATTAATCGATTCCGCTCTCCTTAAAAGAGCGGTATCATTTGTATAAATTTTTATTAGTTTGTTCATAATTATTTGTTAGGATTCGCTGTTGAAGAGGTTAATAACTTTAATTTTCTTTTAGTTAAAAAAAAATTTTATTTGGATAAATGTAATATATCCGTATTTTAATTTTAATAATATAACACATCGTTCAATAAGTCCCGAGACTAACCCAGAGATGGTGCTAGTAGTACCAAACTGGCCACGTTTCCATACAGTGCGAATCTTAACATGAAACGTGTAAAAATTTCACGTCGATCGGATCAGAGACAGCAGAGTTATCAAGGTTAGAGTTAAGTCACTTTGTAATTTGTTTGAAAAATGGAAAAAAGCGAGTTTCGCGTGTTGATAAAACATTGTTTTTTAATGGGTAAAACACCGTAGAAGCCCAGCAATGGCTTGAAAAACATTACCCGGACTCCTCTCCATCTAAACCAACGATTTGTTGTTGGTATGCTAAGTTTAAACGTGGTCGTACAGACACAAACGATGAGGAACATTCGGGTAAGCCATTGGAAGCTGTTACACAGGAAAATGTGAGTAAAGTGTTGAAAATTGAAATGAAAAATCGCAAAGTGAAGGTCCGTGAGATTGCAGAAATGACACAGATATCATCTGGAAGCGTATTTACAATCCTTTATGAAAAATTGAGCATGAAAAAGGTTTTTTCCAAGTGGGTGCCGCGATTGCTTTCAGTAGAACAAAACAGCAACGGGTCGATAATTCAGATAGCTGTTTATCGCTATTTACTCGCAATAAAAAGGATTTCCTGCGTCGATACGTGACCATGGATAAAACATTAATACATCATTTCACTCCGGAGTCGAATCAGCAATCATCTGAGTGGCGCATGGCTGGCGAAAGCCGCCCAAAGCGTCGAAAAACGCAGCAGTCTGCTGGCAAAGTCATGGCGTCTGTTTTTTGGGATACACATGGCGCGATTTTCATTGACTACCTGGAAAAAGGTTAATCGATCAACAGTGATTATTATATTGACTTGTTGGTACGTTTGAAGCAGGAGATCGCAGCAAAACGACCGCACATGAAGAAGAAAAAAATCCTTTTTCACCAAGACAATGCACCATGCCACAAGTCCATGAAAACAATGGCAAAATTGAACGAATTGGGTTTTAATTTGCTTCCCCACCCCCCGTATTTGCCAGATTTAGCCCCTAGTGACTACTGGCTCTTTGCTGATCTCAAAAAAATGCTCCAGGGAAAAAGATTTGGCTCAAATGAGGAGGTCATTGCCGAAACTGAAGCCTATTTTGAAGCAAAGGATAAATCCTTCTATAAACATGGTATAGAAATGTTGGAAAGGCGTTGGAAAGATTGTATCACTCTAAAAGAAGATTATATTGATGAATAAAAATGATTTTTGGAAAAAAAATGTTGTTTTCGTTGTTAGTCTTGGGACTTATTGACCGATGTGTTAAATTTGAATACTATAAATTTTAATATAAAATATTATTTTTTTTTTTTATTATTGCTTCGTACTTGTAGTATAATGCTAGTATTTTAATTAAGTGCTGATACTTGTATTTTAAAACCAAGGCAGTTTGTGAACGATGTTTAACATGTGTATTTGAAATCTGATACTCGTATATGTAATATTACGTCTTTTATGCTTATGTTATATAGAAAATATTTAATTAATACAATTTCGATATTTTAATGTAATACATATGTTTTCAATCGGGTTAAAATTTTTTTTTTTTTTTTTTTTTTTTTACTCGTGTTAATTTATGGCTTAGTTGAACACTTTATCTTTATTCATGTAATGTCTACTTTATTCAATTTATTAATTTATTTTTCTTAGTTTATTTCGTTATTTTATTATTTTATTATTTTCGGTTTATTTATTTGTTTATTTAATTACTCGCTTTGGTTATGTTAATTTCATTTTTTCATCTATCCTTTATAATTTATTTGCTTGCTTTTGCACTTTTTACTTATTCATTAATTTCTTCACTTATTGTATTAGATTGTCATTAAATTTTTTTTCTTGCTTTCACTTACTTTTAATTCATTTAGGATTTAATTTATTTATTATTTCTCGTGGTTTACTTTTTCACTTGTTTCAACACTTTCTTTTACAATTCACTTATTTTTATCAATTGTAACGGGGTGGCAGTTTTAAACATTAACCGCCACAGGAGCAGTTAGCTTCGGGGGACGCGCAATCCGCAAAAGGCGCGAAATTGCCCTTCGCGCCCCCTTTTAGGGAGCTAAAGTCTTGGACGACTTTGCTCCTGGGTCCAGGCTCGAGAAGCCGGTCTACGGACCCAACTTACCCGTTGCAACGCCACGCAATCGTCGTTGCGCGGTTCGTCGTCCTCACCTGGCTAGTTGATCTCGGAGAGGGCGGTATTCGGGAGGAGAGCTGAAAGCTCCTCGTCGCAATAATAATAAAAAAATAAAAAGAAAAGTAACGTAAATAAAAAAAAATAAAAAAGAAAGAAAAAGAATGAATAATTTAAGCGAGAGAAGCTCGCCTCATAAACAAAACCAAAACACAGGAGAAATAAAATAGGAGAGAAAAACAGAAAAAAAACAAACTAAAAATATAAATAAAATAATTTAATAATAATAAAAAAGAAATAATAAATAATAAATAAGTTAACAATAATAATGACAAAAAAAATAAAAGACAGTAAAATAAATTGTAATTGACGCGTACGAGGAACGCAGGCGGTGAGGCGCGATATAATGCGCGAGGATGACTCCCGCGCGCGGCGTATTCCACGAGTGCGAGAGAGAAAGAACGCCTCTCGCACTACGCCTATGAGAGTGAGAGAGAAAGGCCTCTCTCACTCGCGCGCGCCGTCTCACGTACGGGTGCGAGAGAGAAGAACACTCTCCCGCACGGAGCCCGTTGGAGCGAGAGAGAGAACGCTCTCCCGCTCTTGCGCGCCGCTTCTACTGCGAGTACGAGAGAGACAACGGATCTCCCGTACTACGCCGTAGGAGTGAGAGAGAAAGCGCTCTCCCACTCTTGCGCGCCTAACCCTACGCGGGTGCGAGAGAGAACGCAACTCTCTCGCGCCGATCTAACTCGAGTGGGAGATAAAGGTTTCTCCCACTCGCGCGCGCGCCGTATACGCCGCAAGTGCGAGAGAGAAAGCGACTCTCCCGCACTGCTACCACTAGAGTGAGAGAGATACCGCTCTCTCAATCGCGCGCGCTTAAGCTTCTATAGGTGCGAGAGAGAACGCAACTCTCTCGCCCTGTATACGAGAGTGAGAGAGATAGCGCTCTCTCACTCGCACGAACCGCGAAAAATACGAAAATACTAAAACACGGAGTAACCGGCGGAGGTTACTCCTACGCAAATCCAATAACAAAAAAAACAAACGGCTTTACGCGCGAAAATTAAGTCTTAGCGGACTTACTCTTTGGCTGGCCAGCCGCGCTCGCTAGACGCTCGTCGAAGATGGCGGGGAAGGCGACTCGGCTTACTCTCGGATGCAAAGTCGACCCGCTCCCGGTCGCCGGTGATCTGCGTCGGTGCCGTTGGCCGGTGTGGGTTTCTTGGCTGCCTGCACAGCCGATGCTCGCCAAGACACCAAAGACACACTCCGATAACCTTCTTCTTCAACGCGAAGAAGAAAGAAACGAAAACGCGTAATCGGCGCGTCTAAAATGGCGGGGATTACACTCTTTCCCGCGGAAAAACTGCGTGAATCGAAAAACGAAAGCGCGTGGCTTGTCCGACGGCAAACTCTATACTGCTCTAAAAGGCGGGAGACGGCTTGGCTACCTAGCCTAGCCTCTCTTATACGGTACTCGACTAGCCTATCTCTAGTCGCGTACCGTTTCTGCTCGTCCGCGACTGTCGCGTTACTTCTTTTCCGCGGTCCCCTTTATCCCGATTACGCTAAATAAGACGCGGCGCGGAGCACGGAGTGTTCTCCGTGACACAATATAGCACGGTTAACACTTTTGTTCACTTTATTATTATTTTATCATTAATCGAGTTTTTAATTTAGTTATTATTTATTCTGTTCTTATTTTATATTTTATTAACTTATTGTCACTTCTTTTTTCCCTTTTTTTCTTTATTTGCCTTTTTGCTTAATTATCTTTAATTTATGGCTTTTTATTCTCTTGACACTTTATTTATTATTTCACTTTAATAACAACAGCAAATTGTTTTACGTTAACACTTTATTTATTATTTATTATTTTACTCTACTATTTTACTTATTTTTCTTTATTTTACTTTATTCACTTGTATATTGTATCGATATATTATTATATATTTCTTATAATAAATTTTTTTGTATTTTAGGCTGTTTTATCTTGTTGTTAATTTATCTTATTTAATTCCTTTTATTTACTTGTTGTTTATCTTTTTTTTTTGTTTATTCGATTTTTACGATTTATTACTTAATTGCACCTTTTTAATTTATTATTAATTGATTTATTCTTTTTAATTTGATTTTTCCTTTGTATTTGATCTTATATTGATTTATTCGTTATTTTATTTCCTTTTATTTAGATTTAATTTTTATTTAATTAATAATGTTTATATTTAATATTTCTCTTATGTTAATGCTTCTAGTTTTAATTTTATTTGTGAATTTGTTTAAAATATGTCACAATAAATTTTTTTTTATTTTCGTTTCGTTATTATCTTTTACAAAGATAGAGAGAATAGTGAAAATGAAAAGGACGAACTCTGACAAACTCGCAGATTCCTCTGAAGATTTTGAGGAAAAAAAAATTAATTTTTTCTCCCTTTTTCTTCAAAATCCCCCCGGGGCCTACAAAATTATTTTTGTAACGTCGGTAGCGCTACTTTTTGACTGATTTCAGTAAATAATGCAATTTTTACCGTTTTTGAGCCTAAGCAGTGAAGCTTATGGGCTTGGGTTGGCAGAGGATAATCGTGAGAGTTCTTAGGAGAGGTGTGTAGTGCGGCATTGAGCAGTTGCAAGAGTCTCTTTCCTAAATCGGAAGCAGGCTCGAGCCCTACTCTGGATGAGGTCCTACCAAAGTGACTTGGGTTTAGAATAATCGGCCGCTTTTCGTCAAAAAACTCTGTTGGAGGATTGAGATAGATGTGGAGAAAAGCATATGTTAAGCAATTTTAAAATTAAAACTCACTCTCTTTATTGAAGGTATTAGGCAGTGGTGTCCAGTCCTCTCTCTTTTTCTCTCTCTCTCTCTCTCTCTCTCTCTCTCTTGCTGTGGTTGACTTCTCTTCGTCTTCTTATTTATAAAATTAAATAGTCTGTTTGGCGTAACTGGTTTGTAGTGGCTCCCTAGCAATTTCCTTGTAGTTGCTGAAGGAGGGAAACCACAGTAAAATTTTCAATTTTTCGAAAAAAATTTTTTTCGCCTAAAAGGTGCTTTAGGGTCCTAAAAATAATATACCAAATGATGGAACACGGCAAAAGTGTCCGAGTGCCAAAATTTTTTATTCTGCGGTAACGCTACTCAGGTATGCTCCGAGCGCTTAAAACTTTAAACGCGTTTTTCTCGAAACCACTTTTTTTTAACTCGCCGAAAACATAACTCGAACAAATCTTTACCGATCGACTTAAAATTTTGACAGTAGCTTTGAAATATCTTTCTTTACGAAGCTACGTAGGATTTTTTATTTTATATGGCTTCGTTTTTTTCATTGAAGATTTGATGGCGTTTTTTTTTGTTAAAAATTTAACTTTATTTTCAAACATGCACCATTTTGTGTAAAATTAATACATTGAAAAAATTTTACGTAGCTCGCTAGCTGTTGTTATATGAAAACTAAAAAATTTTGGTTTTTTCTTTTAGGTCAAAAATTAAAGAGTCTGCGTCTTCGGCCATCGACACGCTTTGAAAAATAGGCGCCTTGGGGCATATGCTGCGCAGCCGCCATTTTTAAATATTTTTTATTAAAAAAACCACATTTTGTACTTTTTTAGTGTCGCTATAAAACCTACTCTACAGATTTTCGATTGATACTTTTATTCAGCCAAAATTAATTCCCGAAAATGTGCCTATTTTTTTGTGTGCTACTGTGATTTCCCCCCTTAAGATCTGCTCGTAGTGATAATACCTTGTTTGCTTGTAGTAGTGTAACTTGTTCCTTAGTAATGTTTCTCGTAGTATGTAATATTTTCGTAGTAATGTTTTGCGTAGTACGTAGGTCCGTAGTAATGCTTCCCCCGTAGTATTTTGCGTAGTACGTGGGTCCTCGAGTGCTGCCTGAGGTCTGCTACTTGGTGATCATTTGGTGCCGTATTTAACTGCGTTGGAGAAGCTACTCTGCAAATTCCTTCTTTGACCGGGAAATTTGGGGAGTGGCCGAGTTTTTCAGGCCTTCCTCTTCCGGGCGGCTTCTCGGTTAGAGAGAGAGAGAGAGAGTTAGAGAGAGAGATGAACCATTTTTACAGAGTTTTTACATATACAATAAAATTATGTTAATATAAATTATATTTGAGGTTTAACGCGTATTACAACAGAACGAAGTTTTTTGTCGTGTTTTACATAATTAGGTAAAGAATAAGTATTTAAATAATAGAGAGAAGTTTGATGATTTTATTATTACAAAGGAGAAGATAATGATATTTTTAAATAGTCATTCTTTAAAAGTTATAATTTTTAATTAATGGACTGTTGTGGAGGAGTACTTGTTTTAAAAATTTATCAAATAAATGATTGTAAATTTATATTGAAATTTCTATTATTAATAATAATTTTGATTACAAAATGTGATTATTAATACAATTTTTTTTTGTACAATTTTGTTTATAAAATAAAATAATGTAGCAGGTCGCGGACTATCATTCTATTCTAGTGAAATGGTAATAATTAGGATCGTTGAATGGTTAATTTAAATTAATTATTTCTTTTAATTTATAAAATTAATTACTTATTTTCATTTAATCAATAAAAAATTATTTTGAGTGTGTTGCGAGGATTCATGACATTCCAGATGATTGTGCAATGTTCTAGTTTACGCTATATGAAAGACTACCTTGCGTGAATTTGTGTGTCAAATGTCAATGAAATTGGTATTGACTGACTTAGCGATTTTATTTTATCATGACATGTGTGCGACTGAGTTTAATGAGAAGGGCTATTCAACTCTTGGTTTAAGCTTAGGTTGAGTTTTCCAATAATCTATGTCAGTGGAGAGTGCGTCGAGTTGGTTGTTGAGGGGATTATTGTGTTAGTAGAGAACTTTTCGGCTGACAAAACACAAAAAAAAAACGGAGGTCAGGCACCGACGTTACAATACACATACCCCTGGAGTATGATACAATTTTCAGCTGCATTCATTGTTTACTTTGTCAGTGGCCGCCGCTAAGGTTAGACGTGTTTTTATGAGCTCGGCGATTTTCGTTCGTAAAAAAAATAAGTCAAAGAATTTGTATTAAATTTTGCGTAAGAAATGAAATAAAGTGTAACAAAGTTTGTGAAATGTTAACAAAGGCCTATGGTGAGTCCGCTATGAGTAAAACGAGGGTTTACGAGGGGTACAAGCGTTTCTAAGATAGCCGTGAAGACGTTGTATATGACGAACGCCCCCGACGCCCCAGCATATCAACAACCGATGAAAAAGTGGAAAAAGTGGAAGAAGTGATTTTTAACGATCGCCGAATCACAATCAGAGAAGTCGCTGATAATGTTGGCATATCGATTGGCTGATGCCATGAAATTTTTTCGAATGTTATGGGTATGAAACGCGTAGCAGCAAAATTTGTTCCGAAATTGTTGAATTTTGAACAAAAACAGCGGCGAATGGAAGTATCTCAGGAGTCACTAAATGAATTCAACAACGATGCATGATTGCTGGAACGTATTATAACAGGTGATGGAACATGGGTTGACGGATATGACGTCGGAACTAAGGCTCAATAGTCCCAGTGAAGGCATTCTGGATCGCCAAGACCGAAAAAGGCTCGGCAAATGCAGTCGAACGTGAAGGTTATCCTCACTGTGTTCTTCGATTTTAAGGCTATAGTGCATCATGAATTCTTGCCACGAGGCCAAACGGTCAATACGAAGTACTACTTACAAGTTCAACGCCGTTTGCGTAAAGCAATCCAAAAAAAACGCTCGGATTTGTGGCAAAACAATTCATGGCTTTTGTACCACGATAATGCACCAGCTCACACTTTATTGCTTGTTCGTGAATTTTTGGCCAAAAACAATACTGTAATGATGCCCCAGCCTCCATATTTGCCAGACATGACTCCGTGTCACTTTTTTCTATTTCCAAAAATAAAGAGAACTTTAAAAGGCCGTCGTTTTACAAGCATAGATAATATTAAAAGCACATTGCTAAAAGAGCTAAAGGCTATCGTAAAGATCGAGTTTCAGAAGTGTTTTTAAGATTGAAAGAAGCGCTGGCACAAGTGCATAATATCTAATAGGGACTACTTTGAAGGCGACAACATTAATGTAGACGAATAAATAAATATTTTTTTCAAAAAACGAAAATTCCCGTTATTTTCTAAACACACCTCATATGTTAGAATATCCAATTTCAAATGGTAAATTTTTACTTATTATTTTTCACAAACTTAATATGAATTTCGTATTTAAATCTGCCAACACTGAAATGTCTGTAAACAATCTATGCAATTTATTTGTAAATTCATAACCACAAGTTTGTATCAATCTGTTATTCATTGCTTCTTCTGCATTCATAGATTGTAATTGTTGATGAATTAATAGTTTAGCTAATAAGCATGTATAAAACTTTTGGAATACGAGGGTAGTCCCAAAAGTACCCGACCTGACTTATGAATACAGGTAGTTTTAAAAAAACAATTATTGCGATTGACAATACCACCTTTTAACCACTTAATGTAAAAAATTCATAACGGTACGTTTATTATTATTTTTTTTACAGACATCCAAAGTGAACGCTCTCAGTGAATTTGTAAATATGAAAATCGGGCATCGTTATGTGATACAATACTTTCATTTGAAAGGTCTAAGTCCAACCGATATCAAAGCCGATGTGGATTCTACTCTGAGGAAGTCTGCTTCTTCGTTTACAACGGTCAAATATTGGGTAGCTGAGTTTAAGCGAGGTCGTACGAGCTGCCAAGATGAACACCGCAGTGGTCGACCAAGTGAGGTCACCACGTCAGAAAATGTAAAGAAAATCCACAAAATGGTATTAAATGACCGTCGACTAAAAGTGCGCGAGATAGCAGACATGGCAGGCATTTCAAGAAGTGCTGTGCATCGCATTTTGTCCGAAAATTTGGACATGAGAAAGCTGTGCGCAAGATGAATGCCGCGTTTGCTTACAATGGAGCACAAACAGCAATTTAAGGATGTTTCCATCGAATGTTTGACAATGTTTCGCAGCAATAAAGCCGATTTTCATAACCATGGACGATACATGGATCCATCATTTTACACCTGAGACCAAGGAGCAGTCAAAGCAGTAGACTAAAAAGGGAGAACCGGCTCCAAAGAAAGTGAAGACAGTTCAGTCAGCTGGCAAGATCATGGCATCCGTTTTCTGGGATGCACGTGGAATAATATTTATTGATTATCTCGAAAAAGGAAAAACAACCAACAGCGCATATTATGCAGCCTCATTGCAGCGTTTGAGTGATAAAATCAAGAAAAAACGGCCCCATCTGACGAAAAAGAAAGTGTTGTTTCATCCCGACAACGCGCCAGTCCACACGTGCGTCATTGCGATGGCTAAAATCAATGAGTTGAAGTTCGAATTGCTTCCTCACGCACCCTATTCGCCAGATCTGGCTCCCTCGGATTATTTTCTTTTTCCGAATTTGGAAAAATGGCTCGGCGGCAAAAGATTTGCCAACAATGAAGAGGTAGAGTCTGCGGTTAGTAGGTATTTTGAGAAGCTTGACGGTTCCTACTATAAAGCGGGTATCGAAGCTATTGAACATCGTTGGGAAAAGTGTATCGAACTGAAAGGAGAATATGTTGAAAAATAGAAAACATTGTCGCAATTTTTTTACTGTTTTCTTTGTCGGGTCGGGTACTTTTGGGACTGCCCTCGTACATCTTTGTTATCTACACATTGGAACTACAAATACAATGTGCAAATATTTCTTTAATCTAACTTTCAGATGCAAATTCGGGTAAACTTTTTAACAATGAATCATAACACTTGGCCAAATGTAAATAAGTTTATATAAAATAAAGTTAATCAATTAAATGCATGAAAATATTGAGTTGAAAAAGATATAATTTTTGAATTTTAATAATTATCAATTATTAACATATTTCTATCTTATTAATTTTCTGTATTCTTTTAAAAATAAATATTTTTCACCAGTTTTAATGCACGAGCTGGTTGACGAGCAGCAGGCCTATAATTAATATACTATACAGGGTGTCACAAAAGTTCCGGAACGGCTATATATTTTTTAAGGTAGGGTATTTTGGAAAATGGTCAAGGTCAACCCTTGAGTAACTCTCAACGATAAATTCAATGGTAACCTCTATTTTGACCTTGACGATGTCCTTTAAGGTCATTTCAAGGTCAGATAATGTTTTTTAAATGAGAACTCCCTTTTTTGATATTGACAATCGTAAGAGCGGGAAATTTTACGTTTAAATATGTACTTAGGTCATCAGGACACGTTGATATTGAAGGTCAGCCAAGGCTTTTTTTTTAATCGATGTATTAAAATTAGCAAGGTTTATGAAGTTTTGACTGTAGGCGTGACCTTGACTATGTCCTTCGAGTTCTTTCAAGGTTATTTCGAACTCTACTCATTTTTTAATAAAAATTCCCTTTTTTGTTTATGTTTCAATAGCCTTGACTGACCTTCAAGGTCAACGTGTTCTTATGACCTAAGTACATATTTGAACGTAAAATTTCCCGCTCTTTCGATTGCCAATGTCAAAAAAGAGAGTTCCTATTTGAAAAACATTATCTGACCTTAAAATGACCTTGAAGGACATCCTCAAGGTCAAATTAGAGGTTACCATTGAATTGCTCGCTGAGAGTCACTTGAGGATTGACCTTGACTATTTTCCGACACCCTGTATATGTCGGCCGAGCACACTATATCCAAAGAAGCAATAAGCGCTTCATCTGCTTCAAATAAGTCTTTAGTTAATTCTAAAATTAATCAATATTTAGCAAAATTATTAAACTGTATATATTTATAGTAGTTTTTCTTCTTATATATGTCAGCTTGGTTAATATATATCCAAAAATCTTACAAAAAGAATTTATTTCTTCATATAACATACATGCAGGGTGAGCCATTTTCATCTATCCACCCCGAATCTCCAAAAAGTAAATGGTAAACAAAAAAATTGTTCAGACAAAAGTTGCTCAGGACTATCGGGGCCATCATTTTGCAATATCGGTTTTGACCTCGAGACCAATTTTCAAGGTTATTTGAAGGCTAAAGTGATTTTATAAAGTGGGAATCCCTATTTTTGAAATTGGATTTTGACATGTCAAAAATAGGGCTTCTCATTTAAAAAAATCATTTTGACCTTCAAACAACCTTGAAAATTGATCTCAAAGTCAAAATTGATATTGCAAGAAGATGGCCCCAATAGTCCTGAGCAATTATTGACTGAACAATTTTTTCGCATGCCTCTTACTATTCGGAGATTTCTGGGTTAAATTAATAATTAGATTAAAATGGCTCACCCTGTATGTAAAATAATCTAAATATATAATATTAGGTGTGCGATGACGTTGCCGCTGATTATTAATAGATGACTCCAGCAGTAAGTGCTTGTCGATTTCGACATCCAAAATGTCATGAAGTAAGCTTAGACATATGGTAAACAAATCGCTTTAACATATTAGCGATATTGTTTTGGCGTCATATAGTACTTTGGGTCGAAAATGTCTCATTTGGTGCCAAATAATCATCATTTGCAGAAAGTGTAGCTTTTCTTTTTTTATTCTAAGAATACGGCGGCTAAAGCACATCGAGAGCTCCAAAACGTTTACGGAGACGCTGCTCTAAGTGAAACAATGTGCCGTGATTGATTCCGTTGCTTCAAAATCGGTGATTTCGATATTGACGATCGTCCGCGTAAAGGAAGGCTAAAAACCTACTGAGACGCTAAATTGGAGGCATTGCTCGGCGAGGATCCATGACAAACGGAAAATAAACTTTCTTTTGCATTAGGGGTTACCTGCTAAGCCATTTCCAAGCAATTGTATGCGTTGGGAATGATTCAAAAACAGGGAACTTGGGTTCCTTATCATTTAAAGCCAAAAGACGTTGAGCGTCGTTTTTTCGCCTGTGAACAACTGCTCCAGCGGCAAAAAAGGAAGGGTTCTCTTTATCGCATTATGACAGGTGATAAAGAGTGGATTCATTACAGCAACCCAAAGAGGAGAAAATCACGGATACTGCCCGGTCATGCTTTTACGTCGTCAGCTCAGCCCCATATTCACACTGCGAGATTATGCTTTGTATTAAGTTGGATCAGATTGGTGTTATTTATTATGAGCTGTTGAAACCAAACGAAATTATTACTGGGCAACAGTATTAAATTTAATTGATGCGATTGAGATAAGCACTACGCGTAAAACGGCCACAATACGAGCAGAAGCACGGAAAAGTGATTCTACTGCATGACAACACTCGGCCTCACATTGCTGGACTTGTTGAAACCTACTTAGAAACGCGCAAATGGGAAGTCTTACCTCACTTGCCACATTTTCCACGCCATCTGATTATCACCTGTTTCGTTCAATGGCACATGGTCTGGCTAATCAGCAGTTCCGCTCATATGACAATATTAGAAATTGGCTTGGTTTCTGGATAGCTTCGAAAGACGAACACTTTTACCGTAACGGTATTCGAGCTCTGCCAGAAAAATGGGAAAAAGTTGTAGCTAGCGATGGGAAATACTTCGAATGATTTATTTGTAACTATTTTTTTACAATAAAGTTGCCTTGTCATCAAGAAAAACAGCGAAAACTTAGTTGCGTACCTAACATTAAATATACTTTTCTAAATAAATATAAATTCGCCGAAATTAAAAAATTTAGAATGTGAGAATTATATAATTTTGGTGTAATAAGCGCGTGCTCGCCTATTTACTTATATCGCGCACTACACGGGGTAATTTGTAGGTTATGATCGCCGTGTCGTATACCAGGCTGTTCAATAAGTTTTGCGGTTCGATAAGAAAAACACAATTTGATGGTTTGAAATACACTTTATTATTCAGTATAGTCTCTCTGAATATCAATACACTTATTCCAACGAGATTCCAATTTATGAATTCTATCCCTGAAGTGAGAATCTGGACGGGCTGCAAAATACGCTTCCACATCTGTTATGACCTCATCATTCGATGAAAAACACTTTCCACGCATGAATTTTTTTAGGTCTGGAAACAGATGGAAGTCGCTAGGGGCCAAATCCGGTAAATACGGTGGATGCTCCAACAATTCGAACTTTAATTCATGGAGTTTAGCCATGTCAAAATGCTCTTGTGACACGGTGCATTGTCCAGATAAAAAAGGATTTTTTTCTTCTGCAAACCGGGTCTTTTTTCACGAATTTTTTCCGTCAGCTGGTCTACAAGGTTACAATAATATTCAGAATCTATTATTTTACCAGTTTGCAAGTAATCCACAAACAAGATTTCTTTCGCATCCCAAAAAAACTGATGCTAACACCTTCTTGGTCGATTTCTGGACATAAACTCGTTTCGGAGCTGAAGAACCAGGTTAACACAACTCTTTAGCCTCTTGTTTTGATTCAGGATCATGGTGATAGACCCAAGTCTCATCCATAGTGATGAATCGACGCACAAGATCCACTTTATCCTTTCGAAAACGCTCTAAATGTTGCTGAGAAAGTCGCATTCGAATGTGTTTTTGTTCCATTGTTAGCGAATGCGGCACCCATTGTGCATACAGCTTTTTGAAACCCAATACTTCAGTCAAAATATTGCTTACACTGCCCAATGAAATGCCTAGGGCTTCTATGGAATCTCTTTCAGTTACTCGACGATTTTCCAATACGATATCCTGTATTTTTTCTACGATTTCTGGTGTTGTTACTGTTTTTGGACGTCCTTGACATGGATCGTTTTCAAGGCTTGTACGACCACGTTTAAATTCAGCAACCCAGCTTTCTACTGTACTAATTGAAGGCAAAGAGTCCTTATACACTTTCAACATTTGTTCATAAATTTCCATTGCCTTTAAACCTTCCAAAAATAAAACTACAATCACTGCACGATACTTGATTTTTGCCATTGTAAAAGAATACTGTGACATGTCGATACTAAATGGCTTGTAAACAAAGAATGAATTGACAGATTTAAATGAAACTTCACATACGTTCATATGAAGAGTGTACCAACATAACAAAAAAAAATTTAGGCTAGTAGCAACACCCTTTTTTATCGAACCGCAAAACTTATTAAACAGCCTGGTATATTTGACACATGATGACGCCAGAGTAATGGCGCAGTGCCTACAGAATGTGCGTAACGATCGTGCGTAATTCTGGTGCTTGTGCGACCGCAGTGTGTGCACAGCACGTGCTGCTATTGGAGTATGCTTACACAATAATACTTGTTACATGTTAATATTATTTATATTGTAAATTTATAATAAGGCGCATTATTTCGATACTTACAACATGAATAATACTTTTTATATGTAACGAGTATTATTGTGTAAGTATAAGTATATTCAGGATTTATGAAAAGTTTTTGCAGGTGCATTCATTATGCATTATTCTGAGTAATAAAAAAAAATTGTTGTTATAATGAATTTTAAAATTATTAATGGTACTTATTGAACGTATTAAATATAAGATGCTAGGATTTCTAAAAGAATTAAAATACTTATAAATTTACAAGAAAAACAAAAATTTTATTATAGTCCATAAATAATATTACATGTAACAATCAATGCATTGTAAGTTTTTTGGGTTATTTTTCGGGTTATATTAATATTTCATTATATATATTTTTATGAAAAATTGAATAGTTCATCAACTTTTATTATCGTCAAGTACACTTAGCAAAACGTGTACGATGCATACTAGGCTTACGCCGCAAAAGCTCATGCAGTTGCCGCTGGTATGCGTCTTTTTTAATATTGCTCAATCTTAGCCATTTATTGTTATATCAATCTCAAATTTTGTCAAATTCTACAAATATGTATTAAAGAGCGAATATCCCATTGGAAGTTTTTTGTAGCTTGAACTTTCCTCAATATTTCTCTTGTTGAAAAAAAAATCGTAATTTACGAGTATTACATAGTTAAAATAAAATAATTATTAAAGAAAATTATTTATCGAATTTTCAATTAATTCATCAACATCGCTTAAGCATTCTGCGTATTTCTGCCAAGTTTCAACTTATTTCAATAATGTTTTACAAACTTACAGTAGTGTCAATCTTTTTAGAAATTATGAAAAATAGACAAAATTTTTAATAAAAAATTCTACTCCCATCGACGCTAACAGTTGCGCATAAATTAAATACCTTTTGTTTCTGCACGAGTTCCGCCAAAAACACACTACAATTTGATTGCAAAGGCCGTTTTCTTCTGTGTAAACGAGGTTTGCAATTTGGATACGGTAATGTTCTACTCTAAACGGACAACAGCGATGCTGCTACACAATAACATTTGTATAGAATTAAAAGAAGGAATTTTAAGTAAACATTGCAAGAAATTCTAATTTAAGATAGTATGAGGTACTTGATCATATGTTTAAAGGAGCTACAACTCTGAAAGTTAGGATTTTTTTTTCCGTATAGAGGGCCGGAATTTTAGAAATTGTTAAAACTCATTTCATTATTTGCATTGAAAAAGAGATTAAAGGTCCCCAACTTAGACTTAAACTAAGACTGAATATTTACGAGTCAGACTTGTGGAACTGTAATAATTTTTGCTAAATTTTTTAAAATTGAAAAAAATAATTGTATATGCATAGAAAGGTATATATGGGGGTTTCTTGGGTCTATGATTATAATTCCTGGGTCAAAATTGTAAAAGAATGAAACTGTTGCATCCTCAAAATATTAAAAATCCTGAGTATTCCAAATGATGGAAGTACTCGTATAACAAGCAGCAATATTTAGTTCGATATTATGGATTTTAAAAATATAACTATACGAGGTGTGGTCAAAAAGTAAGGACTTTTTGAATTTCGCGCGCTCTGTACTCTTTAATTTCAAAATTTTTTTTGTTATGTTGATACACTCGTCACGATCATATGTTTACAATTTCGACTTTATAACATGTGTTGTTTTTATGTGAGAGGCATAAAGGTTAGACTCGTGTTTGCATGCTCGGCGATTTTTTGCTGTTGAAAATAATGGAGCTGAGAGTTTGTATTAATTTTTGTGTAAAAAATGGTATTAAGTGCTTAAAAACTCTTGAAATGTTGACAGTGGCGTACAGTGAGTTAACTCTGAGCAAAAAAAAAGGTTTATAGGTGGTATAAGTTATTCCAAGAGGGCCGAGAAAATGTTAACGATGAACCTCGCTCCGGACGCCCCAGCACGTCAAAAACCGACGAAAATGTTTAGAAAGTACAAGAAATTGTGTTGAAAAATCGTCGAATCACGATTAGAGAAGTAGCGGATGATCTTACCATATCGCTTGGCTCATGCCAATCGATTTTAACGGATGTTTTGAGTATGGCACGTGTGTCGGCGAAATTTGTTTTAAAATCGCTTAATTTTGATCAGAAGCAGCATCGCATAAACATCGTCCAAGACATGTTAAACGACGTCAATGATGATCCTGATCTACTCAAAAGGGTTATAACTGGTGAAGAATCATGGGTATATAGTTATGACGTCGGAACCAAAGCCCAATCATCCCAATGGAAGAGCCCAGGAGAGCCAAGACCAAAAAAGGCACGCCAGGTTCGTTCGAATGTAAAGGTTTTGCTCACAGCTTTTTTTGATTACCATGGCGTTATGACTCAAGAATTCCTACCACAAGGTTGTACGGCAAACAAGGACTATTACCTTGAGGTTAAGCGGCGTTTGCGTGAATCAATAAGAAAAAAACGGTCGGAAGTGTGGAAAGAAAATTCATGGATTTTGCACCATGATAATGCACCTGCGCACACGTCGTTACTAGTGAGTATTTTTTTGGCCAAAAACAATACTACCATCATGCCTCAGCCACCGTATTCACCAAACTTGGCCCCCTGCGACTTTTTTCTCTTTCCAAAATTGAAAAGGCCCATGAAAGGACGAAGATTTGCGACGATTGAGGAGATTAAGGCTGCATCGATAAAGGAGCTCAAGGCAATAACCAAAAGTGCATTTCAAAAGTGTTTTGACGACTGGAAAAAGCGCTGGCACAAGTGCATTGTATCAGAGGGGGATTTTGGAAGGGATAACATAATTTTAGATGAATTATTGAATATTTTTAATAAAATATGAAATGTGACCTTATTTTATATTATTCACACCTCGTATGTATATATGTAATAATTATCATAATAATTATTATTAATTATTTTTTATAATTATTATTAATTATTTTTTATAATTATTATTAATTATTTTTTATAATTATTATTAATTATTTTTTATAATTATTATTAATTATTATTTATAATTATATGTTTCGAAAAATGTGTTTTCCAATAGTTTATTTACTGATGCATATATACATTATTCTGGCTCTCTAAAACTTGAAGAAGGTTACTATACTAGTGAAAAAAGTTTTTGAATTACTAACGTTGTTATAACTGAACTATATTTAAAATAAGTAAATCAGAAATTTCTCGAGACCGTTTATTTCTGTTTTTGAAATATCAAATTTTTAAAACTTTATAAAAATTTTAATTTCTCGTCAAAAATTTTAATTAAAATACTACTTGCAGGTTAAAAAAACCTGTATGTTAAAAAATAAGTTTATTATTTGTCTACTAAGATCAATAACGATGTGACTTAAAGAGCTAAAATTTGGAGGAAAAGCACATTTTTTCGTACACTATATAAAGGATATTTTTATATAAGGATATAAAAATATCTAAGGATATATACGAGTATAGGGATATTTTTAGAGTTCCAGTACCTCTGGGAGCACTTTTCACTATTTTAATCGGCTAAACGTTTTATAATTTTTTATAAATTCAAATTTAAAGTACCCTGTAAAGAAGGGTTGCCCTTCTTCTCCCTCCATCCCTCGCGGGGAGGAGGTCCCGGGCTTGGGACCGGCGCAGCGGAGTTAACCACCCTATCTATAAAGCAACTATAATTAACTATATTGCACAAAGCGAATATACATATTGTCAAAAAAGTACCGGGAATTGTCGATTTAAATCTGGCAAGGCAATTTAGGCAGGTAAAATTTTTTTTCTAGGTTGACACAACTGTCCTTAATGACTATGCTAAGTTTGAGCCGAATCTGTCAACGAGTGTGTTTACAGAAGCTGGTTAAGTCAGTGGCCTTCAGCTCGCGCGCCGAATTTTGTTTTATGGCTTCAATCGACTGAAAACGGGTGCCACGGAGCGGCAATTTAAGTTTTGGGAAGAGGAAGAAGTCACAGGGAGCCAAATCCGGCAAATACGGTGGTTGTTCAAGCGTGTTCGTTGAGTTTTTGGCGAAAAAGTCGGTCACAATCGTAGCTCGGTGAGACGGCGCGTTATCGTGTCTTGCGGCCACCTTTCTCATGCCCAAAATATCAATTAAAATCGTACGGGTGGACTTGTGGGATATCTCAAGTTCATGTGCTATCTCTCTCAAGCTGGTATGACGGTTTTCAACCACCATTTCCTTAATTTTATCGACGTTATCTGCAGTCGAAGCAGTCGATGGGCGTCCAGAACGAGGCAAGTCTTTGACGACTTCACGACCCTCCTTGACAGCTTTGTACCACTCATACGCACGGATTTTCAATAGTGCTTTATCACCAAAAGCTTTTTGCAACATTTTCAATGCACCGGCACACAAAATTTCATTCGCAACACAAAATTTTTGACAAATTCTTCGTTCAACGTAATCACCCATTGTACAAAATCGGCACGCACTATTGACATTGACTGACTTAATCAGCTACTGTAAACACACTTATTGACAGATTCTGCTCAAACTTGGCATAGTCATTAAGGACAAATGTACCAACCTAGAAAAAAAATTTTACCTGTCTAAATTGCCCCGCCAGATTTAAATCGACAATTCCCGGTACTTTTTTGACAGAATGTATAATGCATTATTTATAATTAATATATAAATACTTATTAATACTTACAACTTCTTTTATTTTTGATTTATTATTTTATCTCAAAACTTGTAGGATATTCTATTCCAGTGAAACAGAATGTGTCTTTTTCCAATTATTAACTACTAGTTGTGCAAATTCTAGAAGTCAATAAAAATCTGGAAATGAATTGAACATACTATTATTTTGATTTTAAAATTATTTTAATAATATTTTATTTTTCTTGCGTAAGATTCCAATGCAACGTAGATTTTACATATTTCTTTGCGCAAATTTTCGACGCAATGCATGTTTCAAATATTTGTTTGCGATATTTTTTAACGCGACGCATATTTTACATATTTGTTTGCGGGAATTTTGAACGCTACGCATATTTCAAATATTTGTTGGCACGAATTTTGAAGGCAATATATATTTCAAATATTTTCTTGCGCGAATTTTCAACGCAACTCATATTTAAAATATTTGTTTGCGTGAATTTTGAACGCTATCAAGATTTTCTATATCTTCTTCTGCGAATTTCTCAACGCAATCGTAACTGTGTGTCTGTTACAATATTTTTATTCATTTTTTATTACAGTAGTCTGTGATTTTCTTTTTTATCCTTCTTTTTAGTTCCATGTTTTCTTTTAGCCTTAATGATATAATCGGGATCTTTTATAGGCATGTTTCTTTTGTTATGACTTTCTACTATTTCTGGCAGTCTGGTATTCTGGCAATCTCGATAAAACTTTGCTAAATCGAATATACACTCTGACAAATAAGTATTTAGAAATTCTCATTTAAATTGCCTGCGTTGAGTATTTTTAAGTATTTGAAGTTTCTGTATGTTGGTAGGACTGTCCGTAATTACTATGCACAACAAGAGTGCGGTCTGTCAACTAGTTTGTTTACGACAGCTGTTGAAACCAGTCGACCTCAGTGGTATTCTGCGAATGTTACAATGGAAAAAAATATTGAACAAAGAGTTTGTCTCAAATTTTGTGTTTTGAACGAAATTTCGTGTGCTGACTCGTTGCGAATGCTGGAAAAGGCTTATGGAGACTCTGTTGTATCAAAAACCCAAGTGTACGAATGGTACAAAGCCTTTAAAAACGGTCGGGAGATCGTCGAAGATTTGCCTCGTTTAGGACGACCGTCGACCTCTTCAACCAACGATAATGTCGAAAAAATCAAGGAAATTGTGCTCGAAAATCGTCATGCCAGTGTTAGAGAGATAGCTCGTGATCTCAACATCTCTCGTGAAACCGCTCGTTTGATTTTGGTAAAGCAATTGGGCATGCAGCGTGTCGCCGCTCGGCTCGTTCCGTTAGAGCTGAATTTTCTTCAAAAACAGTACCGGATGCAGGTAGCTGCAGACATGCTGGATCGTGCGAATTCTGATCCCACGTTCATGGGACGGATCATAACTGGTGACAAGACATGGGTCTATGAATACGACACACAAACGAGCCAACAATCACCGGAACGGATGGGAAAAAATGAGCCGAAACCAAAAAAGCCTCGCAAAAGTCGTTCGAAAATCAAGACGATGCTTATTGTTTTCTTCGATATTCGTGGTGTGGTTCATCAAGAATTCGTTCCGCAAAGTCAAACGGTCAATAAGGACTTCTATTTAACTGTTTTTAAACGTTTGCGTGAAAATATTCGCCGTAAACGGCCAGATTTGAGGCAAAACAATTCGTGGATTTTGAATGACGATAACGCACCATCTCATCGAGCCCCGATTATTAACGATATTAAGACCAAACACTCGATAAATACCATCGACCAGCCACCTTATTTGCCTGATCTAGCTCCGTGTGACTTATTTCTTTTCTCCAGACTGAAATTACCGCTCCGGGGAACCAGATTTGACTCCATAGACGCCATAGAAGAAAATTCGCAGAAGGAGCTGAAGGCCATCCCTGAAAGCGCCTATGAAGAATGTTTCCATGATTGGAAAAAACGTTGGTACATGTGTATCGCTTCAAATGGAGCGTATTTTGAAGGAGATTCAATAAATATTAAAGAAGTTTAATATTTTTGCGTTTTATTTCAAATTTCCGGATACTTTCTTGTCAGAGTGTATTATCAATAAATGCTTTATTCTGTTCGATTTCTATTACTCTAATACCTACCAGTGTAAAAACAGCAATAAAACAGAATTGTCTTTTCGTTACTCGTAATTGACCCTGTACTTAATAATAATCATGGCTTTGCTTCAAGTAAGCTACGTTATTTTTTATTTTAAATGCTTCTAAAATCGCGTTTGTCTTCTCTCTTATTGCATTTTCTGGATGCATATCTTTGGCTGTTAAAGGGCATTTTATTTTAACAATACCATTATCTCCTAATAAATCATCTAGCGGGCATCCTATTTCAAGTACTTCATCATCTAAAAAGAGTCAGTAGGGTTGGACGTCGTATCCCATCGATTTTATTATATTTATAGTAACTATTTTGATTGCTATCTCATAATTTACAGCATCATCATTTTTTATATGACTGTACAATATGTCGTTCATCAAATTTACGCACGATGTATGTGGACGTTCCTTACAAATTTTTCCCATTACAGATGCTATTATGAGCCACTTTCTTTTAGTTCGCTATTCATTGGATTTGCATTCATCTCTGGTTCGAGCTTTAATGTCGTCTCTTTCCAACTGCCAATTTCTTAATATTGTATAGTGCTGTTTTACGAGAATGCTTAATTATTTTTCATTAATGTCGACTTGATGAGCATTAAGGTCATAATCCGAATCTGCTTCTTGCAAGACTTTTCTTTTTCTTATAATGGGAGCTCAATTTTTGTTTCTTAGATTTTTTTGATAATTTTTCAGTTTTATATTAAAATGTACTTTCTTTGCATTTGTTAGAACTTCTTTATTAGCAACTTTGTAAATTGGACTCAAAGTTTCCTGCAAGTTATTAGCTAGAACTGCTGTATGGCAACAAGATTTATATGAATTCTTTTTTGCCAAACTAATGCACTTAGCTTTTATAGTTTTTACAATAAGTGCATTAAAACTTTCGTAACATCTTTTTACTAGATTTCGGAATAAAGTATTCACATTCTTTATCGCTCTGAAAAGACATTTTTCTATTGGGTGTACAACTTTGCTTCCGCCGTTTTTTTCGGAAATTCGAGGCTTTATTGTAAAAAACTGGTTATACATTTATGATTCGAAGTATTGTCCATCGCTGGCCACTACTTTCTCCCATCTTTCGGGCAGCATACGAATCCCGCGTTGAAAAAACTGGTCATCTTTTGAATCGATCCACGAATCGATCAAATTTTTTACTTCTTCATAAGACCGGAAGTGCTGGTAAGCCAGGCCGTGAGCCATTGATCGAAACAAGTGATAGTCCGAGGAAGCAACGTCTAGAGAATACGGCGGGTGGGGTAGGACTTCGTATTTCAAAGTTTCCAAGTATGTCTTGACCACTTTCGCAACATGGGGTCGAGCATTGTCATGCTGTAAAATCACTTTATCATGTCTCTCGTTGTATTGCGGCCGTTTGTCTTTTAATGCTCGGCTCAAACGCATTAATTGCGTTTGATAACGATGGCCTGTGATTGTTTCAGTCGGTTTTAACAACTCATAATACACTACGCCAAGCTGGTCCCAACAAATACTGAGCATGACCTTGGAACCGTGAATATTTGGTTTGGCCGTCGACGTGGAAGCATAGCCGGGATATCCCCATAATTTTCTGCGCTTGAGATTATCGTAGTAAACCCATTTTTCATCCCTAGTCACAATGCGATGCAGAAATCCCGCCGGTCTTTGCCTTGCAAGCAGCTGTTCACAAACACACAAACGCCGTTCAACATCTCTTGGCTTCAACTCGTACGGCACCCAATTTCCTTGTTTCTGAATCATTCCCATGACTCTCAGGCGTTTGGAAATGGCTTGTTGCGTCACTCCTAATGATCCTGCCAATTCTTGTTGCGTTTGACACGAGTCTTGATCAAGTAATGCCTCCAATTCTGCATCTTCGAAAACCTTCTTTCTTCCACCGCCATGCTGCTCTTCGACGTTAAAATCGCCGTTCTTAAAGCATTGAAACCACTCTCGGCACGTTTTTCACTAATAGCGGCCTCACTATAGGTATTTGAGAGCATTCGATGAGCCTCAGTCGCAGATTTCTTCATATTAAAGCAGAAAATTAAAACCTCCCGCAAACGAAGAGAATTTGGCTCGTAAGCTGACATGTTTAATCGAGAATAACTTTATGATGCAGACACAAATCGACTAATATTTTGATGGCGTTATGTTTACAAATACCTAAGCTTATTGTATGACATCTATGATCTATTTATTTTAACTACCACTTACCGCTACAGCCATCTATTGCAAAACGGCGGAAGCAAAGTTGTACACCTAATATTTCCTTAAAAAGGTTTGCTTTTTGTAGCATTGTAACTATATTTTCTTCATTTTTTGAACCCACATTATTGTACTCGTATGCATCATCTGTGCATTATCTGTGATCACCGAATCCGTTAAACGGCAACTTATTTATATTATCTCTTAATTTTGTGCACTTTAAATTCCATATTGAGGTTTCTTAAGGGGGTTGTCTCATGTCTGAGGTTAAATTTTGAAGGTTTTTAAAGATTTTTTTTTTGCGGGAAATGAAATACAATCTTCTTATGATAATTTTGTTATTATTTTGCTTTCAATAATACAAAAAAAATTTTTGTTGAAAAAAACATGTTTTAACGGTATTTTAGTGAGGTAAAGCTGGTCTCTTAAAAAAAAAGTAGATGGTTGGCCCCCCCGATTGTTCCTTTTGTTATCATCTGAAATCAAAATTTAAAAAAGATTATTATTCAGTAGGGTTGTCATTCCATCCTGTAGCAGATTCAAAAGATTTGAGTGACAAATAACAAAATGGCGGCCTTGTAAAAAAAAAATTCGAGTTATAATTATTACGATGTGAATTTAGGACGATTTGGATGGTTAACTTTAGGTTACGATTTTTTAGAGTCTCCTTTTTAATTAACAATGATTTCAAAGGTTTTTCTTGTGGACTATTTCTACATGTGCCATGTCCATTTTTTTTTAATTATAAAAAATAATTGGAAGATTGCTGTTGAATGTTAACAATGACGAAGCGCGTACATTGTATTTGTATAAATTAAGTAGGATTGGATAAAATAAAATTTATCCTCGAACATTTCATTTACTTATTCTTCAAATAACGACATCTTCAAAACGGGGGAATCAATTTTGAAAAATACGTCATAGTAGGATATAAAAGGCGAATTGTTTCCTAAAACGGATTATCAACTTTATATTAATTTTATTGTATATCATTTCTTTCATCAATATAACTGATGGATAATAATTATTTTCTTGCAAGCCATTAAATAATATTTTAATATTTTTTGTAATATATATGCGTCATGAAAACATTTATTATTGGTTTGGCAACTAAGTGATTTCGGATTTTGTCGATAGGTGGACTTTACACTTTGTTTTGTTTTGTTAACGTGGTCAAAGCATCTAAGCTATATTTTGTTCTTATTGTTTGGACTTCTATCTTTAATTTAGTAAAAAAATTATATCGATTAGTGCTTTAGTTTTGTTTTTATCCCAATTTAAAAATGAAAGAACTGGACGTGCACTTCAGACATATTTTATTGTATTACTTCTAAAAAGGCAAGAACGCATCGCAAGCACAAAAGAAGTTATGTGCCGTATATGGAAATGAAGCCTTGAAAGAAAGGCAGTGTCAACATTGGTTTGCCGGATTTCGTTCTGGTGATTTTTCACTGAAAAATGCTCAACGATCTGGCCGTCCAGTTGAAGTCGATGAGATCCATATCAAGGCCATTATCGATTTAGATTGTCATAGCACAACACGTGATATTGCGGAGAAGCTCAATGTATCGCATACATGCATTGAAAAAAAATTAAAAATGCTTGGTTATGTCAAGAAACTCGATTTATGGATCCCTTACCAACTTAAGGAAATTCATTTGGCGTAACGCATTAGCATCTGCGATTCGCTTCTGAAACGCAACGAAATTGATCTATTTCTAAAAAGACTAATTACTGGCGACGAAAAGTGGATAGTTTATAACAACGTTAATCGGAAGAGATCGTGTGTGATGCAAGATGAACCAGCCCAAACGACATCAAAAGCAGAGATTCACCAAAAAAAGATTATGCAGTCAGTCTGGTGGGATTATAAAGGAATTTTGTACTTTGAACTTATGCCACAAAACCAAACAATCAATTCAAACGTGTACGTTTAACAACTCGCCAAACTGAGCGATGCAATTCAAGAAAAACGGCCGGTATTGTCAAATCGTAAGGATGTTGTTTTCCACCATGATAATGCAAAGCCTCACACGTCTTTAGTCACTTGCCTAAAATTATTGGAACTAGGTTGGGATGTTTTGTCACGTCCCCATATAGCCCTGATCTTGCGCCTTCAGATTACCATTTGTTTCGTTCCATGCAGAACTCCTTAAATAGTAAAATTTTTAATAACGCTGATGATGTCAGATCACATTTAATTCAGTTTTTTGATAGAAAAGATCAGAAATATTACGAACGTGGAATTTTGAGACTGCCAGAACGATGGCAAAAGGTCATCGACAAGAACGGACAATATCTAATTGAATCAAGTTATATTTTTAAGGGCACATTCGCCTTTGAAATTGAAAAAATAAACACTTAAAAATTTTATTATAAAAAAACTATTATATTTATTGACAAAATTTCTTTTGGACATTGTTAAACAGTCTCTAAAGAATATAAAAAAATTTTTTTTTCATTTTTAGTTTCCCTTGGCTGCTGTAGAGGGCGTCATCCACAAGTTACTTTTCAAACGGTAGGACATATTGTGGACCTCCTGTAACAGATTTTTGTAAAATTCCAAATGGATTCTATTCTTGAGACCCAAAACTATACAATAAGCCTCTAAAACTCATACTTTTTGATATTTTGAAGTTTTTATATGTATATTTCTGAAAAATGCGAAAAAACGGCATTTTTGGGGGGTAAGTCACCCCCGTAAAAAAAAGGGGGGTGTATTTTTTTAAACTCTTAGAGACTTATTGTTCACTATTTTCAATAAGTAATCGAATGCTTTTTGGTTTTTTAATATCGGTCGAGTAGATACGGAGAAAAATGTCCTACCAGTTTGAAAAAGGTAGTTTCGAGAAAAACGCGTTTAAAGTTTTTTTTACCATAATTACTCATGGGCATACGCTGTTACAAATATTGCTGTGACTTTTTTTCTATTACGAATTTCTTGATGAAATTTTAGGAGGCAACTTTTGAACTTATATAGAATCGAAATATGTGAAAATCTCAAAATCGTTTTTTTGAAAATTTCAAAGGCGAATGTCCCCTTAAACAAAAATTTTGAATTTTCTTTCTTATTTGAAATCCGCAATCACTTAGTTGCCAACCTAATATTATAAATTTTGTATTAAGGAATTAGCGAGTAACACAAAATTCATTATGTTCCCAAGCAAAAATCAAAAAATTTTTCGATTTTCTTTTAACGGGTTACCCCCACTTGCGATTTTGAAAAAATCGATTTTTTGTTAATTGCATTTTTTTGAAGTATAAGTATCTGAGAATATGACTAGGAAATTTTTAGTCGATCCGAACAAAATTGACTGAGATATGAGCGTTGAAAGAGAAGAATCCGTTGTGTAAACAACCGGCAATTAAAACTTTAAACGCATTTTTCTCGAAATGGCATTTCTAAAGTCGGTGACCAAGATTACTCAAACACTAATAAACCGATCTTTTTGAAATTTTGCAAGCTTATTTAATATATAATAATGTAGTCGTTAATCGTTTGATTTTTTGTTTTGAAAAAAAATGGCCGTTTTGTAGCCAAAAAACGGCCGTTTTTTTTCGTCGAAATCAAACCATTAACTTTGACTGTCCGCCATTTTGTAAAAAATGAATATTTTTCTAAATTCTTCGATTAAAGACTAGTTTATACTTATATTTAACTAAATCTATCTACATTTTTGGTTTCAAATGATTGACTTCGCTGCAATGTTGGTCACCGCAAACCGTATAAATAAAAACACTATTTCATTGGCGGCCATTTGCCACTTAACAATGTAATATTTTGCAATAAAAAAATTACTGAAAGTTCTTCAAGATGTATTCTTTAAGATGATATAATAATCGTTTAAAAAAGTTGTGTGGTTTTCTTTAAAAAAATTCATGAAAAAGGCCTTTTTTGTTGAGCTACAATTGGGGGTAACCCCTTAAATTCTCATTCATGATAGGGTCACAAAGGCAAGTTACTCCTACTTCCTCTTTGCAGACTAGAAATAGATACATGCATGTGCACTACAGAGCCTATAGAACTAGCGCAGAGAAGAACTAAGGATACACAAATGCTTACGTTTTTCTGATATTTTACGTATTTTAATAGAAAAGGATTTAGTTAATTCCTTTTTAATATGTAATATCAACAATTATTTGATTTAAGTTATTTTTAATTGCATTTTAGGATAATTATTAATTTTTATTATATTGATATTTTTACGTTATTATTAATGTTCTTATATACTTCCGTATGAAAAAAGAACAATTTTAAAAATATTTTTATAGATAATTTTTAATAATTAATTATTCACATATTTTGATTATAACTTTTATTTCGTTATGTATTTTTAAATCGTTATTGATATATATATATATATATATATATATATATATATATATATATATATATATATATATATATTAGGCCGGCATCAAATTAATATGTCACAAAAGTAGAATAAACGGATACTTATTTTAATATTAATTTTCACACACACAAAGATAAAATCTTGAATAAAGATGGGCGTCAGCTGCGCTCACCAATATTGCAGTATCTAGAGCTTTAGCTCGAAAATCTCGTCAAAACTAAAATCTTCTAGCTAAATGCTTCGGCTACACGTGGATTTGACTTCCGTCCCGGACGGAAGAGAATTAATAATATTCGACCATTCTACTCGAAACACTATTTTTTAAAACTTCTTCGAGCTTTAGCTCGAGCTCGAAAGATCCCGCGGTACATACACTACACGCACAGATAGAAATTAAGGAAAATAATCGCACCCAGTGTAACTCACCTCACTGTACTAGAACTCAAACGTTCGCAGTAAATTTACACTCGGAAACGTGCTGATAAAAAATTGCAACGCTCTGTGTGGCTCGCTAAATGATTATAATATCTGCTTTAATATTACATGCGACACACCTCAAATAAATTTGTATAAGGTAAATGCAGTGAGACGATTCTAGATACAATAGCGGTTCGACCAAAGAAGACTAAAAACTACTATCACGCAGACGGCTAACTGATTCTCTCGCAAGATGGCTCGATACAAACTACTTTAGTTGGCGCGGAGAAAGGATTTTTTCTTCGTCTAGTTCGCTGATATTCCATTTCTTTATTGTGGCGCACGCGTTGCAACAAGGCCTGTTTGACTACAATATCGTCGACGTAAATGCCGTGCGCGCCGCTCTTCTCTTCTGCTCTAGCTGTCAAATCTTTTCGTTCAACTTACAACTGTTTATCTATTAGAGATTATTATCCTTAAGTATCTTTAGTTTACAAGTTATTAGTGGATCTTTGAGCTATAGCTGAAGTATCTTTACGCTAAAGAATTGCACTTATTGGGCTGCTGGTTAACTCGAGCAGCTTTTTCATACTTGGTATTAGAGCTCAAAGGAAAGGATAGGATATTTTAGAATGACGAGGAAAGAGAAAGAAGTATAATGTGTGCGCTTTTAGTTTTGATATTATGTTATCAAATTCTTCTTATCGAAACTGTGTTGCGTTGCTAACCAACGCTTTAGTAACAGGCAGAAAATTCTGCTCTGTTACAAACTTTAAATAATATTTTAGTTAAATTTAATTCTACAATTGTTTTTATAACTTTTATAAGCTAACCTAATTCTTATATATTGTTGATATTAATTTTTCAGATATACGAGATCTGTCCGAAAAGTATACGACCTACTTTCATGTCCTCGCGCTGGCGTTATATTTCGTCATTAGGCGAGTGGCATCCTTCAAAGTAGGTTCCCGTTTGATTGAATAACGCACTCCCAGCGGTGTTTTCACTTTTCGAAGCAGTCCTGAAAGTCACTTTTTGGAATAGCCTATTATACCGGTGTCTTTTGAGCGGTTTTCTCAAATTCGGGAACAACCGAAAGTCACAAGGGACTGTGTCGGCACTGTAAGGAGGTTAGCGAAGCAGTTCAATGTTGTGTTTTGTTAAAAAGAATATTTCGTTGATTTGATCTTTGAGTCATTTTTAACAATAGCAAAATCAGACGAACACAAAAAGCTTTGTAAACAAATACACACTGCGCATAAACTATACGTCCCATAGATATCGGCGAGCAACCGATAAGTTTGTGAAGCTTTACTGTTGACATTTATGTCTCGCAGAGGTCGCTCTAACACTCTGGCACGAAGATATAAAAGCAGTTCTGATGCTTTTCGAACAGACCTCGTATTCGCGTATAATTTTTTTAAAATTCCTTTTTTTGTATTTTTCGTTAGACAGAAGAAAACGCATGACTGGGAAAAGTCCCATGCATTCTTATATCTCCCTCTATCCTATATCGTGCTTTCTCTCCTCAACCCACTGTACATATGATGCGAGGAAGTAATTTATAACTTTAAAAATGCAAATTACGAACAAATGGTTTCTTATATAAAAAATTTTAAGCTTCCTGATATTGTTGACGTTAGTAATTTTTAAAAATGCATTACTAACCTTAATACCCTTTTTTAAAGATTGATTATTGATTGGGTACCTTCGTTTAGTGTTAAACCTAGAAATTTTCCTTGTTGGTTTTTCAATTTCACTAAGGCAGCAATTATAAATAAAAAACAATTGCAAAGACTTTACAAGCAGTACAATTCCAATTATTTTTATTATAAATTTAAGAGTGAAAGAGCTCTATGTAAAATACTAATAGATAGAGATCTTAAAGAATTCAATTATAATACTGAGCAGTCATTAATGAATAACTCAACATCGTTTTATTCTCATGTCAAGAAATTGAATCAAAATACTTCAATACCAAATGTTATGCATTTACAAGATATTTCCGCTGATAATGATAGATGTATAGCTAATTTATTTGCTAACAAATTTTCTAGTGTTTATCAAGATCTAGATGGACCTTAATGAAATTGAGATTCCATTTGATTTTTCAGATTGTTTGAGTGAAATATCATTTACAGAATCAGATATAATCAAATGCATTAATAAATTAGATCCTCATTCTAGTCCTGGTCCAGATAATATTCATCCTTTAATTATTATAAATGGGCGGGATGATATATCGGGCTTATTAACGTTAATTTTTAATTATTCAATTAACTTAGGTATTTTTCCTAGTATTTGGAAGTTATCTTATATAAAACCTTTATTTAAAGGAGGTGATATATCAAATATTGAGAATTACCGCCCAATTAACAAATATAGTATATTAGCTAAAATGTTGGATTGCCTTGCTTGTGATAAAGTTCAAGTATACTTTAAAAAATTTATTGTTGATAAACAAGATGGATTTTTGCAAGGTAGATTAACTGAGACAAATCTGTGTGTTTATCATGACTATCTTGTAGAAAACCTTAATAGAGGCTTTAGTGTGGATGCTATATATACAGATCTTACAAGAGCATTTGACATGGTTAATATTAATTTGTTATTGAGAAAACTACGAGCTTATGGCTTACATGGAACATTATTTAAATGGTTTGTATCTTTTTTGACTAACCGTGAACAGATAGTCAAAATCAGGAATTCTAAGTCATATATTATAAATGTTACTTCAAGTGTTGGTCAAGGTACACACTTGGGTCCTATGCTGTTTTTGTTATTCATTAATGATTGAGCCTTAGTGATAAAAAATTGTGAATTCTCAATATTTGCAGACGATGCAAAATTCTTTAAAGTTATAACAATTTATTCGGATAGGGATGTTTACAAAATGATCTTAATGTTTTTTATAGATAGTGTTTGGGAAATGGTTTAAAATTGAATATTGAAAAATGCAAATTTATACGGTTTGGGAGATCCTATCTGCCTGCGTTTGAATATACTTTTAATGGTGAGAGTATTGATAGGGCTTATCAGATCAGGGATTTAGGTATTATATTTGATTCAAAGTTAACGTTTAAAAACCATATTGAAACAATATTTATTAAAGCCTGCAAAAAACTGTATTTAATTAAAAGATTTTCATTTAACTTTAAAAACCTTTTTACATTTAGACAAATTTATTTCTCATATTACTATCCGATTTTATCCTACGGTTTAGTCATTTGGTCTCCAAAAGGGAAAGGTCTTATTAAAGATTTAGAATCTATCAACCATAAGTTTGTACGTTATGCAGCAAATCGTATAGGTTATAGTATGCATTATACTGATCATAAATCGTTTAATATTGCCACTTTCGCATCTGCTAGAACTAGAGCGGATTATTTGTTTGGTATAAAAATAATTCACGGTTTAGTTGATTGCTCTGATATACTCAATAATTTTAATTTTTATGTACCGCCTAGGATTCTTAGAAGTAACCATAAAATATTTGCGTTAACAGTACTACAACAAGGGAAAAAATCAACAATATGCAGGAAGCTTCAATCTAATGTTAATGAATTATTAGACTGGGTAGATGAATTTGCAACATCTTACGCTGTTATTAAGAATTTATCTAAAGTTATTCTTTGTTATGATTGATTTCAGATTTATTAACTTAAGAAACTTACAAGTTACTATTTACGTTAACTTTATTTAGTTTGTAATATTTTTCTCACAAAAATATGTAGTTTATTTCTTTTGCTCTATTTCTGCTTTTTAGTGCTTTGTCACTTTTATATAAATTGTATCTCATGTATGGGACTTGCCCCGTTGATATCAATAAAATAAAATAAAAATAAAAATAAATAAATGAATTAAAATCGTACGTGTGGACTCGTGGGATATCTCAAGTTCATGTGCTATCCCTCTCAAGCTGGTATGACGGTTTTCAAGCACCATTTCCTTAATTTTATTGACGTTATCTGCGGTCGAAGCCGTCGATGGGTGTCCGAAACGAGGCAAGTCTTCGACGACTTCACGACCATCCTTGAAGGCTTTGTACCACTCATACGCACGGGTTTTCGATAGTGCTTTATCACTAAAAGCCTTTTGCAACATTTTCAATGCATCGGCACACGAAATTTCATTCACAACACAAAATTTTAGACGAATTCTTTGTTCAACGTAATCACACATTGTAAAAATTCGGCACGCACTATCGACATCGACTGACTTAACCAGCTACTGAAAACACACTTGTTGACAGATTCTGCTCAAACTTGGCATAGTCATTAAGGACAGTTACACCAACCTAGAAAAAAAAATTTTACCTGCCTAAATTGCCCCGCCAGATTCAAATCGACAATTCCTGGTACTTTTTGACAGAATGTATAAAGGGTGATTCATTATGAGGTTTGTTTCCAATAGGTTTTTTTTACAGCTCACGCGTGACTCCTGTCAAACTGTAATGTAATTTTAATTTAGTATTGTTTGACAAATCATCGTGGAAAAACTTACGCCGCAACAACGTATCTAAATTGTTCAGCTGTATTACGAAAATCAGCGTTCTGTGAGAAATGTTTTTTGTGCTCTTAGAGCAACTTACGGTGTGCATCGTCAACCTACCGAAACCACTATAGCCAATACCATCCGCAAATTTGAAACCCAGCATACATTATTGGATGATACTCGACCGATTAGACCACATGAAGCACGTAGTGAAGAGAATATAGCGGCTGTAGCTGAGAGTGTGGCTGAAGACCGTGACGAATCGATTCGGCGTCGTTCTCAACAGCTTGGTTTGTCGTACGCAACAACTTAGCGTATTTTACGTAAAGATCTTGGCTTTAAGGCATACAAACTTCAACTCGTGCAAGAATTAAAACCGGGCGACTTAGGTTTGCGTCGTGTTTTTGGTGAATGGGCTATGAATCAGTTCAATGAAAATCCGCTGTTTTATCGCGAAATCTTGTTCAGTGATGAGGCGCATTTTTGGCTCAATGGATACGTCAATAAGCAGAATTGCCGTATTTGGGCTGATGAACAACCTGAAGAGCTTCAGCAGCTACCACTAAAGCCACATAAATGCACAGTTTGGGGTGGCTTATGGGCCAGTGGAATCATCGGTCCATATTTTTTTCAAAATGAGTCTAGTCAGAACGTAACCGTCAATGGCGACCGCTATCGCACCATGATAACGGATTTTTTGCTACCTGAAATTGAAGCCCGTGGTATCGGTGAACTTTAATTTCAACAAGACGGCGCTACTTCGCATGCAGCGAGAGAAGCAATGGACTTATTGAGAATCACATTTTGGTGAGAACCTGATTTCACGTCTTGGACCAGTAAATTGACCGCCTAGGTCGAGTGATATCATACCTTTAGATTATTTTCTTTGGGGTTACATGAAGTCTCTGGTCTTTAGGGATAAGCCAGCTTCAATCGACGCTTTGCAAGCCAATATTACTCGTGTCATTCTCGAGATACCGGTCGCTATGCTGGCACGCGTCGTTCAAAATTGGACCCTCAGGATAGACCACTTACGACGGAGTCGCGGTCAACACTCAAATGAGATAATCTTTAAAAAGTAAATGTGATAGATTGTTTTTTCGACTCACAATAAAATTTTTTCTATAGAATTTAACTTTATGCCTTTTATTTAAGGTTAAAAACCAAACCTAATAATAAATCACCCTATATTTATTTATTTATTTATTTAATTATTTATTTAATATATATTTTGTGCGGTACTCACGATATCGAAACTACTTGATTGTATATAGTGCGCGGAACCATAGAATATTATATCGAAGATATGGCGACTTGAGAGTGTTCAAAGGTGGGCCAATAGCTCTTTGCCATGGAGGGCAAGGAATTGGACAAGATCCTCCACGCCCTAAGGTTAAGACCAGACGGACCACGAATGGTCAAACTGGCCCGCTTATGTAATTGGCTGCTGGGAAATTTCACAGTAGCTGATTTTCAAGAGGTTGCGGGTGCAGATGAGGCTGCGCAAGCAGCGAGAGCCGAAGCGAGGCGAAGCTTCGTGGTCCGCGCTTGCCAGGAGAGAGCAAGCACCACGGCGGGGTCAGTGGATTACGGCCGAAAAGAGCCGCATCCGCTGACGATGTTGTTAAAGGACGAGGCAGACCGCCTGATCCTAACAGAAGAAAGAGAAAAAAAGGTGGCGGACGAAGAAGACCCGCCACCAACAAGAAGGGAGCTCTTGATGCAGGAGCGCATTGAGAGTTTGTCCAAGATCGTGAAAGAGATGTTTACGTGCATCAGGAAATTGAAGATTTGCAAACTAAGAGAGAGATGGTAAATCCAAGGCTAAATGCGTCGTCCACGTGGATTGAGGGCACGCCTGGCCCGGCCAATACATCACAGCGAGAGACTGCGGGAGCGGCTCTCTCGCCATAAGCTCAACGCAGGAGCAAAGCGCCAAGCCACGTAAACTTCCAGGACACATTCACATGTAATTATGTGTCCACACACACATGTGCTCCTGTAACGATGAGGATACGCAAGGAATTACTGCATGCCCGCCATCCCCCAAACCCGGCCCTAATGGAGCCTAGGTGAGGGGGGAGTGCGGTACCAACGCGCAGGGCAACAGCACGTGGTGCAACATTCGAATGGCGAGCACACAGGATATAGGAAGGATAGTCGGTCGGTGAAACATTTCGTCCCGGGATGTACTGAGCGATAATATTGATGCGTTCTTCCGCAAGGTCGAAGAGGGTCCCAGTGACCCAGAGATGTTAGCGTCGCTGCCCGCACTGCTTGATGGCATCACAGAGGTATGGTACGCGAACCACAAGCACAAATAACAGACTTGGAGGCGTTCTGCCAGGAAGCGCGTGTACGTTGGGGATCGAAGGCTAACCTCCAAGAGAGATTAAGGGATGAGGCTAGCCGCCGCTTCCAGCAGGCAGACGAGCCCGCGCGCATGTATATTACATACCTTGGGGCAATATTGTTCAAGGTATCGCCTGCATTGAGCGAGGAGCAGATGGTGGATAGATTCCACGACAATCTGCTTTCGCAATTAAACAAATCGTCACTCGGATGGAGTGTCGCACGGTCGATGAGCTTATAAACCGTGTGGCAAAGGCCGAGTTGACGTTCGAGAGGAAACGCGGCGACAGAACGCCCGTTCCCCTTAGTCACGCGGTAGTGCCAGAGGCGGTCTATCATCCATTGACCGCGGTGGAACGCACGCATAGCAGCGTGAAAGTAGGTGCGGCCGAAGTAGCGGTCACGGCTGCGAAGGTCGATCAGCTGGCATCACCGGTCGACCAAATGGCGAAGGCGCTAACGCAGGCCCTAGTGACCTTCGTGCAGCGCAAGTGCCTCATGGCGGGCCACAAGAGCCGCGAAGGAAAGCGGAGCCCACCAAGAAAGACAAGTCCCAACAGACAGCAGAGGCCACGCTCCAGACCCAATAGTCCTAAGTCCCAGTCCCCCAAAAGAGGGGAGAAGAAAAGGGACGAGCAAGTCAAGCAGACGAAGCAGAAAAAAAAAATTCAGCTGCCATAGCTACGGCAGATCCAATATGATTAAGAGGTTCTGTCCGGACTGCTTGGGAAACTCCCAAGAAAGAGCGTAGACAAGATCCCTACGCCCTTCCTCTCCGAGTCTGGGATCCGAGTCCCTGAAGAGATCACTGACGAGCTCGTTAGCGCCGAGCCTGCGCTCGAGCCGGCGTCGGGCTACTCTGACCAGGGTGCTCCAAAAGGTGCCAGGTAGTGGTTGCCGGTGTGCGTAGAAGGTTACACTCTACGCGCGCTATATGACTCGGGCGCGAACTTGATAGTGTTGCGACGCATTCGAGCGTCCGGTCTCAGGATCAACCGCAAAAAGAGCGCGTTTTTCCATGACGAGGCAAAGTTCCTCGGGGTGCAAGCGATTCAGGAAGGTTTTCGGCCGGATCCAGCCAAAGTCGCCCCGAGGATCAATTTCCCCGCACCCAGTAATCTGCGACAGCTGCGCAGCTTCCTAGGCATGGTGTCGTGGCATCGTATGTTCCCCAAGGACTCGGCCACGATGGCCAAACCGCTCATGCGCTTAATTAAGAAAGGGTAGCGCTACGAATGGGAAGAGGATGAGAGTGTGACGAGCCGTACTCTCTACGCGGTGGGGCCCCTCCTGGCGAACTAACCAGGAGCAGGCCCGGTCCCCAGCGGGGGACCTTCGCAATGCGATCGTGCGGCTGCTGTGCCGGCCAGAAAGCGCAATCGGCCTTGGAAGACGGTATGCGTTGTGAGGCATCCCGCGACCGATGTGAGGAAGCCACCGTCACCCGGGGCTCGACCCAACGTAGGAGCGAGCGGTAAGCGAGGCCCGAGAAGGCCACCGGGTTGTAGGAAGGTAAAGGGTGTGGGAGAACACGCTTCGACTTCGCCTCGGAAGACGCACACGAACTCGTAATCCTCACCTCAACCTAAACCCTTAGGTAGTGGGTAAAAAGTAGTTGCTGAGCAGAGCCTATCAGCGACTGGGGGAGGA